>CM002531.2:11920000-12520000 GCA_000338895.3 Oryza meridionalis | reverse complement strand
CATTTGTTTGAATAAAATGTTTCGCCAATTGCATGCGTCTAATCAAAAAAACTTTTCTTATTCGTCTTTTTCTATCTTCCCATTAATCTCCACTATATCCCTCGTCTTCTAATTCCTTCCATTCGACCGAGGAATTCTCTAAAATAATTCGCAAATCCAAATATGCTAATTGTTCTCTAATAGCACCTGCTCCTGTCGCAATTTCCCGATTTCGAAATGTTGTAAAGCCTGGGGTAGAAAAAAAAGGGGGAAATGCTATGGTTACAGGATGAAATTTCATCCTCGAATAAACCTCGTAATCGTAAGAAAGTTGGTTTTTTAGCACTAAGCCTAGCAAAAGAGAAATCGCCATATACTAGGCCCTCCAATTTCTTAAGGGGTTTATCTAAAAGATTCGCGATATAACTAGGAAGACCTTTTAAATACCACACATGAGTCACGGGACATACGAGTTTGATGTATCCCATTTGATATCTTCGTATCCGAGAATCAACAAATTCTACTCCGCATTTTTGGCAAAATCTTTCGTCTTCGTTTTCAGCTCCTCTCGCTCGAGAATTTCCACAAGCACAAATTCTGCTTTTTATGGGTCCAAAGATTCTTTCGCAAAACAATCCATCTTTTTCAGGTTTATCGGTTTTATAATGAAAAGTGGAGGGCCTTGTGACTTCACCAACGACTTCCCCATTAGGTAGTGTTTTGTTAGCCCAAGCCTTTATTTGTTGAGGGGAAACGAGTCCAATTTGAAGTTGTTGATGTTTATATTGGTCAATCATAAAATAGAAATAAGAAAAGAATTTATATTTATTCCGATCAAACTTCTTCCCTATTAACCTGGAAGTTCTTCTGAGATACAAGGAAATGGTTCAGTTCTAGAGCCAAAGATCGTAGTTCTCGAACAAGCACTCGAAAAGATTCTGGAGGATCCTCATGATTAGGTACTCGTTTTCCCCAGATCGTAGCGTTAAGTATTTCTTGGCGAGCTATAAGATGATCAGATTTATAAGTAAGTATCTCTTATAAAATATGAGCAACACCAAATCCTTCTAAAGCCCAAACTTCCATTTCTCCTATTCGTTGTCCCCCTTGCTTGGCTCTTCCTCTAACGGGTTGTTGTGTAACAAGTGAATAGGGCCCAGTAGAGCGTCCGTGGATTTTCTCATCAACTTGATGAATTAATTTTAAGATATAGGACTTCCCTATTAGAATAGGCTGTTCGAAGGGGTCTCTTGTTCTTCCATCAAATATTCTGCTTTTTCCCGGGTACTCGGGTTCAAATACCCACGGATTTTTTGTTTGTTTACTGGCTTCATATAATTATGAAAACACAAGTTTTCTTGAAGCCTCTTGCTCATATCTCTCATCAAATGGTACTATTCTATAATGTTTCTTTAGCAGATCCCCTGCTAATCCGAGCGAGCTTTCAAATATTTGTCCCACATTCATTCGGGAGGGTACTCCTAAGGGATTGAAAACCATATCAACAGGCGTTCCATCTTGCAAATAGGGCATATCTTGCCTAGGCAAAATTTTGGAAATGATCCCCTTATTCCCGTGTCTTCCGGCTACTTTATCCCCAACTTTGATTTCGCGTTTTTGTAAAATATATACACGAACCATTATGTCGAGGGGATCCCTCTGGATCCATTTCACATCGATAACGCATCCTCTTCCACCTATCGGTAGTTTGAGAGAAGTTTCTTTTGAAGTGGATAACTCAAGACCAAATATGGCCCGTAATAATCCAGCTTCCGCGATATAGGACGATTCGCTCGCTATCTGAGGCGTTAATTTACCTACTAAAATATCGCCTGTTTCTACCCAGGACCCCAACTTCACAACTCCATTTTTGTCCAAATTGCGGAGTAAATGTTCTTCTAGATGTATTATTTCTTTAGTGATTTTTTCAGCGGAGCCTTGGCTTGTTGTATCCATCTGAATTTCATATTTCCGGATGTGAAAAGAAGTATAAATATCCTCATATACCAAACATTCGCTAATTAATACTGCGTCTTCAAAATTGTAACCTTCCCATGGCATATAAGCTACTAATACGTTTTTTCCTAAAGCAAGTTCCCCACCAACCGTAGCAGCCCCCTCCGCTAAAATTTGTCCTTTTTTAATGGATTTACCCTGCAGAACCCGAGGTTTTTGGTGCATACAAGTATTTTTGTTAGAGCGCCGATGGGTAACTAAAGGAATACTTATAGTCTTCCCACTACTTGATAAAAGGATCTTGTGACTATTAGTAGAATTGATCTTTCCCTCGCGTTCGGCTATAACATAAACCATCGAATCTAGAGCTGTTTGGCGTTCCAATCCAGTTCCAACAATGCACTTCTCGGACCGAGAAAGCGGAACTGCTTGGCGCTGCATATTAGAACTCATTAAAGCTCGATTCGCATCATTATGCTCAATAAAAGGAATGAGAGAACCCCCAATAGAAAAATATTGGAAAGGAAAAATACTTCTAACATGAATCTGTTCCCATGCAATAGTCAGGAATTCTTGACGGTATCTAGCTGGAACAACCTGTTCTTCCTGAATACCCCGATTCAAGGACAAAGATGTTCCTGCTGCTATCATATAATACTCATCTCTATTTGGTGATAAATAAACCACCTGTCTCTCTTTTTTTTTCTTTGCTTTCTCAGATATTTCATAAAATGGACTCTATGGATCCCCACCAATGATCAATTCTCGCATGAATAGCTAAAGATCCAGTAAGTCCAACGTTGATTCCTTCGGACGTGTCAATTGGACAAATACGCCCGTAGTGACTCGGATGGATATCTTGGCTCCGAAAACTTGCAGTTCTCCCCGTCAATCCTCCAGGACCCAAACAACTCACTTTTCGCCCATGAACCGTTTGTGTCAATGGATTGGTTTGATAAAAAACTTGAGATAAGGGATATGTACCAAAGAAGGTCTCGTAAGTAGTTATTAATAAAATCGAGGTTGAAGTTGGAGTTACCAAAGTTTGTGGAGTCGGTTTTGATTGACGTATGAATACTCTATGGATAGTTTTTTGAACCGCATGTTGTAAACGACCAAGAGCCAGTCCGAATTGATCTTGTAACAAATTTGCAACCGAGCGAATACGTTTATTTTTCAAGTGATTCATATCGTCATCGTCAAGTATACCCGTTTCAAATTTCATTCCAATCAAATGATCCATAGCGGCCAATACATCTCGCGGTAACAAGAAGGTGTTGTTCTGAGGTATATCAAGATTCAGTCTTCGATTCATATTTTGTCGACCAATACTTCCTAATTCACATTTTTGTTGAAAAAATTTCTTTTGTAATTCCTCACATAAGGATTCCAAAAATACCAGGTCCCCACCTACACAAGCAAATTGTTGATAAAACTCCGAAATAGCTTTTTCTTTTGACTCAATCCTCTTCTTCTCCTTAGCATTAGGGAAAGACAAGAAAATTTCAGGGTAGGAAACATTATCTAGAATTTCTTTTAGATTTGAACCCATAGCTGATGATAGAACTAGAATAGATATCTTTTGTTTTCTACTCACGCGAGCCCATATCCTTTCTTTCTTATCAATTGCTAATTCCGATCTTCCTCCCCAATCTGATATTATAGTCCCGGTGTAGATAGAAATTCCTTTATGGTCTAATTCCGAGCGGTAGTAAATACCAGGACTTAGCAATATTTGATTGATCACAATTCGGTATATTCCATTTCTTATAAAGGTTCCTAAGGAATTCATTATAGGAATGTTTCCAATAGAAATGGTTTGCTTTTGCACATCGAAACCAAAAATTAATCGCGCGGATACGTATAATTCGGAAGAATAGGTGAGTGATTCATACACAGCATACCTTTCTTTTATCGAAGGTTCTAGCAATTGATATCCTTTCGCAAATAATTGAAATGAAATTTCGTGATCTGGATCTTTAATTGTGGGAAACTTCTCAAGTTCTTCTGCCAAGCCTTGATTAATGAACCTACAAAATCCCTCGAATTGGATCTGACTAAATCCGGGTATTGTGGACATTCCCTAATTTCCATTCCGGAGCATCTTAATCTTAAGTTTCCTGTTGATCGAAGAAAAACTCCATTATCAGCTCACTCTTCATCAATCCCTACAGATCGATCTAGCAATTATGGAATCTATATTCTGTTTACTAAATCACATGAAATTCTCGGGAACTCCACATACGTATTTCATATATGTATTTCATACATATGAATAGAGACAATTTCAACAAAAGTTCCAAATGGAATGAAAATGAAGTGATAAAACATTCCTAGAACCTCGAAAAAAATTCTGCCACTTACAGTTTATGATATTCTTAGATTGGACGGCAAAGATTTCTCATTTTTTCTCCTTTCTATGAATGGGATAAAACCAAAATATAATAATTTATAAGCACTAGAAAGTTTGACTTTAGTTCGATTGAGAATAGCACGCTTAGTTTAATTTCAAAAAAGAATTTGAAGGTTCTTTTTTGTTTCGTAGTAGTAGAATTTCTATAAAATATAAGATATAAGATTTCGTTGTAGAATCCTAAAATAATGTAAGTACTTTTTTAAGTACATGCCAATCTAGTTCTGGACCTCGACATAGCAAAGTCAATTTTCTTTTTTTTATTCAAGATATTTAATGCAATGAAAAATTAAAGAACGATTCTCCACAGAGATATGTACATAAGGGGGATCCATAGATAATAATGCTGTTCGGACCTGGAGTTTACCTATATACGGATTATGCATAAATCCATTGTCTTTTATTATGCCATTAAATGGCAGGCGGGAGAGAATACCGAAATTCAAAATAAAAAGAGAATTCTAGTTAATGGTTCCAATTTGTTCTTAATTTTGTAGCTTGTGACTAGAAATCCACTTTTCTCCTTTTTCATTTCAATAGAAAGAAAAGGGAAGTTTTCTAGTGTTAGCAATGTGTGTTTTAAGATAGAATCCTTTGAGGAGAATAATCGAAACTGGATCAAAAAAAGCATGAATAGATTTTTTGAAAAAGATTGGAAAAAACTAAGTAGAATTAGATTTAAGATAAAAGAAAGTTAGTTTTAGTAAGAAACGTGGATGAATAGTTGCTCTTTTCTCGATTTTAGATCGTATTTTTTGGCGGCATGGCCAAGCGGTAAGGCAGGGGACTGCAAATCCTTTATCCCCAGTTCAAATCTGGGTGCCGCCTGATCAATAAAATACTTAGGCTTATAGTACTGATCCAAATCGACAAATTTGCACCCCGCATAAGTTGGGGCAAGAGAATAACAAGGCTCGGCGATACTGGATTTTGAGAACCCACCATTCAAACTGGGGTTTGTTTTAGCAATAGCGGCCCAAACCGATAGCAATAGGGATGAAATAGCGTTTCCTTATTCTTTTATTAATAAGAAAGGGCTATGTATCATATTTATACTTAATGCTCCCCAATTCTACCAGAAATACTCTAAGAATTTGTTAAGAGTAAATTCTTTGAACTGATTCATCCATAGCCTTAGGTCAGAACCCCTTTTTGACTCTGTACCCTTGATTCTACTATGATTATTCATCAATAGTAGAATAATTCCTTCATAATTTACATGGATATTGTAAGTCTCGCTTGGGCTGCTTTAATGGTAGTCTTTACATTTTCTCTTTCACTAGTAGTATGGGGGAGGAGTGGACTCTAGGGATACTACTAATTGATTGAGTAGTCGAATTGTTGTATCAACTCTTTTATTTAAATGACCTTTTGCATTAATCATTTTGCCGAACTTTATTCTTTCTCTCTTTCTTTAATTTTGTTTCACTCCTGTAAGAAACTCTTGTAAGAAAGAGTCTTTCTATTCTTTCTATTTCTATATAATTCTTTCTATTTCTATATAGTAGAATAGAAAATAGAAATAGAAAGAGCGGTGAGAGCAATTCATAATCGCTACTAGAAGCGACCCATGGTTAAAAAAAAGTTCTATACATAAGAACTATAGATTTTCTTCCGCGGAGCTATTCCCAACATATCGCACATTTTCCATTTGTTTTATACTCTTTTCTTATTCTTAGTTCTTAAAATAAATTTTACGCTCTTTTGAAACATTTCGCGACATGTTTAAGCATGAAAGATTCGCTGGTTTTTTCCTTTTACTTTTTTTCTTTTACTATAGTCTATTCTCATATTATTTTTCTCTCCCTCCATGGATTTTTTCATTTTGACTTTATTGAAATTAAGTGGATGCAGTGAAAAAAGAAATTGAATTAGACTACTATTTCAATCTAGTAATCTATTCTATGTAGATTCAAGATAATATAATAGAAAGACTCTAAAGTGTGGTAGAAAAAACTACATATAGTTTTTTCTACCACACTTTATGATTCCAACCGGATCCTTTCATTTAAGACTTGGATTTTTATTTTATTTAATCCCTTTTTCATTTCTTCAATGATTAATTGAACTTCCAATTAATCATTTTGGCTGACTGTTTTTACATAAATAATAAGTAAAAGGCAGTAGGAACTAGAATGAACAATGCAGTAGCAATAAATGCGAGAATATTGACTCCCATAACCTCTCTTTTTTCGCAATAACTCGGGATGTAATCCCATGGAGAGGGAAAAGGGTATCCTGTAAATTCAAGGGGAGGACTTGCATTCTGATAATACTGAATCAATTCAATATTATGAATATCGGATCTATCAAATCAATTCATGGTTGAGAGTGGAATAGTATAACATAGGAGGATCCCTTCCACGTATGATATGTATGTCTTTTGCTTTCAACCAGAAGTAGTGATAAAAAAATCCCTATACTCTTCTCTCTTTACTGAGAAACGCGAACTAAAAAAAGTGAAATAGGGGTACCCCATAGGTATTTGATCTTGCTTCCTGCCCCCCTTTTTTTCATGGGAAAAGGAAAGATGAATTTCTCCATTCATTGAACCCTAGTTCGGGACTGACAGGGCTCGAACCCGCAGCTTCAGCCTTGACAGGGCGGTGCTCTGACCAATTGAACTACAATCCCCGTGGGGCATATGGAATACTTATTCTTAAATGGAACCATAAGAAAGAAAAATTTAATTGAAAGGTATGTAACTAGCAAAATGCATATAAAATTTAATTTAGCTCCAAATGAGATGAATCAAATTTATGTTGAATCACAAAATTATGAACTTTAGTATGGAAATATAAAACTTGGCACTTATAGTAGAAGAAATAGCTCTAATAATTCACATATGGAATAATGAACTTAGAGCAACCTCCAACTTATAAAATTCATAGAAAATTCATGTTAACTCATTTTGGAGTGAACAAAGTTCCAGTGTGCTCACAAAACCATGCACTTAATTTACATGAACTAAAACTTAATAGCTTCTGTATTAAAAACATCAACAAATATTTAATTAGTAAAATAACTAGTATAGTGCAAACTATAGATTGTAAAATCCATAAGTGATTCATTTTACCTCCAAATGAACCAAACTAAAATTTGTTAGTTTCACAAAAACATGTACTTGTGTTCTGTAGACAAAACTCTAGAAGAAACTGTTGGCACCCAAATTTGGCACCTAGGGATAAAATAGGAAAAATTGCCAAAGTTTGGAAGTATGCCGGTTTCCTCCGATTGGGTCGGTCTGACCGCCATGTGTTGGCCGGTCAGACCGCCGGTTGAGGGCCGGTTAGACCAGCGGTGTGTGGCCGGTCTGACCGGCAGAGTCCGAGTCCGGGTATGTTTCGCCGGGTCTCGAAGTTTCCTTGCTCGAGAAGGCATGTTTCGGGTTTCCTTTGGATTCTATCCCGAGTTGGGCGTGGAGGAGGGCCTGTAGAGGGCAAGACCAACCCCTATATAAAGGACATGGCCGGTTCAATTGTATCTAACCAATCTACAATCAATCAATCGAATCGTTTTTCATATTGCTTTTAGTTTTCTCTTAGTTTGTCCATCTTTGTCAATTTGCGCCGTAAATCGTCCGCCGCCGCTGCGAGAGTGCAACACCTCTTTGTAGGTTTGTCCTGAAAACCTTCTGTTTTGCCCACGAGACGGGTAGTTATCTAGAATCGGCTCTGCTAGCCGGTTTAGTTTTCAAAACCCATCTTGGTTTAGCTTTTGCTAGATTGAGGTGTGTTGGTATTTCTTAACGACATTACTAGAAATATAATTCCCAGCAATGGCGCAGAAATACTCCTGGTATATTACGGATATACCATTGTAGCATTTCACCCGAGAGTGTTCCAAGGGTATTGTATTTGTTTTATCCCGTGGGAAGATCATGTAGAGAGAACTTGACTAATAATTTATATATTACTTGTGATAATCATATCCTAAGCAGGGGTTAAGATAATCCAAGGGTAGAGTGGCACACAAGCACTTAAGCTACTCATTCTCATACTAAATTATATAAGCTAAATGGAAAGAAAAGAGAAAGATAATCTATTCCTATACTTCTAGTATACAGAGTTTACATACATTCTAGTTATATGATATACTAGCTAATACCCTCTATCAGATGCCCTCTTGGTACTTCGATAAGCCACCCTTGACTGTCGAGTTCCTTACGACAACCCGTCATGACCATACAACCGGGGCTAAATACGGAGGAGTACCCTCCCCACGGAATTAACTTAGGACTATATACACGTGTGAAGGAATATCCGTACTGAGCTGTCACCATCAGCGGCCCACCTCTCATCCGCAGCATATAACCCCAAATAATGATATCTCGTAATCTAGACACCACGCCTAAACTACCAGATACTACTTTAATATCATCATCATGACATAGAGTAATTGCATATGCAAACATTATACCCGCACCAAAGCATCTCCCAGATAAGCTAGCAGCATATTCAGTATAACATGAACATAATATAAATTAGGCATTCATATACTCGGAAAGTATTTCAATACCATAAATGTATAAAGAAGAGTATTCTAAATAAAGTACAAAGCTTACAAAAGAGGAAAGGAAAGCTACTGGAGCCATACCCGAACTCTTTCGAAGGCTTCCGGACTCCCGATTTCAACTCTATTTCTATTCCACTAGCTTAAGAACACTAAACTAACTTCAGAGAATATGAGAGAGCTCTTACCTGAGGTGTGTGAGTGAAGTGAAGTGATGAGCTCCTTTTATAGGCAGGTAATGACGGTTGTGATGGTTGCAATGGTCGGTAATACCCTCCAACCGTCATTGGGGATCAATCAATCCCAACCGTCCATCAAAACCCTGCATCCATCGGTGCCACGGGAGGTTAGGCCGAACCCAATGGTTCGGCCGAACCATGGGCTAGGCCCACCTGGCCCAAACTCGGCAGGTGGCCTCCTCTATTGCTCCTTTATGCAGACTTGTGAATTTTGGCCCAATTCATCGTGTCAATTCTGAGTTCTTGGCCCATTGATGCATAAGTCTCATTCTCGACATCGTCCGATTGATTTATCGTCTGAGTTGATGTCGATTCTCCTCCACTTTATGGTTATTCTAACATGTATATGCATTGCAAGCATCACTAGTTCTCCTCTATTTTGGTAATATTGACGGTCGAAACTAATCGATAACGACCGTCAACAAACCCCCCTAAGCTTGAACCTTTGCTCGTCCCGAGTGAAGGACGAAAGGAAACAAAAACTTGGTTGTTGACCAGGAGTTGCTACTATGCTGTATATCTCAAATGTACAGGTGCAAGGTATATGTACTCTCTCTCAGATTAAATAATCTTTGGCACGGTGGCTTACCCTTACCCTTGATTCCCACGAGACACTGCTTCTCCTTGCCTTGGCGGTTGAAAGACAAAACAATAATTAGAGCACCAATCACCCAATCTTTATTCAACTTTCATTCCGGAAGTTTTCAAATGATTTTGCAAAAAGAAAGCCAAGTTCCTCAAATGATTCACTCAGTCTCTCCAAGTGTATCAATATGAATTCCTCACCAATTTTGCCTTTTTGATTCCTATTTCTAAGGTTTGATATATGGAGCTCGGTAGGGATCAAACATGGAATACTTGCATTCACATTTATTACTAAGTCAAAAACTTAGACTAAAGCAGATAACTAAACACACTCAAGATCAAGATCGTGCAAAGTGTGTGATATATGGTAGAAATGGTTTATGAAGTAAAATAAAGAAAATGCTTCTCCTTTGTGCTTACTTTCTTCTCCCAAAAATTCTTCTTTTATTGATTAGGAGAGGGCATGGCTATATTTTTTTTCAATATCATGCTCATGCTTGTGAGAGCATAACTTATATATTTTTTTTCATAACCATGCCTTTCCCTTCTTCTCTTTTTTTTTCAGAAGAACTTTTCTTTTTAGGAGAAGAAAGCACCTGAAAACATGGAGAATTTATTTTTGTGGTAATAGGGAAATGGAATGGAATGGTATATTGCTAGCTCCCCATGTAGGAGTTTAGCATGTGCATATATGTGGGTGTATGATCTTGATCATAAAGCATGAGAAGTATCTACACAAGTCACAAAGGTTTGACAAAGTTCAATGGAATAACAAGTAACCAAAATGTATATGGTTTAATCATGATAGCACATTTTTGGCTCTGGTAGGAATTTATATCAAAAGAGGAACTCTCAATTTTATCATTTTGAAAAACAAAACATCTGGAATTCAAGTCAAACTAGGATTAGGATCATAGCAACTCTTATTTACTATCTCATATCTTGCAACAACCTAGACTCAGATCAGCAAGTGCAACTCATTTATCTCAGGTTCCCAGATAACTGTTGGCTACTCATATTTAACCTTCGAGAGATCACTTTCCTATGAACCCATATATAAGAGACATAAAAGAGAGCAACTATTCATCATTTCAACAAAGAGAACTAGTTTGTCTTACCTAGCATGACTCAAATCTATCCTATCTTTTTGGTATTTTCTATTTTGCAAATTTTAATGTTGTTTTCAAGTTTATAAGATGCAATCGGAAAGGAAATATGCATTTGGAAAGGGAAATATGCAATGTGATACAAGTTACCTCAGTCAGGGGAGAGATGTCTCCCCCCAAGCTTGGCTTTCGCTCAGGGTCCTTGATAAGGATTGAACCCCTGGAAGCGGAACTACGCTTGAAGGTCATCGTGCTGTTGCTGCATCATGTTGTTGATGTTGACGAATTGAGCATCAGCAGTTTGTTGCCATTCTTGCGTCTGTGCTATGTGTTTCGTGAGGTTGTACTGGATCTCTCCCGTCCCAATTCATCGTGTCAATTCTAAGTTCTTGGCCCATTCACGCATAAGTCTGATTCTCGACATCGTCCGATTGATTTATCGTCTGAGTTGATGTCGATTCTCCTCCACTTTATGGTTATTCTCTGCAAAAGGTTAGTAAACCTAATACTAGTGGAATATTATTATTCTAACATGTATATGCATTGCAAGCATCACTAGTTCTCTATTTTAGTAATATTGACGGTCGAAACTGATCGATAACGACCGTCAACAAGGTGGTTGGCGACTCTAGGATCACCGCAAGGCGTTTAGGTGCTGCGATCGTGCTTTTCAACTTGTCACAAAAAGTTGCCAACACGATTTTTGGCGACTCCGCTGGGGAAATCTGCTCAACGCCATCTCAACTTCAACTTCGCCATGACGAAACAGTCGTCATCCAAGGCGAAGGTGGAACCGTCCAATGTGATACCAATCACATTGGAGGAGCTCGATGGGGAAGCGCGCAAGTCCATGGAGAAATACCTTAAGGAGGTCACACAGGAGGTGTTGATGAGGGCGTGTGCTAGGACTCGTCAAGGTGTGATCATCAAGCCTGGACCGCGTATTAAGCCTAGCTTCGATGTGGTAAGTACTGAGGAGGTATCACAATCTATCCAACAACAAATTGCATGTACAAAAGATTCATCTATAGCTACTTTGAATACTAAGTTAAATGCATCTATTGAGACTCATGTTGAAGGATTTTTTAGGACTAAATTCGGCCCTCTCATAGCTGATTTTATGTTCAAAGATAAAGCCTCTACCAATGCTAGCCAAGCCCCTATAGATCAAATAAGTAGCAAAACCGATGGGGCGAAGACACAGCAAACTGGTGAGGGGTGGACGGCGCACATAGCCGGTCCGACCGGGCCTGATGGCCGTTTAGACCGCGACTTCGCCGCTGGTTGGACCGGGTATTACCCCGGCGGTCAGACCGGACCTTAGATCGGTCTGACCGCGCCTCTGGACGCCGGTCAGACTGGGTCTTGGACCGGTCAAACCGGTGCAATCGTCCCTATACAGAGGGTAGATCCAATGACAAACGCTAGTTATTTGTATCATCTTAGAACATTTGATCCCCCTGTATCTACTGCCACTACTAGTTCCTAAATCCCCCCACATGTTCCTAATGCTTATAATGATGTTTCTAGGGGGTATCCTCCCGATACTAGGCAAGGCCAATATAATTATATTGCGCCGCAACCACAACCTATTAGGCTACCAAATCCACCACCAAACCAACAAAGGCCTGATAATATGGAGGAATTGATTAGTGGGATCACTAGGGATAAATTCGGAATTGAAGCAAGGAATCGTGCTAAGGTTTACCAAAAGCTGTATCCTGATTATTATGACAACATACCATATCCTCGTAGTTATAGAGTTCCCGAATTTACCAAATTTAGTGGTGAGGATAGTAGGACTACATGGGAGCATGTTGGTCAATTTTTAGCGCAATGCGGAGAGGCTAGTAGTTCTGATACTTTTAAATTGCGCTTGTTTTCTTTATCTTTGTCCGGTACTGCTTTTACATGGTTTACTTCTTTACCAGCAAATTCTATTCATACTTGGGCTCAATTAAAACAAAAATTTCATGATTATTTCTACACTGGTGAAACTGAGCTTAGGTTATCTGATTTAACATCGGTTAAGCAAAAGTATAATGAATCTATCATTGATTATGTTAAGAGATTTAGAGATGTTAGAAACCGATGTTATAGCTTGAAAATACCTGATAGGTATTTGGCTGATCTTGCTTTTAATGGTTTAATTGCTCCAATGAAAGAAAGATTAGATGGCCAACAATTTCTTGATACTAGTCAACTCATGCAAAAGGCTCTAGCTCAGGAAAGCCGGGTTAAAGATAGTAAAAAAATTGTTAGACCATATGAGAAGAAGCCTAATGTTAATTCAATTGATTACCCTGAGGCTAGTGATAGTGAAGGTGAGGGTGATCATGATATGTATGTTATTGAGTGGTCATGGACTAACAAAAATAAGCCTTTTGTTTGTTCTAATTTAATGCCGACTCCTCGTAAAGATCGACAAAGTGAGGTTAAGTATAGTTTTGATGTGGCCAAATGTGATAAGATCTTTGATTATCTTTTGCAAGAAAAACAAATTAGATTACCAAAAGGCCATGTCATACCATCTCAAGAAGAATTGAAGCGTCGAGCTTATTGTAAATGGCATGATTCTCATTCTCATTCTACTAATGATTGCAATGTGTTTCGACGACAGGTTCAATCGGCCATAGATGAAGGACGATTAAAGTTCACCGATGGTTCCAAGATGAAGCTTGATCATGATCCTTTTCCCGTGAACACAATTAATTTTGATGATAAGAAGGTATTGATTCGGCCGGAGCAAGCCGAATCTACTAAGGTGAAAGGAGTGAACATTGGGGAGCCTAGGCCAAAGATGATGGTGCCAAAAAATCCGGAGGTTAGTGTTTGGAAGGAGAATAGGAGTGAAGCTTCGAGTTCTAAAGCTCCTAAGAAGACTAAGGTGACATTCGATATGCTTTTAGACAAGTATGAGAAGCAAGGTGGTGAGAAGGCTCGCAGTAAAGGAAAAAGACCAAGATCACCTCCTAGGGAGCGATTTGGTCATTCACCAAGAAGGTCGGAATCACCTCCATATCATCGTTCTCAAGATATGTCATGGGGACCATATCCAATGCCGCCGCCGGGTTATCCATATCCTTACTACATGCCATGGGGGGCAACACCGCCAATGTTCAACCATATGCCTCCAATGCAATTCAACCAAGGATGGGGAGGACCAAGGAGGCCAATTCATGAGCGTTTGCCTTCATCAAACAATGGCCTGTTTTATGGTAAGAACCGGGCCAATGAAGAAAAGAGGGAAGGAAAGCGCGTCAAAGTGGAAACTAGGACTTCGGAAGTGATTACTATCAAAGTGGGGTCTCATCATGTGCCAATACCTTCTAAAGATGAAGTTGGGGAGTCTTCAAGCAATAAATCCGAAGCCGGGACCAGCTCATCGCAATCGGCTGGTCTGACCAGGCCCTCTGGCCGGTCTGACCGTAACCATACGGCCGGTTTGACCGGGCCATCAGGCTGGTCTGACCGCTGACCCAATATCGGTTTGATCGGCGCCTCTGGCCGGTCTGACCGGTGGTCTAAGTCCAGTCTGACCGGGCTCCAGCGCCGGTTCGATAGGAGATTTGCAAAGAGTAGTGCGGGGGCTTCATCGTCATCAAGTAGACTTAACAGGGGATATTATTTACCTCCTGGAATAGAGTCGAAACCGAGGTGGATGCCTAAAGATTTAACGGCTATTCAAAAGAGGAGGTTGCAATGTCTTCGGGCCCAAGAATTGAGGGAGAGAGAGGCTGAAGAGCGAAGGGATAGAAGATTCAACGAGTTGCGACCACCGCCTACAAAGATGTGGAGGCGTAAGTCCATAGATATTGAAGAATCGGTTGTTGTAGAGGAGAAAGAAGAACAATCGGTTGCTGAAGATGAGTCATCTCCAAAGGAGGACATGGATGTCAACATGGTGTGTATGTTGCCTATGGAGTTTTGTGTTATGGATGAAGGTGAGGTTACTCAATTTTGACTAGGTCCTAAAGATGCGGTTTTTGAGAAGTCCGATGAAGCCTCTCTATCTCAAAGGTCATATTGATGGAAACCGGTCTCTAGGATGCTAGTGGATGGAGGTGCCGCCATGAATTTGATGCCATACTCGTTGTTCAAGAAGTTAGGGCGTGGAGATGATGAGTTGAAGAAGACCAACATGATTCTCAATGGTTTAGTTAATTAATTGAAAGGAGGGATGCAAAATGGACTTCT
The DNA here is from genome assembly GCA_000338895.3 of Oryza meridionalis. Classification (NCBI taxonomy): domain Eukaryota; kingdom Viridiplantae; phylum Streptophyta; class Magnoliopsida; order Poales; family Poaceae; genus Oryza; species Oryza meridionalis. The sequence goes on along the minus strand of CM002531.2, from coordinate 12,505,013 downwards.
TTGCGAGGGATGAGCAAAAGGGCTGGCCCGTAACAGGCCTTTTGCTCCTCCCTCGCCGAGAAGTCCATTCTGTCTCCCTCCTTTCAATTAATTTGAATATATTAAACCTTCGAATCGAATTTTATCATACTAAATAAACTTATATGGAAAAGTTGTCAAAAACAAAGTTGTATAACTTATTGAGATCTACCTATCTTGTTTTGGTTATTTCTCCATCTGAGTTTGATTGACCTATATAAAATTTGAATTTCAAATTATGACAACTTCAAATAACATTTTCAAATACTAAATGATTTCAACTGAAAAAGTCATCAACAACAAAGTTGTATAACTCATCAATATATACAACTTTTGTTTTGGTCATTTTGCTATATGACTTTGTTTCAATAATTTGAATTTGAATTTCAAATTATGTCAACTTCAAACAACATTTTGAAATACTAAATGATTTCAACTGAAAAAGTCATCAACATCAAAGTTGTATAACTCATTAATATCTATAACTTTTATTTTGGTCATTTATTCATCCGACAAAGTAATAGTAAGAATGTTCACAGAATTTACATATCTATTTTATAGTTTATAAGCTATATAAGAGATATGTACATTTTGTGAACAATGTTACAAATCGTTCTGTCGGATGAAGAAATTACCCAAATAAAAGTTATAGATCTTAATGAGTTATACAATTTTGATGTTGATAACCTTTTTAGTTAAAACTATTTAGTATTTCAAAATGTTGTTTGAAATTGTCATAATTTGAAATTCAAATTCAAATTATTGAAACAAAGTCATATAGAAAAATGATCAAAACAAAAGTTGTACATATTGATGAGTTATACAACTTTGTTGTTGATGACTTTTTCAGTTAAAATTATTTAGTATTTGAAAATATTATTTGAAGTTGTCATAATTTAAAATTTAAATTTTATATAGGTCAATTTTTTCATATGAGTCGATTTAGTGCCATAAAAATCGATTCAAAAATTCAAATGAAATTTTTTCGCTCGTTACCGCTCCAAAATATTTCATATTTCCTCATCCTCTCTCTCTCCCCTGGTATTTTCCCCTTCTCACTCTTTCTCTTCCTCTCTCTCACTCTCTCTCCTCTCCCTCTCTTTCTATTCCTCTCTCGGCGCCGAGCACGAGTGGGCGGCGTGCGCGTGCCGGCGGCTGGCGGCCGCCGCGTCGTCCCCGTCGCTCGGGCTGCCCCCTCCGCGGCGGCGCTGACCCCGACGACAACGAGGAGGCGCGACTCCGACGACAACGAGGAGGCACGACCCCGACGACGACGACGACGACGCGGGTGGTTGCAAAGGCGCCGACCCCGACGACGACGACGAGTGGGTGGCGACGCGGGCCTCATCCCGACCGGATCCGGCGGCGGCGGGCCTCGTCCCGCCCGGATCCGGAGGCGGGGGTGGGCGGCGGGAGCGGGCGGCGGTGGATCCGTCTCGCGCGCGGCGACGACGATGACCTCGGCGACGATGACGGCGGCGGGCGGCGGCGGATCCAGAGCGGTGGCGAGCGGCGGCGAGGTCGGGCGCTGCGTCGATGACGACGACCTCGGCGACGACGACGGCGGCGGGCGGCGGCGGCGAGGTCGGGCGCGGCGGATCCGGCGCGGTGGCGAGCGGCGGCGGCGAGCTTGGGTATATGTCCTGACTCAAGAAACTTCTATCTATTACATGATCGTGTATTGTGCAAGATGGTTACTTACTTGATTTGGGGATGATGCAAAATTCAACTGTGACGACTGATTGAAAAGTACATTATTTTGTTTTATGAGATTCTTTGAATTTGTGTAACTATCTCGAATATATGAAGTAATTTCGATAAATCATGAACACTTAACTTTCTAGCAAGCTAATTATTTCCTGAAGAATACTGTTACCATGGTGATCCTCTTCTTGTAAATCTCAAAGTTAGTACATCCATGCTTGCTGCTATTTACCTTTTCAGGATAACAACTGTAGTTTGTCAGGATATCGTGACTCGGAAAATATAAAGTAGAGTGTGATTCCTTATACAATAAGACCCAATATTAGATTCAATGTTCACATGCTCATGAACCACATATTATTGGAGTTGTCGGTTTGAATGATATGCACATTGAACAGTTACTAAAAAAGCATGTTCTAAGCTGCTTTACATTACAGAACCTTCCGAAGGTGTAGATTATTGCACAGTTTCATTAGATAAAAAATATGTTCATGGTTTAGTTATAGTTTTTATTGCTCAATGTCCTGCACCATGACTTTTTAAACTTCCGTTAAGCCTCTGTCAAATTTTTGTTGTGGCATGTACAATTTGCCTCAATTTGAACAGACCAAGATTACCTATGAGTGTTTGTAGACAGTTGCATGAGTATCACATTGGTCACATTGACATTTTAATCTGATCTATTTCCCTTCTCATTTACATGGTCATACGTGGCTAGCACCATTTACCTCAGGTTGCTAGAACCCTGCGCAAGGAGTGACCATCTAATGCAATGGATATCACCAGAATCTCCACACCAGATCCGTAAACAGCATCAGGTTTGTTCCCTTTGTGTTTTTTTTTTCCAAAATTGATCTCTAATGTAAGGTGTAATAATTTTAGCTTCCTTAGATTGGACCAATGTAATATTAAAAATGCTTTCAGCCTCACACAATATTGGTTTTTGAAACAATAGAATTCAAACTGAAATACAATTCAGCTAAGTTCACTACCATGTGATGAGTTTTATCTGTGTGCACCCAGATGAAAAGACATAAATACTTCTCATTTCGTTAAAAAGTATATAACTGTAACCTGCTGGAGCACTGGACTAACAAGTGTTTCATATTTATGCATGTTGTGCTGCCTTTGAAGGATATGATGAGCAGTATCTTTGAGATTCTGATTTCAGAGACTACCCAGCACATCATTGATTTAGCAAATAAGCAAGTGTTCTTTCTTCCCTGCTTCTTGATTTGTTCTTCTTCATCGCCCATTGCTTATCATCGATTATGTGGTATCTTCTTTACCAGTCAAGTAGCTTGCTCTTGGATTTGTCTGAGAACATAGGAAGATTTATGTATGTCCCTTGATAGATATGGAATTTTTCATGCTCACAAAGGTTAAAGGCATACCAAACAGGAAGCAGTCCAGGCTTTTGTTTTCCATGAATTCGTATGTAAGCATCTTTTCTTGTCCACAAACGCTGTAGCCAATAAGTTGAATTCGTATATAAGCATCTCTTCTTGGACTTGCTTGTTGAATCTGGCAAAAACAAGTATTAGTTCAACCACGTGCATGATTGTCTGTACCTACAACACCTAGTACTAGTATATGCACAGATCAAGTGATCAACATGGCTGCCATCTACTTAGGTTCATTTTTGGTGCTGCAGGTCCTGCTGGTGTGGAGGGAACCTGAACCTGGAACTTCGATTTTTTTGGTGCTGCAAGTGTTTTCAGGTGTTTGTTGAACCAAAACTGGGTATGCTTGAATGTTGTGTGATTCTTGAACATGGACAAGTTGGTAGCTTGGTTCTGCTACACAAATTTTTGTAGCTTGCTGTGGAACTATTGTTTGATTCTGGAAGCAGAGTATTTGAGACTATCAGTTACTATTGTTTGAATTCTATTGTATTTTGATTGTATCTGTTATTAGTTGAATCTAAGATGGTATGGTTTGAATCTGAAATGGTATAAGAAATTGGATTGAATTTGGTGGGCTCAAATTTAATGGGCTTGTTTTGTGGGCTTTGATCAGATAGTTAATTGACAAAATGGGCTAATTTTGAAATGGGCCTATTTTAAAATGGGCCAGTTAAAAAAAATTAATGGGCGGTTTAAAAATTAATGGGCTGTCAAAAAAATAATGGGCCGTCAAAAAAAAATGGGCCGTATAAAAAAAAATTGCTGACGTCAGCTGCCACGTCATCGCACACGTGTCAAAACGACCACGTCAACTGCCATGTTGGCCGCCATGTGGCAACCATCTGTGACGTTTAATTTCGTCACAAAGGTTGGGCCTGGGCTGGACTACAATCTCTAGATTGTGCTGATCCGTGACGATTTCAGAGAAAACGTCGGCAGATTTAATCTGTGACGCTCAATAGATGACGATAAGTATAATTGTCATGGATAAATTCCTGTGACGAATTTTCAGTGATCCATGACGAATTTTTTTCGTCATAGATTAAATAGATTCTTGTAAATCGGGTTTTAGGCCTTATAAACAACCACCTCGTCGTTTTAATCCTTTGTTATATGACCGAGTCAAAGAGGAGATTGATCGGCTATTGAATGTGGGGTTTATTAGGCCATGTCGTTATGCGGAGTGGGTTTCTAGCATAGTCCCGGTGGAGAAGAAGGGGAGTGGTAAGATTAGGGTTTGCATAGACTTTAGAGATTGAGTAAATTTCAAAAAACTGCAACTTTAGTGACAAAACTATCAGTTTGCTGCAACATTTGTGACAAGTTTCAGTTTGCTGCAACAATAGCATGGGAAATTATCACAAAACTGCAACTTTTACGTTATATGCTGCTACACTACATATAGGTGACAACTATATAGCAGCATATAACGTAAAAGTTGCAGTTTTGTGATAATTTCACACGCTATTGTTGCAACAAACTGAAACATGTCGCTAATGTTGCAGCAAACTGATAGTTTTATAACTAAAGTTGTAGTTTTCTGAAATTTACTCTTAGAGATTTAAATAAAGCTACTCCCAAAGATAAATATCCTATGCCTATAGCTAAAATGATGATCAATGATGCCTCAGGTCATAAGGTGATTAGCTTCTTGGATGGTAATGCCAGCTACAATCAAATCTTTATGGCGGAGGAGGATATGTACAAGACGGCTTTTATGTGCCCGGGATTTGTTGGCTTATTTGAGTGGGTGGTCATGACTTTTGGATTGAAAAACGCTGATGCAACATATCAAAGGGCGATGAATTTGATCTTCCATGATTTACTAGGTATTATCTTAGAAATCTATATTGATGATATCGTTGTCAAATCGGATGGTATGGAGGGACACATAGCCGATTTGAGGTTAGCTTTTGAGAGGATGCGCCGGTATGGTTTGAAGATGAACCCACTTAAATGTGCTTTTGGTATGTCGGCAGGGAAGTTCTTAGGATTTATGGTGCATGAGAGAGGAGTTGAGATTGATCCTAAAAAGATAGAAAAGATTCGTGATTTCAAAGCGTCGACATGCAAGAAAGAAGTTCAAAAGTTGCTAGGTAAGGTGAATTATTTGAGAAGACTTATTTCTAACATAGCGGGTAAAATCGATGCTTTTGTCTCGATACTTCGTTTGAAAAAAGAAGCCGATTTTACTTGGGGGGCAAAACAACAAGAGGCGTTTGAAGGGTTGAAGAAGTATTTGTCTACTCCACCCGTGGTGTGAGCGCCTAAAGCCGGAAAGCCGTTTCGGTTATATATTGCCTCCGAAGACAAAGTCATTGGTTCCGTTTTAATGCAAGAGGAAGATGGCAAGGAATATATCATTACATATTTGAGCCGCCGTCTTTTGGATGCCGAAACGAGGTATGTCTTTATAGAGAGACTTTGTTTATGCCTGTACTATGCTTGTACCAAATTGCGGCATTATTTGTTATCTAGTACATGCATAGTTGATTGTCAAGCCGATGTTATTAAACACATGTTGCAAAGGCCAATTCTAAGTGGGAGAATTGACAAGTGGGCATATGCTTTGATTGAATATAATTTGGCTTATGAACCGTTGAAATCTATGAGAGGCCAAATTGTAGTTGATTTTATAGTAGACCATCATGTAGATATTGCTTATGAGGAAGAGGTTTGCTTAGTTGAAGTTATACCTTGGAAGATTTATTTTGATGGTTCTTCTTGCAAAGAGGGTCAAGGCATAGGAGTAGTTTTATTTTCACCTAATGGCATGTGTTATGAGGCATCGGTTCGTTTGGAATATTATTGTACAAATAATCAAGCCGAATACAATGCTTTATTATTCGGCTTACAAGTGATGGAGTTGGTTGGAGCTAAGCACGTGGAAGCTTATGGTGATTCGGAATTGGTGGTGCAACAAGTTGCTAGAGTTTACAAATGCTTGAACGGGTCACTAAATAGGTATCTTAATTCATGTTTGGATATTATTGCCAATTTTGATAATTTTGCTATTAGACATTGTTAGGCATGATAATTCTAGAGCAAATGATTTGGCGCAATAAGCATCTGGCTATAATGTGAAGAGGGGATTATTTCTGATATTAGAAGAGCCGGTGCTTGATTTTAAATCTTTGTGCGAAATTGGCAAAATTGCAGACCAGGGGCGGTCTAACCAGCATTGCGCGGCCAGTCTGACCGGTGACCAGGGGCAGTATGACCGGCCACATGCCGCCGGTCTGACCGGCCACCCCGGGCGGTCTGACCGGCCTTGCATAGCCGGTCTGACCGGTTTTGGACAGAGCGCTGGGGGGCACGCTGCAATTGATTCAAAGGCCGAATTAATTGTAAATTCGGACATTTGTGCCCAGGAAATAGAAGAAGATTGGAGAATTCCTTTGATTAGATATTTGAAAGATCCTACACTTAAGATTGATCGGAAGATTCGGCGGCAAGCGTTCAAATACACATTGCTTGATGAAGATTTATATCGCCGAAATATAGATGGAGTTCTATTGAAGTGCTTAGATGAGGATCAATCTAGAGTGGCTATGGGAGAGGTGCATGAAGGAATTTGTGGAACTCATCAATCGGCCCATAAGATGAATTGGTTGCTTAGAAGAGCGGGGTTCTATTGGCCGAGGATGATTGAAGATTGTTTCAAATATTATATGGGATACGAAGCTTGTCAACTATTCGGCAATGTTCAATTGGCGCCCGCCGCCGTGTTGAATCCTATCATCAAACCATGGCCGTTCCAAGGTTGGGCTATGGATTTCGTTGGTCAAATTTATCCTTCGTCATCAAAGGGGCATAGGTTCGTGCTAGTTGCTACGGATTACTTCACCAAGTGGACCGAAGCCGTGCCGCTCAAGAATATGACTCATACGGAGGTAATTGACTTTATTTTGAAGCATATTATCCATAGATTCGGTATTCCGCAAACATTGACTATGGATCAAGGAGCTTCTTTTATGTCTAAGGAAGTGAAGAGTTTTGCTGAATGTTATGGTGTTAAATTGTTGAGTTCTTCTCCTTACTACGCTCAGGCTAATGGACAAGCCGAGTCGAGTAATAAGACGTTGTTAAAGCTAGTAAAAAAGAAGATTGAAGAATACCCAAAGAAGTGGCACGAGGTGCTTTCCGAAGCATTATGGGTGCATAGGATATCTAAACATGGTGCCACTAAAATCACTCCTTTTGAGTTGGTTTATGGTCAAGAAACCATTTTACCGGTTGAGGTAAATCTTGGTTCTCTTCGTTATATCAAGCAAGATGATCTATCAAGTGAAGATTACAAGACGTTGATGGGAGATAATCTTGATGAGGTCATCGACAAGCGCGTGAGGGCTTTGGAAGAAACAGAGAAAGAGAAGAAGTGGGTGGCTAGGGCATACAACAAAAGGGTGAAAGCAAAGTTGTTTCAAGTTGGATATTTGGTTTGGAAGGCAATTTTGCCTTTGGGTACTCGATCCGGGGAGTTCGGTAAGTGGTCTCCTAGTTGGGAAGGTCCTTATCGAGTATGCGGCACTGTTCGAGGGAACGTGTATTTTTGGAGACACTTCAAGGGGAGTGTTTTCAGCGAGCGATCAACGAGAAATACTTGAAGAAATACTTCCCGAGCGTTTGGCAAGATGCTTAGGAAGTGCAATGGCCGCTAATTGGATTATCGCCCTAAGACCAAAAACATGTTCTATGCTTTTAGATTCAGGTTGTTTATCAAAAAGGCAGGGGGCATGTGTTTACACCCAAATTTGGCACCTAGGGATAAAATAGGAAAAAATGACAAAGTTTGGAAGTATACCGGTTTCATTCGATTGGGCCGGTCCGACCGCCATGTGTTGGCCGGTCAGACCGCCGGTGTGGCCGGTCTGACCGGCAGAGTCCGAGTCCGGGTCTGTTTCACCGGGTCTCGAAGTTTCCTTGCTCGGGAAGGCATGTTTCAGGTTTCCTTTGGATTCTATCCCGAGTTGGACGTGGAGGAGGGCCTATAGAGGGCAAGACCAACCCCTATATAAGGGACATGGCCAGTTCAATTGTATCTAACCAATCTACAATCAATCAATCGAATCGTTTTTCATATTACTTTTAGTTTTCTCTTAGTTTGTCCATCTTTGTCGATTTGCATCGTAAATCATCCACCGCCGCTGCGAGAGTGCGACACCTCTTTGTAGGTTTGTCCTGAAAACCTTCCGTTTCCCACGAGACGGGTAGTTATCTAGAATCGGCTCCGCTAGCCGGTTTAGTTATCAAAACCCATCTTGGTTTAGCTTTTGCTGGATTGAGGTGGTTGGCGACTCTAGGTTCACCGCAAGGCGTTTAGGTGCTGCGATCGTGCTTGTCAACTTGTCACAAAAGTTGCCAACAGAAACCATATCCAAAAATAACACTAAAATTTAAATAGTGATTTAATGTTAAAGAACGGTTTAGAAACTTCTAAAATTCATATAAAATTGAATATAACTCCAAATGAAGTGATCTCAGACTTGTCAGGTTGGAAAATTCATGAACTTAGTTATTATAAAATAAAATGTGGCACTTACAGTACCCAAAACATATCTAAAATTTGTAGTTAATAACTATTATAGTATATCACTTAGCTTGTAAAATTTATAATAAAATCACTTTTACTCTAAAAGTTGTGAAACCAATTTTGTTGAACTCCCGTGAACATCCCCTTCACTGCAGCAAGCCAACATTTCACAAAACTTGAACCTAAAATGCACCTAATGACTATTAGAGCTTAATTAATCTAGTGCTAGTATTAAACTTTGAAAATTAATAACTCTCAAATGCAAAATGATAAAATAAAAATTCTTTCACCTAAATTCATCTTGGACCAGTACCTAACCACACTAGTGAAATCATGCATTTTAGAGCATTTTGATTTTTTACTTGTTTTGGCATTTATTGTTACCGTTATTTCTTTTAGACGGCGAAATCGTTATCGGTGAAGGAGATGGATTATAGTTATTCTCAGTGAGGTTATATATCTACCAAGGCAAGTTTTGCCCTTCCTTTGAACACATTGAATCCCATGTTTTCAGGCTAAGTGTTTTGATTGTAAAGTTGCACGCGTATTTCTAACTATCGAAACTTTCAAAAAACTATAAATTGTAGATATGTCCTAAACATGCATGAGACCCCTTTCGAAAATCACCCCTTGCTGTTTTGAACCTTAGGATTAATTAGAGTACTTCATTTGTGCTCATATGAGTATAATATGCTTTTATAAAGTGCAAATGCTTTCCCTTGCTTAGTAATAAATAAAAACATGGTTATGGATCACTTACTATACTTTTGAAAACCCTTTTTGAACATTATGGACAGAGGTGATTCTCTGATTATTTGTGAAATAAAATGAGACAAAATGTGATTTTAGACTTGGGCGGCAAGTGGTATGCATATAGTAGTAGTTGCATACTGATAGGGGGAGTGTTCGCCTAAGTCGATTAAGGACTGAACTTCATATCATCCATTATGTTTACCGTACATCCACATGCGTTTTTACGGGGGAACCTTGGCCTATTAAGTTAAGCACTTGTCTAACCTTACATTCGGGAGGCCGTTGTAGTATAGGTGGGGGCCACGAGTGTACGGTGGGCTACCTAGAGGACACTACAAGAAATATGACCTTCTGTGACGAATTCCTCATGACATCAGAGCTTTTCGTCATTAGCACATTCCATTTTATGATGATTAGTATGAGATGGGGTAGCTTAGTGATGAAAAAAATGTGTCCGTCGTTAATACCAACTAGAAATCGTCATAAAGTATTTCAATGGGACATTGTGATGATTATTAATTTGTCATAAGGGGCAAAAAGAAAACGTCACAGATTTATATAATGCATTTCTAGAAAAATGTATTAAAAGTTGAAGCAATTTAATAAAGTGAATTAATAAGGAAAATATTTTTCCTTTAAAAACCATTTCTGGAAACATTTTTGTAATATTCTACGTGGTCTAAATTATTCTCTGAAATTTTATGTGAATTTTCAAAGCTCAAAAACTAATTTTATTATCACAAAGTTCATTTAACCTATTAAAATAAATAGAAAACAAATTAAAATCCCTCTCTTTGTTCTTGGGCCTTTTTTAGCCCAAGTGTAACTCTCTCCCTCCCTCAGCCCACAGCCTTCTCTCCCTCCTTGGGCCGGCTCCCCCTTTCCCTCCTCCCTCTTCAGGCCACCGGCCTAGCTCTTTTGATCCTCTCTCGCCGAGAAGTCTATTTTGCCTCCCTCCTCTTAATTCAAATAATATTTCGGGTAGTAAATGATTTCAAATGAAAAAATTGTCAACTACAAAGTTGTATAACTTATCAAGATCTACAACTTTTGTTTTTGTCATTTTACTATATGGCTTTGTTTCAATAATTTGAATTTAAATTTCAAATTATGACAACTTCAAACAACATTTTCAAATACTAAATGATTTCAACTGAAAAAGTGATCAACAACAAAGTTGTATAACTCATCAATATCTATAACATTTATTTTGGTCATTTCTTGATCCAACAAAGTGATAGTAACATTGTTCACAAAATTTATATCTCTCTCTTATAGTTTATAAAAGCATATAAGAAACATGTAAATTTTATGAACAATGTCAGTATCACTTTGTCGGTTGAAGAAATGACCCAAATAAAAGTTATAGATATTGATGAGTTATACAACTTTGTTGTTGATGACTTTTTCAGTTGAAATCATTTACTAATTGAAAATATTGTTTGAAGTTGTCATAATTTTAAATTTCAATTCAAATTATCGAAACAAAGTCATATAGCAAAATGACCAAAATAAAAGTTATAGATATTGATGAGTTATACAATTTTGTTGTTGATGACTTTTTTAGTTAAAATCATTTAGTATTTGAAAATGTTGTTTGAAGTTGTCATAATTTAAAATTCAAATTTTATATAGGACAATCAAACTCGGATGGAGAAATAACCAAAATAAAATTGGTAGATCTCAATAAGTTATACAACTTTGTTTTTGATAACTTTTCACATAAGTTCATTTAGGATGATTTTTTGTGTGTTATTTGACAATGGTGCAATAAAATAAAAAGAAAAAAAAGGTTAAATTGAGATGGAATGAAACTAGGCCTGCTATGGGCCAGCCCTTTTCTCTTCCCTTACCGAGAAGTCCATTTTGCCTCCCTCATTTCAATTAATTTTAAAATAATAAAACTTTGAATCGAATTTTATCATACTAAATGAACTTATGTGAAAAAGTTGTCAAAAACAAAGTTGTATAACTTATTGAGATCTACCAATTTTATTTTTGGTTATTTCTCCATCTGAGTTTGATTGACCTATATAAGATTTGAATTTCAAATTGTGACAACTTCAAACAACATTTTTAAGTACTAAATGATTTCAATTGAAAAGTTCATCAATAACAAAGTTGTATAATTCATCAATATCTACAACTTTTGTTTTGGTCATTTTTCTATATGAATTTGTTTCAATAATTTGAATTTGAATTTTAAATTTTGACAACTTTAAACAACATTTTCAAATACTAAATGATTTCAACTGAAAAAGTCATCAACAACAAAGTTATATAACTCATGAATATCTATAACATTTATTTTGATCATTTCTTTATCCGACAAAGTGATAGTAATATTGTTCACAAAATTTACATATCTCTCTTATAGTTTATAAAACCATGCAAGAGATATGTAATTTTTGTGAACAATATTACTATCACTTTGTCGGATGAAGAAATGACCAAAATAAAAGTTATAGATAGTGATGAGTTATATAACTTTGTTGTTGATGACTTTTTCATTTGAAGTTGTTCGCTAATAAAAAATTCTATTTGAACTTCTTAAACTTTGAATTTCAAATTTCAAATTGTCAAATAGAATCAGATGGAGAAATGAGCAAAATAAAAATTTGCATCTCGATGAGTTGTACAACTTTGGTTTTGGTGACTTTTCCATTTGAAATAATTAATTAACCCCAATTTTTGTTCGAATTTGTTAAATTTTGAAAATATAAAATTTGAATTATTCAAATGAACTTATTTGTAAAAAGAACCAATGCAATAGTTGTAGATCTAAAAAAGTTCTACAATTTTGTTGTTTATGATTTTTGCATTTGAAACCCAAAATACACTCCAAAATTAAATTTAAAGTTCTCATAAATTTAAGGTGAAATGTCAATTTTGTCCATAAAAGTTCATAACTATTGTGAACACACCAGGGACAGTTTGGTAAATTTGCGTTGGATTGCTTCTTATCCATATAACCTGTTCCCCAAACCCTAGCCCAAACTATCCATTCGCCGCCGCCACCATCCACTCCCCCACCGCCACCAACCCTCTCCCTGTCCCTCTTCGCATGGGCACGGCGGCGGTGGCTACCTCCTTCCTCTTGGCGCGGCTGATGGTGGCTGGTACGGGCGGGCGGTGGTGGTGCAATGATGGCGGCGGGCACGGGTGGCGACGGTGGGTGGATCCTTCGTGCCCCTGCCTCAGAGCCCCTTCTCCCCGACGACGGCGGCGGGCCGGCCTCAGGGCCACCAGATCTGGCGTCGGCAAGCCTCGGGACTGCAAGATCCGGTGGCGGGTGGAGCCCTAACCAGGGCGTGCCGCAGCCGGTCATCATCCTCAACCCTTCCTCTCGTGCCACAGATGGGGCCTTTGCCCTGGGAGGCCATATTGGGCGGCGGCAACCCTAGTACGGCTCGGCGGAAGCGGCAGCGAGGTGACGGCGGTGAGAGGAGGCAGCGGTGTGGCGGTGACTACGGCGGAGGCATCAGCTACGTCATTTCGTCGATCCTGAGTTCTTAATCACCGAGGTAATGGTCAGCTTGCTCCCTAGTCCGGTGGTCCATCCCTTCCTCCTCTTCTCCATTGCGCGCTGCTCCCCACCTCCTCCCCCACGACCTCCATTGGTTTCGAGGTTGGGGTCGAGACGATGGCCAGATCCGGTCGCATCGTGGCCGAGACCACCAGATCCGGTCGCGCGCACGACCCTTGTAGCTCGAGCAGGCAGTGGCAGTCTTCGACGTGGTCTAGCACTGACGGCGTGGTTGATCGAGTGCTTGTAGCGACGACGGCACTGAGCAGCTTGAGTGGAGAATCGGATAGCTTGTCGATTCCTATGTGGTTCCTTGCGATGGTGGCATCTGTTTTCTGCTATATTGATTTGTGAAACAATACTAGTTCACTGGGATTTTTTAGTCACATTTCAATTGTGGTTAGAGATCGTTTTGTTCTGTAAAGATATTCATATGACTCAGAACAAGTTCACTGGAAATTTTTCTGTTAGTTGTTAGTGAAGGATTTTGTACTTCAATTGATGGTGTACTGAACTAGGGATGCACACCATGTTGCAAACTCACATTTAGTTTTGCAAATCTGAGGCCTACTTTAACCTGTATCTTTTGACGTTGGTTGGTAATAACAGATACATGTGCCTGTTCTTATGCTTATTTTGCCTAAAAATTCGCCAATGATGAGTTCTGATGTTGATTTTGCTTCCTACAGCAGAGTTTTCATAAGGGCAGATACACTCTTGGCCTGTGCTTTTGCTGTAGATGATAGTTACTAATAAGAACAGATAGACTACTATTTTTTACCTTTGGTATTCCTGTTCTGTTTTGCATCCTAATCCTAATTTATTTATTTGTCATTATTTCTCCTATAGCACATGATGGTTAAGTAATGCACATTCTTCAAAAAGCTGATGCCATTTTTGCTTTTGATTAGTTCTTGCAAATCTGAATAATTTTATGTTTTGCAATTTGAGGTCTGCTGAATAATTATAATCAGTTTCCAGTCCTCACTACAACAATGGTATGAACAGGCACTTCTCTTCCAAAAAAGTAATGCATCTACATGTTATGTATGCCTGATACATAAGAGATGAATACATGCTTACATGTTCTTGGCTACATGTTGCTCTGGTACTTGTAAGGCTGTGGCAGTAAAATAGTGTATGGTTGTCTTCTGTATACTTGTGGTACCTCTCAAATATTAGTGTGTTCAAGATAGAGAGCAAGGTGTGGTAGAAGTAAATTACTGCTCGTCTTACTAATATTGTGTATGGTTGTCTTTTTTACTTGTGTCTTACTACTGTTTGTCTTTCTGTAGGAAGTGTGTGAAAACAAACTTTACTGTGAGAATGTTCGATCTCAACAAAAGACTCGGTGTGATTTTGATGACTTTATTTTGGTCAATGTGCGGCGGCTGGATTTGGTTGGTTATTTTGGTAAGTGACTAGTGGCTAGTGATGTATTGAACTGGTGGTCAGTAAACCTATGATATGTAAATAAAGATGTTTTGGTTGTTTGGATGTAACTGAACCTGTGTTGGTCAGCAAACATATTATTTGCTTTGGTAAAGTGAATATGAGATTGTGACTATATTAGGACAGGCTGAAATGTGAGCTGGTGCTTCTGGGCTGAATGATGTTAATTGGGCTATCAGATGCTAATTGGGTTTTGTATTGGATTTTAACTGGGCTAAATTTGTTTGATATATGGGCTTCTCGAGTGTGCATGGCCAGATGAATTTTCGTTACAATGCTTGGGCCTATTGGCCTTCTGAATATGTATGGCCCGTTCAATATTTAATTCAATATAGATGAATTGGGCTGAATTTATTAAAATCTAATTGGACCTACAATTGGCCTAGCCCATTAATAGGTTTCTCACTACATGGGCTTTAACAGGCCATATGGAATTTCATGATGATTTTTGGGCTTGATGGTGACGAAAATGGACGTCATAACTCTATGACGACAGAAGGATCGTCACTAGATTAATGACAAAAAAATAAGGTTTCATCATAGAACGCTATTAGAGACGCATGATAGGTGACGAATGAATTTTCGTCGCGCGAGCGTCACAGATTAAGAAACGTGACGAAATTTTATGTGTTTGTGATGTAAATGAAACGTCACCTATCATAAGATCTCTTGTAGTGGGAACTACCCATATGTGTGTTGAATTTTAGGACGAGTGTACTGTTCCTAAGTGTGTGATCTCCATGAGGGGACGAGTGTATTGTTCTGTCTCACGGCATGTGCATCTAAGTCTGTCCAATACAACGATATTCTGCCACGTTGGTGGGTTCCCGTTGTGTCCGCCACCACGGCGTTAAGTTTAAGGCGTGGGCCTGCCACTTAACGGTTATAGGTCATATAACGTGTATGGCCTAGGATGGAGGAACACGTATCGTGCTCATGCAAGATTAGACAATACTTAATGTAAAAGCCTCGTTATGACCTCTAGACCGCACTCAATGTGAAGAGTTTGGTAGTGCTTTGGCCTAAACTGAGGTGGTAGTGTTTAATTCAATGGCAAGGTGACAAGATAGAGATCGTGCCAGCCAGCAGGTCAGTTAATGTTGCTACTTGCTAGTGCCGATTTAGCTATTTGGGAGATGGATGGAATTGATTGCCTGTCTGGAAAAGTTTGGGAAGAAGGTTATCTAAAAGTGTCCGATTGTGATATACGACCAATTGAAGATGGAGAGCCCAAACTGTTACTTTGAGGGCGTCGTGGAAGGTTCAAATTTCTAGACCAAGGACACGGTAGATGATCTCGATGGCAAGTTAGGACAGGGTTTCATGTCGGCCGATGATTTGGAAGAAGTTGATATAGGTCCAGGGGATAGACCAAGGCTGACATTTATCAGTAAGAATTTATCTGCAGAATTCAAAACTAAGTTAATAGAGCTTTTGAAAGAATATAGAGTTTGCTTTGCTTGGGAATATTATGAAATGCCAGGGCTTAGCCGATCAATTTTAGAACATCGGCTTCCTATCAAACCAGGATATCGGCCATATCAGCAACCACCAAGGAGATGTAAAGTCGATATGTATGATGCTATTAAAGCTGAAATTACTTGTTTATATGATGCTGGTTTTATTCGGCCATGCCTATATGCTGAGTGGGTTTCCAATATAGTTCCGATCATCAAGAAGAATGGCAAGCTCAGGGTTTGTATTGATTTTCGAAATTTAAACAAAGCTACCCCTAAGGATGAGTATTCAATGCCGATTGCCGATCAATTAGTTGATGCTGCTTCAGGGCATAAGATTATAAGTTTTATGGATAGTAATGCTGGTTACAATCAGATTTTTATGGCAGAAGAAGACATTCATAAGACTGCTTTCAGATGTCCTGGTGCAATCGGCTTATATGAGTGGGTTGTTATGACTTTTGGTTTGAAGAGTGCTGGAGCTACGTATGAGAGAGCCATGAACTATATATTCCATGATCTGATCAGCTTGTTGGTTGAAGTCCATATAGATGGTGTGGTTGTAAAGTCAAAAGAGGTATATGATCATATAGCCGATTTGAGGAAGGTTTTTGAAAGAACAAGGAAATATGGCTTGAAGATGAATCCCACAAAGTGTGCTTTCGGCGTATCACCTGGACAATTCTTAGGCTTTCTTGTTCACGAGAGGGAACTCAGAGAAGTATTAATGCAATCAAGAAGATTCAACCTCCGGAGGACAAAAAACAGTTACAGTCGTTGATCGGCAAGATTAATTTTGTTAGAAGGTTTATATCTAATTTGACCGGAAGATTAGAACCTTTTAACATCTTTACTCAGATTGAAAGCCGATCAAGAATTCACTCGAGGGGCAGAGCAGTAGAAGGCTTTGGATAATATTAAGGAGTATCTAAGTTCCCCTCTAGTTCTGATTCCTCCACAGAAAGGAGTGCCTTTTAGGTTGTACCTATCAGCTGATGAGAAGTCAATTGGCTCGGTTTTAATCCAGGAGTTAGAAGACAAGGAAAGGGCTATTTTTTATTTAAGTCGCAAGCTCTTGGATGCAGAAACAAGGTATTCCCCGGTGGAGAAGTTGTGTTTATGTTTATATTTTTCAGGCACAAAGCTAAGGCAATATTTGTTATCCAACGAGTGTACTATAGTGTGCAAAGCCGACGTGGTCAAATATATGTTATCGGCTCCAGTTTTGAAAGGAAGAGTTGGGAAGTGGATATATGCTTTGATGGAATTTGATCTTAGGTATGAATTGCCTAAGGCAGTCAAGGGGCAGGCCATAGCCGATTTTATTGTTGAACATCGGGATGATTCAATCGGCTCGGTTGAGATAGTACCTTGGACGTTGTTTTTTTATGGGTCGGTTTGTACTCATGGTTGTGGCATCGGTTTGGTTATAATTTCCCCTCGGGGGGCAAGTTTTGAGTTTGCTTATACTATTAAACCTTACGCTACCAATAATCATGCTGAGTATGAGGCAGTTCTCAAGGGATTGCAGTTATTGAAGGAAGTTGAAGCCGACGCTGTTGAGATTATGGGAGATTCTTTGTTGGTGATCAGTCAATTAGCAGGCGAATATGAATGCAAGAACGATGTGTTGATGATCTACAATGAGAAATGTCGAGAATTAATGAATAATTTTCGGTTGGTAACTTTGAAGCATGTTCCTAGGGAGCAAAATGTTGAAACTAATGATTTGGCTCAAGGGGCATCAGGATACAAGCCGATGGTGAAATATATTGAAATAGAAATCGCCACGGTTGAAACCGATGATTAGAGGTATGATGTGTACTAGTATGTACAGAATCCTTCTCAATCGGCTTCACGAAAATTGCGCTATAAAGCTTTGAAATATGCTTTATTGGATGATGAGTTATATTATCGGATGATTGATGGGGTACTGCTTAAGTGTTTGAGTGCCGATCAAGCTAAGGTTGTGATGGGAGAAGTACATGAAGGTATATGTGGTACTCATCAATCGGCTCATAAGATGAAGTGGTTGCTTCGGTGCACGGGATATTTTTGGCCAATGATGTTAGAAGATTGCTTCCGATACTACAAAGGATGCCAGAATTGTCAGAAGTTTGGAGTAATCCAAAGAGCACCAGCATCAGCTATGAATCATATTATCAAGCCATGGTCGTTCAGAGGATGGGGCATTGATATGATCGGTCAGATTAATCCACCTTCGAGCAAGGACCATAAGTTTATATTAGTAGCAACTGATTATTTCACCAAATGGGTGGAAGCGGTTCCTTTGAAAAGGTTGATTCTGGAGATGCGATACAATTTGTTAAAGAATATATCGTCTACCGATTTGGTGTCCCTCAATCCATCACAACCGATCAGGGATCAATCTTTGTGTCCGATGAGTTTGATCAGTTTGCCGACAGCATGGGCATCAAGTTGTTGAATTCTTTGCCATATTATGCGCAAGCTAATGGACAAGCTGAGGCATCTAACAAAAGTTTGATCAAGTTAATTAAGAGGAAGATCTCTGATTTCCCTCGGCAGTGGCATACAAGACTAGCTGAAGCATTGTGGTCCCATCGGATGACAAGTCATGGATCAATTCAAGTTCCTCCTTATAAGCTTGTTTATGGGCATAAAGCAGTTTTTCCATGGGAAAGTACTATCGGCTCAAGGAGAATAGATTTACAGGATAAATTGACAGCCGATGAGTATTACAATCTTATGGTGGATGAAACAGAAGATTTAGTTCAGTCCAGATTACGTCCTTTGGAAAAGGTGACAAGAGATAAGGAACGAGTTGCTCGTCATTATAACAAAAAAGTTGTACCTAAATCCTTTTCGGAAGGAGAGTTGGTTTGGAAGTTGATTTTGCCAATAGGAACTCGTGAAAATAAATTCGGCAAGTGGACGCCGAATTGGGAAGGACCGTTTCAAATATACAAAGTTGTATCCAAAGGAGCTTATATGTTGCAAGGGCTTGATGGTGAAGTTTTTGGACGAGCACTAAACGGGAAATACTTGAAGAAATATTATCCAAGTGTTTGGATTAATTCATGATCGCTGCCTTTTGCCAATACATGTTAGCCGGTGTGTTGACATCGTCTTTCGATGGCCGATATAAATTATATCGCCCTTAGCGTTTTAATTTTTATCGTCATCGGTTGTGCTTTGCCGATGTATGATGGCCGAAATAAGTTATATCACCCTTAGCGTTTTAATTTTTATCATAATCGGTTGTGCTTTGTCGATGTATGATGGCCGATATGGGTCATGTTGCCCTTAGTACAATTATTCAGCATTGCAAAATTAAGGGGGCAAACAAATATGAGAAATGTGGATTTCAAATGCAAAATGTGGATTTAAAAAGCTTACAGTTTAGTACAGCCCAAAAGTTTGTAAAATTAAAATTACAGATTCAGCTCATGTAGATACATATTTTTGGATAGCTGTTATAGCTCTTTGCTTGATTTGTTCTACTTCATCAATAATCTGGGCATCGGCTGCATCAGTTCCAGGGATCACTTTTAGAGATTTTGTCAGTTCGGCTAAGTGTTTGACAGAGGATTTCAACTTTGATCTCTGATCAGCAGTGGCTTTGGGCAGATCGGCAAGGTTCTGTTCTTCAGCTCGGCTAGGAGTTCTATCTTTTGAGCATTCAGCTGATCTATATTGGCTTGTGTGGAGCTTGGGCCAGCTTCCAATTCATCAAGTTTTGCCTTCTCTTCATTGATAGAAGCTCTGCTAGCTTGGATGGTTGCTTCAAGATCTTTTCTTTCACACCGATCAACAATCCTTTGTTTTGCCTTCTCCAGTTTAAACCGATGTTGTTCAAAATATGCTACTGGATTAGGGACATCGGCTAGCTCATCGGGAGTTTGATCTTGGATTTCATGGAATCTGTCCCTGATTGATCCAGAGCTGACCACTACGGTTTCTAAGGAACCCTCGAGCCGATGTGCGATGTCCAACAGAGTCGTTTTCACATGATCGGCTAGAGATGCCAAAGCTTTGCTTATGGTCTCATCTTCTTCATCCATGAAATACCTGATGTCAAAAGAGAACATATCGGCTAAGACCTGAAAAAGGGAAATATTGAGATTACCGATTAGTAAAAGTGATATGATAGCCGATATGATTTATGGATTTAAAAGAAGCACTTACAGGGATAGCAGGGGATGGTGCCACTTCTTCCACATGATGGCTACCTGCAGCCGATGGAGTATGCTCACTCGATTCATTAATGAAAGAAATTGGAGAACGAGGAGGCTGAAAAAAGACATGTTTGGATTAGCATCGGCTATTTGGAAAATAAAAAGAAACATTTCAAGATTATAAGGTTTCACCGGTGGGGCTGGTGCTTGTGGTTTCTTGGAAGCCAACATCTTTTTCTGCAAAGTACAAGTTAAGAATTGACATAAAGGACTTGAGCAATGGATTGAAAATAAATGCATACCCTTGGCTTGTAAGTTGGATGTGTTGGAGGTGGTGGAGTTCTTTGAGGGGCAGGAATGTCGGCTGGTGGCGTTTGTTCTCTTGTTTCACTAATATTTGCAGCCGCTTCATCCACAGCTTCCTCTAATTCTTCATCCTCCAAGAATTGCTCCACATCTGGGTAAATAGATGGCAGATCATCGGTAGCAGCAGATTTTTGTTTCTTGGGTTTCTTTTGTGCAGCCGATGGAGCAGCAGCCGATTTTGTTCTCTTCCTTTTTCCAGCTTCAGAAGGAATCGGCATGCGAGGTTGACCATGGAGTAGTGTTGAAGTTTTGGCGGCATGGAAGCCGATGACTGAAGGAGCTAACCTACCACCGTTGGGAAGGATCCCTGGAGCATAATGGATCTCTAGACCACTTTCACTCTAATGAGGAGGAGAGGATTATGTTGTATGCAGACAAGGAAATAAAACGGTTAAGATTGATACATCGGCTTACAATTAATAAGATTGGCAAAAATAAAGATACTTACTTGAGGGACATCCTCAATACAGCTAGCTCAATGTTTTCAATACTCCCTAGAGTAGGTCCTGGTATATTCAGCAGCCGATCCATCATGAGAGCCGATGTGATCTCTCCCTGCTTTGGATCTTATCGGCAAAGAACAGACTAATTGGTAGTTGACCCATTCCTAGTTGCCTTGCAGCACTTGTTGGATTATATTGTTCATAAGAAATCTGGATATTTCTGCCTTGATGAATGCCAACTGGGAGTATGCAAGTGGTGATGGCTGCTGAAAATACTTCTTTGGACTTATCAAATTTTTCAGAGTTGATCTCATGGAACCGAAAATCGGCTAGGAGCTCAAAATCGGCAAATTCCTCATATGCAAACCAAACTCTGGTATTCCTTGGAAAGCCATCATAGAAGTTTGTGAACCAATCCCTAAAAAGCTCAGCCGATAACTTGGATCCGGCATTAGTCGATGCAGCTTCTCCAAAAGACATGCATCGGCATTTGGTGACCTCCTCTCCATCTTCGTTGATGATCGGCTCAAGTCTTGGGAATTCTGTCTCTGATTGTGGTGGCCGATCAACAACCTTCATGGTATGCAGATTAAGCCAGATTTGCAGAAGCCACCAAGGGCCGCCTGTGGCGATTAGCAGTCCAGAGGCTATTTTAGCCGATGCAGTGCTCAAAGTTTGGTACAGATAACCTAGTAGGTATTTTCCCAAGGGAAATTGTTTCTTTTCCACCAGGTTTTCGGCTATGTGCTGCCAGTTAGTAGTAGGACCACAACTTGGACCGCAGAATAAGAACTTCTCTAGTCACATCAGAAGGAAGGATGTATGTTCTTTTAGGCTAACTGATCCAGTGCCGATATTCTTTCCCACAAACCCTGACTAGCCACCTATGCTCCTGGTTTTGAACTCAAAATTGGGTTTTGTGTTCAGACTAACCAGATTAGCTGATGATGTTATATCCAGACCGGTTATCATGGTAACATCTAGAAGAGTGGGGGTCATTGGTCCTTGGGTACAGAGAAAGGCATTCAAAGCTGTGGACCAGAAATAGGTTGCAGCCGACATGATGGGCTCATCCTTAGCCATATTTGCTGCGGTCGGGGCTAAAGCTTGGGCTATGCCAATTTCATCCCAGTGGGTTTGCTTGCTAGCCGATACTCGCTTATACCAAGCTGGCCAACTTTTCTCAGCAGATGGCCAAGATTTGAAGGTGTTTTTCCAGAGAACTAAGTTAGGGTTTGTCAATCCAAAAGGGATTCAATTGGTTTCGGCATTGATGAACTCAATAGGGTCTAGATTGCCGATTGGACCAAGAAAGTACTGATTCTCGTGAGCTATGCTAGGATTTGCGACTTGATGAGAAAGATGCTACGGAAGAAAAGAAAGAAAGATTGATCAAAGGAAGAATCGATCTAGTGCAAAAGAAGGAAACTTTAGCCGATGATACTTACCTCAGCATATTCGGCGGTTCATGTGCTTGAAGGTTCGACGGAGGTCGACATTGTTGGCGAGGAGAGGATCGCCAGAAAGCTCGAGGAAATCATCAGAGGAGATTGGGGAAAGTTTTTTGGCTTAAGCGGTGAAAATGGAGGTGACGCCGTGAAAAGCGAAGCGGTGGTTACTATTTAAAAGAAAGCGCGGTAACGGCCAAAATGGAATCGGAGAAGGAAAGCCTAGATATACTCGGAAAAGGAAATTGAGCAAATCCGCAACAATACCAAAGTAGCGGACTTAAGGGGCACGTGTTAATGACCAAATTTGGTAAACCATGAACCAGGTTCAACATCGGAATCGAAGTGGATTCGGCGGAGAATCATATTCAAAGAACAGAGTGCACATCGGCTGAAGGCCGCGTCGGCTGAGATAGTATCGGGCAGAAGATAGCCGATACAGCCGATCTAGCCGATTTCGTTGAGATGGTTGTAGAACCGTCTTCGGGATCGATCAACGTGCTACACAAGGAATGCCGCGATAGAGATAAGCTCACGGATAGGCAATTGTATCTATTAATTAGGATATTTTAAATAGTTTCTTTAGAGATATGTCTCAGCAAGAGTCTGCTGTAAAGACTTGTTCATATCTTAGAGTTTGTTAGAGATAAGAGTCGTGTCCGGGAAGGGCCAGTTATGTATCTCAGGTGTAAATATAACCCAACCCTATATAATTTACAACGACAGTTCAATAACACTTTCGGCGCATCGCCACCCTTTTCTACTTTCATTGTTTCGATGAGTTCTTGCTTTCGGGTTGAGCTGCATCGATTTCGATCTTCAACAAGAGATAAAGCTTGTCATGATGGCTTGCGTTCTCGGGATTAGTGCTTCCATCGTCATGATACTCTAATCTTGTCTATGTAAATCATCAAGTTATCATATATGCGTTATAATCTTTATTAGCTTCATAATCTAACCTATAATCGGCTCATATCTTTTACTGGAGAGTAACCGATAGAGCTAGATTTCGTTGTTAATCTAGATTATATAGTATATCTACCATCTTTTAGAGGTTTTCATCATCTTATCTAGACCTTGTATTTATTCTTATACTTAATGCTGCATCGGTTAAGTTCGATCTATTAAGTAACATTCATAACTGCAATATCTAGCTTGTTTCATAATTACCAACAGAGATAGTATCGGGGTTTCAGCCGATCTTACCTGATTTAGCTATTTTAGACCTTGTATACTTGCTTGAAATGCTAAATCTGCCCTCTATATTAAGATCTTACTACATTAAAGTATATTAGGCTTGCTATTTGATATATTTTGTCTGTTTTAATATCTTAATATAGAGTGGTATCGGAGTATTAGCCGGTACATGTTAGATCTATTTGATCGGCTATGCTATAAACGCATGTATAATCATTATCTTAAAGTATCTTTAAACATACGTGATTTATACTGTCTCGACTTGCTGTTCGATCTATCCCAATCACTTAGTTTAAATATATTTCGAGAAAGAGATTATGTATCGTTGATATCTACAGCCGATCGAGTAGATCTAACTTTATATTGTTTTATTCTTCATTGCCGATCTAGAGCCAATAACATCGGCTCAATGATTGATGATATGTCATCGGCTCCTAGCCGATCGGCTATCGTTTATGGATTTAACCACGGTTTATTTGTGTTTCTTTCTTGTTGATTGCAGGATCAAATCAATTGGCATGCCTTTGAACCCAAGAGAAAAATTTAGGACCTATACTGGAGTTAAGCAGATCTCCCAGGCCAGTGTGTGTTTTTCGCATCAACAATAGCCCAACCAAACACATCCTTGTCACGCCCGGAATTTCTATCCAAAATTCCAAATGCTTACATGTGTGTAAACCCTTGTCCAGGAATCAGCCGAGGCACACAATAACAAATTGATAATAGAGTACAATTATTACTCTAATTAATAAGCGAATAAAATGTCATTACAGAGGTAGATAGTTCCTCTCAATCAATAAAGATCTAAGCAGCGGAAAATAAAGATAAACAGCGCAGACGACACCACTCCACAGGCAGCTTGACCAGGGCTACACCTATTCTTCCACACCATCAGCATCACTATAGAACTCCTCCTCTGATGAATGATTGCAAGGTGAGTATATGACGTACTCAGCAAGCCACGCAGCAAATATGCAAGTGCACAGGATAACAAAGGATGGCATAATATAGTCTTATTTGCATTAATAGCATTTAATAAACATTTCAGAATTTAATTAAATAGTAGAGTATTAATTAAACAGTATTAATCCAACGCTATACAACATACCCTGTTGTATAGGCCCAACCATTCTGAACAAGCAAACCCCGGCTGCACAGTTCTAACTCCAAACCAGGAATATACCATTCCAAACCAGGAGCTAATCAAATTATTACCAGTTATATCATCTTCCATTATGGTGTGAAAGGTGAGAGTAATCGCGAAAGACATTGTTAGACCCGCCCATAACCGTGGGCACGGCTATTCGAATAGTTTTACTCTGGCCAGAGGTGTACCACTGTACCCACAAGACACAGCCTCAACATCATGCCTACTGTGCGTCGCGATACTGGAAAGTACCCGAATAGAGGCTGTGACAATACCCTCTGCACAACACAACTCACCACAGTGCACCATTCCTAGATCATAATCACCCCCTTATAAAACAAGGCATGGACTCCCCAGCGACCCCCGTGGGCTTATCTCCGCCACTTCTCAGTCTGGTGCTCCGCAATGAACCATGCTATACAAAAGGTAAAGCCGTTGCCCACGCTGGCTTGTGGTTGGCACGATTAATGTTTTACAACCGAAACTCGTGAACCGGTCCTTAATTGTCATGAGCACGACCATCAAAACCATGTACTCACAACCCACCATTATCAGGTTTTAGTTGTCAAGTTAATTAATTAACCAATCACGATTAACCACCGTGAACTATTATTAAGCCATCATTAATTAATAGTGATTCATAAGTTATCCCATTAGTGTGCTAAGGTTTCTAAGCATGGCTAAGCAATTATACCTAATATCTAGTTGAACCAATATATAAAGCTCAACTAGTCAAGTTACAATAACCCAAGGTATCAAGGAATTAGGTAATCAAGAACAAAAGGGCTATAACAAACAATAGATTAATTCCACCCAATGACATTCGAAAATAAATGCAATAGTTGAATAGAAACAATAGCTTTAAACGGGATCAACATGCTCAAAGGATTGATTGGGATTTGTGTGACTTGCCTTGCTGGCCTTGGAACTCTTCTAATTCTTCTCCTGCGAAAACGGACTCTCCGGAAACGTCGGAATCTAAACAGAAAAGAGCAAAATCACCAAAACAGCACATAAACAAGCATGAATAGTACATGTGGATATTTTTAACATGTAGATCTCAATTTTAGAAAAATTTAGAGACTTGAACCAACTAAATCCGAGCTAAGATGAATTAGTTATGAATTTTTAAAGATTAAATCGGATTAAATCATTTATATAAATTTTAATTGAATTATGACGCAATAATGAATTATTTTTGAAAAGAAAAAGGGAATTATTGCGTCAGTGGGGCTCGGGTTTACGGTGCACCGGGTGCACAGCGACGGTCTACGGATCGGGCGGCCGAGATCGACCCTATCCAAAACGGACGGCCGAGATCCAACGGTCTACGACCGGCTCACGGGACACGGCGACGATGACGTCAGCGGTGACGTCATCACCAGCGATAGCTCGGGCGGCGCGAGCTCGCCGGCGAACGACGGCGCGGCGGCGCAAACGGAAGGCACCAACGGGAAGCGGGCATCGCGACGAACTCACCGGTGACCAAAACGGCGGCGGAAGACGACCGGACGGCGACGGCGACGAGGAAGAAGCGGCGGCGACCTTCGGCTTGACGACGACGGCGGTCTTCCGGCGATCCTCGACGACAACGGAGGACGGGACGAGGACGGCGACGACTTGGCGACCACGGCGACGGCCTTCCCGAGCGACGACGACGATCGGAGCGACGGCGGCGCACGGCTGGACGAACGGCGGCGACCGCGGCGCTAAGCGGCACGGCGCTAGAGCTCTACCGGCGTCGAGAGGTGAAGGCGAGGGCGGTGACGGGTAGCGGAGAGCTCAGGGGTTCTTATAAAGGGGCTAAAGGCGGCGGCGAAGGCCCACGGCGGCCCGGCGACGGCGAAGGAAAGCTAGGGTTCGGGAGAGAGAAAACCGAATCCGATCCGAGCTCGAATCCGCGAGTTTCCAATCGAATTAGCGATAGCTTCCAAAGGAGAAAAGGTAGAGGAGATCTCGGAGACCATTTCCCTTCCTGCTAAGAGCATCTACTACAACATTAGCCTTTCCCGGGTGATAATGAATTCCCATGTCATAATCCTTAATTAATTCCAACCATCTCCGTTGTCTCATGTTCAGATCTGGTTGAGTAAAGTATACTTTAAACTCTTGTGATCCGTGTACACCTCCGTACGAGTACCGAAAAGATAATGACGCTAGATCTTCAACGCATGAACCACTGCAGCTAACTCAAGATCATGAGTAGGGTAGTTCTTCTCATGCGGACGTAACTGACGAGATGCATAGGCGACCACCTTCCCATCTTGCATCAGAACACATCCTAACCCAAGCTTAGATGCATCGCAATACACTTGGAAACCCTTATTTGGATTAGGCAAAATCAGAATGGGTGCTGATATTAAGCGACTCTTCAACTCTTGAAAACTCTGCTCACATTCTTCTGACCACTTGTACTTTCACATCTTTCTGAAGCAGTCGTGTCATGGGCTTAGCAATCTTGGAGAAATTCTCTATAAACCTCCGGTAATATCCTGCAAGACCCAGGAAACTACGAATCTCTGAAACTGTCTGTGGTTGTTTCTAGTTGGTTACAGATTCCACATTACTAGGATCAACAGCAACTCCTCCGGCTGAGATGACGTGACCAAGAAATTTTACTTCAGACAACCAGAATTCACACTTGCTAAACTTGGCATACAATTGATGTTCTCGTAGCTTCTCCAATGCAAGGCGAAGATGTTCTTCATGCTCTTCTTTGGTTCGAGAGTAGATAAGAATGTCATCAATAAAGACGACCACGAACTTGTCTAAGTATTCCATAAACATCTTATTCATCAAGTTCATGAAGAAAGCGGGGGCATTGGTAAGTTCGAAAGACATAACAGTACACTCAAACAACCCATACCGAGTAGTGAAAGCCGTCTTAGGTATGTCTTCCTCTTTAATCCTTAACTGGTGATACCCTGATCGAAGATCGATCTTGGAGAAAACAGTGGCACCCTTGAGCTGATCAAACAAATCATCAATTCTGGGCAGCGGGTACTTATTCTTGGTAGTCACATCGTTTAGGGCACGATAATCTACACACATCCTCTGGGTATGATCTTTCCTTTCCAAAAAAATAACTGGAGCACCCCATGGAGACGAACTTGGTCTAATGTACCCTTTCTGAAGCAAATCATCTACTTGCCTCTTGACTTCTGCTAATTCATTGGCTGCCATTCTATAAGGTCTCTTATGAATTGGAGCTGTACCGGGTACCAGATCTATTCTGAACTCTATATCTCTTTTAGGCGGCATACCAGGTAAATCGTCTGGGAACACATCTGGGTATTCTCATACTATAGGAATCTCTTCCAAAGCTATTTGGTTCAGACTTGACCTTAAGGGCTCAGAAGGCAATGCATGAACAGTTACAACTTGACCATCATTGCTGGTGAGAGTTACTTTTCTATTAGCACAGTCTATCACACCTTTATATCTGGCTAACCAGTCCATCCCTAGGATGACATCAAGGTCTCTGGATTCTAACAGAATAAGATTGGCCAGGAATGGCACCCCTTGAATCTCTATTCTGACAGAGGGGCTACGTTACACTGAGAGTGCTTGATTACTCGGGGTACTAACCATCAAAGGACATCTAAGATCTACTTCCATCCCATGATTTCCCGCAAAACTCATAGATAAAATTGAATGCGTAGCACCGGAGTCGAAAATTACTGTTGCAAGAACGGAGTTAACAGGGAACGTACCCAAAATCACATCTGGAGCACCTTGAGCTTCTGCAGCAGCAACATGGTTGACATGAGCCTTTGTCGCTGGTGCGGTGGAGTTGTTTTGTGCCGGGATAACCTTCACGCGTCGGGGCTTCGGACACTTGTCAGAGTAATGGCCAGGTTCACCACAGTTGAAGCATACCCCGGGCTTGGTTCCTTGTTCCCTCTTGGCAGGTTGATGCTGTGTCGGAGCTGTTGCCGGACGTGGAGCTTGATTGCGGTTGTTGTTGCCAGCATTGTTGTTGAAGAACTGCCGCTGCGGACGAACAACAGACGAAGAACCTCCCTATGGCATTGACTGAGGTCCCAAAACAAGACGTGCCCTCTGACTATTCCCTTGCTGAGCTTTGAAGTGAGCAATCCTGCGTTTCTTCTGCTCCATGCGGTTGTACTTATCCTCCTGGCGAATAGCCTTATCCACCAATTTCTGGAAATTATGATAATCCCCAGTCATCAATGGGTAAGAAAGCTCATCGTTCAGCCCTTCCAGGAACTTTTCTTGACGCTCTTCATCAGTGCGCACTTCTTCCGGAGCATAACGAGCCAGGCGATTGAATTCATGCAGATATTCTGTAACAGAGCGAGACCCCTGAGTGAGTGCTCTGAACTATCTCTTCTTAAGAGACACCACTCCCGATGGTATGTGCGTCTTACGAAAAGCAGCAATGAATTCAAGCCAAGTGATAGGTTCCGACGTGGTCCTGTTGAGACGAAAGTGATCCCACCACTCAGAGGCAGGGCCATGCAGCCGATGTGAAGCAAAAGAAACCTTCTCCTGATCATTACACTGAAGCAGGTCTAACTTCTTTTCTATGGCGTGCAACCAATCACCAGCCTCAACTGGATTAGTAGTGCTAGAAAAAGTAGGCGGCCTCACACGAAGAAATTCTGCTAACTTGTTCTGGGGAGGTGCATGGTTATTTCCTTGGTTCTGCTGATTCTGGAGTTGCTGCATCATCATGTTCATAAGCTGTGTCTGTTGAGCCAAGACTTGGGCAAGCGTGGGATTCTCTCCATTGTTGTGGTTGCTATTGTTGTTGTTGTTGCTGTTGGGACCATTTCCAACACTGCGAGTAAGCACCATCTGGCATGGACAGGAGCACAAGAAGAGAAACCGGGGAAAACTACTTAGGACAGAGAATTAATTAACTTAACTTTTATTAACTTAACTGGGTTTCATTATTAAATAGATTTGAAGACTCTCACACCACTTAACTCACCAACTACCTAACACTCGAAAGCAAACAAACGCATGCACTTACATCCCACCACTGATGTAAACCACATGCAAGACCCACATACACAACCAAACTTAAACAAGCAAGCTAACACAACGATCTAGGGCAACGGCTTAACAAGGTGTTCTAGGTCTTCCAAGCATCGGAGTTGATTGAAGGTTCGTTTGGCTCGTCTTCATCATCTTGAGTTGCTCCCCACTCGACCTTTGAATGGGTGCGCTTCGATTCTTCTCCTTCATCATCACTTATGTTGACGACCGGAGGACCCGCTGGGGCTGGAGTAGCTTCTTTTTCCACCACACGAACCTTTGGCGCCAACTGGTAGCGAGGGACAAAAAGAGCTCTCTTTCTTGCAGTAAGACGAACCCTGGCTTTTCGTGGTGGTGCTTCTCCCTTCAGTGCGGCTAGCTCCTTCTCCAAACGATCCACCTTGTCCTCCAGCTTGCAAATCTTAACACGATTCCAGTCTTCACGATCTTGAGCTGCTATCACAATCTCAGCACGGGTCTCATCCATAGCCCATAGCATCTCGACCAAATGTCTTGTGGTAGCATCATTCTCGATTCCTGCAGGTTCAAGGTAGCTGCCACGGTCACTTCCCTGGGGTTGGCGGGGATGGTAGCGATACTCATGTACTGTTATGTCTTTCGGACTTACCAATGCCCCCGCTTTCTTCATGAACTTGATGAACAAGGTGTTTATGGAATACCTAGACAAGTTTGTGGTCGTCTTTATTGATGATATTCTTATCTACTCCCGAACTAAAGAAGAGCATGAAGAACATCTTCGCCTGGCGCTAGAGAAGCTACAAGAACATCAACTGTATGCCAAGTTTAGCAAGTGTGAATTCTGGTTGTCTGAAGTGAAGTTCCTTGGTCACGTCATCTCAGCCGGAGGAGTTGCCGTTGATCCTAGTAATGTAGAATCCGTAACCAACTGGAAACAACCAAAGACAGTTTCAGAGATTCGCAGTTTCCTGGGTCTTGCAGGTTATTACCGGAGGTTTATAGAGAATTTCTCCAAGATTGCTAAGCCCATGACACGACTGCTTCAGAAAGATGTGAAGTACAAGTGGTCAGAAGAATGTGAGCAGAGTTTTCAAGAGTTGAAAAGTCGCTTAATATCAGCACCCATTTTGATTTTGCCTGATCCAAAGAAGGGTTTCCAAGTGTATTGCGATGCATCTAAGCTTGGGTTAGGATGTGTTCTGATGCAAGATGGGAAGGTGGTTGCCTATGCATCTCGTCAGTTACGTCCGCATGAGAAGAACTACCCTACTCATGATCTTGAGTTAGCCGCAGTGGTTCATGCGTTGAAGATTTGGCGTCATTATCTTTTCTGTACCCGTACAGAAGTGTACACCGATCACAAGAGTTTAAAGTATATCTTTACTCAACCAGATCTGAACATGAGACAACGGAGATGGTTGGAATTAATTAAGGATTATGACATGGGAATTCATTATCACCCGGGAAAGGCTAATGTTGTAGCAGATGCTCTTAGCAGGAAAGGCTATTGTAATGCTATGGAAGGGCGACAATTGCCATTGGAGTTATGCAAGGAATTTGAAAGATTAAATTTGGGAATTGTCAGTAGAGGTTTCGTTGCAGCCTTAGAAGCAAAGCCCACTCTCATTGATCAGGTTAGAGAAGCCTAAATTAATGACCCTGATATTCATGAGATTAAGAAGAATATGAGAAGAGGAAAAGCTATTGGATATTTGGAAGATGAGCAAGGAACTGTATGGTTGGGCGAGAGAATTTGTGTCCCAGAGAACAAGGAGTTGAAAGATGCAATTCTGAAAGAAGCTCATGACACTTTATACTCCATTCACCCTAGTAGTACCAAGATGTACCAAGATCTCAAGGAAAAATTTTGGTGGGCAAGTATGAAGCGTGAGATAGCGGAATATGTAGCTGTGTGTGATGTTTGTCAGCGGGTCAAGGCAGAACATCAGAAACCCGCCGGTTTGTTGTAGCCTTTGAAGATACCAGAATGGAAGTGGGAGGAAATCGGTATGGATTTCATCACTGGTCTACCCAAAACGTCATCGGGCCATGACTCTATTTGGGTAATAGTCGACAGACTTACCAAAGTAGCTCATTTTGTCCCAGTAAAGACAACATATTCCAGAAGTCGGTTGGCGGAATTGTATATGGCAAGGATTGTGTGTTTGCATGGTGTCCCTAAGAAAATAGTGTCTGATCGAGATAGTCAGTTTACTTCAAAGTTTTGGAAGAAGCTTCAGAAAGAGATGGGTTCTAAGCTGAACTTCAGTACTGCTTATCATCCGCAGATAGACGGACAAACCGAAAGGGTAAATCAGATTTTGGAAGACAAGTTGAGAGCTTGTGCTTTAGACTTTGGTGGAAGTTGGGATAAGAATTTGCCTTACGCGGAATTCTCGTACAACAACAGTTATCAAGCTAGTCTTCAAATGGCTCCTTACGAAGCACTGTATGGTTGGAAGTGTCGCACTCTGCTTTTGTGGGATCAAACGGGAGAACGTCAGGTTTTCGGAACTGATATCCTAAGGGAAGCAGAAGAGAAGGTAAAGATCATTCAAGAAAGATTGTGCGTGGCTTAGTCTCGCCATAAGAGTTATGCCGACAATCGCCGCAGAGATTTGAGTTTTGAAGAAGGAGATCATGTGTACCTTCGTGTCACGCCTCTTCGAGGGGTTCATCGTTTTCATACCAAAGGAAAATTGGCACCGCGTTTTGTGGGACCTTATAAGATTGTCAGTCGAAGAGGTGAGGTTGCTTATCAGTTGGAGTTACCTCAATCATTGGCAGGAGTCCATAATGTGTTCCATGTGTCACAGTTGAAAAAGTGTTTAAGGGTACCCACTGAGGAAGCTAATCCTGAACAGATAGAAATCCAAGAGGATCTGACATATGTCGAGAAACCAATCCGTATTTTGGAGACAGATGAGAGAAGAACCAGGAATCGAGTTATCCGTTTCTGTAAGGTTCAATGGAGTAATCACTCGGAAGAAGAAGCTACTTGGGAACGAGAAGATGAATTAAAGTCCGCTCATTCGCATCTTTTCACCAGTTCTTCCGAATCTCGAGGACGAGATTCTGTTTAAGGGGGCTAGGTTTGTCACACCCTAAAAATCCTAAATATATAAATTGTTGTTTAATTGGAATTATTAGAAATAATTATAAAAGCCTAGAAGAGAAGTTCTAATTTTAAATAATAAATTCCAATATAAAAATGGGCTAGATAAAATTTTATTAAATACTTTGCTTAATTCTATAGTCCCTAGATTTTTCTGGGATTTATTTGAGCTAAGGAAGTATTTTTTTAATAAAGGAAATTGCATTTCATGAATAATTTTAATTGAAAAAGGTTTTAAAATCCTCTTTTGGCTTTGGGCTGAAAGTCGGCCCAAACCTCTCTCTCTCTCCCTCGGCCCAAGTCGGCCCGCAGCCGAGCCGCCCGCGCGCGCGTGTTCGCCCGCTGACAGGTGGGGCCCGCCTGTCAGGCTCGTCGTCTTCCTCGCGCCGCTGCCGCGCCGAACCCTAGCCGAGCCGCGCCGCCGCCGCCCTTCCAATTCCATCGCCCCTTTCCATCTCCGGTCGAATTGGTTGAGGGGAAATGATCCCTAGGATCCCCTCTATCTTTTCTCTTTTGGAATCATCGCCTAATTCGGTTTGGAAACCCGTGGATTCGATCTCGAATCGGATTCGTCTCTCTCTCCGAACCCTAACCTTTCCATCGCCGCCGCCGGCCGCCGTGGGCCTTCGCCGCCGCCCCCTAGCCCCTATAAAAGGACCCCCAAGCCCTCCGCTACCCGTCGCCACCCTCGCCTTCGTCTCTCGTCGCCGGTAGAGCCCTAGCACCGTGCCGCTTAGCGCCGCCGTCACCGCCGCTGGTCCAGCCATGCACTGCCGTCGCTCCGGTCGTCGTCGCCGCTCGGGAAGGTCGCCATCGTGATCGCCAAGCCGTTGCCGACCTCGTCCACCCCTCCGTCGCCGTCGTAGGTCGCCGGAGCACCGCCGTCGTCGTCAAGCCGAAGGTCTCCGTCGTTTCGACCTCGTCGCCGTCGCCGTCCGTTGATCTTCTGCCGCTGTTTTGGTCACCGGTGAGTTCGCCGCGATGCCCGCAACCCGTTGGTGCCCTCCGTTTGCGCCGCC
The DNA here is from genome assembly GCA_000338895.3 of Oryza meridionalis. Classification (NCBI taxonomy): domain Eukaryota; kingdom Viridiplantae; phylum Streptophyta; class Magnoliopsida; order Poales; family Poaceae; genus Oryza; species Oryza meridionalis. The sequence continues at coordinate 12,471,289 of CM002531.2, read as the reverse complement.
GCGTCGACGTTCGCCAGCAAGCTTGCGCGCCCGAGCCGCCGCCGGTGATGACGTCATCGCTGACGTCATCGTTGCCGTCCGCCGTAGACCGGTCGTGGACCGATAAATCTCGGCCGTTCGTTTTGGATAGGGTAGATCTCGGCCGTTCGTTTCCGTGAGCCGCCGCCGTGCACCCGGTCCACCGTGAACCCGAGCCGCTGATGCAATAATCCCTTTTCCTTTTCAAAAATAATTCATTATTGCGTCATAATTCAATTAAAATCTATATAAATGGTTTAATCCGATTTAATCTTTAAAAATTCATAACTAATTCATCTTAGCTCGGATTTAGTTGGTTCAAGTCTCTAAATTTTTATAAAATTGAGATCTACATGTTAAAAATATCCACATGTACTGTTCATGCTTGTTTATGTGCTGTTTTGGTGATTTTGCTCTTTTCTGCTTAGATTCCGACGTTTCCGGAGATTCCGTTTTCGCAGGAGAAGAGTTTGAAGAGTTCCAAGGCCAGCAAGGCAAGTCACACAGATCCCAAACAATCCTTTGAGCATGTTGATCCCGTTTAAAGCTATTGTTTCTATTCAACTATTGCATTTATTTTCGAATGTCATTGGGTGGGATTAACCTATTGTTTGTTATAGCCCTTTTGTTCTTGATTACTTTATTCGTTGATACCTTGGGTTATTGTAACTTGACTAGTTGAGCTTTATATATTGGTTCAGCTAGATATTAGATATAATTGCTTAGCCATGCTTAGAAATCTTAGCACACTATTGGGATAACTTATGAATCACTATTATTTAATGATGGCTTAATAATAGCTCATGATGGTTAATCATGATTGGTTAATTAATTAATTTGCCAACTAAAACCTGATAATGGTGGGTTGTGAGCACATGGTTTTAATGGTCGTGCTCATGACAATTAAGGACCGGTTCACGATTTTCGGTTGTGAAACATTTTCCGTGCCAACCACAAGCCAGCGTGGGCAACGGCTTTTCTTCTGTATAGTATGGTTCTTTGTAGAGCACCAGACTGTGAAGTGGCGGAGATAAGCCCACGGGGGTCGCTGGGGAGTCCATGCCTTGTTTACAAGGGGGTGATTATGATCCGGGAACGGTGCACTGCTTTGAATTGTGTTATATAGAGGGTATTGTCACAATCTCTATTCGGGTACTTGTTAAGTATCGCGACGCATGGTTGACATGATGTTGAGGTTGTGTCTTGTAGGTACAGTGGTACATCTCTGGCTAGAGTAAAACTATTCGAATAGCCGTGCTCGTGGTAATGGGCGGGTCTAACAATGTCTTTCGTGATTAGTCTCATATTTCTCACCTTAATAAATGATGCTATAATTGGTAATAATTTGTTTAGCTCCTGGTTTGGAATGGTGTATTCCTGGTTTGGAGTTAGATCTGTACAGCCGGGTATGGTTGTTCAGAATGGTTGGGCCTGAGCAGCATGGGTGTGCTGTTCAGTGTTGATTAAAATTGATGATTAATTACTCTATTGTTTTACTACTCTTAAATGTTTACTAAAAGCTGCTTTTGCAAATAAGACTATATTATGCCATCCTTTGTTATCCTGTGCACTTGCATATTTGCTGCGTGGCTTGCTGAGTATGTCATATACTCACCTTGCAATCATTCATCAGAGGAGGAGTTCTACAGTGGCTGATGGTGTAGAAGAATAGGCGTAGCCCTGGTCAAGCTGCCTGTGGAGTGGAGTCGTCTGCGCTGTTTATCTTTATTTTTCCGCTGCTTAGATATTTATTGATTGAGAGGAACTATCTACCTCTGTAATGACATTTTATTCGCTTATTAATTAGAGTAATAATTGTACTCTATTATCAATTTGTTATTGTGTGCCTCCGCTGATTTCTGGACGAGTGTTTACACACATGTAAGCGTTTGGAATTTTGGATAGAAATTCCAGGCGTGACACCTGCTTTTCCCAAGAACATCAGTAATCAGAGCAACACTTTACCAAAATTTATGGTGGTGATTTCTTGAAATACAGGCTGCATGAAGACCTTATAAGTTATTCCTTCTTTCTCTTGCTTTGACATCTCTTCTTCATTCAACAGTAGCCTACTGTAGGACCTAGCTGAGATTGCTAACCTGGCGCATTCATTCTTCTCTAACCAGGATGCCTCTAGATGGCAGCAGCTCTATCTCCACTAATCGCAGTCCAAGATATGGCGATGGGTACGTATTCACTGATACTCTACTGATTAGAATTCGAAGAACCAGTGTTATTCAATCTGCTGATTGTCCAATCCACATATAGCAGCTAATGTTTGTTCTTGCCTGTATAAGCACTGTTTGATGCGTGCAGAAATGTGTACCTTACACTGTCATCCATCAACAATCTTGCAGTGTAAACATGCTTCCTATTTCTATTTTGTTCCATTTCTGGTTTTTCACATGCAACATTATTTTCTTATGCAGCATTACTGTAGAAGATTTGCCAGCAATTTCTTTCCAAAGCATAATACAGAATGTTGTTTCTTATTAATGATTAACTCCAGCAATCGTCTTGTATAGGTGTTGACGACCAAATATTGTAGATCATGCACCACACTGGAAGCTAAGATCGAAGCGGGATTGGCGGATGATTGTTTCTCAGAAACAGAGCACGCATCAGCTATGGAAGGTATCGGCTAACGATTACATCGGCTGATATTGGATTGGACAGAAGATAGCTGATATAGCCGATCTTTGTAAGGTGGTTCTAAAATCATCTTCGGGATTGATTAACTTGCTGCACAAGTATTGTCATGATATTTTGAACCTTAGAGATATTTATCGGCAAGAGTCTGCTTAAAAGACTTGTTCATGTCTTAACAGTTGTAACAGATTTGGAGTCGTGTCTAACGAGGATACATTATGTATTTTGGGTATAAATATGACCCAAGACCGTGTAAATGATAACGACAGTTCGATAACACTTTCGTTGTATCGTCACATTTTTCTACTTTCATTGTTTCGACGAGTTCTTGCTTTCGAGTTGGGCTGCATCAAGCTCGATCTCCGACAAGAGGTAAAACTTGTCATGGCGGTTGGCGTTCTTGGGATTAATGCTTACATCTTTATGACACTCTAATCTTGTTTGTATAAATCGTCGAATTATCATAAGTGCTATATAATCTATATCAATATTGTTATCTAACCTCGAATCGGCCAACGTCTAACATTGAATGACAGCTGATAGGGTTAAACATCAACATTGATCTAGATTATATAGTATATTTAACATCTCATAGAGGTTTTCATCAATTTGCTCAGATCTTATATTTCTTTTTATGCTTAATGCTACATCGGTTGAGATCGATCTATTAAGTAGTATCTAGAATTATAATATCTAGCTTGTCTTATAATTATCGATAGAGATAGTATCGGAGTTTCAGCCGATCTTACCTAATTTAGTCCTCTTGTTCTCTACACGTTATTTTATATGCTAAATCTGCCCTATATATTAAGATCTTGGTGCATCAAAACATATTAAGCTTACTGTTTGGTATATTTTGCTTGTTTCAATATCTTAATATAGAGTGGTATCGAAGTACTAGCCGATACATATTAGATTTACTTCATCGGCTATGCTATGAATATATATAATCCTTGTCCAAAGTATCTTTAAACATGAGTGATTTATACCATCTCGGCTCACTGTCAGATCTATTCCAATCACTTGGTTTAAGGATATTTCTAGAAATAAATTGTATATCATTGATATCTACAGCCGATCGAGTAGATCTAACTTTGTCTTACCTCATTCTTCATTGCCGATCTAATGCAAATATCATCGGCTTAATGATTAACGATATGTCATCGGCCCTTAGCCGATCGGCTATCGTTTATAGATTTAACCTCGTTTTCTTGTTTTACTTTATTGTTGATTGTAGGATCAAATCAACTGGCATACCTTTAAGTCCGAAAGCAAGATTTAGGACCTGCACTAGAGCTAAGCAAATCTCCCAGGCCAGTGTGTATTTTTTTTGCATCAGCACGCTTTTGGCACGCCCGGTGGGACCCGAGTTTTGATATTTTCATCATGGTGGACATTAAGAAGACTGAAGTTGACCCTAAGAACATCATCCCAGTGACGAGTTCTTGTGTTAAAAATTAACATCTCTGTGCATTTGCTCAGCTGCAAACCATCTCTCTGGTCTTCCCAAAATAAACCTGCCAATAATGGTGCATAATGTCAACTCTTGTGCCAAAACACTCTTCACATCTTCGGTGGCAGTTAGAGCTACCGTCTGTATAAAGAGAATTCCATTAGAAACTATACAGGAAATAGGGGAAAATGTTTAAGTAAATGCAGGAATCCAGAAACTGTGCATGAAACAAAATACAGTGCAGTACTTGTGAAAGGTTAGTGTCAGAAATTCACATCAAGTTGGGCTACACAAAACTGTTATAGAACTTGGGCTGCAGTTGCATGTGGTATTCATGTCATGGATTGAACAATCATGGCATTTTCAGAAAGACACTATACATTCACCTCATTCCATCAGAGACTACACATGAAAAGATAAGGCATTTCAGTACTTCACCTCATTCAATCAGAGACTATACATAAAGTTCATGTCATTTTTTAATGCTCACAGCAATAAATTATTGTCAGGAATTCATCTGATGTCATGTATTACCAATGTCAAAATAAAGTCCCAGGAAGGAGGCGGCTCGTCTTCACCAATCCTAGGAACTACTGGTACAATCTGAATAAAAGCACAAAGTAATCACATGTTGCATTTATTTTAACATTGGCAAATATCTTATCTAGCAAGTATCAAATACAAAAATAAATCTGCAGGTTTGTATTGCTGTCACCAATTCAATGCTAGATACCAAACAAAAATGATGGACATAAGCAATGGCAGATTGGCCTGTTCTGGACTTTACATTGAAAGAGTAAAGGGTAAAGGAAATGCAGAAGCTCTGATATAATTTGTAAGCAGCGGACAATATGTGACTAATCTGTACTAGCTATTTGACCCTATACTGATCAGTGACAGTGCTCACATACTTTTCTCTGCATTAGAAGTAATGGGAGTTGATCATCAAACCAGTGGGTCAAATGAGATATTAAAACAAGTACACTACACTATGTCAAATCTGTTCAAAACTGTAGCCGTTGTCTTAGAATTGCATCAAATTATGCAAGCATTCAGGATCAACCACCCCAAAGCTTACTTCGGCATGGGACAATAACATTCATTGGCAGACATTACTAATCAACTGGTTAAGATGACCTACAGAGCTCTATTCAGTTTTCAGGATAAACCAGTCATCTTTAAATAAAAAAACAGTCCAAAACATAGTACTCAAAAGAACATGAAAATAAACCAGATTTGACCAAAGTAAAGCAAACAATTAGTACAAGTTCTTTGTCCCAGTGAAAATAGAGAACTGAACATTTCTGTTATAATTAGAAATGCCATAGAGATAATAATACAGTCATACGTGACAAAAGAACATAGTACTCAAAAGAAAATAGCAAGGAGTTTGATCTGCCTACAATTTGTTGTGTTTCAAACAGCTGCACATCAATATATATTAATATTAGTCCAAAAGATTTATAAAGAAAAATTAAGCACGGATACACAGTAGACGAATCAGAATCATATTTTTGCTTCCAAGAATCTTAATTTTTGAACTACTTCTAATGAACAGAGATGACACAATGTAGTGCAAATTGCATCAGAAACAGCCCTACAGAAGCGAAACTCGAAATATCTACACAGCCCAAGTATAATCAAGAAAAGAAACCTTTAGGCACCCTCACTAACCAGAGACCAAAGATCAGTTCAGTCAGACTCACAGTCGCACCGCAGCGCATGATTTCTTCTCCCATGGACAACCAGTGCAGTGCTCTCAAGCAATAGAGATGTTGATTCCTTTCCCTTCCCTTCTTTTTTTTTCTTTTTTAATCCATCTTCTCAATCTCAATTCTCAAATCGACCAAAAATCAGGAGCTGAGACTGAGACAGTGAGAGGAGAAGCTGCTTGCTTGCCTGCTCGCCGGCGTGACAGTGAGAGGAGCTGAGACTGAGACAGTGAGACTGAGTAGAACGAGCCATCTGGTGCCGGAGCAGCGCGAGCGCCGCCTCGAGCGCGGCGGCGAGCGGCGCCAGCGCCTCCTCCTCCCCCTCCCCCCTCCGCTCCCGAGATGCAAGCAAGAACCCTAGTGCCGACGCGAACCCTAGCGCCGGGGAGAGAAAGGAACAAGGAAGAGACGCATCATACCGGCGAGAAGACGGCGGAGAGCGCGTACGTCGGATGGGAAGAGGTCGCCATCGCCGTCGACGTCGGTGCGCCGCCGCGCCGTCTCCTCGCGTCGCCAGCCGCACGCCGCCGCCTCGCGTCCGGATTGGAGCCCGAGGTTGGGAGGTGGGGATTGAATCCCGGCTAGGAACAGGGGGAAGGAGGCCAAACCGGGCCCGTTTCCAATCCGGGCCGGCCGAAACGAACGACACTTCCGGGCCGGACCAGATTTGGAAACGGATCACTTCGTTCCGGCCGGAACAGAGGCCGTTCCGGGCCTTACCGAACGAGGCCTTCTTTCGAACGGGGCAAAAAAGAAAAACCGTCCGCCGCCGGCGCGGAACCTCTCCACCAATCTCCCACGCCGCACCGCCCGCCTGACCTGCGCCACCCGCGCCGAGGAGCCCGAGTACTTCGTTGTCAAGCACTCGTGCAGGGGCAGGTACAGGCGGATCCTCTGCATCGCCTCCTCCGGCCTCGTCACCCTCGACCCCGCCACCCTCGCCGTCACCAACTCCTACGACGCCTCCTACGGCTTCGACCGCGCCGCACCCGAGGGCAACGCCACCGAGTTCACGCTTAGCCTCCGCACCGACGCCCAAGGCTCTGCGCTTCTCCTCGCCGCTCCATGCCGGGATCCTAACCGAGCTCCACCGCCTGCGCCACCCCCCCCCCCCCCCCCCCCGCGCGCGTCCTCCACCTCCGCCGCCGCACCCACGAATGGGCGCCCTTCGTAGGCTCTCGTATCTCTCCTCCATCGTCTTATCCCAAATTTGCTCTTCCTTCGCACTCTCACCTCTGCTGTCATGTGTATTTGTACTACTATTGCAATGCAAGGTTCAATCCCTTACAAATAATTCCACATCACCCTCTCTGTGCTTGAGTTTTACGTGCTCAGATTAACCGTGTATGACTGCTACTGCTGCTAAAAAATAAGTAATTTTGTGGTCTTAGGGAGGTATCATAGTAAACCGATGCATTTATATTTTGTTCAAGTAAATTATTGACTGTGAGTGCTTAATGTAGAGGCAAATCACTGTTACTTCTCAACAACTAATCGATCAATAATCAATAAGTGAAACACATTCAATTCCATTTGTTCATATATTCTCGAGCAGGTTTACATACATGTGATCTATTTTTCATTTATGACATATATTGTAGTAAAATACAGATACATCAATTGATGTGAAATGGTCACTTTATGAGAAAGTGGTCAACTCCTATTTTCATTTGAGCGGCAGATTCGTAAACAATTTTCATTCTTCTTTGTGATGGAAGATTCAGGCAAAGGTTCATTTTGTTTGTCACAATTATAGGAAGAGATCAAGGGAATATACATTAGTAATAATATTGGAAGAGTAGTTTCTGTTTTCAGATTAGTGGAGGCTCTAAATTTGCTTGTAGTCCAAGGGGTTTCCACTAATCACAGTGAAAAGATATGTACTCTTTTTCGCAGTGAAAAGATATGCATTCTTTTAATCAGTGTTTATTTGATATCTATAGAACAATTGAGATAAACCAATATATGTAGTTGAGGATTCTCTTCTAGAACTATATATAAAGTTGAGTCTTGCCTCTTATTGCTATTAAATGATCATGTTCTAAAGTGTATATCCACTGCAGTGAATAACTGAACTTAACTATGCCATGGATTAAATAGTATGATTAAATGAGCCCAATCTTCCCGGACCACAACTTAAATTGTTTCTTTTTCATCTCCTGTTTTCTGACTAGCAAGATAGAACTCTGTAGCTATCTATATATTTAGCCAGACCACAACTTAAGTTGTTTCTTAACTCAGTACCTATCATTTGTGTGTTCCCCCGAAAATGAGTAGTAACTAATTATGCTAAATGCATCATTCTAGAAAGAATAGAATGGTCTTTTTATTACAGTTATAGAGATTAGCGATACATTTTGTCAGTAATTCTATTTGCTTTTTGTCTCATTCTGATCAACAGTACTGACATGCTTGCTGGAATTCTCTGGAAATATGGGGTTGCATTGTAATTTGCAGGTGGTTTTATTCATTCTGTCTATGCAAGTGATTTTCAGAAAATCACACCAACTACAAATTCCGACAATTGTCTCAGGAAAATGCGAATTGTCTCTTTTGCATTTGAGACAACTGAGTATTTTTCCAGTTCCTGAAACTATTGAATTGTGGTCTACAGAGTGTTGACTCAGTCCAAATGTGGGGGAATTAGTGCTGGCTTAAGGCAGAGAAAGAACTGCTTGTAATCCTGCGCTAAATGGTTAGTTGGGACTGCTTAATTTCCTTGCAGTCATGATAAATAGAAATCTGTATCACTGAGATTCCTATCCTATACAGAAGAGGCATAATAAGGTGTACAAGACAGCGCATGGAAAGTCTGCCCATCCTCAACAAATATAACCAATTGTTGTTGCTGCTAGACGAGAAACCAATTTTTGTTGCTGCTAGAAACTTTGCTCCATGTTAGATCTTTATTTGTTCAGAAAGGTAGTAATTTTGTTTATAAAAAGTTAAGTTGTTTTTTTTTTTGCATTGGAATTGGATGATTATAACAGAAAAACTAATACTCCCTCCATCTACTTTTGATAGTCATATTTTCAAATTTGAAAAAATTATTTTTGATAGGCATATTTCAATCCAACAACTTATCATCTTAATGGCTTTCTTGGATTTAATGCGTGACTCTCCATTCTTCCACACAAGATTGGCTACATGGGCATCGAGAAATGTAAATATTAATAAATCGCTTGTTTACGAGGATTGACTAGTAGCATGTTTAAATGGATGATAAGTAGAATCACTTATTGTTGGTCTGTGTGCCAAGATGAAATATGACTATCAAAAGTAGATGGAGGGAGTATGTTTTAAGGTCATTTTTGAGCTCACAAATCACAATCACAATTATAAACAAAATTAATGGCTTAGTAGTTAATGGTATTTAACCTGATCTTGGTGCCTTGGTTTAAGCTAAAACTGAAGGGGAAAATCTTTTATATTCCTCATCTGGAAAGTACTATATGGAATGAATTTTCTGTATGATCAGATCGAAGGGGACAAACTTTTACAATTCTGTTCTAAAAAGTACTGTATGTATTTTCTTTGCCATCTTCTGAAAAGTATTTTGGAATGTCAAGTTTTCAGAATTTTTAGAATGGCTCACCTGTGAAACCTACTCATGCATTTTTTTATATATACTAAATTTAACGATGACAAAACTTTGTTTTGTAGAGCATGGGTATTCTGTACAAAACTTTGGTTTGTAGAGCATGGGTATTCTGTTTTTCTGAGATCACTTGCCTTATGATTGTACTGTGAAAGAAGTTGACAGAGTTCTGGCTTTGCTCCATGTTAGATTTGTTCAGAAAGGTGAACTTTAAGTCCATTTTTTGGTTCTCCAGCAATAATAGCTAGCGATAGCTGAAAGCTGATACAAATGTGCATTTCTCATATGAACTGACAGACCTGGGTACTGCTGGTTTCAGGCTTATTCCTCTGAACTGGTCTATCGGAATGCCAGGAATCTTAGTGGCAACAATGGAGGGTATTTGTCGCATTAGTAATCACATCTCTCCCAAATTTCTAACTATTTCTCAGGAACTAATTCAAGGTCTTATTCGTCTGTTTGCGCCACACTCTCATTCAGATTAAGCCACAAATTTGTTCTGAATTTCATCACATATTTGCTACATGAAGTAAAGCCAACTTGGAAACTGAAGGTTGGTGTTGGGCACTTGGGCCCTGCACGAGGCACGGATGTCCTTACTGTTGTTGCTATAGATGGCTTCACAATTAGCACTCTTTTATTGTCCCTTGTTTTCTGAAAGGTCAGGGCCTCAGGGGATAAGACCTTCTCCACTTGGGATAAAGGGTAATGATCATTTTGATTCCAGATTTTGCATGGGGGCAGAGAGATTTTTGCAAAGTCGTTACTTATCTCCCCCTAATTTTGTGGCAATGAGCCCATATATCATATATTGTTCCTATACTAATGTTTATTTCCCATGTCAAATAATTGTCAACCCAGCTTTGTCGCAATCTCAGTTTGAACAGTCATGCGGAATATTGCTGGTAGATCATATGGGGAACACAATTCCAGTTAATGAACCAAAACATGAATTTAGATATAACTTATTTTGACAGTCATACTTGTGTAAAAGGTTTTAGGTTTCAAACATACCCTTTTCAAAGTCTTCAGACTACACTCAGTCTTTGGTTTGTTAATAATTTTCCATTTTGAACTTCAATATGTAAACTTCATGGCACAAGTGTGCTAAAATCTCAAAATACTTCATTGGCCCAGTAGAGTTACATTTTTTTTCAGAGATTTCTAAGCCTGCAATGTTTTTTGAAGCCTAAACCTGCAACCATGAAATGCAAGGCATCATATATGGTGATTATGGTGAATTCATTAGTAAGAAGGTTTTTCCTTTTTGTTGAAATTAGTTTCGATTTGGTGATATTCTAAAAAGCATGCAGTACAGGAGTCGGTGGCTTAACTTGGCCTTCCTGCATGCAAGTTCGAACTAGCCAGTCACTGAGGCTTCAGTTAATTTATATTATTGATAGGGTTGAACAGTTGTGCTATTACATAACTGTCCTATGTTTTCCTGCTTTGTGAATTGCCAAGTTGAAGAATGTTGCGGTCCATATCTCCAGGAAGGATTTTGATATTGGAAAATGTTGCTACCATGTTCTGTAATTCAGGGTCCTGTGCAATTCAAAGCTTTATTGATTTATTGCTCTGTTTTGATGTAGTCTATACTGAGGTAGGCGAGGGAGCGAAGCTGCTCAGCGTGTGCTTCTTTGATACGGACCAGACATGTTGTGAAATTGTGCTCTTCTTTTTTTTTTCATTTCGGCAGTTTCATCCATATGTGATGTTCTGAAAAGGGAAACTGATGTTTTGGTTTGAATTGCATTGATTATTAAGAGGTTTCTGGTGATAAATTTTAGGTGTTGATCCTCCTGATACGGATCTTAGAGGTGCAGACTTCTGATTGTCAAATGTAATGAAGGTACATACTGCTCGAAGTAAAACATATGTGATACCAAGATTAATAGAAAATTTTGTAACTGATAGGACATTGATAGAAAATTGAGATATTGTGTGGTCAAGATCAAGAGACTTTCTAAACTTCCGTGCAATTTTTATTTTATTATTCAATGAAAGACTTTCAGTTCTTGCAATTTTGACAACCATTTTGCTCAACTTTTCAGAATTTCAGATTTAAGGACTTTTAAGTTTTATTAATACCATCGGACGTACTATTTGATACTTGGTGGTCACATTCTATGTCTCGTATTTAGCATCACAATTCTGTGCCGAACTTTTTGAATCATGCCTTTGTGTTTCTGTAGGCATTTGACAGCATTTTGATGCTTCGCTACTTCATGGACCTTTTCATGACCTTATTCAAGAGGTAACAAGTACTACCACAATGGATTTTATTTTGATGATGACTGAGCTGGACTTCTTTTGAGTAACTCACATTTCGATCTACAGTTCTGTTGAGCTAACTAATAATTGCTAATATAACAACAGTTACAGGTGAATCTGGCTTGGCAGATGTAAAAAAACAAGGGTACGAAAGCGGAAGTTGTGTGTCTTTGCTGATATAGTCTAAGAAGACAGACTTTATATCTTTTTCTGGAAGATGTTAATGCATGATGACCTGCCTGAAGATCATCTTCCCTTCATATATACTTCACTGACTGCCATGTTGTCTATGGAGCTATGAGCTCATACCTATAGGAGCAAGATTGATATGAGATGCTTGCCAGTTAAAAATAAAACTTATGCATTGTGGATAGAGATTTTATTTGTTTTACCTGATGGGTTCAATAAGTTTAAGGAAACAAAACACTGTAAATTGCTGTTCTGAGTTATATTTACCCAATAAGATTCTTATTTGAAGAAAAAAGTGGATGTTAATTAGAACATAATGTTGCGTGCTTTTCGCAGGATGTTTGTGCTCGATATGGCACGCCCAAAAAAAAACTCTTCTTTTGCAAATAATTTGCATTTGATGCACTAATTGCATCGAGTTGTCCCTGAAAGTATGAACTGTAGGGTCAAAATTGATTTAAGCGACGGATGTATTTGTTTCGATTTATTTCATTCAATATACGTCGACGTGTCTTGCATGTGCACGCTAACTAGTTACCAAAAAATTGTCAGTTGTGCGCGATTAGGATTTTTGAGATTTATGTGATTTTTGTTCTTTCTTTTCTGGGATTATAGGTCGGTGTAGTTCTGATATTTGTAAGTGATGATTACCAAAAATTTGTCAGTTGTTCGCGATTAGGATTTTGTATCGGTCTCCGATCTCTGAGAGCTAATGCAAAATGTTTGCTCGCATGGACAGCCATGTCAACACCCAAGACCTGTCGAAGGCAGTTTGGATCTCAGGTATTAATCCAAAATTATAGGCCATATATTTCTCTTAGTTTCATCAACAAAACGAGCATCGGCTAATTCATCTACAGCGGCAGACATAAGCTGCTCTTGCTAGTAACAAAGTTCAATCGGTGAATCCACACAACAATCTCAAGGTTCCAAGTTGGATACACGCTTGAGGTGACAATAAGAAACGAAGAAGCATATAGGATATAACTTGGATATCTCACCAATTTGTTTCTTGATTGATATGATCTGATATAACTTGGATATCTCATCTTCTTGATTGATATGATCTGATATTGACCGGTTGAGTAACAGGAATCAATGATACGGCAAAATCAAAAATAAGTACTAATAACACATCAATAATGAGAATAATGGTATGATCTGAGATTAGAAGTTTTAACAAACTAGCTAAGACACTCATTCCGTGACTTTAAATAACACATCAATATGCAGCGTAATTATAATATCAGCCACAATCTTGCAAAAGCTGCATCAACCATACTAACAATAGAACAAGTACATGTTTCACAACGTTTGTTATCACCAGCCGATGCCTGACATGCAAACTTTGTGCTACAGTACCGAATCAGCATAAACAGGCTTCCTCGAAATGAGCGACCAAGCTACACTAACTTCAAGCTTACAGAAGCCCATATCTAGCTCACCATTGCTTAAACCAGATTTTAATGGTGTGAAAACCTTCGCTTTTTCCATGACATCGTTATCAACTTTCATGCCTTGACAAAAACTTTCAGCTCGCCCTTATCTTCAACAGAAACAACACACCGTGAAAGCACAATCTTGTCATCATCACCAGTAACAGCTACTTTCTCACCTCTAGAATCAAGCAGGAGAATTCTCTCATCATCAACACTGGCAATGTTCTTTTCACGGGCCAAATCCTTCCAACGAACACCAGTGGTAAAGGCAGCAAATTGACCATGAAAACCATCAGGCCATGATCCACTAATGACTCGCACGAATATTGTGGCTTCCACAGATGACACAATGTAGCCAAGTCTGAACTCCAGTGTGCTTAGCTTGCTTGTGTAAGAAACAGAATTAACCATGACATAAGAGTGGCACAGCTAGGTAGCTCAAGTGTTTGTCCTCAGATTCAGTTGTACCCTTCACTTTCAGTTCAACATCGACGATCACAGGTTCCGGCATTGACAACACAACAGCACGGGTGGGGCCTACCAGTAGTAAATTTCGTTCCTACATGCATGAAATTAATACCACTAATGAATAATCAAGAAGCTGGAGTAAAATTAGACATAAACATGAGCAGCATATATAATCCATACTACAGAAATCACATGAGAGTAAAGGCCATGGTAATTTTCAGGAAGCAATTATATCTGTCACATGCATAACATCTTCATGATATATAGCTGTGTTAGGCAGCACGGAAGGAGACAATTAAACAGATCAATGGAATTTAAGTTAAAAAAAAAAGAAGAAGAGGCCAGAAACCTGTTCAGTGAGGGTTTGGCAGTTGTCCCTTGTGCGGTGGAAGAGAACATTGCGATTACGATCAACACTGTCGCGCATGGAAACTATACCAAACACATCAAACGGCCACTGTAAGCCCCCACTTGTCGCTGCAACCTTGACAGAGAAGATCTGTAGAGTATCCAAGGCATAGGCAGTGAAATTATCCAGCACAGGCCTATGAGTGAAACGCATTGGGGGATCCTTGCTGCATGTTCGAAGTTGTATCAGAACTGAAGTGAGTTAAAGATCAAATCCAATTGCAGCAGCAGTAACAACACTAGTGAATATAACTAACTAGCAAGTCCATGTACTACTAGAAAACAAACAATTAATAGTATTCTGGACAGACATTTGAATTTTATAATTTGATTTTTGTGGTTTTTCCATGGTGGTTTATTCTGTAGTATTTGCCAGATAAGCCTATGCATAAGCGAAACAACGGACATGGAGAGAATTAACACAATTCATGATCTGGATATTTATGACACAAAATCTTACTTAATTTGAATGAGACTAGTTTACTTAGGAAGGAGGAAGGATATGATTAATGGAATGGAGAACAAATTAACTCCCTGGTGTCTTGGAATGAACCATGATGAGCGGAATGCACATCGTTCCAGAATTTGCGATACTGGATAGCTTCCCAGTTGGATTCATCCTCGTCCTGCGACCGCATCATCTCTAGGTATGCTTTGTCCTGCTCCTCGATGCTCTTCCTCACCCTCGCCTCCCACTCCTCCGCGGTTTCTATCCTCTTGGGTCTCGATGCAAAGGCCTCCTTCCATGCAGCGTACTCCTCCGCGGTCTTGCCCATGAATTCCAGGAATCCCTCGCTCTTCTCGATGTCAGCCATGGTCCAAACCCTCTCCACCACCGGCGGCTTGGGCTCTTGCTTCTCCTCCTCTAAATCGGCTTCTTCTTCATCGTCGGGTTGGGGCTTGCTCGTCGTATCCCGCCGCTTCCCCAGCACCCTTCCACCTCCTCCTTTCCTGCGATTAGGCCGCCGCCGCCGCCGCGCCGTCACCCCCGACGACGAACACTTACCAGCCGCCGCCATCTTCTGAGGCGATTCCGCCTCCGCCACCGCCTCCGCCACCGTGTCCACCTCCATGTCCATCTCGCGAGGGCAAAGCTTCAGAAACCCTAGATCTGCTCCGTCTCTCGAGGTGTGTGTGTTTTGACGATGCCTACGTAGAAAGCCCATTTTCTCTCTACCAATTCTTACCTGAAAAAAGCAGGGTCATCTTGCGTCCTTAAACCTATAACCATCTTTCGGCTAACCTAGCCTCCTCCGTCCCTCCGTACCAACAAGGGGTAGTACAGAAATATTGACCTGTTGTCCATCAACTACGCCTATTTACACCCTGTGTACATTCTATGCTATAGGAATTCTACTATAGGAATTCGATACGAATTGAGTTGTTGTTACGGTAAGTTAACATGCTTCGTTATTAAACCATGGATTTGATTCACCAAATCCATCTTTATTGTATACTCTTTAATAGATATAGCGCAACCCCAAATCAACTTCTAATCCTTATTAAGTTCTTAATAGACCCCCTTTTAACTTTGGGCTATGGTTAACTCAGCTCCAATCAAGAATCCCCAAGGACCCCCAAGAATTCTTGGTATACGTTCATTCCAATCCTCAATTCTCCTTTCGAGATTCGGCGATAGTGAATCGAGAAAGGACCCTTTTTTTAGGTCAAGAGATTCGTTGCGAGGTCACGAATCATATTACAGGTCTCATGGTATATCTCAGTATAGAAGATGGAATTAGCGATATTTTTTTTTTATAAACTCCCCCGGCGGGTGGTTATTTGGATTCCTCGGAAACCCCCGCCTACATCACCATTCAATATTTCTTGCACTACGATTGGCCAAACTACCTGAGCACTGGGTCCAATGTGAGTAGGATCACTTAGCCATAGCCATGCTTCATGATTGGAAAAAGGGCACCATGGAAGAGGAAGCCATATAAGGATTTAGTCAGGCCTATTCATACACTATCTAAACAAGAAAGTTAGATTCGGGGATGCCCCTTTCGAGGGGCATTCCGATGGCGGGGGGAGTAAGTCAAAATAGAAAAAACTCACATTGGGTTTAGGGATAATCAGGCTCGAACTGATGACTTTCACCACGTCAAGGTGACACTCTACCGTTGAGTTATATCCCTTCCCCGGCAGGGGACTGCAAATCCTTTATCCCAGTTCAAATCTGGGTGCCGCCTGATCAATAAAATACTTAGGCTTATAGTACTGATCCAAATCGACAAATTTGCACCCCGCATAAGAATGAAATGACCATAATAAAGACGCTTACTATCTACTCTTGATTCAACACACTTCCACTGTAGTGTTTGAGTGGATCCTGCTACCTCCTCTCGAACCATATAGACCTATTCCTTTATGGTAGAGATAGATTTATGATAGAGATAAATTTTTTTATAGTATTTTATTAGTAAAAAAGGTTCCTTTGATATGGCTCGGACGAATAATCTAATACATGGAAAAGAATAAATAATATATATACTAAAACATAATAAAGAGAACATGCGAATTTCTTGTATTTTCAGTCCATCATTATAGACATACGGGAGCAGCCCTGGCTGAGTATTTTATGTAGCACGAACGGCATACTTTAATAATAATTTATGATGATCTCTCCAAACAGGCACAAGCTTATCGCCAAATGTCCCTTCTATTAAGAAGACCCCCCGGCGGGTTCCCTAAATCGGGGATTCACCGAAACAAACAACCAGCAAACAGCTTTTAAAGGGAAGGGAGATAGACTGTTCCTTTCTTTCATTTATTTTTTCTTTTCTGCAAGGTAGGGGACCTTGAGAGTTCCTCTTGTGGAAGCAAGTTACTTCGCAACCTGCTCAATTTGGCCTTATAGGGTTTTCGGGGCATTGGATTCTCACCAATGTTTTCGTTACTCAAGCCGACATTCTCGCTTCCGCTTCATCGACCTCCGCTTTCGCGGTTGCTTCCCTCTAAGGCGGAACACTCCCCTACCGATGCATTTTGACATCACACAGCTTCGGCAGATCGCTTAGCCCCATTCATCTTCAGCGCAAGGGCGCTCGATTAGTGAGCTATTACGTACTCTTTAAAGGGTGGCTTCTTTCTATGGATACAAGCTATTTCATGTTCCAAACGAAAATTTTGAGGATTCCAGCCCGCGAGAACTCTTTCTTTTAATCTATATCTTTTTACCAGTAATAGGAATCGGTATTTATCATAATAAGCTCCCTTGAAAAGCATTGGCGCACATGTAAACGAGTTGCTCTACCGAACTGAGCTATAGCCCTTGTCAGAGATATCTTAATATATAGAGAATTTCTTGTCAAGATGAATATTCTCTAATAGTAGAGGATATCCTTTGATCTGTTTACTATAATAACATACCAATAACGAAGCGGTATTTGCTTATAAAAAGGATTCGATCTATGGGTTGGGATACATATTCGTTAATAATATAGATAGAGTATGATTTTTTCATCTAAGTAGATAAATCTCTAAATAGAGGCACTTCTACTTCCATATTTTTTTAATGTAATGAGCCTATCCTCTACCCTCTCTTTTCTGTTTATATTTCAATATATTGAAACCCATATAAGACCATACATATTGGAATCCTATATCTTTCTTATTTCTCTTCCTTCTTTCTATCATCCTTCCTTTTATCTACATCCCCTTTAGTTTTGCTTCACAACTTAGAAACCACCCCACGAATTGGTTATTCCTAAACGAGTCATGAAAGGAATGACGAACATACCTTGTCTCCACATTGGATCCAGAACAGGATCAGAGGGATCAAAAACCACTAATTCGTATAAAGCCATCGAGCCAGCCCAACCAGAAATAGGATCCCCAATAGCGGGAGATAGGAGATTCATATGAGAAAACATAAGTAAACGAGCTTCCGCCTGAGCTTCCAAGGATAAAGGTAGATGAACAGCCATTTGATCCCCATCAAAGTCTGCATTGAAACCTTTACACACTAATGGGTGTAAACAAATAGTACGCCCCTCTACTAAAGTGGGTTGGAAAGCCTGTATGCCTAATCTATGCAGGGTAGGTGCTCGATTTTGGGTTGTACCAAGTCTGAAACCAAGTGGATTTATTTTTTGTCCCATATTTTTCTATTCTATTTTTTTTACCGGGAATCAAATCTTAGATGGATCTAAAGATTATTTCGATTTCTTTACTATATTTAGTACAATTATTATATAACACATGGTTTTTTTTATGGGAGAACTACGTCCTCGAGCCCGAGGTCTGAATTTATTGAATGCAACTGCAGGTACATGCGAAGAAATGATTAAAAGAGCTGTATTTGCGAGGGAATTAGGGGTTCCTATTGTAATGCATGACTACTTAACCGGGGGATTCACCGCAAATACTAGTTTGGCTCTGCTGCACCAGGTGCATTACCCCAAGGATGTCCTAAAGTTCCTCCACCAAATTGCAATACAGAATCATCTCCAAAGATTTCGGTCAGAGCTGGCATATGCCAAACATGAATACCCCCTGAAGCCACCGGTATAACACCTGGCATGGATACCCAGTCCTGAGGATGAGAACCCACTATGTAGCATCTACGTCGATAATTCAAGCATTGTATACGTCATTAGTCCGATTCTTTGTAGGAACTACCCATAATAACAAGCTTGCAAACACCGGGTGCAACGTCATAAGCACATTGGGAACGTAAATAATTGTAACCATATACATATAAAATGACAGCAATGGAATCCCAATCCTCTGCTTTTATTTGCAAAGTCTCTATTCCTCGATGATCGAAGCCCAAAGATCTATGAACCACCTCATGTTAGGTGCTCCATTTTCCCATTGAGGACGAACCTCAACCTGTGCTCGAGAGATAGCTCTCCATATGCTGATAAGGGATGTATGGATTCTCGAGAAGAGAGGAGCCGTAGTGCCCCCCCCTCCCCCAGACCGCCTGGATCGATTTCAACGTCCTAAATTAGACCAAAGGAATTCTGTCTGCTAGAATAATAAAAAATGCTTCGGAATTCATCTCATCCTTTATAATATAATGGTACTTTTTCTTTGTTCAGCAATAACTTAATCTTGGAATAAAACACTCGTTATAGGCAAGTGAAATCCAATCCACGAAATAATTTGATCCATGGACGGCACCGTTGTGGTAAAGGTCGTAATTCCAGAGGAATCATTACTGCAAGGCATAGAGGGGGAGGGCAATAGAGGTTGGGATACATCTATCTCTTCTGAGCAACCTCTTTTGGATTCCTAAGACCACCCTTGCAGTAGGATACCGTCTGCTTTGGGTTCTTTATTATATTATCTCCTTCGAGGGATTTTTAGGATCGTTCAGGCTATATTTAGTCTATTTTGGCTTTTACTGTCTCCTTTTCTCAAGGAAGTGGTTAAGGACCTCAGAAGATAAGAAGGGGTAGAGAAAATGCCTCGAGCCGAGGTCCGAGTACCAAGCGCTGCAGCGCTTAAGTATGAGCCCCGTGGACTAACCATTGCTTCTCCACGAGGCTCATACCAGGCGCTACGGCGCTGAAGTATGTAACCCATGCCATACTCCCAGGAAAAGCTCGAACGACCTTCAACAAAGGGGTACCTGTACCCGAAACCAACACAGGTGGGTAGGTAGAGGCTCATACCAGGCGCTACGGTGCTGAAGTATGTAACCCATGCCATACTCCCAGGAAAAGCTCGAA
The DNA here is from genome assembly GCA_000338895.3 of Oryza meridionalis. NCBI lineage: Eukaryota > Viridiplantae > Streptophyta > Magnoliopsida > Poales > Poaceae > Oryza > Oryza meridionalis. Next base: position 12,451,400 of record CM002531.2, on the reverse strand, counting down.
CGACCTTCAACAAAGGGGTACCTGTACCCGAAACCAACACAGGTGGGTAGGTAGAGAATACCTAGGGGCGCGAGACAACTCTCTCTAAGGAACTCGGCAAAATAGCCCCGTAACTTCGGGAGAAGGGGTGCCCCCTCGCAAAAGGGGGTCGCAGTGGGAAGACTATAAGTATTCCTTTAGTTACCCATCGGCGCTCTAACAAAAATACTTGTATGCACCAAAAACCTCGGGTTCCGCGGGGTAAATCCATTAAAAAAGGACAAATTTTAGCCGAGGGGGCTGCTAAGTAGGGGATGATCCGTGAATTAACCTAACCATCAACTAAAAAAAATCCTACAAAAGCATAATGGAAAAGTAGGAAGGACTCCTTGCTTTGGATCTAGTTATACTCTTCGAGTATATTGACAATTCCAAAATAAAGGGTTTCGTTTTTAGACTTTTCTAATTGTTCCAAACTAATAGAAGTGGCATTAATCAAATTTGCTTTTTCTCGTTCTATCTCAGAGTATCCATTCATTCGATACCCATCCGCGTCTACTCCTCCGTCTCTCACATGGGTTTCATTATTATAGGAATTGGTTCCATAACCAACATTGGACTCAATGGAGCTATTTTACAAATATTATCCCATGGATTTATTGGGGCTACACTTTTTTTCTTAGTGGGAACGGCTTGTGATAGAATGTGCCTTGTAGCTTGAAGCAGTCCCAGGGGGCTAGCATATTCAGGACCAATACGTTGTTGTATCGATGCGGATATTTCTCTTTCTAACCACACAATTACGAGTACTTCTATTGTGTTCTGTCCCCTTATCTTTCTTTCATAGAAAGGAATGAATGGCTCGGCTAGATAGAATAACCGAGCCAGAACAGAAAAAAACAGTAGAACAGGTATAAATAAGAAAATCTTAGTTAAGAAGGGTCATTGCCCTGCCATAATGTGATGTGTTTCCAATGCCAATAAAAAGTAACCCATCCAATGGTATTTAACATCCAGAAAACTGCCAAATACAACGCGTCCCAAGCAGAAATATCACAAGTACCGCCGCGACCTTCCGGCACTGGGCAGGCGTCAGCCCCCATACATGGTCTTACGACTTTGCGGAGACCTGTGTTTTTGGTAAACAGTCGCCCGGGCCTGGTCACTACGACCCCCTTGGTATATCGACTATACGACCATTAATTAAAATATGTCTATGGTTAACTAATTGCCGGGCCACGGGAATGGTTGAAGCCATACCTAATCCAAAAAGGATATTATCCAAACGCATTTCAAGTAATTGTAGTAAAACCTGACATGTTGAACTTTTTGCTTTTCCAGCGATATGTACATATCTAAGTAACCAAGTTGGTGAAGATCATGATTTGGGCTGGCATAGTAGTGATTACCTTTGCAATTGCGGTTCGAATCTATCCGATCTTTATCTTTTTGCTCAAAGAATGTCACGACCGGAAATAACCCAACGGGCGTTCCTTACGTGCGTGTATTATTCCTTGTTCCAGGAGGCAAGGTACACCAAAAGTTGATACATTTCAGAGTTTATCAAGCGGAAGCGTAAATAATTAATTTATTACATGGGCGGCGAAGGCCCAGCACACACAAAGACAAACGGGAAACAGCGGAAGACTAGGGCGACGACCACAGGCGCTTGATGGCAGGCACGAGCTAGACACCAAAGCCTTCATCTTCCAGGAACTCCTCTTCTGGGTTTGGGAAAAATGGAGCAAGACTGAGTACAACCACCGTACTCAACAAGACACACCCACAAGTGCAGAAATAATGCAAGGGAGTACAAGGGAGCCGTAGTATAGGGGGTTAGGGTTTGCAGTAAACAGCATTAAAAGTCACTTAGTTGCTCAAAGCTACTTTGTAAACACGGTCCTAGAGCTATACAAAATTATTAATCAAGGCCGTGAACCCACACGAACCTGCCTTAACCCAAGGCCTACGATGATTCAGACCGAACTGGCAACCCGACCCTGGGTCCCAGCTCGTCCCAAGCCAACCCAGGCCAACCATTCCACATTTTAGTTGTTAAGCAGGTTTTAAGAATTAAAACACTAACTTGGGTACATTACTCGGCTTGCCCATAACCGAGGGCGCGGCTATTCGAATAGGTTATACTCTGATCAGAGGTGTACATCTTTACCCACAAGACACATCTTCCTCACGTGTAACCACGTGCCACATACCACCATGCTATACGGACGGAAGACATGACATAGTTTCCAACTCATCCTAGCCATAGACAAGAATACCGACCCAACCCCACCTACGGCCGGAACCCCCGGGACAGGTAGGCAGGACTGAGCCCCTAGCAGCAGGACACCGGCTCTGTGCCATGACATCTTGTCACGACCGGAAATAACCCAACGGGCGTTCCTTACGTGCGTGTATTATTCCTTGTCCCAGGAGGCAAGGTACACCGGAAGTTGATACATTTCAGAGTTTATCAAGCAGAAGCGTACATAAATAATTTATTACATGGGCGACGAAGGCCCAGCACACACAAAGACAAACGGGAAACAGCGGAAGACTAGGGCGACGACCACAGGCGCTTGACGGCAGGCACGAGCAAGACACCAAAGCCTTCATCTTCCAGGAGCTCCTCTTCTGGGTTTGGGAAAAATTGAGCAAGACTGAGTACAACCACCGTACTCAACAAGGCACACCCACAAGTGCAGAATAAATGCAAGGGAGTACAAGGGAGCCATAATATAGGGGGTTAGGGTTTGCAGTAAACAGCATTAAAAGTCACTTAGTTGCTCAAAGCTATTTCACAAACACGGTCCTAGAGCTATACAATATTATTAATCAAGGCCGTGAACCCACACGAACCTGCCTTAACCCAAGGCCTACGATGATTCAGACCGAACTGGCAACCCGACCCTGGGTCCCAGCTCGTCCCAAGCCAACCCAGGCCAACCATTCCACATTTTAGTTGTTAAGCAGGTTTTAAGAATTTAAAACACTAACTTGGGTACATTGCTCGGCTTGCCCATGACCGAGGGCGCGGCTATTCGAATAGGTTATACTCTAATCAGAGATGTACATCTTTACCCACAAGACACATCTTCCTCACGTGTAACCACGTGCCACATACCACCACAGTATACGGACGGAAGACGTGACATAGTTTCTAACCCATCCTAGCCATAGACAAGAGTACCGACTCAACCCCACCTACGGCCGGAACCTCCGGGACAGGTAGGCAGGACTGAGTCCTTAGCAGCAGGACACCGGCCCTGTGCCGTGACATCTCGACTACCGGCCGCAGCTCATGTAGCCTTCATTTGCCCTGGAGATGTCCATCGACCCCCGACTTCGTCCATCTCCATCCGTGTACTTTTGTTTATAACCAGACTGAGCCACAAACTAAGCCTTACCCACTAGACATGTGGAAGTACGGTAGTGCTTTGCAACAGAGGCTCGAAGACCGGTCCTTATATGGCCAAGGTGCTACTATCAAAACCGTGCACCCCGAGCCCAGCCTAAAACCATTTTGAGGGTTTTGAATAGAGGGGGAGGTGTGAATCCAATTCCACAATAATCCAACCATTCCATAGTGTCCAGGTGATGAGAATATTCCCAAAGTCTAGAGTTGTAAAACCACCTAATGTTGCCTAATTAATCAGCGAAGCATCTACCTAAATCCATACTAGTGGTACCATGAGTAGAGTGTCCACTAGTTGGGGTTTTGTTTAATCTAGGGTGAACAAGGTACTAATATCAATAACAATAATAATAAGGTCATAACAAAGGTAAATAGGCATGGCTAAATAAAACAGTGAATACGCGGGAATTTAAATGAAGCGATAATGCAATAATTTAAATCAAAATAATTTTATAAACTGGGATTCAATATGTTCAAGGATGATGTGACTTGCCTTGCTCACTTTCCCAAACGTCGGCTTCAACCTCCACGAAGAGCGGATCTTCCGAAGCTGCAGCGTCTACACGACCAACGGAAAAGAAAAGGCTTTTACTCTAATAAACTCCATAAAACAAGCAGGAACAAAGCACAAAAATGGGTTCTTGACTTCTTAAGGAAAAATTAGAGACTTGAACGGTCCAATTCCGAGTTCAAATGGCCAAGTTATGGCCATTTGAAGTTTACATGCTCTTTAAATGAATATTTGCGAATTTCTTCATTTAAATTTTAATTTAAAAAAATGATTTATTGCGTCAGCTGAGGGGGAGGGGCGCGCGGACCGGGTCCACGGGAGTGGGGCCCACGCGGCAGCCTCATGGTCCACGGTGGACCGGGTGCACCCGGGCTCACACCGGCCGGCGCCGTGGGCCCCACGCGTCAGCCGTAGCCGAGGGCGCGGGCGGCTGACAGCCGGGCCCCACGCGGCATCCACTCGGCGCGCCCGAGGGTGGCCACGTCGGCGCGGCCGGCGGGAGGCGGCGCTCGCGCCTCTATGGTCGCCGGCGGCGGCCATAGGCGCGGCGGAGCGGCGGCCGAGAGAGGGGAAGGGAAGGGGGAAAGGAGCGGCGGTCCACGGCTCACCCCGTGGCGACAGCGGCGACGGAGGAGGCGGTCGGAGCGAAGGGAGGCGGTGGCGCGGCTCGGGTCGACGGGGACGGCGGCGTTCCGGCGGTCGGCGACCGAAACGGAGGGGTGGACGAGGTTGACGGCGGTGCGGCGAAGCCGAAGGAGGCGGCGCCGAGGTGGCAGGCGGTCCAGGGCGACGACAGCGGCGGACCGGAGCTCGACGGCGACGGCGGAGAGGGAGAGCGACGGCGCGAGCTCGATTCCGGCGAGGAGAAGGCGCGGCAAGGGGCGGAAACGGACGGAGGAGGCGCGGGGAGGGTTTAAATAGGGTTGGAAGGGGGAGAGAGCGGCCGGGGAGGAAGGAAACCGGCGCGGGAGGTCCGGCCGCCATCAATGGCGCCGGCGAGATTTGCGAGGGCAAATCCGCCCGTTTGAACGCGAGAGAGAGACAGAAAGATGGGGGGAAAGGGAGAGGGGATCACGGGGAGTGATTCCCCCCACTTTATTGCACACGGGGACGGCGGGAGGCGGCGGGATTCGCGGCGGCGGCGGCGCTAGGGCGCGGGGGAGGCGGCGGGAGCGGCGGGAGGAAGGGGATGACGGGTGGGCCCCACCCGTCAGCGAGGGTGGCGGGCGGGCCCGCCCGTTAGCGGCGCGCACGCGGGGAGAGGCCGAGTGGGCCGCGGGGGAGAGGAGAGAGAGAGAGATGGGGGGGAGGAGAGATGGGCCGGGCCGGCCCAAGGGAGGGGAGGGGGACTTTTAGGGTTTTCTTTTTTTTATAAAACCATTTTAACTTTGTTTATTTCTTCTTAATTATAATTTGTGCTCTGAAAATTCCACTAAAATTTTTTTACACATTTTCGGCTTTTAGGAAATATACAAAAATCATCCAAGCCTTATTTGACTTTTACTTTGCACATTTTAATTTTTGGAGGCTTTCACACGGATTTTAATTATTCTAGGCATAATTTAAAGGATATATTTTAGAGTCGTTTTGGGACGCGACACATCTCGACTACCGGGCCGCAGCTCGTGTAGCCTTCATTTGCCCTAGAGATGTCCATCGACCCCCGACTTCATCCATCTCCATCCGTGTACTTTTGTTTATAACCAGACTGAGCCACAAACTAAGCCTTACCCACTAGACATGTGGAAGTACGGTAGTGCTTTGCAACAGAGGCCCGAAGACCGGTCCTTATATGGCCGAGGTGCTACTATCAAAACCTTGCACCCCGAGCCCAGCCTAAAACCATTTTGAGGGTTTTGAATAGAGGGGGAGGTGTGAATCCAATTCCACAATAATCCAACCATTCCATAGTGTCCAGGTGATGAGAATATTCCCAAAGTCTAGAGTTATAAAACCACCTAATGTTGCCTAATTAACCAGCGAAGCATCTACCTAAATTCATACTAGTGGTACCATGAGTAGAGTGTCCACTAGTTGGGGTTTTGTTTAATCTAGGGTGAACAAGGTAATAATATCAATAACAATAATAATAAGGTCATAACAAAGGTAAATAGGCATGGCTAAATAAAACAGTGATAACGCGGGAATTTAAATAAAGCGATAATGCAATAATTTAAATCAAAATAATTTTATAAACTGGGATTCAATATGTTCAAGGATGATGTGACTTGCCTTGCTCACTTTCCCAAACGTCGGCTTCAACCTCCACGAAGAGCGGATCTTCCGAAGCTGCAACGTCTACACGACCAACGGAAAATAAAAAGGCTTTTACTCTAATAAACTCCATATAACAAGCAGGAACAAAGCACAAAAATGGGTTCTTGACTTCTTAAGGAAAAATTAGAGACTTGAACGGTCCAATTCCGAATTCAAATGGCCAAGTTATGGCCATTTGAAGTTTATATGCTCTTTAGGTGAATATTTGCGAATTTCTTCAGTTAAATTTTAATTTAAAAAGGTTTATTGCGTCAGCCAAGGGGAGGGGGCGTGCAGACCGGGTCCACGGGAGTGGGGCCCACGCGGCAGCCTCACGGTCCACGGTGGACCGGGTGCACCCGGGCTCACACCGGCCGGCGCCGTGGGCCCCACACGTCAGCCGCACCCGAGGGCACGGGCGGCTGACGGCCGGGCCCACGCGGCGGCCACTCGGCGCGCCCGAAGGCGGCTACTCGGCGCGGCCGGCGGGAGGCGGCGCCCGCGCCCCTATGGTCGCCGGCGGCGGCCGAGAGAGGGGAAGGGAAGGGGGAAAAGAGGCGGCGGTCCACGGCTCACCCTAGGTCGACGGCGACGACGAAAAAGGCGGCCGGAGCAGAGGAAGGCGGCGGCGCGGCTCGGGTCGACGGGGTCGACGGCGTTCCGGCGGTCGGCGGACTCGGCGAGGGGGTGGACGGGGTCGACGGCAGTGCGGCGAAGCCGGAGGAGGCGACGCCGGGGCGGGAGACGGTCCCGGCGAGCGGAGAAGGCCGGCCGGAGGTCGTCGGCGACGGAGAAGAGAGAGGGCGACGGCGCGAGCTCGACTCCGGCGGGGAGACGGTGCGGCAAGGGGTGGAAACGGGCGAGGGAGGCGCGAGGAGGGTTTAAATAGGGTTGGAAGGGGGAGAGAGCGGCCGGAGGGGAAGGAAACCGGCGCGGGAGGTCCGGCCGCCATCAATGGCGCCGGCGAGATTTGCGGGGGCAAATCCGCCCGTTCGAAAGCGAGAGAGAGAGGGAAAAATGGGGGGAAAGGGAGAGGGGATCACGGGGAGTGATTCCCCCCACTTTATTGCACGCGGGGACGGCGGGAGGCGGCGGGATTCGCGGCGGCGGCGGAGCTAGGGCGCGGGGGAGGCGGCGGGAGCGGCGGGAGGAAGGGGATGACGGGTGGGCCCCACCCGTCAGCGAGGGTGGCGGGCGGGCCCGCCCGTCAGCGGCGTGCGCGGGGAGAGGCCGAATGGGCCGCGGGGGAGAGGAGAGAGAGAGAGGGGGGGAGAGGGAGATGGGCCGGGCCGGCCCAAGGGAGGGGAGGGGGACTTTTAGGGTTTTTCTTTTTAAAACTTTTTTCAACTTTGTTTATTTCTTCTTAATTATTATTTGTGCTCTGAAAATTCCACTAAAATTTATTTACACATTTTAGGCTTTTAGGAAATATACAAAAATCTTCCAAGCCTTATTTGACTTTTACTTTGCACATTTTAATTGTTGGAGGCTTTCACACGGATTTTAATTATTCTAGGCATAATTTAAAGGATATATTTTAGAGTCGTTTTGGGACGCGACAAACCTACCCCCCTTAAACGGAATCTCGACCCCGAGATTCGGAAGAACTGGCGAAGAGATCGGGATGGGCTGCCTTCAGCTCGTCTTCACGCTCCCAAGTAGCTTCTTCCTCAGCGTGGTTGCTCCATTGGACCTTGCAAAAACAGATTACCCGATTCCTGGTCCTGCGCTCCATGGTGTCCAGGATTTTCACTGGCCTCTCCACGTAGGTCAAGTCTTCGCGAACATCAATTTGCTCTGAATCGGCCTGCTCGGATGGCACTCGAAGACATTTCTTGAGTTGCGACACATGGAACACATCATGCACGTTGCCCAAGGATGTGGGCAGCTCCAACTGGTAAGCGACTTCTCCGCGTCGAGCAATGATACGGAAAGGACCCACGAACCGAGGTGCGAGCTTCCCTTTCGTCTGGAACCTGTGTACACCCCGCAATGGTGTGACCCTAAGGTACACAAAGTCATTCACTGCAAACTCCAGGTTACGGCGTCGGTTATCTGCATAGCTCTTCTGCCGGGACTGTGCCACCTTTAGATTATCCCGAATGGTTCTGACTTTAGCTTCAGCTTCTCTCAGGATATCAGTCCCGAACACTTGGCTTTCCCCAACTTGGTCCCACAATAGCGGTGTCCGGCATTTGCGGCCATACAACGCTTCATAGGGTGCCATTTGTATGCTGGCTTGGTAGCTGTTATTGTAGGAGAACTCGGCATAGGGGAGACACTTATCCCAGGTCTTCCCGAAATCTAGAACACAGGCACGGAGCATATCTTCTAGGATCTGATTAAGACGCTCGGTCTATCCATCTGTCTGCGGGTGATACGCGGTGCTGAAATTTAATCGGGTACCCAACTCTTCTTGGAGCTTCTTCCAAAAGTGAGAGGTGAATTGGCTTCCCCTATCAGATACAATTTTCTTAGGAACGCCACGGAGACTCACGATCCTAGCGAAGTAGAGTTCAGCTAGTTTGTTCCCCCCATAGGTAGTCTTCACAGGAATAAACCGAGCTACCTTGGTTAGTCGGTCCACGACTACCCATATAGAATCATATCCGCCTTGGGTTTTTGGAAGTCCGGTGATGAAATCCATCCCAATTTCATCCCATTTCCATTCTGGTACTTGGAGAGGTTGGAGAAGTCCGGCCGGTCGTTGGTGCTCTGCCTTGACACGCTGGCACACATCACAAAGGGCCACGAACTCTGCAATTTCCCGCTTCATACTAACCCACCAATATTTTTCTTTCAAGTCCAAGTACATCTTCGTGCTGCTAGGATGGATGGAATAGGGACTTTTGTGAGCTTCCTGAAGTATCAACTGTTTAAGTTCCCTGTCGTCTGGAACGCATACCCGATTTCCGTTCCATAGGGTTCCGTGTTCATCTTCTGTGAAACCAGCGGCTTTACCCTGTTTCATATTCTTGAGGATCCCATGCATATCTGGATCATTCTTCTGAGCCTCGCGGATTTGATCGAGCAAGGTAGGCTTGGCTTCCAGCGTAGCCAAGAATCCACGACCAACTATGCTTAGGTTCAGGGCTTCCATCTGTTGATGAAGTTCCGGTGGAATGCCACGGACGCCAAGAGTGTTGCAACAGCTTTTTCGACTTAGAGCGTCGGCGACCACGTTGGCCTTACTAGGATGATAGTGAATTCCCACATCATAATCCTTGATGAGTTTTAACCATCTCCTCTGCCGAAGATTCAGATCTGACTGAGTGAAGATGTATTTCAAACTCTTATGATCAGTATATATTTCACAGCGATTCCCAATGAGATAGTGCCGCCAGATCTTTAGAGCATGAACCACAGCGGCTAACTCCAAATCATGGGTAGGGTAGTTGCCTTCATGAGGCCGTAGCTGGCGTGAGGCATAGGCTACCACATGACCTTCCTGCATGAGCACGCACCCCAATCTTTGGCGCGAAGCGTCACAGTACACCAGGAAGTCCTTGCGAGTATCTGGTAAGATTAAAACTGGCGAGGAAACCAGCTTTTCCTTGAGAGTTTGGAACGCCTTCTCGCATTGCGGGCTCCACACAAATTTTTCTTCCTTCTTCAGCAACTGCGTCATGGGTCTGGCAATTTTGGAGAAATTCTCAATGAATCTTCGGTAGTACCCGGCCAAACCCAAAAAGCTGCGAACTTGAGTGACTGCCTTGGGTTGCTTCCAATCAGTGACGGCGGTCACCGTTTTGGGATCCACAGCAATTCCTTTAGCGGATATCACGTGCCCTAAGAACTTGACTTCAGACAACCAGAACTCACACTTGCTGAGCTTGGCATACAATTGGTGTTCCCGCAAATTTCCCAACACCAGACGGAGATGCTGCTGATGGTCTTCCTCTGATTGTGAGTACACCAGAATGTCGTTAATGAAAACCACAACAAACTTATCCAAGTATTCCATGAACACTTTGTTCATTAGGTTCATGAAGAAGGCAGGAGCATTGGTTAGACCGAACGACATCACCGTGAATTCATACAGTCTGTATCGCGTGGTGAATGCGGTCTTCGGGATATCTTCTTCACAAATACGCAATTGGTGATATCCGGAACGAAGATCGATTTTAGAAAAGACAGTGACACCTTTAAGCTGATCGAACAGATCATCGATCCGGGGAAGAGGGTACTTGTTTTTGATAGTAACTTCATTGGGAGCTCTATAGTCAACACACATCCTCTTTGTCTTGTCCTTCTTTTCCACAAAAATCACAGGAGCACCCCAGGGGGAAGTGCTCGGCCGTATATACCCCTTTTCTTTCAACTCTTCCAACTGTTTCTTGACTTCGGCCAGTTCATTTGCTGCCATACGGTAGGGTCGCTTGTATAGAGGAGTGGTTCCTGGAGCAAGATCTATCCGGAACTCAATCTCTCGCTTGGGCGGCATATCAGGTAGTTCTTCCGGAAACACATCTCCGAACTCTCTGACGATGGGGATTTCCGACAGTCCTATCTGATGAAGTTCTGAACTGCCAACAGAGATTGAGGGTGCAAAGAAAACAACCGGTTGTTCCAGCCCCCGATACAGGGTGACAGTGCGCCTTGCGCAATCCACCACTCCTTGGAATTGAGCCAACCAATTCATCCCAAGGATCACATCCAAGTTCTTGGTGTCCAGAAGAATCAAATCCGAGGGAAAAGGGATTCCCTGGATTTCTATAGGAACGGCAGGGCTATAATACTTTGCTGTCATAACCCCTCCAGGGGTGGTGATGCGCAGAGGATTCCTAAGCCTTTCTACCCCCAACTGATTTCTCCCCACGAATGGCACAGATATAAACGAGTGGGAAGCTCCAGAGTCGAACAAAATGGTAGCAGGGATGGAATGAATGAGGAACGTACCAACGATGACGTCTGGAATTGTCAGCACATCCTCGGCAGTCACGTGGTTCACACGACCCCGAGTGACATCCTTACCACCGTTGTTGGGGCGGGGAGGCGCTTGGCCTTGCTGGCGCCTCGGCTTTGGGCATTTATCTGCAAAGTGCCCGGGCTCGAAGCAGTTGAAGCATAGACGCTGCAGACCTTGAACGTCTCTGCGGCCTTGACCAGGCTGCACAACGGACGCAGGAGGACGGGGCGCACGGGTCCCTTGCTGACTCTGCTGTTGCTGCGGCTGTGGGACGCGCACCACGAATTGAGGTCGGGGCGCGGAGCGTGGTTGCTGCTGCTGCTACTGCGAGGAGGATCCCCCTGTGTAGGGATTGGTGTAGCGGACCCTTTGGTTAGCCCCCTGTTGATTGCGGAAATTCGCCAAGCGACGCTTGTGTCGCGTCCCAAAACGACCCTAAAATGCATCCTTTAAATTATGCCTAGAATAATTAAAATCCATGTGAAAGCCTCCAAAAATTAAAATGTGCAAAGTAAAAGTCAAATAAGGCTTGGAGGATTTTTGCATATTTCCTAAAAGCCTAAAATGTGTAAATAAATTTTAGTGGAATTTTCAGAGCACAAATAATAATTAAGAAGAAATAAAAAAAGTTAAAATGGTTTTATATAAAAAAAAAAGAAAACCCTAAAAGTCCCCCTCCCCTCCCTTGGGCCGGCCTGGCCCATCTCTCCTCCCCCCCATCTCTCTCTCTCTCCTCTCCCCCGCGGCCCACTCGGCCTCTCCCCGCGCGCGCGCCGCTGACGGGCGGGCCCGCCCGCCACCCTCGCTGACGGGTGGGGCCCACCCGTCATCCCCTTCCTCCCGCCGCTCCCGCCGTCTCCCCCGCGCCCTAGCGCCGCCGCCGCCGCGAATCCTGCCGCCTCCCGTCGTCCCCGCGTGAAATCAATAGGGGGGAATCACTCCCCGTGATCCCCTCTCCCTTTCCCCCCATCTTTCCCTCTCTCTCTCGCGTCGCCCCCGCAAATTTCGCCAGCGCCATTGATGGCGGCCGGACCTCCCGCGCCGGTTTCCTTCCTCCCCGGCCGCTCTCTCCCCCTTCCAACCCTATTTAAACCCTCCCCGCGCCTCCTTCGTCCGTTTCCGCCACTCCCCGCCCTTCCTTCCCGCCGGAATCGAGCTCGCGCCGTCACTCTCTCTCTCCGCCGTCGCCGCTGAGCTCCGGTCCACCGCCGTCGTCGCCCCGGACCGTCTCCCGCCCCGGCGTCGCCTCCTCCGGCTTCGCCGCACCGCCGTCAACCTCGTCCACCCCTCCGTTTCGGTCGCCGACCGCCGGAACGCTGCCGTCCCCGTCGACCCGAGCCGCGCCATCGGCTCCCTCCGCTCCGGCCGCCTCCTCCGTCGCCGCCGTCGCCCCGGGGTGAGCCGTGGACCGCCGCTCCTTTCCCCCTTCCCTTCCCCTCTCTCGGCCGCCGCTCCGCCGCGCCTATGGCCGCCGCCGGCGACCATAGGGGCGCGGGCGCCGCCTCCCACCGGCCGCGCCGACGTGGCCGCCCTCGGGCGCACCGAGTGGCTGCCGCGTGGGGCCCGGCCGTCAGCCGCCCGCGCCCTCGGGTACGGCTGACGCGTGGGGCCCACGGCGCCGGCCGGTGTGAGCCCGGGTGCACCCGGTCCACCGTGGACCGTGAGGCTGCCGCATGGGCCCCACTCCCGTGGACCCGGTCCGCGCACCCCTCCCCCTCGGCTGACGCAATAAATCATTTTTTTAAATTAAAATTTAAATGAAGAAATTCGCAAATATTCGTTTAAAGTGCATATAAACTTCAAATGGCCATAACTTGGCCATTTGAACTCGGAATTGGACCGTTCAAGTCTCTAATTTTTCCTTAAGAAGTCAAGAACCCATTTTTGTGCTTTGTTCCTGCTTGTTATATGGAGTTTATTAGAGTAAAAGCCTTTTTATTTTCCGTTGGTCGTGTAGACGTTGCAGCTTCGGAAGATCCGCTCTTCGTGGAGGTTGAAGCCGACGTTTGGGAAAGTGAGCAAGGCAAGTCACATCATCCTTGAACATATTGAATCCCAGTTTATAAAATTATTTTGATTTAAATTATTGCATTATCGCTTTATTTAAATTCCCGCGTTATCACCGTTTTATTTAGCCATGCCTATTTACCTTTGTTATGACCTTATTATTATTGTTATTGATATTATTACCTTGTTCACCCTAGATTAAACAAAACCCCAACTAGTGGACACTCTACTCATGGTACCACTAGTATGGATTTAGGTAGATGCTTCGCTGATTAATTAGGCAACATTAGGTGGTTTTACAACTCTAGACTTTGGGAATATTCTCATCACCTGGACACTATGGAATGGTTGGATTATTGTGGAACTGGATTCACACCTCCCCCTCTATTCAAAACCCTCAAAATGGTTTTAGGCTGGTGTCACATCCTGATTTTTGTTTCAGGATTTATAAATTATTTAATAAATTATTATTAGAATTTATATTAAATGTTCATTAATTTACAAGTGAAGTTAGATGTGGGAAATAAAATTTCCTAAATATAAAGCATGGCTGGATTTAATTTTTATTAAATTCTCCATGGTTAATTATACTCTCTGGAATATTCTCGGATTTTTCGGAGCTCAATTCCTAATTTTTTTTAATCATACAAAGAGCATTTCAGTAATTACCCACATATTAAATTAATCATTAAATGGTCTAATTATAATTTTGTTAAATACTTTGAGTGTCCAAGTATTTTCAGGATTTTTCTTGAAATTATTTGAGCATTGGAAGTATTTTTAACAATTCAAAGATCATTTAAGTGATTATTTTAATTGGAAAAGTAATTAAAATCCTTTCCTTAGCTTTGGGCTTAATCTGGCCCACCTCTCTCTCCCTTAGCCCGATCCAGCGCCTCCCCTCTTCTCTGCGCAAGTCCGGTTTTGCTCCCTCTTCTCATCCGGCCGAGGAAATGAAGCCCGGCAGGAAGTCTGTTTTGCATCCCTCTGCTACAGTGCCGCCGCCCCTTCTCCCTCCAAATCCGCCCCAATCCGACCCCGTTTCTTCCGATTGGTTGAGGGGTTTTTATCCCCTTGTTGTCCTCTATCTTTTTCCCCAAAAATCGGAGCAAATCGTTGGGTATTTTATCCGAATCAAACTCGTTTTCGAGTTTATCTCCAAAACCGAGTTTTGATTTTTCCGGGTTCGATTCCTCTCGTTTGGAGTCCGATCTCTTCAATCCAAGCCTATATATAGGACCCCCTAGTCCTCCTCTTTCGTTTGCCCCCTCTCCCGTGGTCTCCCGTGCCCCGTAGCCTCTCCGCCGCCGCCGCCAAGTTCGCCGCCGCCGCCGGCCGAACTTCGGCCGTGTCGCGCCGTCGTCTCCGCCGTTGCCGCCGGTCGCCGTCACCGCTGTAAGGTGCGCCGAGGTGTGGGCAAGCTCGGCCGCTCCCTCCCCGCTGCCGCCGGTCACCGGAGCCCCGTCGCCGCCATCGACCGAAGCCGCGCCGCCGCTAGACCTCGTCGCCGGCCGTCGTCGTTCGTCGTTTGGTTTGAGGGTGAGTACCGTTGGGTTCGTCTCGTCGTCCTCTACGTGTGCATGTCCTCCAAAGTCGCAGCCGACCATCCAATCTCCGGCGAGGGTCGCCATCTTGGTCCGGCCTTTGATGAGGTCATCATGACGTCATCGTCGGTTTTTCTTTTTCCCGTTTTTCTAATAGATTAAATCTTCGGAAAATCATAACTAAATAACCGTAGCTCCGTTTCTAGTGGTTCAAGTTGCTAAATTTTTCTAAAATTGAGATCTACATGTTAAAAATATCCACATGTACTGTTTATGCTTGTTTTTGTACTGTTTATTTGGTTTTTATTAGTCTTTTTCTTCGTTTTGCGTGTTAGCTTGTCGTTTCCGTCGTTGCGAAGGTTCGTGAGTGCGTCGGGAGTGTTCAAGAAGATTAATTGAAGACCGATTATTGCAAGGCAAGTCACACAGATCCTAAACACAATCCTTTGAGCATGTTGGTCCTATATTTAAATTCTCTATTTATTTCAACTGTGCATTTATTTTCGAATGTCACTAGGTGGTGTGAATCTATTCCTTTGTTATGGCCTTTTTGCATTGATTATTCTATTCCTTGATACCTTGGGATATTATAATTTGACTAGTTGAGCTTTATATATATTGGTTCAACTAGATGTTAGATATAATTGCTTAGCCATGCTTAGAAACATTAGCTCACTAATGGGATGAATCATATATACTACATTATTATTTATGGTTATATTTAATGGTAGCTCATGATGGTTAATCGTGTTATGATAATTAATTGGTAATTAAAATATGATTAATGGTGGGTTGTGAGCACATGGTTTTGAAGGTCGTGCTCATGGCAATTAAGGACCGGTTCGCGAGCTACTGTTGTGAAACATTTACCGTGCCAACCACAAGCCAGCGTGGGCAACGGCTTTATCTTTTGTATAGCATGATTCATTATGGTGTGCCAGACTGAGAAGCGGCGAGAAGTCCGTGGGGGTCGTTGGGGAGTCCATGCCTTGTTTTATAAGGGGGTGATTATGATCCAGGAATGGTGCACTGTGGTGAGTTGTGTTGTGCAGAGGGTATTGTCACAGCCTCTATTCGGGTACTTTCCAGTATCGCGACGCATGGTAGACATGATGTTGAGGCTGTGTCTTGTGGGTACAGTGGTACACCTCTGGCCAGAGTAAAACTATTCGAAAAGCCGTGCCCGCGGTTATGGGCGAGTTGAGCAATGTTTTTCGTGATTAGTCTCACACCTCTCACAATAATTATTGATGCTATAATTGGTAATAATTTGTTTAGCTCCTGGTTTGGAGTTAGGTCTGTACAGCCGGGTATGGTTGTTCAGGATGGTTGGGCCTGTGCAGCATGGGTGTGCTGTTCAGTGTTGATTAAAATTTCTGATTAATTACTCTACTGTTTTACTTCTCTTAAATGTTTTGCTAAATGCTGCTTTTGCAAATGAGCCTATATTATGCCATCCTTTGGTATCCTTGTGCACTTGCATATTTGCTGTGTGGCTTGTTGAGTATGTCATATGCTCATTCTTGCAATAATCAATCAACCTCAGTTGAAGAGAAAGGATCCAGAAGGAGAAGACGTTTGGCTTATACCCCAGTTGAGCTGCCTGTGGGAGTGGAGCTGGAGCCATCGCTAGACCGTTATTCCGCTGCTGTTTTCTTTTCTTTTGTAAGTGTGTAACGTTATTATTATGATGGATTTGTATATTAAATTGTCTGTTTGTGTACCTCGGCTGATTCCTGGACGAGGATTTCATGCACAAATAAGTTCGGAAATTACTAGTGAATTTCCGGGCGTGACAGCTGGGCTCGGGGTGCACGGTTTTGATAGTAGCACCTCGGCCATATAAGGACCGGTCTTCGGGCCTCTGTTGCAAAGCACTACCGTACTTCCACATGTCTAGTGGGTAAGGCTTAGTTTGTGGCTCAGTCTGGTTATAAACAAAAGTACACGGATGGAGATGGACGAAGTCGGGGGTCGATGGACATCTCCAGGGCAAATGAAGGCTACACGAGCTGCGGCCGGTAGTCGAGATGTCACGGCACAGGGCCGGTGTCCGGCTGCTAGGGACTCAGTCCTGCCTACCTGTCCCGGAGGTTCCGGCCGTAGGTGGGGTTGGGTCGGTACTCTTGTCTATGGCTAGGATGGGTTGGAAACTATGTCATGTCTTCCATCCGTATGCCGTGGTGGTATGTGGCACGTGGTTACACGTGAGGAAGACATGTCTTGTGGTTAAAGATGTACACCTCTGATCAGAGTATAACCTATTCGAATAGCCGCGCCCTCGGTTATGGGCAAGCCAAGCAATGTACCCAAGTTAGTGTTTTAAATTCTTAAAACCTGCTTAACAACTAAAATGTGGAATGGTTGGCCTGGGTTGGCTTGGGACGAGCTGGGACCCAGGGTCGGGTTGCCAGTTCGGTCTGAATCATCGTAGGCCTTGGGTTAAGGCAGGTTCGTGTGGGTTCACGGCCTTGATTAATAATATTGTATAGCTCTAGGACCGTGTTTGTGAAGTAGCTTTGAGCAACTAAGTGTTTTTTTATGCTGTTTACTGCAAACCCTAACCCCTTATATTATGGCTCCCTTGTACTCCCTTGCATTTATTCTGCACTTGTGGGTGTGCCTTGTTGAGTACGGTGGTTGTACTCACTCTTGCTCAATTTTTCCCAAACCCAGAAGAGGAGCTCCTGGAAGATGAAGGCTTTGGTGTCTAGCTCGTGCCTGCCGTCAAGCGCCTGTGGTCGTCGCCCTAGTTTTCCGCTGTTTCCCGTTTGTCTTTGTGTGTGCTGGGCCTTCGCCGCCCATGTAATAAATTATTTATGTAAGCTTCCGCTTGATAAACTCTGAAATGTATCAACTTCCGGTGTACCTTGCCTCCTGGGACAAGGAATAATACACGCACGTAAGGAACGCCCGTTGGATTATTTCCGGTCATGACAGCTTGTGCGACTCCAGTTCCTTGTGCTTGGCTTCCAAGTGGATGCTCTTGTCCACCAGACGCTGGAAATCCGGATAATCCCCGGAGACCAGGCGCACGGACAGCTCAGGGTCCATTCCTGCCAAGAACTTCTCCTGCTTTTCCTCATCTTCCCGAACATCCTCCGGGGCGTACCGGGCCAAGTTGTTAAACTCATGCAAATACTCCATCACGGAGCGGTTGCCTTGCTTCAACTCTCGGAATTCCCTTTTCTTAAGGGCCATGACTCCGGCGGGCACATGGGTCCTCCGGAAAGCAGCGGTGAAGCGGGCCCAAGTAATAGGCTGTCCTTCTGGCTGCATAGCCTGGAAGTGGTCCCACCATAGAGATACGAGCCCCTGCAGTTGATGGGCGGCGAAGATGACTTTCTCCTCATCGTTGCACTGCACAGTATCCAACTTTTTCCCCACGGCATGCAACCAATCCAAGGCATCCACGGGGTTATTGGAACTAGAGAAGGTAGGCGGACGGATGCGGAGCAACTCGGCGAGTTTAGACTGCTGCGGGGGTGGTGGTGGAGGTGGAGCATTATGCTGTGGCGGATTTTGGATGTGATGGAGGAAAGCAGCCATCATGTTGGCCTGCTGGGCGAGGATTTGGGTGAGGATGGGGTTGGTGTCTGGTGGCGGTGGTGGTGGCGGGGGAGGAGGTGGAGGTGGGCCGCCTTGGATGTTGGGGTTGCTACCTTCGGGTTGGTTGCCATCACCGGTAGCAGCACTTCTCCTGGTTGTCACCATCTGAAAACCCCACACAGAACGAGCAAACAGAGAGAGCTGACTATTAAAACTAACCTCCCACGACTACCATAATTCTTGAATTTATTACTGCTATTAAATTGATTCATTAAGGTTCAAGTTGCTTAAGCAAATAAAATAAAGACAGGCTCCGACACAGTTATACCACACACCGGTATAACCATGCCCCACACGACTCTAGCAGGAAAACAAACGAAGAGAACACACGCGCGAGCCTACTAACTGCTCGTCTACTTCTGCGACGGACCAGGGCGGAAGGTGAGCAGCAGCGCATCCTCCGTGCTACCAACGCCAGAGGCTTCCTCCTCCTGAGGAACCGAGGGCGCGGGCTCGGCACGAGGGGTCTCGACGAAACAGGTCCATGCCAAGCACTGACGAACAAGCTCGGGCCTGGAGGTACTCTTGCGGGCGGTGATCTTCAGGCTGCGGCAGATGCGGCAGCGCTTAGGGCGACAGACCTCTCCCTGGGCGATCTTGAGCTGACACAGTTGCGCATCCACTGCGTCCAAGTCCTTCTTTAGCTGCAGATTCTCCTGACGCAGCTCCAGGATCTTCATGTTGTTCTCGACCAGCCCACGGCGCACCATATGATGGAAGTCGATACGGGCCGCGTCGTACGCCTCCACCATGCGCGCCAGGTGCATAATGGTAGCGTCATCCTCCGAGCTAGCATCCTTGAAGGTGGCGTAGTCACGGGCTCCTCCGCGACGAGGGTTGTAGTGGTAGGGCGAGTGCTGCAACTCGTCCGGGTAGCGCTGGTGAAGAGTGCCGATGGCGAGGAGTGCGGCGTTCTGGCAAGCGGCGGAGAATGAATCTCCACCTGCAGTGACTGCCAACGAAGTCCTCTCGGGAGAGCCAGTGAGGATCACTGCAGTGACCTCCCAAGCAGCGTGGGGCTCTGCATCGTCACCCTCCTGCTCCGGGAGCTGCTTGCCCTGGTAGTCCACTCCATGCGGATACCCCAGGACAACGCACATGCCCCGCAGCTCCAAAACAAAGCCAGTCAGGTCTAGGCCACGACGGTTGATGCTGCCGGCCATCTACAAACAAAAACAAAAGAGAAAAGCAACATTTTAAAGATCAGATTTTGACGATAAATGAAGCAGCAGGACAGAGAGAGACTAGAGGATTTTCACAAATAAGAAAGGATTTTTATTCCGAAAATATTGCTAAGGCTTGGGATCTAAAGCTCGTCCTAGAGTCAAGGGGGCTCTGATACCAACTTGTCACGACCGGAAATAACCCAACGGGCGTTCCTTACGTGCGTGTATTATTCCCTGTCCCAGGAGGCAAGGTACACCAAAAGTTGATACATTTCAGAGTTTATCAAGCGGAAGCGCAAATAATTAATTTATTACATGGGCGGCGAAGGCCCAGCACACACAAAGGTGTACATCTTTACCCATAACCGAGGGCGCGGCTATTCGAATAGGTTATACTCTGATCAGAGGTGTACATCTTTACCCACAAGACACATCTTCCTCACGTGTAACCACGTGCCACATACCACCACGGTATACGGACAGAACCCCCGGGACAGGTAGGCAGGAATGAGCCCCTAGCAGCAGGACACCGGCCCTGTGCCATGACATCTCGACTACCGGGCCGCAGCTCGTGTAGCCTTCATTTGCCCTAGAAATGTCCATCGACCCCCGACTTCGTCCATCTCCATCCGTGTACTTTTGTTTATAACCAGACTGAGCCACAAACAAAGCCTTACCCACTAGACATGTGGAAGTACGGTAGTGCTTTGCAACAGAGGCCCGAAGACCGGTCCTTATATGGCCGAGGTGCTACTATCAAAACCATGCACCCCGAGCCTAGCCTAAAACCATTTTGAGGGTTTTGAATAGAGGGGGAGGTGTGAATCCAGTTCCACAATAATCCAACCATTCCATAGTGTCCAGGTGATGAGAATATTCCCAAAGTCTAGAGTTGTAAAACCACCTAATGTTGCCTAATTAATCAGCGAAGCATCTACCTAAATTCATACTAGTGGTACCATGAGTATTTGGGGTTTTGTTTAATCTAGGGTGAACAAGGTAATAATATCAATAACAATAATAATAAGGTCATAACAAAGGTAAATAGGCATGGCTAAATAAAACAGTGATAACACGTGAATTTAAATAAAGCGATAATGCAATAATTTAAATCAAAATAATTTTATAAACTGGGATTCAATATGTTCAAGGATGATGTGACTTGCCTTGCTCACTTTCCCAAACGTCGGCTTCAACCTCCACGAGGAGCGGATCTTCCGAAGCTGCAACGTCTACACGACCAACGGAAAATAAAAGGGCTTTTACGCTAATAAACTCCATATAACAAGCAGGAACAAAGCACAAAAATGGGTTCTTGACTTCTTAAGGAAAAATTAGAGACTTGAACGGTCCAATTCCGAGTTCAAATGGCCAAGTTATGGCCATTTGAAGTTTATATGCTCTTTAGGTGAATATTTGCGAATTTCTTCATTTAAATTTTAATTTAAAAAGGTTTATTGCGTCAGCCGAGGGGAGGGGGCGCGTGGACCGGGTCCACGGGAGTGGGGCCCACGCGGCAGCCTCACGATCCACGGTGGACCGGGTGCACCCGGGCTCACACCGGCCAGCGCCGTGGGCCCCACACGTCAGCCGCACCCGAGGGCGCGGGCGGCTGACGGCCGGGCCCCACACGACGGCCACTCGGCGCGCCCGAAGGTGGCCACTCGGCGCGGCCGGCGGGAGGCGGCGCCCGCGCCCCTATGGTCGCCGGCGGCGGCCATAGGCACGGCGGAGCGGCGGCCGAGAGAGGGGAAGGGAAGGGGGAAAAGAGACGGCGGTCCACGGCTCACCCTAGGTCGACGGCGACGTCGAAAAAGGCGGCCGGAGCGGAGGAAGGCGGCGGCGCGGCTCGGGTCGACGGGGTCGACGGCGTTCCGGCGGTCGGCGGACTCGGCGAGGGGGTGGACGAGGTCGACGGCGGTGCGGCGAAGCCGGAGGAGGCGAAGCTGGGGCGGGAGACGGTCCCGGCGAGCGGAGAAGGCCGGCCGGAGGTCGTCGGCGACGGAGGAGAGAGAGGGCGACGGCGCGAGCTCGACTCCGGCGGGGAGACGGTGCGGCAAGGGGCGGAAACGTGCAAGGGAGGCGCGGGGAGGGTTTAAATAGGGTTGGAAGGGGGAGAGAGCGGCCGGAGGGGAAGGAAACCGGCGCGGGAGGTCCGGCCGCCATCAATGGCGCCGGCGAGATTTGCGGGGGCAAATCCGCCCGTTTGAACGCGAGAGAGAGAGGGAAAAATGGGGGGAAAGTGAGAGGGGATCACGGGGAGTGATTCCCCCCACTTTATTGCACACGGGGACGGCGGGAGGCGGCGGGATTCGCGGCGGCGGCGGCGCTAGGGCGCGGGGGAGGCGGCGGGAGCGGCGGGAGGAAGGGGATGAGGGGTGGGCCCCACCCGTCAGCGAGGGTGGCGGGCGGGCCCGCCCGTCAGCGGCGCGCGCGCGGGGAGAGAGGCCGAATGGGCCGCGGGGGAGAGGAGAGAGAGAGAGGGGGGGGAGAGGGAGATGGGCGGGGCCGGCCCAAGGGAGGGGAGGGGGACTTTTAGGGTTTTTCTTTTTAAAACTTTTTTCAACTTTGTTTATTTCTTCTTAATTATTATTTGTGCTCTGAAAATTCCACTAAAATTTATTTACACAAAAGAATTTGTCCCTTGATTGAGTATGCTATTTTCCCTCCTTTACCGCGCATTATTGTATATGCTTCTAGAAGAGCACGTATGCAGAGAGGAAATTACAGTTTAATAAAAAAGCCTAAAAAAGTTTCAACTTTATGGCAATATCAATCAACTAAAAGTCCTATGTATCAATCCTTACAGCGGATTTGTGGGGTCCGAGAGTTGCATATCTATGGAGTTTTGCAAAACCCAAACACCTCAGAGATAGATATAGAGGTAGGAATTTGTCGAACGAACCACACTCCTTCGTAGACGTCAGGAGTCCATTGATGAAAAGGGGCTGGGGAAAGCTTGAACCCAATGGATATAAGCGCAATTGAAATTCCTGGGGAGTTATACATTTGTGTATTGATAAGACCATTCACAATTTCTTGAAGCTCGATCTCCCCCCCCCCCCCAGATGAACCATTCGGCACGCGCAATTTCTTTTCCCGCGAGACGGCCTGCAATTTTTACTTTTACTCCCTTTATATCTATTTTTTTAGTTAATTCAATGGCTTTTTTCATTGCCTTTCGGAATGAAACTCCATTTTTTAATTAGAAAGCTATATATTCTGCAAGAATGTTAGGTTGTCTATAAGGTTCTTTCACTTTTTCGATCCCAATATCCCAGGACCCCAACTTCACAACTCCATTTCTGTCTAAATTGCGGAGTAAATGTTCTTCTAGATGTGGTATTTCTTTAGTGATTTTTTCAACGGAGCCTTGGGATTTGGCTATTTATCTATCTCTTGACTCGAAATGGGAGCAGAGCAGGTTTAAAAAGGATCTTAGAGTGTCTAGGATTGGGCCATAGGGGTAGTGAATCGTTATAGGTAAACGATTTGTGTGGGATAAGGTAATTATGAAACTTTGACCAATGTACCTTGCTGCGCGTATTGTTTGTTGACCATAACTCATGAACCCAGTTACCATAGGAACATATTCGAAATATTGGGGGTTCTCTCATTCCTTTTATTGAGCACAATGATGCGAATCGAGCTTTAATGAGTTATAATATGCAGCGCCAAGCAGTTCTGCTTTCTCGGTCCGAGAAGTGCATTATTGGAACTGGATTGGAACGCCAAACAGCTCTAGATTCGAGGGTTTCTGTTATCGTATGGGGGTATAGTGAGAATGACATAACTAGTATGTCGCGATTTATTATCGCTAAAAATAGATAATAATCCACCTTTCAATAACCAATAAGAAAAGGTCTTTTGTTTGTAAGAGAGGAATGAAAGAGATATAGATTAGAAAGATATTTCCCCTTTTCTTGTTAGTAGAAGTAGTAGAGGAGAAATCGTTGAGAAAGATTTTTCATTTGAATCATGCAAAAAAGTTTTCTTAGTTTTTAGTATAGTTATTTAAAGAAAAAAGGGGGGCGGGAAGCAAGATCAAATACCTATGGGGTACCCCTATTTCACTTTTTTTAGTTCGCGTTTCTCAGTAAAGAGAGAAGAGTATAGGAATTTTTTTATCACTACTTCTGGTTGATAGCGAAAGACATACATATCATACGTGGAAGGGATCCTCCTATGTTAAAAGGAAGTGTGGAAAAAATGACAAGATATTGGAACATCAATTTGAAAGAGATGATAGAAGCGGGAGTTCACAGCATCCCTTTCTTTTATCGAAGGTTCTAGCAATTGATATCCTTTTGCAAATAATTGAAATGAAATTTCGTGATCTGGATCTTTAATTGTTGGAAACTTCTCAAGTTCTTCTGCCAAGTCTTGATTAATGGTTAGAGCATCGCATTTGTAATGCGAGGGTCATCGGTTCAAATCCGATAGTCGGCTTTTTTCTCTATCAATGTTCCATGAACAAAAATACCTCTTTTTCTCCGAATTAAATGGAGAAGCCAGGATCTATTATGTCGTTCTACCCTACAATTTTGCTAGATACAAAACAATAAAATAAATAATATATATACAAAAATTCAGATGCTGATGAAATTCCATTTTTTTGTGGTACTTTTAGGGAAAGAAGGGCTTTCGAAATCTAATACACACGTATAGATACTGGCATAGCAAACGATTAATCACAGAACTCATATCATAATATAGGTT
Source organism: Oryza meridionalis (assembly GCA_000338895.3). Classification (NCBI taxonomy): domain Eukaryota; kingdom Viridiplantae; phylum Streptophyta; class Magnoliopsida; order Poales; family Poaceae; genus Oryza; species Oryza meridionalis. The sequence continues at coordinate 12,427,285 of CM002531.2, read as the reverse complement.
CTTTAATTCTTTTTTAAAATGGAAATAGGAATGATTATGAAATAGAAAATTCATAATTTTTTTAGAATTGTTGTGAATCCATTCTGGACCCATCGTAGAGACTTTCAGAAGGCTCCTGATGATAAGAATGATACTTTCACGAAACTCCATGGGGCTATGGGCTTCAACGCGGTAGACGTTTTGTTCCGAATTTTTCTGGAGCAAACCTCCGACCCAACGATATAATGAATTTTTTCCATTCACAAAGAAAAAAGATTCGGAATCGCAATGCTACTATACGCACCCGGAGGAAAAGGATAGGTGCAGAGACTCAATGGAAGCTGTTCTAACGAATCGAGTTAATTACATTGTGTTGCTAGCGGAACTCCCTTCTAAATTAGGGAAAGAAGGGCTTTCGAAATCTAATACACACGTAAAAGCCGGTGCTCGATTATTTTGAGCACAGGCTTCTTCGGTAAAGAGGAATCAGACGATTCAAGTGGAATTTTTTGTAACATATCAATAAGATCGGGCTACTTTGAAATCAGATGGTGTTTTTCGCAGCAGTCCAAGGGGTTGGTTCACTTTTGGTCATGCTATGGGGTCAAAAAGCCAAAAAAATAAGTGATTCGTTTTTACCCTTATAAAAAGAAAACGGATTCTTGAACCTCTTTCACGCTCATGTCACGTCGAGGTACTGCAGAAAAAAGAATTGCAAAATCCGATCCAATTTTTCATAATCGATTAGTTAACATGGTGGTTAACCATCAAACATGAGGTGGTTCATAGATCTTTGGGCTTCGATCATCGAGGAATAGAGACTTTGCAAATAAAAGCAGAGGATTGGGATTCCATTGCTGTCATTTTATATGTATATGGTTACAATTATTTACGTTCCCAATGTGCTTATGACGTTGCACCCGGTGGATGGTACGGAGGGACGGAGGAGGCTAGGTTAGCCGAAAGATGGTTATAGGTTTAAGGACACAAGGTGACCCTGCTTTTTCAGGGTAAGAAGGGGTAGAGAAAATGCCTCGATTCCAGCTCCTCGCGAATCAAATGAGAAAGTGTGCAAATTTCTCTAATTCCACAATATTCTAAAATATTACGGATAGATACACATTAATAGGAAAGGTTAGGGTTTTTAATATTGAATTTATTAAAATACTAAAATATATAGTCAAGAAAGAGGACCAGGATTCCTTGTGCAATTTCCTCCATCTGTTAGTTTTTTTTTGAATCATTGAATTTATTACTCTATGTAGTCTAGCGATCCGTCTCTAGTTGAGAGACTCCGCTTGGTTCAAGTCCCTCTATCCCCAAACCCTCTTTTATTCCCTAACTCTAGTATTTATCCTGTTTTTTTATTAATAGGTTTAAGATTCATTAGCTTTATCATTCTGCTCTTTCACAAAGGAGTGCCAAGAGTAGAAATACGTATATTCTTTGCTCATCACTTATTCCCAAACCTCGTATGGGGCTAATCGTTTTCATTTACCATCTCAGGGAAAATCCTTTTCGTTCCGCTTAGCCCTATCGGGTATTTGTTACACTATTTCTGTTATGTAAGCCCACTTAGCTCAGAGGTTAGAGCATCGTATTTGTAATGCGAGGGTCATCGGTTCAAATCCGATAGTCGGCTTTTTTTCTCTATCAATGTTCCATGAACAAAAATACCTTTTTTTCTCCGAATTAAATGGAGAAGCCAGGATCTATTATGTCGTTCTACCCTACAATTTTGCTAGATACAAAACAATAAAATAAATAATATATATACAAAAATTCAGATGTTGATTCAGATGTTGATGAAATTCCATTTTTTTTGGTACTTTTAAATAATATAGAATATATACAAAGGTTTTCTATTTAAATCAATTTATATTTCAAGTATACTCTCCATATACAGAAATAAGGTATGGGGTCGTGATGTCTTTCTACAGAATCGCATGCCTATTCATTAGCGCTTACTTGTGGTGCACTATTTTGTGGAATGTAGACAGTGGTTATGACCGATTCGATAGAAAAGAGGGCTCCTCCTAATTCACTAATTTGTAGGAAGATACTGGACTTTTGGATTTGAAAAAAGTTTCAGAAGATATGTCAAAAGTAGATGGTAATTGATAGAGCGGGGGGGGGGGGGGGGGTGGTTTGCATTGCGTGTGCCGCCGCCCGCCGCTACTCTGCTCCTTTCAGCCTTCAGGGAGTCCGACCGACTGGGTCGTGTACGATGCGAATCGGCCCAAACCGATTAAGCCTAGCCCACAGTACGCAGCCCAAACGAGAAAAATTGGCCCACCATTGGTAACGTCACTGGTTGGGCCCACCGAGCAAATAAACGAATAAGTCTATTTTGTCCTCCCTTATGTTTTACGCGTGATCGGATCGTATCCCTCACCTCTAAAACCGGGTATAAATAACACATCTCTCTCATATCATGTAACATTAGAGAAGAGTAATGTCACCTGTGATATTCCTGGCATCCATCCTATCCATTCTAAATTAGCGTTGATTTAGAATGGACGCTGATTTAGAATGGATGGGATGGATGCAAAGGATGTCTCAGCATGACATTGCTCTTTCACGCACGTGCAATGTATTTGCTAACCATCTGCCTGCTGTTTTATTTTAGTTTGTCAGCCGGATTTTGTCACCGTTGGATTATCTTGAAGATTCATGATGGCTATCTGGCTTGGAGCTAGTTTGGGTTTGGACCCATTTGTTCCGAATCCGAAGGCGACTTTTCCCCTCGCGCAACTCACCTCATCCACTCCCTCCTGAGCTCTTCGCCGCGGCCTCACGCGTATCGCCGCTGCCGTCGTCTCCCTCTCCGTCTTGCCACCTCGCCAACTCCCTCTCTTTCTCTCTGTCTCGGGCCTTCCCGCCGGTGAATCCAGCTGACCGGAGGGGAGGAAGTCCTCCATAGATGAGTATGTGAGTCGCCGCGTGCACGCCCTCTTCTCTTATCACTCTGTGTCTCACCACCCCGTCCTCTCCCTTCCCTTCTATGTTCTGTCCCCGGCCTTTCTGCCGGTATTTTCACTTGATTCTTGTTTATTGATTTGAACATGTAGACCTCGTTCGGCTGCAGTGTAAAACGCTGGGATCCCGGCCTTTTTCCCGGCCTCGAAGGGGAAACCCATCACGTGGGGGAGGAAATCCCTCGATTGCTAAAAAGTGCATTCGGTTTAGCCTGGGAAGGTGGGTTTCCCGCTCCAATACCCCCAAACCCCGCAGAAACCGTTCCACGACTCCACCCCGTGGAACTCCATCACACCCATGCCCACACGACTCGCGAGCTCCGCCTCCTGACCTCCTCTAGCTACGAACGCTGCCGCCGTCGCCGCTGCCTCCGGCCTCATCCGCCGGCGCCGCCGCCTCCCGTCCACACCAGCCGGATCCACCAGCGCTACCTCCCTTCCTCCACCATCACCACCCCCTCTCCTCATGGCAAGATTCGCCGCCGTTGCCGCCTCCTCCCTGCATTACGCGCGGTCCACGGCGTCGGCGCAGCCTCCTGCAAGCTCAGATCCGCCGCGTCAGGCATACCCCTGCATCAAGGACCTCGAGGGCAACGACATCTACTACCTCGTCCAGATAAGGAAACAGCATTTTCTACTGAATTCCATTCTTGCTTGCTTGCTTGCCTATTGCAGTAGTTGATCTGTTTGACCTCTATCTTTTTTGGGGAATATGCAAGGAGCGCATCTTTGTATTAAGAAGGAATAAATATATATACAAAGCGGGCCAAAAAGACAAAGCGAAGGGGACAGGAGAAGAACCAAGAACCAAAAGCCTAATCTCCTACTAAATTTTGCGACCCTTCTCCACTAACATAAGCTACGAAAACAGGGATTGCAGCTCTAGCTAGCCGCCACAGCTCCGCTTCACCCGTCATAATACTTGCAACCTCCGCCTAAGTTATGCTCTTCTGGTTGAAGACTCGATTGTTTCAAGAAGGGGAAACCAAAGAACAGGAGACTGTGAATTTGTTGATGCTGCAGACACTAATTCCAACTTCCAAGCATGTACTTTAGAGATGTCCTGAATATTTAAACATATCTCATCTTTAATGGAGTATTACACAATCTGCATGATAGAGCAAGAATTTAGAGACGTCCTGAATAGTTATAAACATGTCCGATCTTTAATATTACATAATCTGCATGCTAAGTTGGGTCTGCAAGCTAGTTGCATTGTCATCTTAAAAGGAACCGGACCACATACTAAAACCATTTTAGATGAAATTAAAAAGTTCTGAAAATGCCAAACGTATCTTGGGGTCAGTACTCAGTATAACTGCTTTACAGTACTTGTAGAAAAACATCATGCTACTTAGCAAGGAAGTAGCTGATAGATTACTGTAACTACTTCCTTTCATTTTTTCCCCCTTTACTGCATAAGAGTCGGATCTACTCTTATCTCATTCAACTTAATCCAAAACACGCCAAATTTTGGCCTAATGTGATATTTCACCAAATTGTTCAGCTTGAGAAAATAAGCTCAAAGGCATATATACATGAAAGGGATAATTTTTCTTACTATAATTTAAACCATGAAAACACACTTGTTTATATATGGCTGGTGCTATATGTTCACCTTGGCACAGCACAAAGAAATTCTTTTGCTTGATCACTCTGCTCGTCTAATAATATTTCTGATGTGTTTAGTTTTCTGTACAGTGACTACAGACCCTGTACCTGCTACTTTCTGATGCCTAGTCTTTTTCTATGAAGTTGCATGCAGAAATCGTTGGGCCACTATATTACATGACTTTTGCAAATCATCTCTACTGTGTGCAATACAGATAATTGCATCTTTAGTATCTGAGATTGTCATTTTTTGGTTTAGAAAAGAAGGAAATATCTCATTTATTGGTTCCTAGTTACTTGGTACTCCTAGTATCCAATATTCAGTCTCAGATCATCTGCAGGTTGTGGAGTCTCAGTCCTCTGAAGCTAAAATTTTCTATTTTGATCAATCAAGAACACAGTGCTAATTCAAGAACAAAAAAATAAATGTTCTTGATTTTAGATAATGTGAGATTGATTCGAGATAATGTGATATTGATATTTTACTGTTTAGTTCTTGTGAAGAAAAAAATAAATGAATTGTTTAGTGGCAAGTCGTTAGTATAAATTTGAGTTAAGGTGAACATTCTACTACGATATCAATGAGATAATTAGCAAGATCGATAGTCTTAGTTAAGGTTTTCACTTCTTTTCCTGACATGGTTATTACATATTTTTTCCTCAGGCAATCATGTAGGTGTAGTCAGGTGGAGATGGAATGAGAGGATTTTTGTAACTTTGAGGCGAATAAGAATTTTTGATAGAATAATGTGTATGTACTTAGTGTCTGATTAGTGTTTGAAGTCAACTGCTAGAGATTTGGTCTACCTGGTTGTTATTATGATGAACCAAAGGTTGTGATGTTAAATTGAGCAATCAAATGTTGTGGACAACATGCACTAATTGCTTGTTCTAAAAGTTTGTCATGTTTTTCGGATCATTGTACCTACTTACTAATAATTTATACTTCAATTTTGCAGTAATTTTCAGTCTTTTATTTTCCCCCATAATTTTCGGGATGTTCTCAGAAATTTTTTAGATTTTTTTCTATTTTTTTTTAGAAATTTTGGATTTTATTGTAATGTTATAAATTTTAGGTAATGCTATTTTTAAACTCAACAAGGCTGCCTGGGTGGAGGGTCAGAGGGGGTGGGTTTCCAGTTTCCACTCTGCTAGTCTGTTCCAAATGACAAATGGAGTTGAACCCCTAGCGTGGATGGGCTGAGGGGATTGGGTGGAGGGAGGGGATCCACCCAAACCCTTCCTGGTAAAGGTTTCCCTAGGGAAAAAGCTCCCCATAAGCCGAACAAAGCCATAATGTTGGCATTTTCCCCCATTCTTTTGTGATTTGGATAATGCATGTCATTTTCTAAGAAGAAAGTGAGAAGAAAATCTTCTTTATTTCTGTTTGATGTTGCATACTTGATACTTACATGCTCACTAATTACAAGAAACTGATTAGTTTATTTTTTGAGGATGCAGAAATTGGAGAAAGGTGAAGCAAAAAGGACAAGGCGAACAACAGGGTGAAGTTTGACCAGGCCACCTACGACAAGCCACTCTGAGTTGTCCAAGCACAAGCTAATCGCACTGTCCGTCATCTCCAAGCGTCTCAGGGCAATCTATAATATATTTTGGGACATGCAAGAACTATACTTTGTGGTATGCAAGACCTGTAATTGTTTTGTGTATTGGTTTTGTTAGGACCTGAATAGTCACTGGACATGCATTCAGAATTTTGCATTTTGAAGCATATGAAACAAATATATAAAAGAGTCATCATATGAAGTCCCTTTTTACCCTTTGTTTAATATGAATTTATTTGTTAAAATGTCAGATAGAAGAGTTGTGTTTGCTGCTAACATTTCGTAGGGATGTCACCTAAGTACTAGTGTACTATTAGCAGCAGGTCATTTCCAAAATAATTTAGCTCAACCCTCATGTCCCAGTTTAGGTTTGCCTCTGATTTGAGGGTACTTTGTGTATTTCAGTGCTAAGAGACGTACAGGGCTATTTTTCAATAATCAAATGCTTGCAGCTTGCCTTGATATGCCCATCCATAGTTAAAATGAAGCTCTGTCAATGATTTCTATGCTAAGCCACTTATTTGTACTAAAATAGCTAACATTTTTTCTGAATGTTGGCACTAGTGCTCTTTGTGTGATCACTAGCGGGCATTAGTTTTGTCATATCTATATAATTTTGTTTTGTCTGAAAAAGAAGGTACTAAAATAGAATCAGTTTTTTTTTTTTTTTTTTTTTTTTTTTTTTTTTGCGAGGGAAACAGGGAGCTATATTACTCAACTGAGTCCACATCGAGGAGATGTGAAATGAGATTACAAGTGTTATCAGGCCAGAAAGAAGTTAAGGCCTCACATCTTCCCTTGTTAGCAAGGAAATGACTAACACTATTCTGATCACGGGACACCTTCCTGACTTTAATCTCCCTGTTGCCTGTCATGAGGACCTGAACCTCCTTGACAACAAAAGCTAACTCAGACAGCACCTTCTCTTTTGATTGAATTAGATTAAACACCTCTAAGCAATCAGTTTCCACAATGAAAGGCAGGAACGTCCATTGAAGCGCCATTGCAATACCCTCCCTGCACGCGAGTAACTCTGCTTCCATAGCACTACCACAACTCAGCATAGACCCACAGGCAGCAAAAATACCATTTCCAGAGCTGTCTCTCAAAACAGCCCCAATTCCACCTTTACCCAGAAAGGATCCATCAACGTTCAATTTCATCCACCCTGTGCTCGGTTTCTCCCAACGCCTGGGCGAACTGACAGCGGGGAGAGCAGGGCTAGGAAGCCTAATGCGGTCCGGGTGGGCAACCTGTTTACCTTTAATTATGTCAGCTTAAGGGTACTGCTTAATAGTAGCTAGCGAGCTAACATAACTATAGATGAACCTCTGAGAAACAGCCACTGGCGCAATTGATTTACCATGGGTGATCTCATTTCTGTTATGCCAAATGCGCCACATTAGCATGAGAAACATGGCATCCTCTTCCTTTGGGAGCACCTCCAGAAGGTTCAGGATCCAATCCGTCCCGGACCAAGCACTATTCACGTCATGAGAAATGGCTCTCGCAGAATACATAGCCGACCACAGGTTCCTCGCTTGCTGACAATGACAAAGCGCATGGGCAACATCCTCTTCCTCGGCTCCACATATGCAACAAGTGCTCAACAACTCCAGATTCCTCTTCTTTTTGTTCTTCATTGTGGGAAGACTATTAGATATAGCCTTCCAAGCGAAGATTCTGACTTTTTGTGGGACATTACACGCCCAGATACGCTTCCAAGATTTATTCACTAGCACCTCTGTAGAACTGGAGCAATCCCCGGTCTCTGCAAGCGAAACGGCTAAGTGATACGCACTCCTGACCGAGAACTTTCCCAATCTATCAGGATGCCAAGCCAAAAAATCGGATTCAAGTGAAGCTGAGGTGCGAATCTTCAGGATCATTTCTGCATCTATCGGCCAAAAGTGTTCCTGCACTTTATCAACCCTCCAAGTTCCATCCTCCTGTAGCAAATCCGACACCTACTTGATACGACAATTACATTTGCAGGTGATGGGCCATCTGGAATAATCTCTCGGTAACCAGGGATCCCGCCATACTCATATGGATTGTCCATTACCCACCCGCCAAATAATTCCTTTCTTGAGCAGCTCCAACCCATGTTCAATTCCTCTCCACCCAGGTGAAGCATTCCCGCTGAAACAAGTGTCAACGATGGAACCGTTGGGATAGTACTTTGCCTTTAGAAGGCGTGCACAGAGATTATCTGGATTCTCTAACAGTCGCCAAGCTTGTCGAGCCAAAAGCGCTTGGTTGAAGAGCCTAGTATCACGAAAGCCCAGACCCCCTCCTTGCTTCGACTTGGTAATGGAATTCCAAGATTTCCAATGCGTCTTTCTTTTGCCCCCAACTGCTCCCTACCAAAACTTCCTAATGGCCTTTGTCAGCTCATCGCACACCGCATCAGGGATCTTAAAAATACCCATGACGTAAACCGGTATGGCTTGAAGAACAGCTTTTATAAGCACTTCCTTTCCACCCGATGACAGATGGTTTTCGCCCCACAGCAGAATTCGTTTCCAAACCTTCTCCTGTAAACTCTGGAAATGCCCTTTCTTCATTCTACCCTCCGGTGTAGGAAACCCCAGGTATCTGTCATCCTGTTGGATTGCTGCAGGGGAAGCCGCACCAAACATAATTGAGCATTTCGACGGGTTAATCAATTGGCCAGTGCTTGCGGCAAAGTCATTCAGCACTTGCTTGATTGCCACAGCGTGCTCTTTCACTGCTTCAAAAACAGCAGGGTATCATCAGCGAACAATAAGTGAGAGCTCCCTGGTGCTCGTCGGCAAATGTGAAGAGGCAAAATAGCTCCTTGCCTATCTTTTTCCTCCAGCAGGAGTGACAGTCCAAGAGAGAGAGGATTGCCCTGGCGTAAACCTCTTGTTTGAGCGAATGCACTTAACAAGGTCCCATTGAATTTCACAGAGTATATCACCGTGGTTACACACGACATTATCCAACTAACCCACCGGTGAGCGAAACCCATCTTGTGCATCGCTTGCTCCAAAAACCTCCAATCTACCTTGTCGTAAGCCTTGGACAGGTCCAACTTGTAAGCACAGGCAGCCTTGTTTGGATTCTTGTTCTTTTGTATGAAATGGAAACACTCAAAAGCTACTAGAGCATTGTCAGTTATAAGACGCCCAGGGACAAAAGCACTTTGATTTGGCGAAACCAGTTCATCTAGGAACGGTCTCAGCCTGTTAACCAGACATTTGCTCACCACATTATAAATAACATTACAGAGGCTGACCGGCCGGAAATCCTTCAGTTGGGTGGGCTGCTTAATCTTCGGAATCAAAACAATTGCTGTGTGTTAACGACCAAATTTGGTAATTTGAGTATCGGAGATGAAGATTAGATCAAGCGGAATCCAAGATCAAGATCATTTCGGAAACATAGCAAGAATCGGCTAAAGTCCGAATCGGCTACAACCAGGATTGGCAGAGTTCGAGTCGGACAAGGTAGTCGATTGAGCCGATTCCGACAATGTAACGTGGTACACGTTGTCGGGTTGAGTTAATGCGCTTCATATAGATTGCCATGCACGGATTGAGTCCTGAGAAGGCAATTGTATCTATTAATTAGGATATTTTATGTAATTTCCTTAGAGATAAGTTTGGGCAAAAGTCTGCCGCAAAGACTTATGGTATCTTAGAGTTTGTTAGAGATAAGAGTCGTGTCCGATATGGACATACTTTGTAATCTCGGGTATAAATAGACCCCGAGCCCCATGTAATAAAACAACACACGTTTAAATACAATCTTGGCGCATCGCCACCCTTTTACTTTCGTTTGTTTCGATGAGTTCTTGCTTTTGGGTTGAGCTGCATCGGTTTCGATCTTCAACTAGAGGTAAAACTTGTTATGGCTGCTTGCGTTCTCGGGATTAGTGCTTTCATCATTATGATACTCTAATCCTGTTTATGTAATTCGTCGAGTTATCATATGTCTTATACAATCTTTGACAATATTGTTATTTAATCTCCAACCGGCTAACATCTATTATCGGAAGGCAGCCGATTAGGTTAAATATCAACGTTGGCTTAGATTATATAAGGTATCTACCACTCTATGAAACACCCAACGGCTTGATTGTTTAGATATTGTTATTCTTTTCATACTTATAGCTGCATCAGTTGAGTTTGATCTTATAAGTCGTGATTAGAATCTTAATCTCTAACCTGCTTTTGGTTGCCGATTAGGGTAGTATCGGGGTTTCAGCTGATCTTACCTGATTTAGCTTTATATTTCATGTGCTTAATTGATATGCTAGATCTGCCCTTTACATTAAGATATTGTTGCATCTAGGTATATTAGGCTCCTTGTTTAATATATTTTGCTTGCTTTAATATCTTAGTATGAAGTAGTATCGGAGTATTAGTCGGTACACGCTAGATCTATCCAATCGGCTATGCTATGAACGTATATAATCTAGTTGTCAATATATATTTCGATCTAAGTGATTTATACTGTCTTGGCATGGCGACCGATCTATCCTAATCACTTGATTTAAGTACATATCGACATAAGAATTATATATTGTTAATATCTACAGCCGATTCAGTAGATTTAGTTCCTTCTTACTTATTTATATCTGCCGATCGATTCAAACATGACATCGGCTCAATGGTAAATGATATGTCATCGGCGGCTAGCCAATCGTCTATCATTTATGGATTTAACTGCTATTTTCTTGTTTTATTTCTTGTTGATTGCAGGATCAAATCAACTGGCACGCTCACGAACCTAAGAGGCAAGATTTTGGACCTGCACTGAAGTTAAGCAGATCTTCCAGACCACTGTTTGTTTTTCGCATCAACACACTTTTGGCACGCCTAGTGGGACCGAGTTTCAATAACATTCTCTCATGGCTGAGAAACCACCACCACCACCATCGTCGGCTGGCAAGACCAAGCCACCTCCCAACAAGCCACTACTTGGGCAAACGTCCGAGGTCAATGAGGGAAACATCGTCCCAATCACATTAGACAAGCTGACAGCTGAGCAAAGGGACGAGCTTGAACAGATGATGAGCCACATGAAGAATCAGTTGATGAATTCTTTTCAAGAGACCCGCAAAGGGACAGTCGTCCAGAAGTATAAGCTGAAGGTAGTCGCAGCCGATGAGGTCGGCTCAAGCTCATCTCAAGATGACAAAGGTGCTGCAGCTGGCTCGGGTGACAAAGGTGATGGCCCTCAAGACGGTTTGGCTGAGGATCTTGGAGAAGATGGCAATCAAGAGCAATTACAGTTCAGAAACTTCCAAGATCAGATTGACTATGCCGTGCAACATGCTTTGATCAACCAATATGGAGTATTGGTTAATACCCTGACTAATATGGTGAAAACTGTGGTCAATGGCACAATAGCTGAGCATCAAGCTACGGGACCAGTTTATTTACCAGGGGGTGTCTTTCCAAACTACAGGCCATTGGTTACAGCCAGTCAACAAGGTACTCCTAATGTGCCACTAGTTCAGCCGACGGAGCTAGTTTCTACTCCTGCACCAGTTGCATCGTCATCGGCGCCAAGACAAGTGGTTAATCCTCGGTTGCTGACCAGGGAACAACCACAGCATGCTGGGCAAAACATCAATCGGCTGACTCAGGTGCAGGATGCTACTATATTTTTACCAACTCCACCAGCTGCCGATTTAGCATTGTCTGCCAAATCAACAAACACCACCAAGGCAACAGATGATTCAGCCGATTCAGCAGCAAAATCTGCAACATGCATCGGCTAGGTTGAGGATACCAGACAGTCGGCTATGGCAGCATGCTGTGACTCAAGTTGTCCCTAAGCACTTGGTCCACAATGTCCAGTCGGGTCAGTCAGTTTTACCCCAAATTGTTCCTGAGCATCTGATGCGTAATATTCAGCCGAATCTCCAGAATTATCAAGGAGGAAATTTGAACTACCAGTATCAGCCTCCTTCACCCCATGTCCAACATCAACAGGGTGGATCACCTCATTTGCAGACGTAGCCTCAATTCAATCAGTTTGATATAGTACAGCAGCCGATACAAGGGGTTTCCCCACAAAAGCCATGGGCTGATATGATTGCAGATGTGATGAGGGAGCAGTTTGGGCTTAAGCCAAAGGACACTGGAAACTTGTATCAGCACCCATACCCTGAGTGCTTTGGACAATATTAAAGAGTATCTTAGTTCTCCTCCAGTTTTGATTTCTCCACAGAAGGGAGTGCCTTTCAGGTTATATCTATCAGCCGGTGAGAAGTCAATCGGCTCAGTTTTGATTCAAGAACTTGAAGACAAGGAAAGGGTCATAGTTTATTTAAGTCGAAGGCTTTTGGACGCTCAGACAAGGTATTCTTCTGTGGAAAACATGTGCTTGTGTTTGTATTTCTCTTGTACAAAGTTAAGGCATTATTTATTGTCCAATGAATGCACTGTGATATGCAAGGCCAATGTGGTAAATTTATCGGCTCCAATTTTGAAAGGAAGAGTTAGAAAGTGGATATTTGCTTTAACGGAGTTTGATCTTCGGTGACTGAGTCACCGAAGGCGATTAAGGCACAAGCTGTAGCCGATTTTATCGTAGATCATCGGGATGACTCAATCGGCTCGATCGAGATAATGCCTTGGACACTATTTTTCAATGGATCAGTATGCACTCATGGTTGTGGTATCGGTTTGGTCATAATTTCTCCTCGGATGGCAAGTTTCGAGTTTGCCTACATGATTAAACTTTATGCAACTAATAATCAAGCTGAATATGAAGCAGTGCTCAAAGGTTTGCATTTGTTAAAGGAAGTAGAAGCCGATGCTATTGAGATCATGGGCGATTCATTGTTGCTGATCAGTCAATTAGCAGGAGAGTATGAATGCAAAAATGATATATTAATGATCTACAATGAGAAGTGCCGAGAATTAATGGATGGTTTTTGGCTGGTAACATTGAGGCATGTGTCTCGAGAGCAAAATGTTGAAGCTAATAATTTGGCCCAAGGGGCATCGGGATACAAGCCGATGATGAGAGATATTGAAGTAGAGGTTGCTACGATCACAACCGATGATTGGAGATATGATGTATTCAATTATTTACAGGATCCATCTCAATCGGCTCCACAGAAATTGCGATAAGGCCTTGAAGTATACCTTGCTGGATGATGAGTTGTATTATCGGACGATTGATGGAGTGTTGCTTAAATGTTTGAGTACCGATCAAGCCAAGATTGCGATAGGCAAAGTACATGAAGGAATTTGTGGTACTCATCAATCGGCTCATAAGACGAAGTGGTTGCTTCGGCGTGCGGGGTATTTTTGGCCGACAATGTTAGAAAATTGCTTCAGATACTACAAGGGATGTCAAGATTGTCAGAAGTTTGGGGCAATTCAAAGAGCACCAGCATTGGCTATGAATCCTATTATCAAGCCATGGCCGTTTCAAGGCTGGGGAATTGATATGATCGGTACGATTAATCCACCCTCGAGCAAAGGACACAAGTTTATATTGGTGGCAACCGATTATTTCACCAAGTGGGTAGAGGCTATTCCTTTGAAAACGGTTGATTCCGGAGATGCCATCCAATTTGTTAAAGAACACATCATCTACCGATTTGGTATTCCACAGACTATCACAACCGATCAAGGTTCGATTTTTGTGTCCGATGAATTTGTCCAGTTTGCTGATAGCATGGGCATCAAGTTATTAAATTTTTCCCCGTACTATGCACAAGCCAATGGACAAGCCAAGGCATCTAACAAGAGTTTGATCAAGTTGATTAAGAGAAAGATTTCCGATTATCCTCGGCAATGGCATACAAGGTTGGCAGAAGCATTGTGGTCTTATCGGATGGCTTGTCATGGTTCGATTCAAGTCCCTCCTTATAAGCTTGTTTATGGACATGAGGCAGTTTTACCATGGGAAACTAGAATCGGCTCGAGAAGGATAGATTTACAGGATAACTTAACAGCCGTTGAATACTACAATCTTATGGTCGATGAAAAGGAGGACTTGGTTCAATCAAGATTGAGAGCTCTTGCAAAAGTTGCTAAGGATAAGGAAAGGATTGCTCGACATTATAACAAGAAAGTAATGCCAAAATCTTTTTCTGAAGGGGAGCTTGTTTGGAAGTTGATTTTGCCGATTGGGACTCGAGATAATAAATTCGGCAAATGGTCTCCAAATCGGGAAGGACCGTTCCAGATTCACAAAATTGTTTCCAAAGGAGCTTACATGTTGCAAGGGCTTGATGGAGAAGTTTATGGACGAGCGCTTAATGGAAAATATTTGAGGAAGTATTACCCAAGTGTTTGGGTTAATTCATGATCGGCTAGGTTTTGCCAATGCATGATCGCCGATGTATTTTACATCACCTTTAGATGGTCGATATTGTTATATCGCTCTTAGTCATTTTCTTATTGTAATCGGTTGTGTTTTGCCGATGTACAATGATCGATATTGTTATATTGCCCTTAGTCGTTTTCTTCTTGTAATTGGTTGTGTTTTGCCGATGTGCAATGGCCGATATGATTATATCGCCCTTAGTCCAAAACTATAATTTTATCAATGCCTTTGTCATTGCAAAATTAGGAGAGTACATATATACAAAAGTTGAGAATTTTTGAGCAAAATTTTGAAGCAAACTTAGAAGTTATATTAATCGGCACAGAGGATTATCAAGACAGTTACATATAGTACCAAAGTATCTTAGCCGATTACAAAAAAATTCCTAAGGTTTATTACATGAATAGTCATTGAGACAAGTAGCGCTGGATAGCCGATACAACCCTTTGCCTAATTTGTTCTACTTCTTCAATAGCTTGGGCGTCTTGAGCATCGGTTTCAGGGATAACTTTTAAGGACTTGGTCATATCGGCAACGTTTCTAATAGCTGATTTCAGCCGTCCTTTTTGTTCTTCGACAGCTTGCGGGAGATCGGCTAGTTTCTTATGTTCCAGATCCAGCTCGGCATTGCATTCTTGAAGTTGTGCCAAGAGCTCAATCTTACGGGCTTCGAGCCAATCAATATTGGACTTGATCGGGCCCTCAGACAACTGATCAAGCTTGGACTTTTCTTCGTGCACAAGCTACCGATTGACCTGGATTGTGGCTTCAATATCTTTGCGCTCCCGACGTTCGGCTAGTCTTAGCTTGGCCTTTTCCAGCTTGAATTGATGTTGTTCAAGGTAGACAGCTGGAGTGATGGCATCGGCTAGCTCATCCGGGATCAGAGCTTGAACTTCATGTAGCCGAGTCCTGATCGACCCACAGTCTACCACCAAGCTGTCTAGTGATGATGCCTCTAGCCGATGAGAGATGTCTTCAAGTGTTCTCTTCACATCATCGGACAGAGGGGCTAGAGCCTTGCTACTAGTATCTTCTTCTGTTTCATCAAGGTAATCCTTGATGTCAAAAGAAAACAAATCGGCCAAGACCTGCAAGGTTGAAAATTGCAGATAGCTAAATATCAGGACATATTATATAGCCAATTTTGAGCTTTTGAAGGTAAAACTTACTGCGATGGCAGGAGCAGCTGG
This sequence comes from Oryza meridionalis, assembly GCA_000338895.3. Lineage (NCBI taxonomy): Eukaryota > Viridiplantae > Streptophyta > Magnoliopsida > Poales > Poaceae > Oryza > Oryza meridionalis. Next base: position 12,411,637 of record CM002531.2, on the reverse strand, counting down.
TTGTTCTTCTTCCTCAACGTTATGACTACCTGCGGCCGATGGAGTACGATCACTTGATTCAGGCTGCACAGGAGGTGAAGGAGGAGGAGAAGGCTGCAAAAAGAGAAAGCTTTGAATAAATGTCGGCTATGATTGGATGAGTGAGAAGAATTATATATGACAATCTTACTGGTGGTGCCGGTTTAAGCGTTGTTGCCGCCGATCTCTTCCTTACAGCAGTCTTCTTTTTTGTAAGAACGAGATTTATAAGTGATCGGCTACGAATAAATAATGGCAGGAGGAAATTAGAGAAGATATGTGTACCCTCGAGAAATGAGCTGGGGCAGAAGGAGTTGGAGGAGTTCGCTTAGGTGAAGCCGATGGAGTTTTTTCTGTATCACTTATTTCAGCTGCAGCTTGGTCAACATCCTCTTCAATCTCTTCTTCATCCAAGGCTTGCTTGATGGATGGATCTAAGGCAGGCAAGTTATCGGCTGGCTTGGGCTTCTTCTTCATGGCTTTCTTCTTTGGAGCCAGAGCCGATGGATCAATGGCCGATGCCCTAGTCTTTCTCTTCTTGCCAGCATCAGCTGGTTCTCTTAGTTGTCCTTGGAGCAGACTTGAGGTCTTGGGGGCATGGTAGCTGATGATAGGGGGAGCTAATTCACCTCCGTTTAGTATGAGACCTAGGGCATATTCTATGTCCTTGCCACTGTTGCTATTGTGAGGAGGAGAGGATTCTGTTGTCTGCAAGATAAAAGAGATTAGTTAACATACAAATTGGCTGACAAGTTATTTTGATAGGATTGAAAAATTAAAGATTTACCTAAGGAATGATATCTGGAAATAGATCTGTCATGTACATGGAAGCCGATTGATGGAATATATGTTGCTTCCATTCACCCCACCATCTGTCGAAATTCCTACTCCTGAACCTTGCCAGCTCTATATTCTCAATACTGCCCAAAGGAGGTCCTTGGATGTTGAGCAGCCGATCCATCATCAAGGTTGAGGAGATATCTCCTCTGCATTGGATTTTATCGGCAAAGAACAAGCCGATTGGGAGTTGGCCCATTCCAAATTGCCTAGCTGAACTCATTGGGTGGTAGAATTCATAGGAAACTTGAATATTTCTTCCTTGATGCATGCCAACAGGGGGAATACATGGGCTAATAGTAGCTGAGAAGACTTCTCTGGGTTTGTCAAATTTTTCGGAGTTGATATCCTCAAATCTGAAGTCTGCTGGGAGATCCAAGTTGACTGAATCTTCATATGGGAACCAAACCCGAGCATCTTTCTGGAAGCCTTCGTAGAAGCTACAGAATCAATCCTTGAGTAATTCAGCCGATAACTTTGCTCCAGCATCGGCTGGTGTGGATGCATATTCCCCATATGACATGCATCTGTGGTGGGTGCGCTCTTCTCCATTATCAACTGTAATCGGCTATAGTCTTGGAAATTTAGATTCTGTCACAGATGGTCGATTGACAGCTTTCATGGCTATTAGGTTTAGCCAGGTTTGCAGCAACCACCATGGTCCACCTGCTCCAACTACTGAGCCAACAGCTATCTTGGCCGATGCATTGCTCAACATCTGACACAGATAGTCGAGGAGGATTTTGCCCAGAGGGATCTGCTTCTTTGTTTCTAGGGCCTTGGCTAAGAACTGCCAGTTGGTTGTAGGGCCGCAGCTTGATCCACAGAAGAGGAATTTCTCCATCCACATCAGCAGAAAAGCTACATGTTCTCGGGAGGAGACAGGCCCTTTGCCCATATTTGCTGCTACATAACCAGACCAGCCACCTATGCTTTTAGTTTTGAAATCAAATTGGTTTTTGGTGTTCAAGCTCATTGGGTTAGCTGACGAGGTCACATCCAAGCCTGCGATCATAGTGATGTCGATCAAAGTTGGGGTCATTGGTCCATGGTTGAAGAGGAAAGCATTAAGGGTGTTCGACCAAAAATAGGCTGCAACGGCCATCAGGGGTTCGTCCTTAGCCGAATTTGCTATGGTCAGGGCGAGTGCTTGGCCGATTCCAATCTCATCCTAGTGAACTTGTTTGCTAGCCGATATGCACTTATACCACATAGTCCAGCTTTTCTCAGGAGTGGTTTTCTCAGGAGATGGCCAAGCCTTGAAGGTATTTTTCCAGTGGCTTGGATTAGGATTGGCTAATCTAAAGGGGATTCTATTGGTCTCGGCATTAATAAACTCAGTTGGATCAAGATTGCCGATTGGATCAAGGAAATAATGGTGCTCGTGAGAAAGGCTGGGGATTGCGATTAGATTGGAAAGATGCTGCAGATGCAAAGGAATGGAGAAGAAGAAAACAAGATAAGACAAAAGAAAACCGATCTACTGCATGATGAAAGGGATCTAGCCGATGGGCACATACCTCTGCGTACTCAGCCGATGGTGTGGCGGATGGGCTGGCGGAAGTCGACATCGCCGCGGGCGGAGATTTGGCCGGAGGGGGAATCGCTTTGAGATCGCCTTGCGCACCGAGGGGATCGCCCGGGAGAGAGAAGACGGAGCTCGCTTCAGCGGTGAAAACGGAGGAAACGGTGTGAAGTTTCTCGGGGGTGACGGTTAGTATTTAAAGCATTGTGGTAACGGTCGGGAAAACGACAAGGAGCGGTATTCTTGGAGGAACAGATATGACAAATCCGAAACATTACCAAATGTCCAAGATTTATTCACTAGCACCTCTGTAGAACTGGAGCAATTCCCGGTCTCTGCAAGCGAAACGGCCAAGTGATACGCACTCCTGACCGAGAACTTTCCCAATCTATCTGGATGCCAAGCCAAAAAATCAGATTCAAGTGAAGCTGAGGTGCGAATCTTCAGGATCATTTCTGCATCTATCGGCCAAAAGTGTTCCTGCACTTTATCAACCCTCCAAGTTCCATCCTCCTATAGCAAATCCAACACTCACTTGATACGACAATTACCTTTGTGGGTGATGGGCCGTCTGGAATAATCTCTCGGTAACCAGGGATCCCGCCATACTCTTATGGATTGTCCATTACCCACCCGCCAAATAATTCCTTTCTTGAGCAGCTAAAGCCATGTTCAATTCCTCTCCACCCAGGTGAAGCATTCCCACTGAAACAAGTGTCAATGATGGAACCGTTGGTATAGTACTTTGCCTTTAGAAGGCGTGCACAGAGACTATCTGGATTCTCCAACAGTCGCCAAGCTTGTCGGGCCAAAAGTGCTTGGTTGAAGAGCCTAGTATCACGAAAGCCCAGACCCCTCATTGCTTCCACTTGGTAATGGAATTCCAATATTTCCAATGCGTCTTTCTTTTGCCCCCAACTGCTCCCCACCAAAAGCTGCTAATGGCCTTTGTCAGCTCATCGCACACCGCATCAGGGATCTTAAAAATACCCATGACGTAAACCGGTATGGCTTGAAGAACAGCTTTTATAAGCACTTCCTTTCCACCCGATGACAGATGGTTTTCGCCCCACAGCAGAATTCGTTTCCAAACCTTCTCCTGTAAACTCTGGAAATGCCCTTTCTTCATTCTACCCTCCAGTGTCGGAAACCCCAGGTATCTGTCATCCTGTTGGATTGCTGCAGGGGAAGCCGCACCAAACATAATTGAGCATTTCGACGGGTTAATCAATTGGCCAGTGCTTGCGGCAAAGTCATTCAGCACTTGCTTGATTGCCACAGCGTGCTCTTTCACTGCTTCAAAAAACAGCAGGGTATCATCAGCGAACAATAAGTGAGAGATCCCTTGTGCTCGTCGGCTAATGTGAAGAGGCAAAATAGCTGCTTGCCTATCTTTTCCCTCCAGCAGGAGTGACAGTCCATCAGCCACAAACAGGAAAAGAAATGGAGAGAGAGGATCGCCCTGGCGTAAACCTCTTGTTGGAGCGAATGCACTTAACAAGGTCCCATTGAATTTCATAGAGTATCTCACCGTGGTTACACACGACATTATCCAACTAACCCACCGGTGAGCGAAACCCATCTTGTGCATTGCTTGCTCCAAAAACCTCCAATCTACCCTGTCGTAAGCCTTGGACAGGTCCAACTTGTAAGCACAGGTAGCCTTGTTTGGATTCTTGTTCTTTTGTATGAAATGGAAACACTCAAAAGCTACTAGAGCATTGTCAGTTATAAGACGCCCAGGGACAAAAGCACTTTGATTTGGCGAAACCAGTTCATCCAGGAAGGGTCTCAGGCTGTTAACCAGACATTTGCTCACCACTTTATAAATAACATTACATAGCCTGATCGGCCGAAAATCCTTCAGTTGGGTGGGCTGCTTAATCTTCGGAATCAAAACAATTGTTGTGTGTTAATGACCAAATTTAGTAATTTGAGTATCAGAGATGAAGATTAGATCGAAGCGGAATCCAAGATCAAGATCGTTTCAGAAACAGAGCAAGAATTGGCTAAAGTCCGAATCGGCTACAACCAGGATTGGCAGAGTTCGAGTCGGACAAGGTAGTCGATTGAGCCGATTCCGACAATGTAATGTGGTACACGTTGTCGGGTTGAGTTAATGCGCTTCATATGGATTGCCAAGCACGGATTGAGTCCTGCGAAGGCAATTGTATCTATTAAATAGGATATTTTATATAATTTCCTTAGAGATAAGTTTGGGCAAAAGTCTGCCGCAAAGACCTATGGTATCTTAGAGTTTGTTAGAGATAAGAGTCATGTCCGATATAGACATACTTTGTAATCTCGGGTATAAATAGACCCCGAGCCCCATGTAATAAAACAACACACGTTCAAATACAATCTCGGCGCATCGCCACTCTTTTAATTTCGTTTGTTATTTAATCTCCAACCGGCTAACATCTATTATCGGAAGGCAGCCGATTAGGTTAAATATCAATGTTGGCTTAGATTATATAAGGTATCTACCACTCTATGAAACACCCAACGGCTTGATTGTTTAGATATTGTTATTCTTTTCATACTTATAGCTGCATCAGTTGAGTTTGATCTTATAAGTCGTGATTAGAATCTTAATCTCTAACCTGCTTTTGGTTGCCGATTAGGGTAGTATCAGGGTTTCAGCCGATCTTACCTGATTTAGCTTTATATTTCGTGTGCTTAATTGATATGCTAGATCTGCCCTTTACATTAAATATATTTTGCTTGCTTTAATATCTTAGTATGAAGTAGTATCGGAGTATTAGCCGGTACACACTAGATCTATCCGATCGGCTATGCTATGAACGTTTATAATCTAGTTGTTTATATATATTTCGATCTAAGTGATTTATACTGTCTCGGCATGGCGACCGATCTATCCCAATCACTTGCTTTAGTACATATCAACATAAGGATTATATATTGTTAATATCTACAGCCGATTCAGTAGATTTAGTTCCTTCTTACTTATTTATATCTGCCGATCGATTCAAACATGACATCGGCTCAATGGTAAATGATATGTCATCGGCGACTGGCCGATCGGCTATCATTTATGGATTTAACTGCTATTTTCTTGTTTTATTTCTTGTTGATTGCAGGATCAAATCAACTGGCATGCTCACGAACCTAAGAGGCAAGATTTTGGACATGCACTGAAGTTAAGCAGATCTTCCAGGCCACTGTATGTTTTTCGCATCAACACTGTGTCATTTATCCCCTCCGGCATCAGTCCTGTGATGAAGAAATTCTGAACTTCCTTGACCACCTCACTTTTAATTGTGCCCCAATTGCATTGATAAAACCTGGCCGGAAATCCATCGGGGCCCGGCGCTTTCAGCGGGCTGATCTGGAAGATGGCGGTAGAGATCTCTTCTGTGAAATCGCTGCATAAAGCCTCATTCATCTGTGCTGAAACTTTCGACTGGAAAAGACTTGACACTATACTGTGATCCAGACTAGGGTCGGCAGAATACACTTCCTGAAAATATTCAGTAGCCAGCTGCTCCATTGCTGTTGCCGAACGGTGAACAATGCCAGCACTGTCTTTAAGAGACTGAATCCTATTCTTCTTTGCCCTCCAAACCGCCATACTATGAAAGAAGCGAGTGTTACGGTCGCCCTCCTTCAGCTAGTTAATCCGTGAACGCTGTAACCACAGCATCTCTTCACGATAAAGTAGTTCGTTCATGTGATCCGAGGCTTGGCGAACAGCAGCACTATCTGCATTTGTTTCCAGCAACTCAGCAAGCTTTTTCCTAGCTTTCTGTAACTCACGGCCAATATTCTTGAATTTTACCTTACTCCAGGAATACAGAGATGCCATGACCTTACGCAGAGCAGCACTAATATCACCCAGATCGGATTTAGTCCCTGCTTCCACCCAAGATTCCTACACAACTTCTGGCAAAGACGACTCATGTTCCCAACATATTTCATAATGCAAAATTTTCTTCCTAACTGGCTGTTTCAGCTCCCGAGACAGCTTCAAGGATATGGGACAGTGATCTGAACGGGGGGAGGCCAGGTGTGCAAGAGTCGCATTAGGGAAGGTTTCACGCCATGCATTGTCAGCAATGGCACGATCAAGTCTCACTATGACATTGTTTCTTCCCTGGCGCTTATTGTCATACGTAAAGGGTGTGCCCCTGAATCCCAAATCAAAAAGTGCACACGACTGAAGAAGATCTCGGAAAGCTCGCATCTGGGACTCTCCCCTAGGGTGAGATGAAAAATGCTCAAACTGCCAAAGGGCTTCATTAAAATCACCAATAACAAGCAAGGTAAATTGGATGAATTCCTCACAGACCGGAGCATCGACCACATACTGTGCCTATTCTCAACTCTAGGTTCACCATACACAAAGGTGGCATGCCATACAGGACCATCCGGCGACAAGCGAACACAAGCATCAATATATCTCTCACACATAGCTTTTATTTCCACATTAACAGACTCATGCCAGTACAAAGCGAGGCCCCCACTCATACCATCACTATCAACTCCAGCAAAACCTCTAAGACCCAACCTATTCCGTAAACGCCTGATTCTATCCGCCTTCTGTCTAGTCTCACTTAAGAAAACAATTTGGGAATCGGCCTCTTTAACTAGGAAACACAGATCGCGAACTATCGCAGTGTTCCTCAAACCATGACAGTTCCATGATAGGCAACTCATTGCTCCTGACGGGCCCTTAGAACGGGTCCCGTCAGTTTACCAGTAGCCCCAGGACTGGTTGCTTCCAATACTTCCATACTTTCCACCTCCGTCTTCTGAGACCGTTTGAGAGCTCTCGCTGGCTCCTTTGGGTCCACCTGCTTAGCCTATTCTGTACCAGATCCTTGATCATACAACACTAAGGCCTGTTGAACTCTGTCGGATATCTTGCTCACGCTCTGTGGTGGCGCTCTTTTCCGGTTGGTATCACTGATGTCCTCGGAAGACTCTCCTCCAAAGGATGCCGGTTGCTGCAGGTTCTGTATTGCTGGAATCATATCAGTATCAGAAACAATGTTAGATGTTGACAGCTGACGGCGTTGTTTGTCACGCCCGGAATTTCTATCCAAAATTCCAAACGCTTACGTGTGTGTAAACCCTCGTCCAGGAATCAGCCGAGGCACACAATAACAAATTGATAATAGAGTACAATTATTCCTCTAATTAATAAGCGAATAAAATGTCATTACAGAGGTAGATAGTTCCTCTCAATCAATAAAGATCTAAGCAGCGGAAAATAAAGATAAACAGCGTAGACGACTCCACTCCACAGGCAGCTTGACCAGGACTACGCGAATTCCTCAACCCCATCAGCATCACTGTAGAACTCCTCCTCTGATGAATGATTGCAAGGTGAGTATATGACATACTCAGCAAGCCACGCAGCAAATATGCAAGTGCACAGGATAACAAAGGATGGCATAATATAGGCTTCTTTGCATAAATAGCATTTAATGAATATTTCAGAATTTAATAAAACAGTAGAGTATTAATTAAACAGTATTAATCCAACACTATACAACGTACCCTGTTGTATAGGCCCAACCATTCTGAACAACTAAACCCCGGCTGCACAGTTCTAACTCCAAACCAGGAATATACCATTCCAAACCAGGAGTTAATCAAATTATTACCAGTTATATCATCTTCCATTATGGTGTGAAAGGTGAGACTAATCACGAAAGACATTGTTAGACCCGCCCATAACCGCGGGCATGGCTATTCGAATAGTTTTACTCTGGCCAGAGGTGTACCACTGTACCCACAAGACACAGCCCCACAACATGTCACCATGTGCCTTAATACCACCACGGTACCTCGGAAAGGAGCTGGGACAGTACTCCTCGCACAACACAATCCACCACAGCGCACAATTCCTGGATCATAATCACCCCCTTATAAACAAGGCATGGACTCCCCAGCGACCCCCGTGGGCTTATCTCCGCCACTTCTCAGTCTGGTGCTCCGCAATGAACCATGCTATACAAAAGGTAAAGCCGTTGCCCATGCTGGCTTGTGGTTGGCACGGTTAATGTTTCACAACCGAAACTCATGAACCGGTCCTTAATTGTCATGAGCACGACCATCCAAAACCATGTACTCACAACCCACCATTATCAGGTTTTAATTGTCAAATTAATTAATTAACCAATCACGATTGACCACCGTGAACTATCATTAAGCCATCGTTAAGTAATAGTGAATCATAAGTTATCCCATTAGTGTGCTAAGGTTTCTAAGCATGGCTAAGCAATTATACCTAATATCTAGTTGAACCAATATATAAAGCTCAACTAGTCAAGTTACAATAACCCAAGGTATCAAGGAATAAGATAATCAAGTACAAAAGGGCCATAACAAACAATAGGTTAATTCCACCCAACGACATTCGAAAATAAATGCAATAGTTGAATAGAAACAATAGCTTTAAACGGGATCAACATGCTCAAAGGGTCTATTGGGATCTGGGTGACTTGCCTTGCTGGCCTTGGAACTCTTCTAAATCTTCTCTTGCGGAAACGGACTCTTCGGAAACGTCGGAATCTAAACAGAAAAGAGCAAAATCACCAAAACAGCACATAAGCAAGCATGAACAGTACATGTGGATATTTTTAACATGTAGATCTCAATTTTAGAAAAATTTAGAGACTTGAACCAACTAAATCCGAGCTACGATGAATTAGTTATGAATTTTTAAAGATTAAATCGGATTAAATCATTTATATAAATTTTAATTGAATTATGACGCAATAATGAATTATTTTTGAAAAGAAAAAGAGGATTATTGCGTCAGCGGGGCTCGGGTTCACGGCGGCGGCTCACGGAAACGAACGGCCGAGATCGATCTTATTCGAAACGAACGGCCGAGATCTAACGGTCTACGACCGGCTCACGGGACACGGCAACGATGACGTTGGCGGTGATGTCACCACCGGCGGCAGCTCGGGCGCGCATGCTCGCCGGCGAACGACGGCGCGGCGACGCAAACGGAGGGCACCAACGGGATGCGGGTGACGCGGCGAACTCACCGATGACCAAAACGGCGGCGGATGACGACCGGACAGCGACGGCGACGAGGAAGAAGCGGCGGCGGTCTTCGGCTTGACGACGACGGCGGTCTTCCAGCGATCTACGGTGACGACGAAGGGGCGGACGGACTCACGGCGCTAGGGCGCTACAGACGGCGAGAGGCGAAGGCGAGGGCGGCGGCGGGTAGCGGGGAGCTCAGGGGTCCTTATAAAGGGGCTAAAGGCGGCGGCGAAGGCCCACGGCGACCTGGCGACGGCGAAGGAAAGCTAGGGTTCGGAAGGAGAGAGACGAATCCGATTCGAGCTCGAATCCGCGAGTTTCCAAACCGAGATAGACGACGATTCCAAAACGAAAAAGGTAGAGGAGATCCCGGAGATCATTTCCCCCCTAACAATTTCATCGAAGATGGAAAGATGCGACGGATTAGGAAGGGCGGCGGCGGCTAGGGTTTCGGGCGGCAGCGGCGTGACGAAGACGACGGATCCGATAGGTGGGCCCCACCTGTCAGCGAGCGGGAGAGAGAGAGAGGCGGCGGCTGCGCGCGCGAGCGGCTCGGCTGCGGGCCGACTGGGCCGACCTGGGCCGGGGAGGAGAGAGAAAGGGTTTTGGGCCGACTTTCGGCCCAAAGCCGAAAAAAAGAATTTTTAAAACTTTTTCAATTTCAATAATTCATGAAATGAAATTTCATTTATTAAAAATACTTCCTTAGCCCAAATAAATCCCAGAAAAATCTAGGAATTATAGAATTAAGCAAAGTATTTAATAAAATTTTATCTGGCCCAATTTTATATTGGAATTTATTATTTAAAATTAGATCTTTTCTTCTAGGCTTTTAAAATCATTTTCTGATAATTCCATTTAAACAATAATTTATACAATTAAGATTTTTAGGGTGTGACAAACCTACCCCCCTTAAACAGAATCTCGTCCTCGAGATTCGGAAGAACTGGCGAAAAGATATGGATGAGCGGACTTTAATTCATCTTCTCGTTCCCAAGTGGCTTCTTCTTCTGAGTGATTACTCCATTGAACCTTACAGAAACGGATAACTCGATTCCTGGTCCTTCTCTCATTTGTCTCCAAAATACGAATTGGTTTCTCGACATATGTCAGATCCTCTTGGATTTCTATCTGTTCAAGATTAGCTTCCTCAGTGGGTATGATGTGACCATGGCTACTAGGGATATAACCATTGCTCACATCATGCATGAACAAGAAGACATCAAGATCAAGGCCTCCAAGTGCTGGAATCCGATTCGGCCACCTACTACACTGCTGACTTCAAACGGCCATCGAATCTGCATACGACCTCCGTTTTCGGCCCGTGAGTACTTGATGGAAAGCTCTCGGAGCCCTCTTTCCAACGGATCCAGCCTCTTCTCTGAATTCCATCTCGTGTGGCCGGAATCACAGGAACAAGGTGCTGCATCACCTATAATGGGCCTATGGGCTTGTAACTTCATTTGGGACCCCGGCCCAGGTGGGGCCCATGTGGGGTGCGCCCCAAGCTGGTGGAGCACGACCCTAGGCACCCCTAGGTCGTCCTCCCACCCCTATATATAGCTAGTTACCCCTTCAGGGTTTCTCGGGTTTTGATAGATTAAGGTTTAGCCATTGCTACTTGCTTGCAGCGCGCGTGTCGGCTAGACCGTCCGTCTGCTTGTTCTTCGGAACCCCAACTTATCATTTGTATTAAATTCCTATTTGCAATATTAGATTGCTTTTATCTTGTTCTTGCTTGTTTCTTCGATTTGCTTGCAGGAATAGGGTTGATCTGCACCGGCAAGATCAACAACCCACGGAGAGGTGTATCGATCGCTAAGGCGCAACACAACGTCTCGTACGGTTGTAGTCGGATCGTCAACGTTTCTCCCAAATCGTAGTTATCATCAACTCACCGAAAGATCGGGCCTGATGAACCCTGAGTTCCACTCGACACTCAAGGCTGTTGTTGGCCCGATCTTTCGGTGAGTTGAGATAACTACGATTTGGGAGAAACGTTGACGATCCGACTACAACCGTACAAGACGTTGCGTTGCGCCTTAGCGATCGATACACCTCTCCGTGGGATGTTGATCTTGCCGATGCAAATCAACCTTATTCCTGCAAGCAAATCGAAGAAACAAGCAAGAACAAGATAAAAGCAATCTGATATTGCAAATAGGAATTTAATACAAATGATAAGTTGGGGTTCCGAAGAACAAGCAGACGGACGGTCTAGCCGACATGCGCGCTGCAAGCAAGTAGCAATGGCTAAACTTTAATCTATCAAAACCCGAGAAACCCTGAAGGGGTAACTAGCTATATATAGGGGTGGGAGGACGACCTAGGGGTGCCTAGGGTCGTGCTCCACCAGCTTGGGGCGCACCCCACATGGGCCCCACCTGGGCCGGGGTCCCAAATGAAGTTACAAGCCCATAGGCCCATTATAGGTGATGCAGCACCTTGTTCCTGTGATTCCGGCCACACGAGATGGAATTCAGAGAAGAGGCTGGATCCGTTGGAAAGAGGGCTCCGAGAGCTTTCCATCAAGTACTCACGGGCCGAAAACGGAGGTCGTATGCAGATTCGATGGCCGTTTGAAGTCAGCAGTGTAGTAGGTGGCCGAATCGGATTCCAGCACTTGGAGGCCTTGATCTTGATGTCTTCTTGTTCATGCATGATGTGAGCAATGGTTATATCCGTAGTAGCCATGGTCACATCATCCTCCCCTTCTTCACGGAAAACCGTCCTCGGTTTTTCCATGTGGCGCAAATCTTCCTCGGTTTTTCCATGTGGCGCAAATCTTGCTCCCCTTCTTCAAAACCGACCTGTGTCTTTGGACAAAAGCAAAACAAACTTGAAGTAACATCAGTGGTCCTAACACTACTCTCCAGTTTGCATTTTCTTGGCACAACAACAGAGGGTTGCATATCTGAACAAATGTAAACTTTGTGCACCAAATAAATGTCGCTATCATTATATTTGCCAAAGATGTGAAAAATAACATTACGAGGACATGGCAAATCAGAATGAGCAAATATTTTGGCCTTCAAATAATTGAGCTCACAAGAATCATCAAACAGAATATAGCCCAATGTATTTAAAGAAGATTGCAATTGAAGTTCATCATTCTCGCTGGACGTGTGAATAACATGCTTAAATTCAGTACATGGAGAATCAAGATTAAAAGTAGTATGTTCATTCACTAGTTGTGGAATGGATATAAGTGAAGTACTATCGCACAACTCTTCTTTATCACAAGGAACAAAATACAAATCAACTTGTGACAAAGGCAATTCAGAAGTAGGTTCCACTAAAGTTTGCTCTAGGTCAGCATGGAAAGTGGAAAAATGTAATTCATCAGAAGCATACTCACCTTGAGTAATTTCTGCACCATTTAATTTACCTTTTATGCCGTCTTCAGATAATGTAGGTGCATCAGCCTTCTCCTCATTCGCGAGTGATGGAAGTGACATCTCAAACATATCGTTCTTCTTATTTTGGGGACTGTTCTGAACTTCCTGCAAAACATCAGTGATAGGAGGCACAAGCATAGCTTGTTGCTCCGTTGGGTTCTCCAAAATTTTGCACTCAACATTGCAAGCAAGCATGAACAATTGGCCTATATGATTATATGTCACATTAACAAGCCCAGCCTGAATATTGGAATTAAGCCCTCTGAAAAATCTAGTCATTGTGTTCTCATTAGATTCTTGTAAATCACTATAAGTGATACAAATTTTAAAATCATGAAAATACTCCCTAACAGTTTTGTCACCTTGTTTTAGATGTTCAAACTTCTCAAGGAGAGCACGTCTATAGTATGAAAACACAAATCTTTTTCTCATCAGTATTTTGCATTCATCCCAAGTTTCAAGCTTATTTCCCACAGTATGCCTCCAAAAAGATGCAGAACCGGTACACTTATTACTAGCAGCCTTAATCATTTGATCATTAGAAAAATCATACTCATCAAATTGTTTTTCTACTGCTAGCTCCCAATTAATGTATGCAGCGGAATCATACTTTCCATCAAAAACTGGCAATTTAGATTCTACCCTTGCAAGATCATTATCATGTACCTCATATGTGATGCGTGAAGAAGTCACTATATCTCGTTGATGGTGAAGATGTTGATGTTGAGCATGACCATCTCGTTTTCCCTTGCGCAATCCTGCCATGGTTAGTAGCAAACAAGAAACATACACAAGAATATGTACGCTGCTATCAACTACTAGGCAGTGGCAGCTGAAATATCACACACACTCAAGCTTTTCACCAAGCTCTTACAAGTTCTTACCAAAGCAAGCGAAATGGTGACATACACCGACTCAACCAAGCACCCCAATGGAGGTTGGATGTATCGATGCCTTGGCAAACACTTACTGTACGGCTGCAATCAGATCCGTGGAGCTCTGGGTAGGCTTAAATATGTAGCAAAGGGATAGCAAATGCTCAAATCAGAGAATGCAGAGTTGAATAATGGTTCAAAGTCAAGTACCGTGCTGGTCCTAGGCTAGAACGTACTAGAGATGCGAGCCTAGACACAAACGATACCACAAGATAGCACTAGGAACAACTCATGCACAACTCTGATATATGAAGTTCAGCTCAATGATAACAAAATGATTTTTCTTCTTTCTTTCTTTCTTTTTTTTTTGTCTTTTCTGCTTTTCTTTTCTTTTTTTTTGGTGCGCCTTTTTTTTTCTTCTTTTTTTTAAGCACCTTTCTGCCTTTTTTTAACAAAAACCGACTCAAGGACCTCAATGTAAGGTCATAGGGACTCAAATGTAAATATAAAAATTATAGGGACTCAACTGTAAAAGTGCAAATCCAAAATTAAAATTATACAAAAATGGAATGCTGAATTTATACTGGTTCCGTTTTTCCAAACGGATCTCCAATCGGACAATCTGAAAATTTTTACCAAGCTATGCGGGAAGACACGGTATGGATCTAAACCGACAGAAGAGGGAGGGAATCGGACTCCTCACGGTGGTAGTGGGCGACGGGTGGACGGATACGGCATCTCTAGGAGTCCGGATTTGGTGAGAGAAAAAAAAAAGGAAACCGATCTTCAATCAATCTGATCTACTATTTCTTTCCAAATTAAACTCTCAAACTTCCAAAAACAAATTTGGAAATTCTTCTTCCTCCTCTCTACACCGGCAACAAGCACAGGCCGATCTATTCACGGGCAAACCAGAAACTCAAGCAAATCCTAAATGCAACTCCAAAACTGACCGATAAAAAATTCTGAAAACTACAAAAATAGAACCGTGGCAGCGAGCCGATTCCGTTTTCGTAGGTCCCGACAACAATAGAGAGACGGTGGCAGCGACGACTGTGGTACAAAACGTGACCAGAACTCGAAACTCTAAACGAACTAGACGCTAAGACCAGCAACACGACGTGACGATGCAACACAAAATTCAACAAAGCAGAAACAGAAAAGAACAATGCAATGGCACAATATGGCTAGGTAAATGATACGAATTTTTTTTGTATGGCTATTTTCTGGTTATAGGAAGATAAAAACTCACCGAGCAACGAAAGCTCTGATACCACCTGATGAACCCTGAGTTCCACTCGACACTCAAGGCTGTTGTTGGCCCGATCTTTCGGTGAGTTGAGATAACTACGATTTGGGAGAAACGTTGACGATCCGACTACAACCGTACAAGACGTTGCGTTGCGCTTTAGCGATCGATACACCTCTCCGTGGGATGTTGATCTTGCCGATGCAAATCAACCTTATTCCTGCAAGCAAATCGAAGAAACAAGCAAGAACAAGATAAAAGCAATCTGATATTGCAAATAGGAATTTAATACAAATGATAAGTTGGGGTTCCGAAGAACAAGCAGACGGACGGTCTAGCCGACACGCGCGCTGCAAGCAAGTAGCAATGGCTAAACTTTAATCTATCAAAACCCGAGAAACCCTGAAGGGGTAACTAGCTATATATAGGGGTGGGAGGACGACCTAGGGGTGCCTAGGGTCGTGCTCCACCAGCTTGGGGCGCACCCCACATGGGCCCCACCTGGGCCGGGGTCCCAAATGAAGTTACAAGCCCATAGGCCCATTATAGGTGATGCAGCACCTTGTTCCTGTGATTCCGGCCACACGAGATGGAATTCAGAGAAGAGGCTGGATCCGTTGGAAAGAGGGCTCCGAGGGCTTTCCATCAAGTACTCACGGGTCGAAAACGGAGGTCGTATGCAGATTCGATGGCCGTTTGAAGTCAGCAGTGTAGTAGGTGGCCGAATCGGATT
Source organism: Oryza meridionalis (assembly GCA_000338895.3). NCBI lineage: Eukaryota > Viridiplantae > Streptophyta > Magnoliopsida > Poales > Poaceae > Oryza > Oryza meridionalis. The sequence goes on along the minus strand of CM002531.2, from coordinate 12,395,976 downwards.
CCAGCACTTGGAGGCCTTGATCTTGATGTCTTCTTGTTCATGCATGATATGAGCAATGGTTATATCCGTAGTAGCCATGGTCACATCAGGGTATCCTTAAACACTTCTTCAATTGTGACATGTGGAACACATCATGGACTCCTGCCAACGATTGAGGTAACTCCAATTGATAAGCAGCCTCACCTCTTCGACTGACAATCTTATAAGGTCCCACAAAACACGGCACCAATTTTCCTTTGGTATGAAAACGATGAACTCCTCGGAGGGGCGTGACACGAAGGTACACATGATCTCCTACTTCAAAACTCAAATCTCTTCGGCGATTTTCGGCATAACTCTTATGGCGAGACTGAGCCACACGCAATCTTTCTTGAATGATCTTTACCTTTTCTTCTGCTTTCCTTAGGATATTAGTTCCGAAAACCTGACGTTCTCCCATTTGATCCCACAAAAGCGGAGTGCGACACTTACGACCATACAGTGCTTCGTAAGGAGCCATTTGAAGACTAGCTTGATAACTGTTGTTGTACGAAAATTCCGCGTAAGACAAATTCTTATCCCAACTTCCACCAAAGTCTAAAGCACAAGCTCTCAACATGTCTTCCAAAATCTGATTTACACTTTCAGTTTGTCCGTCTGTCTGTGGATGATAAGCCGTACTGAAGTTCAGCTTAGAACCCATCTCTTCCTGAAGCTTCTTCCAAAACTTTGAAGTAAACTGACTACCTCGATCAGACACTATTTTGTTAGGGACGCCATTCAAACACACAATCCTTGCCATATACAATTCCGCCAAACGACTTCCGGAATATGTTGTCTTTACTGGGATGAAATGAGCCACTTTGGTGAGTCTGTCGACTATCACCCAAATAGAGTTGTGGCCCGATGACGTTCTGGGTAAACCAGTGATAAAATCCATACCGATCTCTTCCCACTTCCATTCTGGTATCTTCAAAGGTTGCAACAAACCTGCGGGTTTCTGATGTTCTGCCTTAACTCGCTGACAAACATCACACACAGCTACATACTCTGCTATCTCACGCTTCATACTTGCCCACCAAAATTTTTCCTTGAGATATTGATACATCTTGGTACTACCAGGGTGAATGGAGTACAAAGTGTCATGAGCTTCTTTCAGAATTGCATCTTTCAACTCCTTGTTCTCTGGAACACAAATTCTTTCGCCCAACCATACGGTCCCTTGCTCATCTTCCAAGAAACCGATAGCTTTTCCTTTTCTCATATTCTTCTTGATCTCATGAATATCAGGGTCGTTTATTTGGGCTTCCCTAACCTGATCAATGAAGGTGGGCTTCGCTTCTAAGGCTGCAACGAAACCTCTACTGACAATTCCCAAATTTAATCTTTCAAATTCTTTGCATAACTCCAAGGGCAACTGTCGTCCTTCCGTAGCGTTGCAATAGCCTTTCCTGCTAAGAGCATCTGCTACAACATTAGCCTTTCCCGGGTGATAATGAATTCCCATGTCATAATCCTTAATTAATTCCAACCATCTCCGTTGTCTCATGTTCAGATCTGGTTGAGTAAAGATATACTTTAAACTCTTGTGATCCGTGTACACCTCCGTACGAGTACCGAAAATATAATGACGCCAGATCTTCAACGCATGAACCACTGCAGCCAACTCAAGATCATGAGTAGGGTAGTTTTTCTCATGCGGACGTAACTGACGAGATGCATAGGCGACCACCTTCCCATCTTGCATCAGAACACATCCTAACCCAAGCTTAGATGCATCGCAATACACTTGGAAACCCTTCTTGGGATTAGGCAAAATCAGAATGGGTGCTGATATTAAGCGACTCTTCAACTCTTGAAAACTCTGCTCACATTCTTCTGGCCACTTGTACTTCACATCTTTCTGAAGCAGTCGTGTCATGGGCTTAGCAATCTTGGAGAAATTCTCTATAAACCTCCGGTAATATCCTGCAAGACCCAGGAAACTGCGAATTTCCGAAACTGTCTGTGGTTGTTTCCAGTTGGTTACAGATTCCACATTACTAGGATCAACGGCAACTCCTCCGGCTGAGATGACGTGACCAAGAAATTTTACTTCAGACAACCAGATTTCACACTTGCTAAACTTGGCATACAATTGATGTTCTCGTAGCTTCTCCAATGCAAGGCGAAGATGTTCTTCATGCTCTTCTTTGGTTCGAGAGTAGATAAGAATGTCATCAATAAAGACGACCACGAACTTGTCTAAGTATTCCATAAACACCTTATTCATCAAGTTCATGAAGAAAGCGGGGGCATTGGTAAGTCCGAAAGACATAACAGTACACTCAAACAACCCATACCGAGTAGTGAAAGCCGTCTTAGGTATGTCTTCCTCTTTAATCCTCAACTGGTGATACCCTGATCGAAGATCGATCTTGGAGAAAACAGTGGCACCCTTGAGCTGATCAAACAAATCATCAATTCTGGGCAGCGGGTACTTATTCTTGATAGTCACATCGTTTAGGGCACGATAATCTGCACACATCCTCTGGGTATGATCTTTCTTTTCAACAAAAATAACTGGAGCACCCCATGGAGACGAACTTGGTCTAATGTACCCTTTCTGAAGCAAATCATCTACTTGCCTCTTGACTTCTACTAATTCATTGGCTACCATTCTATAAGGTCTCTTATGGATTGGAGCTGTACCAGGTACCAGATCTATTCTAAACTCTATATCTCTTTTAGGCGGCATAGCAGGTAAATCATCCGGGAACACATCGGGGTATTCTCGTACTATAGGAATCTCTTCCAAAGCTATTTGGTTCAGACTTGACCTTAAGGGCTCAGAAGGCAATGCATGAACAGTTACAACTTGGCCATCATTGCTGGTGAGAGTTACTTTTCTATTAGCACAGTCTATCACGCCTTTATATCTGGCTAACCAGTCCATCCCTAGGATGACATCAAGGTCTTTGGATTCTAACAGAATAAGATTGGCCAGGAATGGCACTCCGTGAATCTCTATTCTGACAGAGGGGCTACGTTGCACTGAGAGTGCTTGATTACTCGGGGTACTAACCATCAAAGGACGTCTAAGATCTTCTACTTCCATCCCATGATTTCCCGCAAAACTCATAGATAAAAATGAATGCGTAGCACCGGAGTCGAAAAGCACTGTTGCAGGAACTGAGTTAACAGGGAACGTACCCAAAATCACATCTGGAGCACCTTGAGCTTCTGCAGCAGCAACATGGTTGACACGAGCCTTTGTCGCTGGTGCGGTGGAGTTGTTTTGTGCCGGGATAACCTTCACGCGTCGGGGCTTCGGACACTTGTCAGAGTAATGGCCTGGTTCACCACAGTTGAAACATACCCCGGGCTTGGTTCCTTGTTCCCTCTTGGCAGGTTGATGCTGTGTCGGAGCTATTGCCGGACGTGGAGCTTGATTGCGGTTGTTGTTGCCAGCATTGTTGTTGAAGAACTGCCGCTGAGGACGAACAGCAGACGAAGAACCTCCCTGTGGCATTGACTGAGGTCCCAAAACAAGACGTGACCTCTGACTATTCCCTTGCTGAGCTTTGAAGTGAGCAATCCTGCGTTTCTTCTGCTCCATGCGGTTGTACTTATCCTCCTGGCGAATAGCCTTATCCACCAATTTCTGGAAATCATGATAATCCCTAGTCATCAATGGGTAAGAAAGCTCATCGTTCAGCCCTTCCAGGAACTTTTCTTGACGCTCTTCATCAGTGCGCACTTCTTCCGGAGCATAACGAGCCAGGCGATTGAATTCATGCAGATATTCTGTAACAGAGCAAGATCCCTGAGTGAGCGCTCTGAACTCCCTCTTCTTGAGAGACACCACTCCCGATGGTATGTGCGTCTTGCGAAAAGCAGCAGTGAATTCAAGCTAAGTGATAGGTTCCGCCGTGGTCCTGTTGAGACGGAAGTGATCCCACCACTCGGAAGCAGGGCCATGCAGCTGATGTGAAGCAAAAGAAACCTTCTCCTGATCAGTGCACTGAAGCAGGTCCAACTTCTTTTCTATGGCGTGCAGCCAATCACCAGCCTCTACCGGATTAGTAGTGCTAGAAAAAGTAGGCGGCCTCACACGAAGAAATTCTGCTAACCTGTTCTGGGGAGGTGCATGGTTATTTCCTTGGTTCTGCTGATTCTGGAGTTGCTGCATCATCATGTTCATAAGCTGTGCCTGTTGAGCCAAGACTTGGGCAAGCGTGGGATTCTCTCCATTGTTGTGGTTGCTGTTGTTGTTGTTGCTGTTGTTGTTGTTGCTGTTAGGACCATTTCCAACACTGCGAGTGAGCACCATCTGGCATGGACAGGAGCACAAGAAGAGAAACCGGGGAAAACTACTTAGAACATAGAATTAATTTTTCTTATCTTTTATTTATCTTAATTGAGTCTCATTATTACATAGATTTGAAGACTCACACCACTTAACTCACCAACTACCTAACACTCGAAAGCAAACAAACGCATGCACTTACATCTCACCTCTGATGTAAACCACATGCGAGACCCACACACACAACCTAACACAACGATCTATGGCAATGATCTATGGCAACTTAAACAAGCAAGCTAACACAACGATCTATGGCAACGGCTTAACAAGGCGTTCTAGGTCTTCCGAGCATCGGAGTTGATTGAAGGTTCGTTCGGCTCATCTTCATCATCATCTTGAGTTGCTCCCCACTCGACCTTTGAATGGGTGCGCTTTGACTCTTCTACTTCATCATCACTTATGTTGACGACCTGAGGATCCGCTGGGGCCGGAGTAACTTCTTTTTCCACCACATGAATCTTTGGCGCCAATTGGTAGCGAGGGACAAAAAGGGCTCTCTTTCTTGCAGTAAGGCGAACTCTGGCTTTTCATGGTGGTGCTTCTCCCTTTAATGCGGCTAGCTCCTTCTCCAAACGATCCACCTTGTCCTCCAGCTTGCAAATCTTAACACGATTCCAGTCTTCACGATCTTGAGCTGCTATCACAATCTCAGCACGGGTCTCATCCATAGCCCACAGCATCTCGACCAAATGTCTTGTGGTAGCATCATTCTCGATTCCTGCAGGTTCAAGGTAGCTGCCACGGTCACTTCCCTGGGGTTGGCGGGGATGGTAGCGATACTCAGTATTGGCCAGCTGGTTACTGTAGCAGTCGCGGAGCTCTCCTATGGCGATCCTTGCCCCTCCTGACAGGCATGCATATAGTTTCCCCCTCCAGCTTCGAACATTACCGATGGGATATCTTCACGATTACTGTTCAAGGTGACTTTGACACGGCACTTCTCTTCATCACGATCATGAGAAATCTGGGCATACAACGGGGCAGTCCCAAATCCTATGGCACAGGACATCGTACGCAACTCCTGGACAAATCCTTCAGTACCAAACAAGTACTCAGGCTTGAAGCGCGTCATCTAAAGACAAGTGAAAGAAGGGAGTTAAGACATTTATCCAATTAATAGCACAAGTTTTTGGGTTACTTTGAACAAAATTAGAAAATCAAAGTGAAAGGTAAATGAATAAAGTAAACCAATCTTGCAAGATAAGTTGAAACAATTAGACACATGATCACCGGTTTTGCACTTTTGAATAGCAGGCTTCAAAAGAAATAAATTAAAAGGGGGTTATAAAATCAGCATGCTAAGTTTATTACATTGCAGCAAGATTAAATAAAACAATGTTGTAAAACCTTTGCTGGTAAATGGGCCATCAGTACAGTAATAGATGTACGGTACTAACAACACAGAAAAAGTAAATTTTTAAAAGGAACAATTTAAGAGACTATAAACTGCATGTGCCATTAGCTTGGTTTAATTAAAAGAGAACGGGAGGAGGACAGTCCTAATTTTCCAATATTTTTAGAGGGCTCTTATAGGTAGCTATTTGGCATAACCTAAGGTCAAGGAGGCTCTGATACCAACTTGTCACGCCCGGAATTTCTATCCAAAATTCCAAACGCTTACGTGTGTGTAAACCCTCGTCCAGGAATCAGCCGAGGCACACAATAACAAATTGATAATAGAGTACAATTATTCCTCTAATTAATAAGCGAATAAAATGTCATTACAGAGGTAGATAGTTCCTCTCAATCAATAAAGACCTAAGCAGCGGAAAATAAAGATAAACAGCGCAGACGACTCCACTCCACAGGCAGCTTGACCAGGACTACGCCAATTCCTCAACCCCATCAGCATCACTGTAGAACTCCTCCTCTGATGAATGATTGCAAGGTGAGTATATGACATACTCAGCAAGCCACGCAGCAAATATGCAAGTGCACAGGATAACAAAGGATGGCATAATATAGGCTTCTTTGCATAAATAGCATTTAATGAATATTTCAGAATTTAATAAAACAGTAGAGTATTAATTAAACAGTATTAATCCAACACTATACAACGTACCCTGTTGTATAGGCCCAACCATTCTGAACAACCAAACCCCGGCTGCACAGTTCTAACTCCAAACCAGGAATATACCATTCCAAACCAGGAGTTAATCAAATTATTACCAGTTATATCATCTTCCATTATGGTGTGAAAGGTGAGACTAATCACGAAAGACATTGTTAGACCCGCCCATAACCGCGGGCACCGCTATTCGAATAGTTTTACTCTGGCCAGAGGTGTACCACTGTACCCACAAGACACAGCCCCACAACATGTCACCATGTGCCTTAATACCACCACGGTACCTCGGAAAGGAGCTGGGACAGTACCCCTCGCACAACACAATCCACCACAGCGCACAATTCCTGGATCATAATCACCCCCTTATAAACAAGGCATGGACTCCCCAGCGACCCCCGTGGGCTTATCTCCGCCACTTCTCAGTCTGGTGCTCCGCAATGAACCATGCTATACAAAAGGTAAAAACATTGCCCATGCTGGCTTGTGGTTGGCACGGTTAATGTTTCACAACTGAAACTCGTGAACCGGTCCTTAATTGTCATGAGCACGACCATCCAAAACCATGTACTCACAACAAATTAATTAATTAACCAATCACGATTGACCACCGTGAACTATCATTAAGCCATCATTAAGTAATAGTGAATCATAAGTTATCCCATTAGTGTGCTAAGGTTTCTAAGCATAGCTAAGCAATTATACCTAATATCTAGTTGAACCAATATATAAAGCTCAACTAGTCAAGTTACAATAACCCAAGGTATCAAGGAATAAGATAATCAAGAACAAAAGGGCCATAACAAACAATAGGTTAATTCCACCCAACGACATTCGAAAATAAATGCAATAGTTGAATAGAAACAATAGCTTTAAATGGGATCAACATGTTCAAAGGGTTGATTGGGATCTGGGTGACTTGCCTTGCTGGCCTTGGAACTCTTCTAAATCTTCTCCTGCGAAAACGGACTCTTCGGAAACGTCGGAATCTAAACAGAAAAGAGCAAAATCACCAAAACAGCACATAAGCAAGCATGAACAGTACATGTGGATATTTTTAACATGTAGATCTCAATTTTAGAAAAATTTAGAGACTTGAACCAACTAAATCCGAGCTACGATGAATTAGTTATGAATTTTTAAAGATTAAATCGGATTAAATCATTTATATAAATTTTAATTGAATTATGACGCAATAATGAATTATTTTTGAAAAGAAAAAGAGGATTATTGCGTCAGCGGGGCTCGGGTTAACGGCTCACGGAAACGAACGGCCGAGATCGATCTTATCCGAAACGAACGGCCGAGATCTAACGGTCTACGACCGGCTCACGGGACACGGCGACGATGACGTCGGCGGTGACGTCACCACTGGCGGCAGCTCGGGCGCGCATGCTCGCCGGCGAACGACGGCGCGGCGACGCAAACGGAGGGCATCAACGGGATGCGGGTGACGCGGCGAACTCACCGATGACCAAAACGGCGGCGGATGACGACCGGACAGCGACGGCGACGAGGAAGAAGCGGCGGCGGTCTTCGGCTTGATGACGACGGCGGTCTTCCGGCGATCTACGGCGACGACGAAGGGGCGGACGGACTCACGGCGCTAGGGCGCTACAGACGGCGAGAGGCGAAGGCGAGGGCGGCGGCGGGTAGCGGGGAGCTCAGGGGTCCTTATAAAGGGGCTAAAGGCGGCGGCGAAGGCCCACGGCGACCCGGCAATGGCGAAGGAAAGCTAGGGTTCGGAAGGAGAGAGACGAATCCGATTCGAGCTCGAATCCGCGAGTTTCCAAACTGAGATAGACGACGATTCCAAAACGAAAAAGGTAGAGGAGATCCCGGAGACCATTTCCCCCCTAACAATTTCACCGAAGATGGAAAGATGCGACGGATTAGGAAGGGCGGCGGCGGCTAGGGTTTCGGGCGGCAGCGGCGCGACGAAGACGACGGATCCGACAGGTGGGCCCCACCTTGAAGTGGCCATGGCTACTATGGATACAACCATTGCTCACATCATGCATGAACAAGAAGACATCAAGATCAAGGCCTCCAAGTGCTGGAATCTGATTCGGCCACCTGCTGCACTATTGATTTCAAACGGCCGCCGAATCTGCATACGACCTCCGTTTTTGGCCTGTGAGTACTTGATGGAAAGCCTATGGAGTCCTCTTTCCAATGGATCCTGCCTCATCGCCAAATTCCATCCTAGTCATCCGCGGATGAACAAACAAGGTGCTGCGTCACCTGTCATGGGCCTTTGGGTTTGTAACTTCGTTTGGGACCCCGGCCCAAGTGGGGCCCAAGTGGGGTGCGCCCCAACCAGGTGGAGCACGACCCTAGAGTGCCCTTGGTCGTCCTCCTATCTCTTTAAATAGTTAGGTACCCCTTCAGGGTTTCTCGGGTTTTGTTTAGATGAAAGTTTAGCCATTGCTACTTCCTTGCAGCGCGCGTGTCGGCTAGACCGTCCGTCTGCTTGTTCTTCGGAACCCCAACTTATCGTGTGTATTCATTCCTATTTGCAGTTCAGATTACTTTTATCTTGTTCTTGCTTGTTTCTTCGATTTGCTTGCAGGAATAAGGTTGATTTGCATCGGCAAGATCAACATCCCACGGAGAGGTGTATCGATCGCTAAGGCGCAACGCAACGTGTTGTACGGTTGTAGTCGGATCGTCAACGTTTCTCCCAAATCATAGTTATCTCAACTCACCGAAAGATCGGGCCAACAACAGCCTTGAGTGTCGAGAGGAACTCAGGGTTCATCACACCTGTCAGCGAGCGGGAGAGAGAGAGAGGCGGCGGCTGCGCGCGCGAGCGGCTCGGCTGCGGGTCGACTGGGCTGACCTGGGCCGAGGAGGAGAGAGAAAGGGTTTTGGGCCGACTTTCGGCCCAAAGCCAAAAGAAAGAATTTTTAAAACTTTTTCAATTTCAATAATTCATGAAATGAAATTTCATTTATTAAAAATACTTCCTTAGCCCAAATAAATCCCAGAAAAATCTAGGAATTATAGAATTAAGCAAAGTATTTAATAAAATTTTATCTGGCCCAATTTTATATTGGAATTTATTATTTAAAATTAGATCTTTTCTTCTAGGCTTTTAAAATCATTTTCTGATAATTCCATTTAAACAATAATTTATACAATTAAGATTTTTAGGGTGTGACATTGTTCCTCCTCCATACCCACCGGTTCTCCTTTCTGCACCATATTCTCACCTGACATGTTCAGATTGCTAGTCTGACTAGCTAGCAGTTCATCCACCACACCGTCCCCCACATCTTCTCTTCCCTCAAAGCCATCCCGAGCATCGACCCTGTCAGGAATAATCTCCTCCCTGCTTTTACCTTTCCCCTATTTGGAAGATGACGAGCTTGCACTTCCTGCTCCACGGAAGGCCAGATTGCATGCCACTCCTTACTTTTGTTGGCCACGGATTGTGCTCATTCTTCTCTCAAAAGGCTTCAGCGGAGAACAACGTAGCTCAGCTGAGTAACGAAAAGGTTGATCAGTATTGGCAATTCTTTTGTCACAGTCTTTATCAGAGTGCCCAATGTAACCACAAATAAAGCAGAAAAAGGGCACCCTCTCATATCATAACTTGAAGCGCCGGACAGCTTCACTTCCCTGCACATTAATTTTTGTAGCAAGCGAGGATTTCAGCGGCTTCTTGACTGATAGATCAACCCGGATCCGGAAGAAGTCATGCTTATTTCTGCCATCTTCACCAACATCTACTTCCCTCACATGTCCAAGTTTGCTGCCATACAGTTCTCCCCTCCTCTTTGTCATAAGCACCAAGGGGAGGTCATAAATCCTGACCCAGATTAGCACAAACTCAAGAGGAAGCATGAACGGGCTCGTCAGGCCATCAAATTTTGCCACAAGCAGGGTATCTCCACAGTGAAGCCATGGACCCCCCTGGAGCACAAAGTTGTAATCCCCTTCCGAGTTGAAGGTAATGATAAACATGTTATCTCTCAGAGAGTTGACATTCATGTCAGCTCGCAATCTCCATGCACGCTTCATGTCATCAAATAGAGCCGCTTGATTGGGTGATCGAAGCGAGTAGAATCTCCACAAAACCGTCCACTGCCCAGCTAGTTGTACTTCATCATCTTCTAGCAGTACCTCCAACCCTTCATCATCTTCCTCCTCCACATCTCCTTGTGTGTATGCACCCAACCCGGTTGAGTAGGTGTCGCTAGCCCCCATCAATGGCAGGGTCTTGGGGTTAGCCTGGAACATCTTATCTTTACTCTGACCCGCTGACTCCAAAGCCTGCTTGTTTGGGGCCAAGATGATCTCCTTGGCCGTAGTAGACGCCTCTTGACGGGAGAGCATCGCGTCGACTAGGGGCTTCGGGTGGGTGACCGTCCCAGTGACGATCCCTTTATCACCCCCACCGCTAGAAGACGCCATGACCCGAAAGAGACGACAAAGAAACCGAAACCCTAATTCGTCAGATTGGATGTGAAAGCAACAATTGTTGGTTGTGCTTGACAGATCTGACACAGGGTTGTTTATATAAGGGCCTGAGACCAAAAACGAATCCAGAATGAATATGGCACCTGGACCAGATCGTGACGTTTCCTTCTTCACAATCCATCTCCATATCCAAAGGCAAAGATCTCTTGGTGATTCACGATTGGGAGCTAAGAAATTCTGGGGAAAGGATTGAACCTTGCAACCAGGTCGAACACACCATCAAGGATAAGAATATGAATCTGATCTTAGATCAAAGCCCCCCAAAACAATCTGGATGGAAACCGGACGACGAATCCTCAAAGCAGGCGATAGCCCTGCAGACAACACACGTGGATCGGAGACGAGCTCCATCCAGAAACATCTCATGACGAGACTTACGGCCGCCGCCAAAAAAAATAGAATCAGTTAGTTTTTGCTTGTCACTGGAGGGCCTAAGAACAGCTTGATTCTTTGCCTGCTTCTTTATGAAGGGTTTTGTGTGTGTATGTACAATTGATCTGAAGATTTTTGGGATATTAGCACAGCATGTAGATAGTCACGTAGATCTGTTCATGTTGGCATGGTTTTGTTAGCTCTGTTAGCAATGAGTAGTTGTGCTAATATCTATGTTATTTCTTTTCTGTTTTAGTTGGAATTAATCTTTAGTTTTGTGTGTTTTGTTACTTCCGGAATATTTCTGTCGCTTTTGTTAACTAATGAGAAGAAATTATTAAAGATTACATAGAGTTTTGTTCATTTTTTTTTGGAATTGCATTTCATGTGAACTTTGTAATAGTAAATTGTTAGTGATATGCCCTAGAGGCAATCATAGAGATGATTGTATCACATACTATGTTTACATATTTATCCGACATTGTTCCTTGAAATAGATAACTCATTATTGGTTAATGAATATGTGATTCTTTCATGAGACTCTTTATGTTGTTTGATACTATTTCTAAAGGATCCCTGATCAAATATCATATGTAGAACAAATATGTTTATATGATCAGCACATGTATTAATTGATGATCATGTCTCATGGATCATGGTATAGAGATACCAAATTAATAATGTGGACACATGTTGGTGAACATGTTGTTGGATAGACCCAACATGAGACACTGCAAAAGCCATGTGTGTTGTGTCATCAGTGATCTCATTTAGTGTTGGTGTTGAATTCTTAGACCTGAGATTATTATGGTTCTCAACATGTGTAGTAGCTTACTTGGGGACTGCTAAACGCTACTCTATAATTGGGTAGTTATAAAAGTAGTTTTCGGGTATGCTATGAAACATGTAGTGGGATATGAATAATCAAGATGGGATTTGCCCCTCCTTTGGAGAGATATCATTGGGCCCCTCGATGTTGTAGATTATGGAAGTGCATGGCCATGCCAAAGGTGATTGAGGAGTCAATCATAAGTTATATAATCTATCAAAAGGTTCGAGTGAATGATTGAGCTATTAGAGGATGACACATATCTAGCCTTGAGCCTAATCGATATCGTGAGGCAAAGGGGTTCATACGAGTATACACTAGAGGTTCAACCGATATGATCTTTATGTATGTCCGGTGGGTCAATACGTTCTGCTAGGGGCCGCTGTTGACGCGTGGACCGAAAAGGAGTTTTCGGGTTACAGCCGAGTATACATGAACCTACAGCGTCGCACACTTAATGGGCCGGGATAAGGGGATTGGATGGAGATCCAATATGAGCTTAATTCAGATAGGAGATCGTGAGAACCCTTTTTGTGAGTTCGGCCGGGGGATAAGGCGCAATGATCAAGAGCTTATCTCCGCTATGGGTCTAGCTAGTGAGATCATCTGCAAGGGCATGAGAGACAAAGAATTATACAGGTTCAGGCCGCTGGAAAGCGTAACACCCTACTCCTGTGTGCGGGATTAAGCTTGTGCTGTTACAAGGGAGTTCTAACCCTAGGCTCAAGCTTCTCTAGTGGCGTCCTTTTTTTCGGCAGGCAAGGTCCTCCTTTTATAGTTCAAGGGGATACCACATGCACTGCCTTACACAATCCATCGTTGGATGGGGGCCCACATGTCCTGGGTCAAGCCGCCGTCCATGTCTCCGACCGGAAGTAAAGCGGCCATTCGCCCCCAGGCGGGTGCCAGCGTCGTCCTCCAGCTGACACGGGGGACATCCCTGTCATTCCCTCTTTATTCCATGGAGACTTTTGTGGATTCAAGTACGGGGAGGCACGCTCGGCTGCGTGCCGATGGGACGGGGCATACCTGCCCCCGCTCCGCCTAACAGAGGGCAGGACGTGGGTGCGTTGCCACCCGTCCCATCCGCCTGTGGCCAGTCGCAGACCAGTCAAGCCTGATTGACGCACGTCAATCGGGTGGCGCCTCATGTCTGCCCACGCCACATTAAATGCGGCGAGGGACGGTTGGGGCACCGCTCATTTAAGGCGCTCGGCCCCGCCTCTCTCTCCGCCCACTCGGCCACCACGTGGCAGCCGGGTGAGGGCCTCGGGGCAGCGCGCCCTACGGGCCCGAGGGGTTGCGGCGAGGCACCTCGAGGCCCCCTTGGCCGCCTCACGACCGCTCGCTTTCCCCCGAGGGCGGGGGGGGGGGGGGGAATAGGCTGCGTGTCCACGTGGCCATATGGAAAGCTTCTTTCTCTACGTCTTGTGTACCCCCAGGCCCATATCACCGGCAGTAGCCCCCGGCACTATGCCTGACCGTAACCCTATCAGGGCGGTCTAGCGCAGTGCCTCATAACTTCGTTTGCTGTGATGGTGGGTCCTGTGGGGAGTCCAAACGGCCATCATGGGTTTGCCCGGCTCGAGAACCTGCCATGATGATGACTTGACCACTAATAATTGCACCACAAGTGGGGGCGCGCAGGGCGGGTAAAACGGGGGGTCTGCCAGACCGCACCCGGAATCATTACTTGCCGTCGCTTCTGTAACATCCCGGCCTAGGGCTTAATAGGATTAATAGGATACTCATGTCAACAAGTTGCAACTTCTTTTCTGGAAGCCGATCTCCAAAGAACTCCAGTGTTAAGCGTGCTTGGCCTGGAGCAATTTATGGATGGGTGCTTGGCCTGGAGCAATTTAGGGATGGGTGACCGATCGGGAAATTCTTCCCGAGTGCGCACGAGTGAGGACAAAGTGTGCAGATAAGACATGTGTTGGTCTGTGAGGGCAGTCTATGACCTATGAAAGCTGCCAGATGTAAGCGGGCCCGGCCTGGGAGAGGCGGGATGTTACAAAATGGTATCAGAGCCGACTCTCGCGGTTTCACGGGCGCGTGTGTCGCAGTTGCGCAGGCATGGTGCGCATGGCTGGTGTGGACCCGGAGTGGTCACACAGCATGGCACATGTACTGGCACTGGACACACGAGACATTCCTGGCTTGGAGTTGATCGACGGGGGCGTCGATCTCTCTTAAGGGGGTGAGAATGTAACATCCCGGCCTAGGGCTTAATAGGATTAATAGGATACTCATGTCAACAAGTTGCAACTTCTTTTCTGGAAGCCGATCTCTAAAGAACTCCAGGGTTAAGCGTGCTTGGCCTTGACAAAGTGTGCAGAAAAGACTTGTGTTGGTCTGTGAGGGCAGTCTATGACCTATGAAAGCTATCAGATGTAAGCGGGACCAGCCTAGGAGAGCAGGTCGTTACAGCTTCGACTGCCTGACTGTCAGGCGCGCGAGGGGACGGGACTAACGGTGGGCCCGCCTGGCCGCAACCATAATCATTGTGCGTACCGTGTCGATTGTGCCGCTGACATGCGCATTAAGCGCGAGGCGTGGATTTAGTGGGGTGAATGGGACGAGTGGGCGCGAAAAACGAGGAGGCGGCTGCTGTTACGGGAAACGAGGAGGCGGGCGCGGGCGAGGCGAGAATAAAAAGAGGAGGAGCAGGAGAGTTCGTCTCCTTCCTTTCACCATTCTTTCTCTTGCACTCGCGATCCTCAGCCCCCAGCATTGCAACCTCTGGCCACCGCGCTTCGCTTGCCCAGTTTATCGCTCGTACTCGCCAACCGCCATGGCTCAAGACGCTGGGAACGCCGTTCTCCTAGCTTGGCGCATCACGGTGGAGCGACACCTGAGCCTTGTCCGCAAGATCATTTCAGAGTGTTCCGTCGTGAGGGCAAGGGAACCAAGGCCGTGCACCTTCTATCCTTCGCCATGGCGGGGCTGATTCCACCCTTCTCCCATTTCTTCTACGAGGTCCTGGATTTCTACGAGATCCACGCCTTGCACCTCACCCCCAACATGGTGATGATCCTGGCCATCTTCGCGCATCTGTGCGAGATGTTCGTCAGGGTCAGGCCGTCGATGCGGCTATTCCAGTACTTCTTCGTGCCGCAGCTGCAGCAACCCGTGGTGGGGGATGCTACTTCCAGCCCTGAGCGATGGTGATGGGGCAGTACATCGAGAGCAACCTCCACAAGAAGTGGGACGACTGGAAGAAGGACTGGTTCTACACCGCGCTGCCCGACCACCACCGCCTCCAGCTCCCCGCCGGTCCACCTAAGCGATCCGCAGGCTAGAGTACGACGCGGTCCGGGACCGTCTCAGGGGCCTGCGGAGGCGGGGCCTGACGGCAGCGATGGTGTTCGGCGACTATTTCCGCCGCTGCATGGCGCCTCTTCAGGAGCGGCCCCGTGACGCGTGGGAGTACACCCGGTATAACGACTGGGACTGGAGCGAGGAGGACGCGAAGACGGTGATTCGGCGGGTGCTGGGTTTGGACCCCGTCGAGCCGACCCTGATTCCAGACGGGATCCTCCCCCCTATGCAGCGACCGCGACCGGAACAACATCCTGGTTGTCATGATGGCGGTCGGCACGGCCAGGGGTCGGGGCCGTGGAGCGGCCACGGGGGGTAGTCGTGGCGATGGCGCCGGGAGCAGCGACAGACTTATTGATGATGGATCGGCTGC
This sequence comes from Oryza meridionalis, assembly GCA_000338895.3. NCBI lineage: Eukaryota > Viridiplantae > Streptophyta > Magnoliopsida > Poales > Poaceae > Oryza > Oryza meridionalis. Next base: position 12,380,204 of record CM002531.2, on the reverse strand, counting down.
TCAACATCCCAGGACCTCCCTTGGGTAGTATTGAAAACATAGAACTGGCAAGGTTCAGAAGCAGGGATTTCGATAGATAGTGGGGTGAATGGAAGCAACACTTGTTCCATCAATCGGCTGCCATGTACATGACAGACTTATTCCCAGAAATTATCCCTCAGGTAAACCCTCACATTGTCAATTCTGTGTATTAGCTGTCAACCGATTTTGTATCCTAACTAACTTTACACTTCTGTTTTGCAGACAACAGAATCTTCTCGTCCTCGAAAAGAGCAATAGCGGCAAGGACATAGAATATGCCCTAGGCCACATACCAAATGGAGGTGGATTAGCTCCCCTTGTCATCGGCTGCCATGCCCACAAGACCTCATGTCTACTCCAAGGGCAACTGAGAGAACAAGCTGATGTCGGCATGAAAAGGAAAACTAAGGCATCGGCCGATGATCTGAAGAAGAAAACCATGAAGAAGAAGCCCAAGCCAGCCGATGACTTGACTGCCTTAGATCCATCCATCGAACAAGCCCTGGATGAAGAGGAAACTGAAGAAGATGTCGACCAGGCAGCAGCTGGGTTCAGTGACTCAGGAGAAAAAAACACCATCGGTCCACCCAAACAGATTCCTCCAACTCCTGCTGCTCCAGCCCATTTTTCGAGGGTAACTAACTCATCTTGATTATTGCTTGAAGACTTGTGTAGCCGATTGTTCATTACTCTTGTGTTTGCAAAAAAAGAAAACTGTTGTGAAGAAGAAATCGGCACCAGTAACTTTCAAACCAGCTCCACCGGTAAGATTCTCTCTATACAAATCCTTTTACTCTGGTCATAACTGATGTTTAATTAACATTTGTCTTTTTTCAGCCTTCTCCTCCTCCTTCACCACCTGTCCAGCCGATGTCAAGTGATCGAACTCCATCGGCCACAGGCAGCCATAACGTTGAGGAAGAAGAACAACCAGCCGTTCTTGCTATCCCAGTAAGTTTTGCCTTCAAAAATCTCAAATCGGCCATACTATATAATTCGATCTTTAACTGTCTTCAATTTTTCTCTCTTGCAGGTCTTAGCCGATCTGTTCTCTTTTGATATCAAAGACTATCTTGATGAAGAGACAGAAGAAGACACCACCAGCAAGGCTTTAGCTCCCTTGTCTGATGACGTGAAGAAAACACTCGAAGACATTTCTCATCGGCTAGAGGCATCATCACTAGACAGCTTGGTGGTCGACTGTGTGTCTTTCAGGACTCGGCTACATGAGGTTCAATCTCTGATCCCGGATGAGCTAACCGATGCCCTTACTCCAGCCGTTTATCTTGAGTAGCAACAATTCAAACTAGAGAAGGCCAAGCAAAGATTAGCCGAACGTCGGGAACGCAAAGACATTGAAGCCACCATCCAGATCAATCGGCAGCTTGTGCACGAAGAGAAGTCCAAGCTTGATCAGCTATCTGAGGGTCCGATCAAGTCCAATATTGATCGGCTCGAAGCTCGCAAAATTGATCTTATAGCCCAACTTGAAGAATGCAACGCCGAGCTAGATATGGAGCAAAAGAAACTAGCCGATCTCCCGAAGGCTATCGAAGAACAGAAGTCGAAGCTGAAATCGGCCATTAGAAATGTTGCCGATATGACTAAGTCCCTAAAAGTGATCCCTAGAACCGATGCTCAAGATGCCCAAGCAATTGAAGAAGTAGAGCAAATCAGACGACGGGTTGTATTGGCTATCCAACGTTACTTAACTCAGTGACTTTCTATGTAATAGGACTTAGGAAAATTCTTTGTAATCAGCTAAGAAACTCTGATATTTTGTGCCGATTAATATAGCTTCTAAATTCGCTCAAAATTTCTCAATTTTTTCCTCAATTTTGTATATATGTGCCCCCCTAATTTTGCAATGACGAAGGCATTGATAAAATTATAAGTTGGACTAAGGGCGATATATTAAATATCGACCATCATACATCGGCAAAACACAACCGATTATGATAACGAAACAACTAAGGGCGACACAAGTTGTATCGGCCATCATATATCGGTAAAACACAACTGATGATGATGACAAAATTGCTAAGGGCGATATAACTATATCGGCCATCTAAAGGCGATGTAAATACATCGGCTATCATGTATCGGCAATACCAAGCCGATCATGAATTAACCCAAACACTTGGGTAATATTTTTTCAAGTATTTTCCATTAAGTGCTCGTCCATAAACTTCTCCATCAAGCCCTTGCAACATGTAAGCTCCTTTGGAAACAACTTTGTGCATCTGGAACGGTCCTTCCCAATTTGGAGACCATTTGCCGAATTTATTATCTCGATTTCTGATCGGCAAAATCAACTTCCAAACAAGCTCTCCTTCAGAAAAAGATTTTGGCACTACCTTTTTGTTATAATGCCGAGCAATCCTTTCCTTATCCTTAGCAACCTTTGCAAGAGCCCTCAACCTTTTCATTGGCCCTGAGATTGTAATATTCATCGGCAGTCAATTCATCCTGTAAATCTATCCTTCTTGAGCCGATTCTAATTTCCCATGGTAAAACTGCCTGATGTCTAACAAGCTTATAAGGAGGAACTTGAATCGAATCAAGACAAGCTATCCGATAAGACCACAATGCTTCGGCCAACCTAGTGTGCCATTGCCGAGGATAATCAGAAATCTTTCTCTTAATCAACTTGATCAAACTCTTGTTAGACGCCTCGGCATATCCATTGGCTTGTGCATAGTACGGGGAAGAATTTAATAACTTGATGCCCATGCTATCGGCAGATTGAACAAATTCATCAGACACAAAAATCAAGCCTTGATCGGTTGTGATAGTCTGTGGAACACCAAATCAATAGATGATATGTTCTTTAACAAATTGGATGGCATCCCCTGAATCAACCTTTTTCAAAGGAATGGCCTCTACTCACTTGGTGAAATAATCGGTTGCCACCAATATAAACTTGTGTCCTTTGCTCGAAGGTGGATTAATCATACCGATCATATCAATTCCCCAACCTCGAAACGGCCATGGCTTGATAATGGGATTCATAGCCAATGCTCGTGCTCTCTGAATTGCTCTAAACTTCTGACAATCTTGACATCCCTTGCAGTATCGAAAGCAATCTTCCAATATTGTTGGCCAAAAATACCCTGCATGGCGAAGCAACCACTTCATCTTGTGAGCCGATTGATGAGTACCACAAATTCCTTCATGTACCTCACCTATCGCAACCTTGGCTTGATCTGCACTCAAACATTTAAGAAACACCCCATCAATCATCCGATAGTATAACTCATCATACAACAAGGTGTATTTCAAAGCCTTATAACGCAATTTCCACGAAGCCGATTGAGATGGGTTCTGCAAATAACTAAATACATCATACCTCCAATCATAGGCTGTGATCGTAGCAACTTCTACTTCGATATCTTTCACCGTCGGCTTGTATCCCGATGCCCCTTAGGCCAAATCATTAGCTTCAACATTTTGCTCTCAAGACACATGCTTCAATGTTACCAGCCGAAAACCATCCATTAATTACCGGCACTTCTCATTGTAGATCATCAATGTATCATTTTTGCATTCATATTCTCCTGCTAATTGACTGATCACCAATAATGAATCACCCATAATCTCAATATCATCGGCTTCCACTTCCTTTAACAACTGCAAACCCTTGAGCATTGTTTCATATTCAGCTTGATTGTTAGTTGCATAAGTTTTAATCGTGTAGGCAAACTCGAAACTTGCCCCCCAAGGAGAAATTATGACCAAGGCGATACCACAACCATGAGTGCATACTGATCCATCAAAAGATAATGTCCAAGGCATAATCTCGACCGAGCCGATTGAGTCATCTCGATGATCTACAATAAAATCGGCTATATCCTGCCCCTTAATTGCCTTCGGTGGCTCATACCGAAGATCAATCTCCGTTAAAGAAAATATCCACTTTCCAACCCTTCCTTTCAAAATTGGAGCCGATAACATGTACTTAACCACATCGGCCTTGCATATCACAGTGCATTCATTGGACAATAAATAATGCCTCAACTTTGTGCAAGAGAAATATAAACAAAAGCACAACTTCTCCAAAGAAGAATACCTCATCTCAGCATCCAAAAGCCTGCGACTTAGATAAAATATGACCCTTTCCTTGCCTTCAAGCTCTTGAATCAAAACAGAGCCGATTGACTTCTCACCGGCTGATAGATACAACCTGAAAGGCACTCCCTTCTCTGGAGGAATCAAAACTGGAGGTGAACTAAGATATTCTTTAATATTATCCAAAGCCTTCTATTGCTCTACCCCCCATGTGAACTTTTGATCGGCTTTCAATCTCAACAATGGTGTAAAAGGTTCCAATTTGCGAGATAAGTTAGAAATAAACTTTCTAATAAAATTTATCTTGCCGATCAACTTCTGTAACTTTTTCATGTCCTCCGGAGGTTCAATCTTTTTAATCGCGTCAATACTCCTTTGAGGTACCTCAATCCCCCTCTCATGAACAAGAAATCCAAAAAACTGGCCAGCCGATACACCGAAAGCACACTTTGTTGTATTCATCTTCAAGCCATACTTCCTAATTCTCTCAAGAACCTTTCTTAAATCAGATATGTGGTCCGCTATTTCCTTTGACTTAACGACCATGTCATTGATATAGACTTCAACCAACCAGCCGATCAAATCATGGAATATATAATTCATGGCTCTTTGATATGTAGCTCCAGCGCTTTTCAAGCCGAAAGTCATCACAACCCATTCAAACAAGCCGATTGCACCAGGGAACCTGAAAGCTGTCTTATGAATGTCTTCTTCTGCCATAAAGATTTCATTGTATCCTGCATTACCATCCATAAAACTTAATATCTTATGTCCTGAAGCAGTATCAACCAACTAATCGACAATCGGCATTGGGTACTCGTCCTTAGGGCTAGCCTTATTTAAATCGCGAAAATCAATACACACCCTGACTTTGCCATTTTTCTTGATGATCGGAACTATATTTGAAATCCACTCAGCATATCGGCATGGACGAATGATACCAGCATCATATAGACGTGTAACCTCAGCTTTAACATCATCGAGCATATCGGCTTTGCATCTTCTTGGAGGTTGCTGATGTGGTCTAATCCCTGGTTTAATAGGAAGCCGATGTTCAACAATCGATCGGCTGAGTCCTGGCATCTCATGATACTCCCAAGGAAAGCAATCTTTGTATTCTTTTAAGAGCTCTATCAACTTGGTTCTGAATTCTAGAGATAAATTCTTACTAATGAATGTCGGCCTTGGTCTATCTCCTGGACCTATGTCAATCTCTTCCAAATCATCGGCAGACATGAAACCCTGTCCTTACTTGTCATCGAGATCATCTACTGTGTCCTTGGTATAGACGTTTGAACCCTCCACGATTCCCTCAAAATAATAATTTGGGCTCTCCATCTTCAATCGGCTGTATATCAGAATCGGACACTTTTAGAAAATCTCCATCCCAAACTTTTCCAGACAGGCAATCAACACCATCCATCTCCCAAAGAGCTAAATCGGCATAGCAACGTTAACTGACCTGTCGGCTGGCAACGTTAGCAAGGTTTATTGTAAACGTTAATATACAATGGTTTGAGATGTCGATTCTCTGTCCCCTCTGGCTTCTCAGCCTGCCTGGCTCCAAATTCCGCGGGCAACATGAAAACTATGTTAACTGATGCAGTTACGACACTCTTGCCTTTGGCCAATCTCTTTACCTCATCGGCTTTAACTTCATCGGCTGTAGCAGCTTGGTTCTTCACACGCCACTCCTGCCTCGGCTTAGCTTTCTTCAGCCGATGATTGATCTCTTGTTCCACCTCCTGAAAACGTTCTCTGTTCCTCAACCTCTGAACCCTTCTCTTCTGATTCTTTGTGAAAATGCCTATAGGACACCATTGTGTTTTCCTATCGTCATCCTCATCATGGTGATAATCTTGATTTACTAGGCCCAATCTCCGATGAATAGGTACTCTCTTCTGACTCAGCCGATTACCCCTAATGTAGGATCGGCTTGAACTCCCTGCATCACTACTGCATCCAGGGCAATCCTCAATCGATGGTAGCCTCATAGCTTCATTCCAGCAGAATCTGAAAAACTCACAGTCCCAATGAGGATCAAAACCACCATCATCCTCTTCATAACATTTTTCCTGCTGCTTGTCATACTTTCTCTGATATTTGTTGATAATCCTAGCCGAATTTATCTGAGAGTTATGACTTCTTCCTCCATCGGCTGTCCTTCTAGAAGTATGCACCATATTAATAGGGAAAGGGTAACCATCAACCTTCATCGGCTTCTTTGAGTCATTAAATAGTATTTTCCCCCCTTCAATGGCTACCTAGATTTGTTGTCTGAAAACTTTACAGTCATTAGTGGAATGAGAACCAGAATTATCCCATTTGCAATACCTCCTTTTTCCTAACTCTTCAACCGATGGGATTATATGACCAGTAGGAAGTTGAATTTGTTTCTCCCGAAGCAACAGATCAAAAATCTTGTCAGCCTTAATGATATCAAAGTCAAATCTTTCTTCTTTTCCAGAACTCCTCACCCATTGGTAGGGCACAACCCTCTTGCTCCTAACCCACTCGGCTGCTGCTACCTCGGAATCATCCTCTTGATCATCATTAGAATCATACATGTAAGGATAGACATGATTGATCTTCTTGAAGTTCTTCTTAGCTTCAGCAAATCTTTGCTCATGTAATGTCACCTTCTGTGCAAGATGTGATAAGCTCTCGAAATCCTAAGATGAAAACTTCTCCTTGATTGGTGCTATCAAGCCCTGAAAAGCTAGATCGGCTAACTGAGAATCTGTTAGAGACAAGCTGTCACACCTATTCCTCATCTCCCTGAATCTCTGGATGTAATCTTGCACAGACTCATCATGCCTTTGCTTGATTGCCGTCAAATCAGACAGTTTCATCTCATGAATTCCAATATAAAAATAGCTATGAAACTGCTTCTCCAGATAGGCCCAACTATTGACAGAGTTATACGGCAAAGAAGAGAACCATGTGAACGCTGATCCGGACAAAGATAAAGGAAACAACCTTACTCTCAAGGCATCAACAGCCGATGCCTCACCACACTGAGCCAAGAATCGGCTGACATGTTCATAAGTCGAAACATTGTCCTGCCCTGAGAATTTTGATAAATCTGGGACTTTGTATCGGTTAGGCAATGAAACCCTTTCAAACCACTCAGGGTATGGATGCCGATACAAATTTCCGGTGTCCTTTGGCTTGAGCCCAAACTGCTCCCTCATTACATCTACGATCATATCAGCCCATGGCTTCTGTGGGGAAACTCCTTGCATCGGCTGCTGCACTGTATCAAACTGATTGAATTGGGGCAACATCTGCAAATGAGGTGATCCTCCTTGTTGATGTTGGACATGAGGTGAAGGAGGCTGATACTGGTAGTTCAAATTACCTCCTTGATAATTCTGGAAATTCGGCTGAATATTATGCACCAAATGCTCAGGAACAACTTGAGGTATAACTTACTGATCCGGCTGGACATTATGGACCAAGTGCTCAGGAATAACTTGAGTCACAGCATGCTGCCTTGGCCGATTGTCTGGTGTTCTCAGCCTAGCCGATGCATGTTGCATGTTTTGATGTTGAATCGGCTGAATTATCTGCTGCCTTGGCGGTGTTTGCTGATTCGGCAAGGATAGTGCTGAATTGGCCTGAGTCAGCCGATTGATGTTTTGGCCAACATGCTGTGGCTGTTCCCTGGTCAACAACTGAGGATTAACCATCTATCTTGGCACCGACGATGGTGCAACTGGTGCACCAGTTGGAACTGGCACCGTCGGCTGAACCAGTGGCACATTGAGAGCACCTTGTTGGTTACTTGTGACCAAAGGCCTGTAGTTTGGGAAAGTGCCCCTGGTAAATAAACTGGTCCTGTAGTCTGATGCTCAGCTATTGTGCCATCAACCATTGACTTGATCATATTTGATAAGGTATTGACAAGAACCCCTGATTGGTTAATCAATGAATGTCACGCCCGGAATTTCTATCCAAAATTCCAAACGCTTACATGTGTGTAAACCCTCGTCCAGGAATCTTACCTGCACTGAAGTTAAGCAGATCTTCTAGGCCAGTGTGTGTTTTTCGCATCAACACACTTTTGGCACGCCCAGTGGGACCGAGTTTCAACAACTTTTTCCTATGGCTGAGAAACCACCGCAGTCACCTGGGACAGGAGTCAAACCTCCCGTAACTAAACACCCGGGTACTAAGCATCCATCACCTAAGGTGGAAACTAGTAACATTGTTCCAATCACACTAGACAAACTGACGTCCGAACAGAGGCAGGAGCTTGAGCAGATGATGAGCAGCGTGAAGGATAAATTCATGAACTCATTCAAGGAAACCCGCCAAGGGACAATCATTCAGAAATACAAGCTGAAGGTGGTTGCTGCCGATGAAGTTGGCTCAAGCTCATCTCAAGGTGGTAAAGGTGCTGCAGATGGCTCGGGTGATAAAGGTGACGGGCTTCAAGATGGAGTGGTTGAAGATCTTGGTGAAAACGGTACTGAAGAGTGAAAGGAACCTCCTAGGTGCACCAATTCTCAAGACCAAGTTGATTATGTCGTTCAACATGCCTTGATCAACCAATCCGAAGTGCTTGTCAATACATTAACAAATATGATTAAATCTGTGATTGATGGCACAATAGCTGAACATCAGTCCACGGGGCCAGTCTACTTACCAGGTGGTGTCTTCCCAAACTATAGGAGCTTGGTGACAGGTAACCAGCAGAGTGCTTCCAATGCACCACCAGTCAAGCCGACGGCAGCAGTTTCAGCTCCAGCACCAGCCGCGCCATCATCGGCACAAAGGCAAGTGGTTAACCCTCGTGTCTTGACCAGGGAGCAGCCACAACATGTTGGACAGAACATCAATCGGCTGACTCAGGAGCAGGTAGCTGCAATGTTTTTACCAACTCAGCTGACGGTCAAGCCAGTACAGTCAATGCCAATTCAGCAGACGCCACCAAGACAGCAAGTAGTTCAGCCGATTCAATAGTAGGTGGTTCAGCCGATTCAGCAGTAGACGGTGCAACAGATACCGACTGGGTTGAGAACACCTGATAATTGGCTAAGGCAACAAACTGTGGCCCAAGTTATTCCTAAGCATCTGGTACATAATGTGCAACCAAATCAATCAGTTGTAGCCTAAGTTATTCCTGAGCATCTGGTGCATAATATATAGCCAAATATCTAGAATTATCAAGGGGGTAATTTTAGTTATCAATACCAGCCTCCGTCACCCCATGTCTAGTACCAACAAGGCGGATCACCTCAGCCCCAATTTGCTCCCCAGCTCAATCAGTTCGAACCAATACAACAACAGGTGCAAGGAGTACCTCAATAGAGACCATGGGCCGATTTGATTGCAGATGTCATGAGGGAACAGTTTGGGCTTAAGCCAAAGGATACCAGAAATTTGTATCGGTACCCTTATCCTGAGTGGTTTGAGAGAGTTCCACTGCCCAACCAGTACAAAGTTCCAGATTTTTCAAAGTTCTTAGGACAGGACAATGTTTCGACATATGAACACGTCAGCCGATTCTTGCTCAGTGTGGAGAAGTATCGGCTGTCGACGCTTTAAGGGTTCGATTATTTCCTTTGTCTTTGTCTGGATCAGCATTCACATGGTTTTCTTCAGTTCCTAACAATTCTGTTCAATGTTGGGTTGACTTGGAGAAACAATTCCATAGCTACTTCTATAGTGGGACCCATGAGATGAAGCTCTCCGATCTGACAGCAGTTATGTAGAGGCATGATGAGACTGTACAAGATTACATCCAGAAGTTCAGAGATATGAGGAACAAGTGCTATAGTTTGTCTATGACAGATTCCCAGTTAGCCGATCTTGCATTCCAGGGTTTGATAGCTCCGATCAAGGAAAAATTTTCATCGCAGGAGTTCCAAAGCTTGTCTCATCTTGCACAGAAGGTGACCCTGCATGAACAAAGGTTTGCTGAGGCTAAGAAGAACTTCAAAAAGATCAATCACGTGTATCCTTATATGTGTGATTTCGATGAAGAGGATGATTCCGAGGTAGCAGTAACTGAATGGGTTAGAAGCAAAAAGGTCGTGCAATGCCAATGGGTGAAGAATTCTGGAAAGGATGAAAGGTATGACTTTGATATTATTAAAGCTGACAAAATTTTTGACTTGCTACTTCAGGAGAAACAAATACAACTTCCAGCTGGTCATATAATACCATCGGCTGAGGAGCTAGGGAAAAGGAAGTATTGCAAGTGGCACAATTCTGGTTCCCACTCCACTAATGATTGCAAAGTCTTTAGGTAGCAGATTCAAGCAGCTATTGAGGGAGGAAAGATCAAGTTTGATGATTCTAAGAAGCCGATGAAGGTGGATGGACATCCTTTCCCCGTCAACATGGTGCACACCGTTGGAAGAGCAGCCGATGGAGGGAAGACTCGAAGTTCTCAGTTGAATTCAGCCAAGATTATCAATAAATATCAGAAGAGGCATGATAAGCAACAGGAGAAATACTACTAGCAAGATGATGGTGGTTTCGATCCTCATTGGGATTGTGAGTTCTTCAGGTTTTGCTGGAATGAGGGGATGAGGCTACCGTCAATTGAAGATTGCCCTGGATGCAGTGATAATGCAGGGAGTTCGAGCCGATCTTACAATAGAGAAAATCGGCTGAGTCAGAAAAGGCTGCCTGTTCATCAGAGGTTGGGTCCAATCAATCAAGATCGTCATCAAGACGAGGATGAGGAAAGGAAGACACAATGGTGCCCTTCTGGTATTTTCACAAAAAATCAGAAGAGAAGGGTTCAGCGGATGAGGAACAGGGAGCGTTTTCAGGAAGTAGAGCAAGAGATTAATCATCGGCTGAAGAAGACAAAGCCCAGGCAAGAGTGGCGTGTCAAGAGCAAGGTTGCAGCAGCCGATGAAGATGAACCCGACAAGGCAAAGAGGTTGGCTAGAGGAAAGAGCGTTGCATCTACATCGGTGAACATGGTGTTCGTGTTACCTGCGGAATATGAAGCCAAACAAGCCGATGTTGATGATGTTGAAGAGGCCTCTGCTAGATTGATTTTGTCGCCAGAACAAGCTATTTTTGAGAAACTAGAGGGGATAGAAAATCGGCATCTCAAGCCATTGTATGTGAATGGATACGTCAATGGGAAGCCAATGTCCAAGATCACGGTCGATGATGGGGCTGCTGTTAATTTGATGCCGTATGCTACATTCAGGAAGCTGGGCAGAAATTTGGATGATCTCATCAAATAGAACATGGTCCTCAAAGACTTTGGCGGTAATCCATCAGAGACCAAGGGAGTTTTGAATGTGGAGCTGACAGTCGACAGCAAGACCGTTCCTACAACGTTTTTTGTCATCGATGGGAAGGGTTCCTATAGCCTGCTGCTAGGAAGGGATTGGATTCATGCTAATTGTTGTATTACTTCGACCATGCACCAGTGCTTGATTCAATGGCAAGGTGACAAGATTGAAATCGTGCTAGCCGATAAGTTAGTTAATGTTGCTAGTGCTGATTTATCTCTTTGGGAGATGGACAGGATTGATTGCCTGTCTGGAAAAGTTTGGGATGGAGACTTTCAAAAAGTGTCCGATTGTGATATACAGCCCATTGAAGATGGAGACCCCAAATTATTATTTTGAGGGCGTCGTGGAGGGTTCAAATTTTTTGTCACGTCCTGATAAATTCATCCCGAATTAAAAATCATTCTCTAAAAGGAATAATAGAATTAATTAAAATTCAAAAAGAAATTGGCAAACACTAAAATACGTGCCAGAAAAATTTGAATGTGGTCCGGAGAATTTTTGTTAAATTCTCCTTGGTCTAAAAGGAGCCCTCAAATTTTACTTGAATTTTCAGAGCACCGAAAATATTTATTAAACAACAACAACAATTAACAAAGTTCATTAAAAAGAAAAACCCTAAAGGTCCCCCTCCCCTCCCTTGGGCCGGCCCGGCCCATCTCTCCTCCCCCCCTCTCTCCCTCCTCTCCCAGCGGCCGACTCGGCCACTCCCCGCGCGCGCGCCGCTGACGGGCGGGCCCGCCCGCCACCCTCGCTGACGGGTGGGGCCCACCCAACATCCCCTTCCTCCCGCCGCCTCCAGCCGCCTCTCCCTCCTCGCCCGAGCGCCGTCCGGTCGCGCCGTCACCGCCCTCGGCCTCGCAGCCGCCTCCTCTCCCCCGGTCAGCCCTCCGTTTCGCGGGGAAATCACCGGAGATGCGTCCTCGCCGGCAAAACAGTGGCGTTGCCGCCACTGTACTGCCTCCAGCCGCCCCTGCCGCGCCGCTCAGGTGCGGGCCGGCTGCGTCGTCTCCTCCTTCGGTGTCGCCGCGTCGACCTCCACCCCGGCCTGCCCTCGGTTTCGCCGGAACGCCGTCGCCCGCGTCGGTCTCGCCCTCCGCCTCGTCGGAGTTCCTTCGGCAACCCCTTCCGCCGTGCCCGTGCGCCGGCCGACGTCGCCGTCTCCATCTCCGGCATCGCAGCGGCAAGGTCGCCCTCGGCCTCGCCTCCCCTCCATCCGAACCCCGTAGGTGTTCGTTATCGTCGTCTCCGTTCGTCCTCGTCGACGACTCCTCCGGTCGGTCGTTCCTCCTCGCCGGCTCGTCATCTCGCTGCGCCGCCTCCATTGTCGGATTCGCAGCGGCGTGTTCCACGCCGTCCTCGTCTCCGTGCAGCTGCCGCCGGCTGCCCTCGTTGCCTCCTCGCCGGTCCCGGTCGTCGTCCTCATCGTCGTGGCGTTCGTCCCTCCGTCAAGCCGTTCTCGTCCGTCGTCCGCGTCCGTCAAGCGAGCCGTGGCAGCCCCGTCGTCGTCTTCGTCCTCGGCTCCACGTCGTCTAGCCTTGTGCCGGCCGTGTCTCGCCTTCGTCCAAGGATCGCCGCCGAAGTCGTTCCCTCGCCATCCGTCTCCGCCGCGCCCGTTCGTCGTTGTCGTTCCCTCGCCTCGTCGCGTGGTGGTAAGGATCCGTCCTCTCGCTGCCCCGTCCTCGTCCTTTCGGTGTCGCCCATGCCCGTTGTGCGGTTGTCGACCCCGGTACCCGTGTACCGGTGTCGGTAGTCGTTCGCTTGTGCGTGTGGTGACCGTGTTAGTGTGCACGCTCGGTAGCCACGTGGTTTCCACGTGTGCAGCCCGCGTGGTGTCTAGTGGAGTCCGTTTGTCGGCCACTCGCCTCGGTTGACACACGGGGTCCGCTTCCATCGACCCGTGGACTGTCTCTGTGTACTCGGTCTACCGTGGTTCCTTAGGTTGACATGTGGGGTCCGCATGTCAACGGCGCAGTCTTCCTGTCTTTTCCAGGCTAGCGCTTACATATGTTTTATAGTTGCAAAACCTAATTACAATAATCCGCAAATCTCCATATAACAACATTAAACTTCGGATGACCATGTCTTGGTCATACGAGCTCCGAATCGACCCGTTCAAGTCTCTTAATGTTTGTTATAACCTAAAGAACCCTGTGCTTTCTTTTTATGTATTGTTATTGCTTCTTTATAGGCTTGTATCTTTGCTTGTGTGCTTCGCGTAGCTTCTGTCGTTTCGGAGGTTCCCGAAGCGTGGTTCGCGGTCGTCGCCGAAGGATCGGAAGGCCGTTCTCTCTGAGCAAGGCAAGTCACATCATCCTTGAACATATTGAATCCCAGTTTATAAAATTATTTTGATTTAAATTATTGCATTATCACTTTATTTAAATTCCCGCGTTATCACTGTTTTATTTAGCCATGCCTATTTACCTTTGTTATGACCTTATTATTATTGTTATTGATATTATTACCTTGTTCACCCTAGATTTAACAAAACCCCAACTAGTGGACACTCTACTCATGGTACCACTAGTATGAATTTAGGTAGATGCTTCGCTGGTTAATTAGGCAACATTAGGTGGTTTTACAACTCTAGACTTTGGGAATATTCTCATCACCTGGATATTATGGAATGGTTGGATTATTGTGGAATTGGATTCACACCTCCCCCTCTATTCAAAACCCCCAAAATGGTTTTAGGCTGGGCTCGAGGTGCGTGGTTGGGTTTTGTTAGTCGTACCTCGGGTACTATAAGGATTAAGCTCGGGCCTCTGTTGCAAAGCACTACCATACTTCCACATGTCTAGTGAGTAAGGCTTAGTTTGTGGCTCAGTCTGGTTATAAACAAAAGTACACGGATGGAGATGGACGAAGTCAGGGGTCGATGGACATCTCTAGGGCAAATGAAGGCTACACGAGTTGCGGCCCGGTAGTCGAGATGTCATGGCACAGGGCCGGTGTCCTGCTGCTAGGGTGTCACGCCCAGAATTTCTATCCAAAATTCCAAACGCTTACGTGTGTGTAAACCCTCGTCCAGGAATCAGCCGAGGCACACAATAACAAATTGATAATAGAGTACAATTATTCCTCTAATTAATAATCGAATAAAATGTCATTACAGAGGTAGATAGTTCCTCTCAATCAATAAAGATCTAAGCAGCGGAAAATAAAGATAAACAGCACAGACGACTCCACTCCACAGGCAGCTTGACCAGGACTACGCCAATTCCTCAACACCATCAGCATCACTGTAGAACTCCTCCTCTGATGAATGATTGCAAGGTGAGTATATGACATACTCAGCAAGCCACGCAGCAAATATGCAAGTGCACAGGATAACAAAGGATGGCATAATATAGGCTTCTTTGCATAAATAGAATTTAATGAATATTTCAGAATTTAATAAAACAGTAGAGTATTAATTAAACAGTATTAATCCAACACTATACAACGTACCCTGTTGTATAGGCCCAACCATTCTGAACAACCAAACCCCGGCTGCACAGTTCTAACTCCAAACCAGGAATATACCATTCCAAACCAGGAGTTAATCAAATTATTACCAGTTATATCATCTTCCATTATGGTGTGAAAGTTGAGACTAATCACGAAAGACATTGTTAGACCTGCCCATAATCGTGGGCACGGCTATTCGAATAGTTTTACTCTGGCCAGAGGTGTACCACTGTACCCACAAGACACAGCCCCACAACATGTCACCATGTGCCTTAATACCACCACGGTACCTCGGAAAGGAGCTGTGACAGTACCCCTCGCACAACACAATCCACCACAGCGCACAATTCCTGGATCATAATCACCCCCTTATAAACAAGGCATGGACTCCCCAGCAACCCCCGTGGGCTTATCTCCGCCACTTCTCAGTCTGGTGCTCCGCAATGAACCATGCTATACAAAAGGTAAAGCCATTGCCCATGCTGGCTTGTGGTTGGCACGGTTAATGTTTCACAACCGAAACTCGTGAACCGGTCCTTAATTGTCATGAGCACGACCATCCAAAACCATGTACTCACAACCCCACCATTATCAGGTTTTAATTGTC
Source organism: Oryza meridionalis (assembly GCA_000338895.3). Lineage (NCBI taxonomy): Eukaryota > Viridiplantae > Streptophyta > Magnoliopsida > Poales > Poaceae > Oryza > Oryza meridionalis. The sequence goes on along the minus strand of CM002531.2, from coordinate 12,364,787 downwards.
AAATTAATTAATTAACCAATCACGATTGACCACCGTGAACTATCATTAAGCCATCATTAAGTAATAGTGAATCATAAGTTATCCCATTAGTGTGCTAAGGTTTCTAAGCATGGCTAAGCAATTATACCTAATATCTAGTTGAACAATATATAAAGCTCAACTAGTCAAGTTACAATAACCCAAGGTATCAAGGAATAAGATAATCAAGAACAAAAGGGCCATAACAAACAATAGGTTAATTCCACCCAACGACATTCGAAAATAAATACAATAGTTGAATAGAAATAATAGCTTTAAACGGGATCAACATGCTCAAAGGGTTGATTGGGATCTGGGTGAGTTGCCTTGCTGGCCTTGGAACTCTTCTAAATCTTCTCCTGCGAAAACGGACTCTCCGGAAACATCGGAATCTAAACAGAAAAGAGCAAAATCACCAAAACAGCACATAAGCAAGCATGAACAGTACATGTGGATATTTTTAACGTGTAGATCTCAATTTTAGAAAAATTTAGAGACTTGAACCAACTAAATCCGAGCTACGATGAATTAGTTATGAATTTTTAAAGATTAAATCGGATTAAATCATTTATATAAACTTTAATTGAATTATGACGCAATAATGAATTATTTTTGAAAAGAAAAAGAGGATTATTGCGTCAGCGGGGCTCGGGTTCACGGTGGACCGGGTGCACGGCGGCGGCTCACGGAAACGAACGGCCGAGATCGATCTTATCCGAAACGAACGGCCGAGATCTAACGGTCTACGACCGGCTCACGGGACACGGCGACGATGACGTCGGCGGTGACGTCACCACCGGCGGCAGCTCGGGCGCGCATGCTCGCCGGCGAACGACGGTGCGGCGACGCAAACGGAGGGCACCAACGGGATGCGGGTGACGCGGCGAACTCACCGATGACCAAAACGGCGGCGGATGACGACCGGACAGCGACGGCGACGAGGAAGAAGCGGCGGCGGTCTTCGGCTTGACAACGACGGCGGTCTTCCGGCGATCTACGGCGACGACAAAGGGGCGGACGGGGTCGGCGACGACTTGGCGACCACGGCGACGGCCTTCCCGAGCGACGACGACAACCGGAGCGACGGCGACGCACGGCTAGACAAACGGCGGCGACGGCGGCGCACGGACTCACGGCGCTAGGGCGCTACAGACGGCGAGAGGCGAAGGCGAGGGCGGCGGCGGGTAGCGGGGAGCTCAGGGGTCCTTATAAAGGGGCTAAAGGCGGCGGCGAAGGCCCATGGCGACCCGGCGACGACGAAGGAAAGCTAGGGTTCGGAAGGAGAGAGACGAATCCGATTCGAGCTCGAATCCGCGAGTTTCCAAACCGAGATAGACGACGATTCCAAAACGAAAAAGGTAGAGGAGATCCCGGAGACCATTTCCCCCTAACAATTTCACCGAAGATGGAAAGATGCGACGGATTAGGAAGGGTCGCGGCGGCAAGGGTTTCGGGCGGCAGCGGCGCGACGAAGACGACGGATCCGACAGGTGGGCCCCACCTGTCAGCGAGCGGGAGAGAGAAAGGCGGCGGCTGCGCGCGTGAGCGGCTCGGCTGCGGGCCGACTGGGCCGACTTGGGCCGGGGAGGAGAGAGAAAGGGTTTTGGGCCGACTTTCGGCCCAAAGCCAAAAGAAAGAATTTTTAAAACTTTTTCAATTTCAATAATTCATGAAATGAAATTTCATTTATTAAAAATACTTCCTTAGCCCAAATAAATCCCAGAAAAATCTAGGAATTATAGAATTAAGCAAAGTATTTAATAAAATTTTATCTGGCCCAATTTTATATTGGAATTTATTATTTAAAATAAGATCTTTTCTTCTAGGCTTTTAAAATCATTTTCTGATAATTCCATTTAAACAATAATTTATACAATTAAGAGTTTTAGGGTGTGACAGTAGGCGACCAAAACCTTATACATCGTTGCACACACATATATTGTACATCCCATTATAGCTATACAATTGTTTTACCCTTTTCCATATATTCAACTGGGAAGTATATAACAAACATGAATAGTAGATAAGTCCTAATTCTAAATTTTGACCTCCTGTAATTAATCGTTACGGGACCACACAGACAAATAATCTGTAACAATAGTATGATTAACCTAAACACCTCTAACATACAGAGCATGGATAGTTATTAACCTTTCATAATTTATTGTGACAAGTAAAATATGTTCATAATCAAAGTAAATCCTCCATCAATAAAATAATAATACAAATGATTCACTGTAATTATGTGATTGATCCTAAATCCATCCGACGACAGAACCTCTAGTGTATGACCATTTTATTTAGATAGATGCATGTGTAGCCATAATTCTTCCATTGCCATTAGCTAGACTAAACCACTATGGCAACAGAAAAACTAAGAAACATTAGCTCTTAGCTTGATTAGAATCCATTAGCAAACACGAGTAGTATGAGCAATCCTAGGTTCGACCTCAACAACTCTATTTTGTTTGTGCATATTTGATTGTTGTTTGAATATTGGTTTTTCTCACGCCGGCTGCCCTCGTTGCCTCCTCGCCGGTCCCGGTCGTCGTCCTCATCGTCGTGGCGTTCATCCCTCCGTCAAGCCGTTCTCGTCCGTCGTCCGCGTCCGTCAAGCGAGCCGTGGCAGCCCCGTCGTCGTCTTCGTCCTCGGCTCCGCGTCGTCAAGCCTTGTGCCGGCCGTGTCTCGCCTTCGTCCAAGGATCGCCGCCGAAGTCGTTCCCTTGCCGTCCGTCTCCGCCGCGCCCGTTCGTCGTTGTCGTTCCCTCGCCTCGTCGCGTGGTGGTTTAGATCCGTCCTCTCGCTGCCCCATCCTCGTCCTTTCGGTGTCGCCCATGCCCGTTGTGCGGTTGTCGACCCCGGTACCCGTGTACCGGTGTCGGTAGTCATTCGCTTGTGCGTGTGGTGACCATGTTAGTGTGCACGCTCGGTAGCCACGTGGTTTCCACATGTGCAGCCCGCGTGGTGTCTAGTGGAGTCCGTTTGTCGGCCACTCACCTCGGTTGACACACGGGGTCCGCTTCCATCGACCCGTGGAATGTCTCTGTGTACTCGGTCTACCGTGGTCCCTTAGGTTGACATGTGGGGTCCGCATGTCAACGGCGCAGTCTTCCTGTCTTTTCCAGGCTAGCGCTTACACATGTTTTATAGTTGCAAAACCTAATTACAATAATCCGCAAATCTCCATATAACAACATTAAACTTCGGATGACCATGTCTTGGTCATACGAGCTCCGAATCGACCCGTTCAAGTCTCTTAATGTTTGTTATAACCTAAAGAACCCTGTGCTTTCTTTTTATGTATTATTATTGCTTCTTTATAGGCTTGTAGCTTTGCTTGTGTGCTTCGCGTAGCTTCTGTCGTTCCGGAGGTTCCCGAAGCGTGGTTCGCGGTCGTCGCCGAAGGTTCAGAAGGCCGTTCTCTCTGAGCAAGGCAAGTCACATCATCCTTGAACATATTGAATCCCAGTTTATAAAATTATTTTGATTTAAATTATTGCATTATCGCTTTATTTAAATTCCCGCGTTATCACTGTTTTATTTAGCCATGCCTATTTACCTTTGTTATGACCTTATTATTATTGTTATTGATATTATTACCTTGTTCACCCTAGATTAAACAAAACCCCAACTAGTGGACACTCTACTCATGGTACCACTAGTATGAATTTAGGTAGATGCTTCGCTGGTTAATTAGGCAACATTAGGTGGTTTTACAACTCTAGACTTTGGGAATATTCTCATCACCTGGACACTATGGAATGGTTGGATTATTGTGGAATCGGATTCACACCTCCGCCTCTATTCAAAACCCCCAAAATGGTTTTAGGCTGGACTCGAGGTGCGTGGTTGGGTTTTGTTAGTCGTACCTCGGGTACTATAAGGATTAAGCTCGGGCCTCTGTTGCAAAGCACTACTGTACTTCCACATGTCTAGTGGGTAAGGCTTAGTTTGTGGCTCAGTCTGGTTATAAACAAAAGTACACGGATGGAGATGGACGAAGTCGGGGGTCGATGGACATCTCTAGGGCAAATGAAGGCTACACGAGCTGCGGCCCCGTAGTCGAGATGTCATGGCACAGGGCCGGTGTCCTGCTGCTAGGGGCTCAGTCCTGCCTACCTGTCCCGGGGGTTCCGGCCGTAGGTGGGGTTGGGTCGGTACTCTTGTCTATGGCTAGGATGGGTTGGAAACTATGTCATGTCTTCCGTCCGTATGCCGTGGTGGTATGTGGCACGTGGTTACACGTGAGGAAGACATGTCTTGTGGGTAAAGATGTACACCTCTGATCAGAGTATAATCTATTCGAATAGCCGCGCCCTTGATTATGGGCAAGCCTAGCAATGTACCCAAGTTAGTGTTTTAATTCTTAAAACCTGCTTAACAACTAAAATGTGGAATGGTTGGCCTGGGTTGGCTTGGGACGAGCTGGGACCCAGGGTCGGGTTGCCAGTTCGGTCTGAATCATCGTAGGCCTTGGGTTAAGGCAGGTTCGTGAGGGTTCACGGCCTTGATTAATAACACTATGTAACTCTAGGATTGTCTTTATAAAATGGCTTTGGGCAACTAAGTGACTTTTAAATGCTGTTTTCTGCAAAACTTAACCCCTATATTAATACCCCTTGTATCCCCTTGCATTAATCATGCATCTGTCGGTGTGGCTTGCTGAGTACTGTGGTTGTACTCATTCTTGCTCAATCTTTCCCCCCCTTAAGTAAGAGAAGCTTTGGAGAAGAAGTCTTAGGTGGAGTCCTGGCTTATACCCCAGTTGAGCGCCTGTGAAGATGGAGCCGTAGGCCCGCTAGTCCGCTGCTGTTTATTTTTGATTGTCAGGCCTTAAGTGCCTTTGTAATAATGTAAATATTATCGATATAATAAAGATGTGTCTTTTATATCATGTTTGTGTGGTGTACCCCGGCTTTTCCTGGGACGGGGATTAATACACTAGCGTTCGGGAAAATGTATTTTTCTCGGTCGCGACATTTTTACACCAAGGACACGGTGGATGATCTCGATGGCAAATTAGGACAGGGTTTCATGTCGGCTGATGATTTGGAAGAGATTGATATAGGCCCAGGAGATAGGCCAAGGCCGACATTTATCAGCAAGAATTTATCGGCAGAGTTTAGAACCAAGTTAATATAGCTATTGAAAGAATATAGAGATTGCTTTGCTTGGGAATATTACGAGATGCCGAGACTCAGCCGATCGATTGTTGAACATCAACTCCCAATCAAGCCAGGGTACAAACCTTACCAGCAACCTCTAAGGAGATGCAAAGCCGATATGTATGATGCTATCAAGGTTGAAGTAACTCGATTATATGATGCTGGTTTTATCAAGCCGTGCCGATTCGCTAAGTAGGTTTCGAACATAGTTCCGGTAATCAATAAGAATGGCAAACTTAGGGTGTGCATAGATTTTCGGGATTTAAACAAGGCTACCCCCAAAGATGAGTACCCCGATGCCGATTGCCGATCAATTGGTTGATGCTACTTCAGGACACAAGATTATCAGTTTTATGGATGGCAATGCAGGTTATAATCAAATCTGTTGTCGAAACGACAACTGCATACGTCGAAAGACATGGTTACTCAACTGTGTGGGAAAGCAGTAAGCTATATTAACTCTGAGATTTTTTCTTGGGATCCCTCTTTACATGACCCTAGGGGTCTATTTATAACCCTATTACAGGCCTCCCTATTAGGGTTTAGGTTTTTACAGGGGAATTAACATGGTTGTCCTTATAAAAGGGACATTTACATGGGTACACAGTGTCATTTGCATGCATGGGCTCCTAATGGGCCAACGGATTGGGCCCGGCCAATGGCGAATGAGCCCGTCAGGCCAAAGCAGCCCGTGAGACCGCTTGCATGCCGAACCCGTCCTAATGAAGGCCTTGCGGCTTCTCCATGCGCCCTTCGCCATATGCCGTTCGCCCAAGATGCTTTTGCTTCGCACGGACCCGACGCGATTTGTCAGCTTGCAGCATCTTCGCCCATAGCCTTCGCCACAGGGCTTCGCCCAATCGGCTCTGATGTCTTTGGCTTGAATCCTCGCTGGTCCTTGGGTTTCGGCAGGCCCGGCCAAAGGGCCTCGTGGCATACCGCCAACAAGCCCCTCACGGGCAAGGGTGAGTAAGGAGCTTCGGCCGAGACCGTGCAAACCATGTGGTATGGTATGAGGCGCCCCCTTTCGGTCGACGTTCCTGTCGAAACCTCTTCTCCTAGTCCTGCAAGAAAAAGGTGAACACTTGGTATTTTCATGGTTTGGTTAGTAAACTATAGCATTCGCCCTTTCGGAAAGGACAAAACTGCATTGCTTTGACTTCTGGCCCGAAGTGCGACAATAAGGGGCCCTTCGTGGGCTGGTATGTTCCTCTTTGGATTTCGGTCTGTACTGTGCGGCCCAGGCTGATGGGAGTTTACCGTTTCGTCTGCCCCTGGGCATGTGTCGCGCCCTGATTGGGTGGAAGTTGAAATGTCATGGGGCGGGATTATATAACCCCGCCCCGGGTTAGCGCTTTTCTTCCCTCACCTTTTACTTTCACCACTGCTACGCGCTCGCACCCTTAGAGTTCAATACCTTCACTTTTGTGTGCTCTTGTTCCTTTCAACCACTCCCTTCCTTTCGCCACGGACTCAATGGCTCCTCGCAAGCCTACGAAGGCTAGGTCGACTGGCGAAGACCCTGGCAGCCTTGGCGAAGGGTGGTCGTGCTTCCTTGGCAAATCACTTGTCAAGGAGGCCGCCTTGGGCGAGCTTGTCCTTTCTGGCGTTCTCGTGGAGGGCCAGGCGACCTGTGGGGGCGAAGCCATCGTCCCTTCACCCGATGACAACTAGATTGTTGTCTTCGCTGCCTTCTTCGCTGCCGGACTTTGCCTCCCTTGTGATGACTTTCTGCCGTCCGTGTTGGAAATGTACGAGTTCAAGCTTTCCCAGCTCAGCCCATCAGCATTCCCAAAGTTAGTTGTTTTTGCATGGATGTGCCGAACGTGTGGGTTCGATCCCACTGCCGAGTTGTTCGTCGTCCTGTTTACGGCATGCGCGACGACGAAGAATGTGAGCACACCGGCTGGTCCGAAGAAGACGGTGTTTGGGTGCGTAAATTTCATACTTCGCCCTGAGTGCTCGGACGCCTGGCCGGTGCCTGCCTCGATGGCGAAATGGGAGTGAAACTGGATGCAAAAATGGTTTTACATCAATAACCCATATTCCTCCGAAGATAGCAGGGCGAACTGGTTTAGGTTCGAACGCGCTGCTGTTTCGATCGCTGCGAAGCCGAGCGTGGAGGTCGACGGTGTTCTTGAGTCTCGGCTTATCCTCCTTCGGAAGGTCGAGCGGCGACTAAGTACCCGTGATCTCTGTGAGGAGTTTTGCCTGCTTCGGGTCTCTCCCCTTGCTCGCGAATGGGGGTGTCCGTTTGTGAGGACGAAAAGGTGCTCGGATTTCCCCGCCTCGCTTTTCCTCCTGGAGTCAGGCGTAAGTTCTCTCTGTTTATCAGCGCCTTTTGTATGCATGCGGACATCTTTTGACTCATTTCGCTTTCTTTTTTTTTAATTTTTTAGTTCGCACACTTGGAGACGCTGAAGCAGAGGAGTCAAAGATGATTGGGGGCCTTACTTCGGCCGAGTTCGCCCGACTACTTTCGCGTTAACTTGACGGCCGGGCAAACCGGGTTCACTTTGGCGAACTACCCGGTCGATCGATCCCCACCAAGGCTGGTGACGATGTCGGGGCGTCGAAAAAGCGTAAACGGGCGGTCGCGAAGGGCGGGCAAGTGCGATCTCATCGCGCCACAAATGACACGGTCGAAAGTGATGACGAGGAGGAAGATGACAGGGAGGCCAAATCTGAGGACGATGGCTCCCATGGCTATAGCCCTATCCGCCTCCGGCTCTCGCGTTTCACCCATTCACCTGCAAGACGTTGCTGTGGCGAAAACTCTTCTAGCGATCTCTAGCACTGCGGCAAAGCTGGTATCAGTCGCCAGAGGGAAGAAGAAGAAGGGGAAGGTCATCCAGATTGGTTGTGCCTTTTCGGACAGCGAGGGGTCCGACGGGACACCGACTTCGCCGGTTCTCTAGCACGGTCCTCGGGGGGGGGGGGGAGGGGGGGCGTCTCCTCCGCCTGCTAGCGACGCCGAAGCGGCGACAGGTGGGTGCGATTCGGCGCCAGCGGTCGGGGCGAACATCTCCCAGGACGAACGGGTTGAGGTGGTTCCTTCGCCAGCTCGCCGGCGCGAAGGAAAAGCTCCGGCGGTCGAAGCGACTGTGTCAGACGTGACACTTACCGCCCCGCACTTCGTTCCAGCCGATTTCGCCAATCGACCAGAGATCGCCCCTTTTGTGGATGGGGTGTGCCAGGTTATCGCGCCCACCGAAGGCCTTGGTCTCTTCATCGAGATGAACGAGTTCGGCGAGAGCTGTGCCGCCGTGGAGAGCTTGCTTGTTCGGGTACGCCCCTTTTTTTGTGCGAAATTTTCCCTTTTCGCTTATGTCATGGCGTAATTGTTTCGGATTCCCCTACCCAGGGCCTTGCCGCGCACCTGAGTGCGAAGAAATCCGCCATGGAAAGGCTAGATGGTTACCGGCTTCAGCTCCGGAAGGCCGAGGACGACTTCGCCACAAGGAGGACGAAAGGCGCGTTGTGGCAGACACCTTGAGGAGGGCTAATGCGGAGAACAGGTCCCTCCGTGCTGATCTGGAGGCGGCAAACAAGCGGGGCACCGAGCGTGATCGCCAACTTGCTACGGCCGAAGAGAGGATCAAGTCTCTTGAGACCCGCCTCGTTTCGGCCGAGACCACTGCTTCGACTTTGAGGACGGCAATGGAATCCGCCAAGCAAGCCTGTTACACACTCAGGTTGGCCCTGAACGACCTTGGTGCGCGGGCGGAGGACGCCCCGGGGGATGACAGGACAGCTTTCGACTTTTCTGAGTGGACGCAAGAGGCGGCCGGCTTAGTTGTCGAAGTGGCCGGCGCGTACGAGGATTGCTATGCTCGTGTTTCGGCAGGCTTCGTGCTTAGCCTGCTACATACGCACGGTTGTGAGCATATCAGAGATTTTCCCCAATATGTGATGGAAGAATGGCCTTCGAACTCGCAGCACTCCGGGGCGGCCTTGAAGGCCTTCCGAAATGGTTTCTGGGAGGACGGCGGTCGGGATTGTGTGAAGACCCGCCTTCGTGAAAATCTTGAGAGGATCGCGAAGGAGGAGGAAGCTGCTGCCGCCTTCACCGGAGGGGATCCCGGGTCGTCGGAACCGGTGGTCGAACGCGAGGGCGAAGGCAACAAAGGCCAAGACCATCCTGGGGTGTGAGGCCCTTCGCCCTCGTATGATTTTTTCTTTTTTTGTGTTTGTAGCCCTGCTTTATATAGGTTCTTTGCATGTTCGGCTTTTAGCCGCCTTCGCCTTGTAACTGTTATGACTTCTCGCTAATGAAAAAATTACCATTTCGCTTACTTTATTATCCTGTTGGACGGTGGTATTGATTTCGCCCGGATTTTTTTCTTTTGCAATCGTTCTTTTGTGCTTTATTAGTAGGCTTATGGCCGGAAATCATGCATTCGGCCCCCCACTGGCGATTGGTGAAAAGAAAACGAGAAGTTCGTGGCAGCGAAAGGTTTGCCGAAGGTAAAGCGTCCTCTTCGGCCCATTTACCGCGAGATGTTAATAAACGGCAACAGTTACCAAGTCATAAAGGTTGCTAAATGGATGCGCACGCATCTGGGTCAAACCTTAGAAGATTATGATCGCCATCGTGTTTCGTGCCTCGAGAATAGTACAAACTTTTGGCGAAACTTTAAGAGGTCGATTCGCCAAGAGGCGATTGCTTGCCGCCGTTATGGTGTAGTTTGTGTTTCGCCCCCCCTCTCCTCTTAAGGTAGTGTATGACATTAGCAATAATGGCGAACCATGTTCGCCAAGTCGTTCCTTAGGGAGTGGGGATTACTTCGGGGGCGAAGATGTAATTTATTTGTGAGTTGGGCTGTGAAGGCTTTGCTTTCTATGCTTGTGGCATGTCGTATGGCTGTAACCTTCGATTATTTTTCCGAAATTAATAAAGATGTGTTTTATTTCCATTTCGCTGTTTTCGCATTGTCACCTTTCGTGCTTTCGTTAGGTCGAAACATGTCGGCCGCTTTGCGTATAATAGCGAAATAGGTATGCTGAATTTTCAGCTTTCGACTTCCGTTCTTAATTTGTGGTATTCCGCACTGGAAGAAGCGCTTTTGTTTTTACGTTGATCGAGTACAACGGTATTCGGTTAGTTATTTCCGAAATAAGCTGTCGCGGTTTCAACGTTCGGCGAGCGATGCTTCGGCCGATTCGTTTCGCCCCCCTGATGTTTTCGCTGATCAAGGCGTTTGCCTTGGGGTTTTTCCACGAATTATCATTTACACGGGAAAAGAGGCGAAAGACACAAAAATTTTATACTGGTTCGGGCCTCCAAGGCGGATAATAACCCTACATCCAGTTTTTTTCTTTTTTTATTTTCCTCTTTTTTTTTGCATTTTTGTGCCGAAGGGCTTACATATCAATATTTACATTTTTACAAGTTGGCGATTTGGGTGCCACCCGTTCTAGACGTAGAAACGCCTAAGGGAAGCAGTGTTCCAGGAATGGTCGAACTCTTCGCCTTCCAGAGTCGCTAGGCGAAAGAAGCCTGTTTTGGACCTGTGCTTGATGAGGTACGGCCCTTCCCACTTCGATTCAAGCTTCCCGACCGCCACTGGGTTCGCCTTCTTCCTTAGGATGAGATGGCCAGACAACAGCTCTGTCGGTCGAACTTTTTTGTTATAAGTTGCTGAAGTGCTTGTGGCGTATTTGTGCATGTGTTCCAATGCTTCGACTCTTACCCCTTCAAGGAGTTCGAGTGACACCTCGCGCCCGTCTTCGCCTCCCGAGAACATCACTCTTGGCGAATTAGCCCCTAGCTCAGTTGGGGTCATTGCTTCATCGCCATAGAGGAGCATGAACAGGCTGAACTTGGTTGGCCTTACGGGGGTCGTTCGAAGGGCCCAGAGAACAGATAACATTTCGTCTAGACATTTGCCCTTTACTACCCCCTCAAGTCTTTTCTTGAGCTTCTCCAGGATTTTGCCATTTGTTCGTTCGGCTGCCCCATTTGACTGTGAGTGCACGACCGAAGCGAACCTGATTTCCAGGTTTAGCCCTTCGCACATTTCTCTGAATTTGTCAGAGTCAAATTGCTTGCCGTTGTTAGTGATGAACTCCTTTGGCACTCCAAAACGGCAATGTTTTTTCACATGAACTTCTGTATAGCCGCCGAAGTGATCGCACCGAGTGGTTCGGCCTGGATCCAGCAGGAGAAGTATTCGATGGCTACAATTGCGAACTTGTACCCATTTCGTGCTACAGGGAATGGGCCAATGATGTCTAGTCCCCATCTGGCGAAAGGCCAGATTGGTGCGATAGGCTGCAGCTCATACTGAGGTGCAGTTTGGCTTCGGCCGTGCCGCTGATAGCTTTCACACCTCTTGGCTTGCTCGACACAAACTTTTAGCACGGTTGGCCAATACACCCCCTGACGAAACACTTTGGAAGCAACCGTCCTTGCGGCTTGTTGCGCACCGCACAGCCCCTGGTGTATTTCTTTCGCCATCTCCTCTCCTTCGGCGAAAGGAATGCAGCGAAGTAAGGGTTGGAGCACCCCGGAATGATACAGCTGGCCGGAGACTAGCTTGTATTTTGTGGCTCTAAGCTGTAAGCGCTTCGCTTCTGCTTCGTCCTCCGGGAGCCAGCCGTTCTTTTGGTACTTGACGAACGGTGTTCGCCAGTCCTCTAGGTCTTCACCCAGCTCTGCCTGGTCGATAGCCATGACGTCCAGACTTTCCGTGGGCACACTTGGTGCGTACAAGACTTCAAAAAAGATGCCTGGCGAATGTGGGCCTCCACAGGCGGCAGATTTCGCCAGGGTATCCGCTTCCTCAATCTGGCCTCTAGGTAAGTGTTCGACCGTTATGCCAGCGAAGCACTTTTCCATAGACCGAATAGCCTCTAGATATCTCTTCATTCCTTCTTCTTTCGCCTCAAAAGACTTGTCAACATGACTACTGTCACACCCTAAAAATCCCAAAAATATAAATTATTGTGTAAATGGAATTTTAGAAATGATTTTTAAAAGCCTAGAAGAAAAGATTTAATTTTAAATAATAAATTCCAATATAAAATTGGGCCAGATAAAATTTTATTAAATACTTTGCTTAATTCTATAATTCCTAGATTTTTCTGGGATTTATTTGAGCTAAGGAAGTATTTTTAATAAATGAAAGTGCATTTCATGAATTATTTAAATTGAAAAAGGTTTTAAAAATTCTTCTTTTGGCTTTGGGCCGAAAGTCGGCCCAAAACCTCTCTTCTCTCTCTTCGGCCCAAGCCGGCCCAGCCCAGCCGAGCCGCGCGCGCGAGCCGCTCTCCTCTCTCTCTCCTGCCACTGACAGGTGGGGCCTGTCGTCTTCCTCGGGCCGGAACCCTAACCTTCCATCGCCGTCGTCGGGCCGCCGTGGGCTTCGCCGCTGCCTCCCGACCCCTATAAAAGGTTCCCCGCGCTCCTCTCTACCCTCCGCCGTCCTCGCCTTCGCCTCTCGTAGCGCGAATCGCCCTAGCGCCGTGCACCCGTGCGCCGCCGTTGCCGCCGCCGCTCTAGCTGTGCGCCGCCGTCGCTCCGGTCATCGCCGTCGCTCGGGGAGCTCACCATCGTGGTCGCCGTCGCGTCGCCGTCCTCGTCCGACCCTTCACCGTTGCTGTGGACCGCCAGAACATCGTCGCCGTCGACAACCCGAACCTCTCCGCCGCTTCATCCTCGTCGCCGGCGTCATCCGTTGCTCCTCCGCCGCTAGTTCGGTCGTCGGTGAGTTCGCCGTGCCCTCCGCATCCCATTGCCGCTTTCCGTTCGCGCTGCCGCGCCGTAGATCGTCGGCGGGCATGCGAGTCCGAGCCGCCGTCGCCGTCGTCGGTCAGGGATGACGTCATCGCTGACGTCATCATGTTCGTGTCCCCGTGAGCCGCTGTGGACCGATTGATCTCGGCCGTCCGTTCGGTCCAATTGATCTCGGCCGTCCGATCTTGTAGACCGTTCCCGTGGACCCGGTCCACCGTAAACCCCGAGCCCGCTGACGCAATAAATCCCTTTTTCTTTTCAAAAATAATTCATTATTGCGTCATAATTCAATTAAAATTTATATAAATGATTTAATCCGATTAAATCTTTAAAAATTCATAACTAATTCATCTTAGCTCGGATTTAGTTGGTTCAAGTCTCTAAATTTTTCTAAAATTGAGATCTACATGTTAAAAATATCCACATATACTGTTCATGCTTGCTTATGTGCTGTTTTGGTGTTTTTGCTCTTCTCTGTTTAGAATCCGACGTTTCCGGAGAGTCCGCTTTTGCAGGAGAAGATTTAGAAGAGTTCCAAGGCCAGCAAGGCAAGTCACACAGATCCTAATCGATCCTTTGAGCATGTTGATCCCATTTAAAGCTATTGTTTCTATTCAACTATTGCATTTATTTTCGAATGTCATTGGGTGGAAATAGCCTATTGTTTGTTATAGCCCTTTTGTTCTTGATTATCTTATTCCTTGATACCTTGGGTTATTATAACTTGACTAGTTGAACTTTATATATTGGTTCGACTAGATGATTAGATGTAATTGCTTAGCCATGCCTAGAAACTTTAGCACACTAATGGGATAACTTATGATTCACTATTATTTAATGATGGCTTAATGATAGTTCACGATGGTCAATCGTGATTGGTTGATTAATTAATTTGACAACTAAAACCTGATAATGGTGGGTTGTGAGTACATGGTTTTGATGGTCGTGCTCATGACAATTAAGGACCGGTTCACGAACTTCGGTTGTGAAACATTAACCGTGCCAACCACAAGCCAGCGTGGGCAACGGCTTTATCTTTTACATAGCATAGTTCATTGCGGAGCACCAGACTGAGAAGTGGCGGAGATAAGCCCACGGGGGTCGCTGGGGAGTCCATGCCTTGTTTATAAGGGGGTGACTATGATCCGGGAATGGTGCACTGTAGTGAATTGTGTTGTGTGAGGGGTAATGTCACAGCTCCTTTCCGAGGTACCGTGGTGGTACTAAGGCACATGGTGACATGATGTGGGGCTGTGTCTTGTGGGTACAGTGGTACACCTCTGATCAGAGTAAAACTATTCGAATAGCCGTGCCCGCGGTTATGGGCGGGTCTAACAATGTCTTTCGTGATTAGTCTCACCCTTCCCCCTTTAGTGAAAGATGCTATAACTGGTTATAATTGATTAGCTCCTGGTTTGGAATGGTATATTCCTGGTTTGGAGATTAGAACTGTGCAGCCGGGGTTGGTTGTTCAGAATGGTTGGGCCTATACAACAGGGTATGTTGTATAGTGTTGGATTAATACTGTTTAATTAATACTCTACTGTTTTATTAAATTCTGAAATATTTATTAAATGCTGTTTATGCAAAGAAACCTATATTATGCCATCCTTGGTTATCCTGTGCACTTGCATAATTGCTGCGTGACTTGCTGAGTATGTCATATACTCACCTTACAATCATTCATCAGAGGAGGAGTTCTACAGTGAAGCTGATGGTGGTGAGGATTTGGCGTAGTCCTTGTCAAGCTGCCTGTGGAGTGGTGTCGTCTGCGCTGTTTATTCTTTATTTTTCCGCTGCTTAGATCTTTATTGTTTTGAGAGGAACTATCCACCTCTGTAATGACATTTTATTCGCTTATTAATTAGAGTAATAATTGTACTCTATTATCAATTTGTTGTTGTGTGCCTCGGCTGATTCCTGGACGAGGGTTTACACACATGTAAGCGTTTGGAATTTTGGATAGAAATTCCGGGCGTGACAATTACCACTAGTTTGGAGTCTGTTCGGATGAGCAAAGGCCGAACCCCCAATGCTTTCGCCTTTCTTAGGCCCAATAGTATAGCTTCGTATTCGGCCGTGTTGTTGGTCGTGTTGAACTGCAGCCATGCGGCATACCGAATCGGCACGCCCCCTGGTGAAGTTAGGACTGCCGCGGCACCCGCCCCCTTGTGCGACCACGAGCCGTCGGAGTGCATTACCCAAGGCTGTTCGACGGGCTCGGGGTCGGAGGCGATCGTCGGTGTCCATTCGGCTACGAAGTCAGCTAGGACTTGGGATTTGATGGCAGTACGGGTGACAAAATGTAGGTCGAAAGGTGATAACTCCGCCGCCCACTTGCTGAGTCGGCCAGTGATTTCCTTGCCCCGTAGCACTTCGCCCAAAGGATACTGCGATGGCATAGTGACTTTGTGAGCCTGAAAGTAGTGCTTAAGCTTGCGCGAAGCCATCACTAGGGCGTAAGCGAGCTTTTCCATTTCAATGTACCTTGTCTTCGCCCCTTGCAAAGCTTCAGAGACGAAATATACTGGTTTCTGACCTGACTCTGTCTCTTGGACAAGGGCTGCACTGACCGCCACCGACGAAACTGCTAGATAGAGTAGCAGTTCGCTTCCTGGTGTTGGACTGACCATTGCGGGTAGGCTCTGCAGATACTGCTTTAGCTCGTCGAACGCTATTTGGCATTCGGGCGTCGACCTAAACTATCCCGCGCCCCAGAGGGTTTTGAAGAAGGGCAGACCTCTTTCGGCTGCTTTTGAGAGAAATCGACTGAGCGCCACAATTCGGCCAGCGAGCTTTCGTACTTCGTGTACGCTCGACGGGGGCTTCATTTGCTAAATGGCGTCGATTTTCTCGGGGTTCGCCTCGATGCCTCTTTCAGAAACAAGAAAACCCAACAACTTGCTCGCGCGAACACCGAAAACACACTTCTCAGGATTCAGTTTCATACCAGCCACGCGCAAGTTGTCGAAGGTCTCTTGTAAGTCGATCCGCGGCAAGGGAAAGTCGTCTTTCGGGCACGCCTTATTGAGGTCTATAAAATCAACGCACATGCGCCACTTGTCGTTCGACTTTCTCACCAAAACCGGGTTCGCCAACCACTCGGGGTGGTCGATCTCTTGGATCACCCCGCCTTGAGCAGCTTCTGCATTTCGGCTTTTGCTGCCTTTTGGCGATCGGCGGACATCTTCCGCAGCTTCTGTTTCCTTGGCTTGGCATCCGGCTTGACCGCCAGATGGTGCATGATGAGGTCTGTCGAAACACCTCCCACTTCGTCGGGGCTCCAGGCGAAGATGTCAATGTTCTTCTTGAGCACCACCAGGATGCTTTTAGCTTCCTCTTCGCCTAGATCGCCCCCCAGCAGGACGAGCTTTGCAGGATCGGCATCGTCGACTTGCCATGAGGTGAAGGCTTCGGCATGCGTTTAGCGTGGTCATGTGGTTCGGCCTCAACATTGTGCACTGTCCTGCTGATTGCGGCCATGTCGCCCTTCGATGTGGTCGAGGGTTAAAGCCCCTTGGCGACGATCACACCAGTTGGGCCCGACATCTTGAGCTTGAGATAGTTGTGATGGGGGATGGCTTTGAACTTGTTCAAGATTGCACGGCCGAAGATAGCATTGTAGTTGTATGGGATGTCAACGACATCAAACAGTATTTGCTCTTCACGTCTGTTTTCACCTGTGCCGAAAGCTACCACCAGTTGTACTTGGCCCAAGACTTGAACTGCTTTGCCGTCGAAACCTCGAAGCGAGGCTGGCGCCTGGGTGAGGGCTAATGTTGCAACCCCATCATGGCATATGCTTCGGCAAAGATGACATCGGCCGAACTTCCTCCGTCAACCAGGATTCACCGGACTTCGAAGCCAGCTACCTCGGCAGAGATCACCAAGGGGTCTTGATGTGGGAATAGCACCCCTTCGACGTCCTCTGGTCCGAAAGATATTTGCTGGTTCAAGTACCTCAGAGTTCCTTCGCCTGCCGCAGATATGTTGTACACCGTTCGCAGCTGCATCTTCTTCTGCCGCTTCGACTGTTGGACTGGTGGATCGGCCCTTGTAATCACTTGGATTACTCTGCGCTGGATGTCTTGTCGCTGTTCAGCCGGGGGTGCTTGTTCTTGAGCAGCTTCATGAGGTGCTTTGACAGCAGCCCCTTGTTGCCGCCTTTGGTCTTGAGCATTGCCACGCTGCTAGATGTTTCGGCATTGCTCGGTGGTGTGTGAGGATCGGCCATGGTATGCGCAATAAAGGTCCTTCCTAACCTTCTTGCGAACAAGCTTTTGATGGCTGCCTGCTTGCTGAGCATCGAACTCCTTGCGGAGGGCTTGGACCTCTTCGACAGCCATCACCGCCTTGCCCACGCGATCATTTCTGAATTTTCTCCAAGTCGAGGGAGCTTGACCTGTCCTTGGCGGTTGTCCCTGATTCGCCGACTGAGGTTGGCGAGTGGTGAGAGGAGCGGGTTCGGTGATCTGCGCTTGCACTTGGGCTTGGGCAGCGGCGACGGAGGCTTTGTCTTACTCAGCTTGGATTGCTTGCCATCGCTTGGAATCTTCTTTGCCTCTTGCGTACCCGTCGATGATGCGAAGCAGGTGCTCGAGTGTCTGCGGCTCTTTGTTGGCGATTTTTCTTGTGAGCTCGCCTTCGAGCAGTCCGGTCGAAGCAGCGTTGATGACAGATGCTTCGGTTATATCTTGAACTTGGCATCGGGCTTGCGAGAAACGACGTATGTACTCTCATATTGATTCGCCCAGCCTCTGGCGAATGCCATGCAGATGTTGCTGCGTCTTTGGCTCCTCGTAGGTGCCTCGAAAGTTAAGAACAAAGACATCGTACAATTGCTCCCATGAGTAAATGCTATTGGCCGGTAAATTGAAGTACCAAGAACGGGCGATGCCATCTAGAGCAAGATGGATTACCTTTGCCTTGGTGTTTTCATCGCCGTGAGCGGCTTCGATCGCGGACTCGTAGATGGACAGAAACTCTTTTGGGTCTGTTTCGCCCGAGTAACACGGAACGGGTGGGAACTTGAACTGGGGTGGTATTGGACAGATCTTGTTACCCCCACTCAGCGGTAGCCCCTTTTCGCCCCCCGCTCTGTTCGCGGCACCTTGCTGCGGATATGGCGTGGCGAAGGGCGAAGTCATGGCTTGCGCGTGAGGTTGGCCCACAGTGTTCGGCTGCCCCGCTCCGAATGTTGACGCTTGGAGCGCCGCCATGGATGGGTCGAACGGAGTCTGAGTCCAAGCCATGGCGACCTGGTTCGGCACTTGATTTGCTCCGAAGCCTGGTGTCAGTGCCTGTGGTTGAATGGTTGGTGCTTGAGCAGTGTTGCTGAAGTCGAACTGCGGTCCTTGACTCCAAGGCGAAGCCCCCGGACCTGGCTGGTTCGACGGTAGCCAACTGGGTGCACCTTGACTTGTGTTCCCCTCCGGTCGGGCCGAAGGGGCTGTACTTGGAACGTTGTGGGGTTGGCTGAGTTGCTGAAGGAAAGCATGAAACTGCGCCTGCAAAGCCGATGCCCCTTCCGCATTGCTTGTGACATTCAGCCAAGTGGTGGGGGTGTACTTGGGTAGCAGTCGGCCTAGCCTGTGGCTGCACATGAGGGGCCGGGTGTACTGTTGTGGCCGAAAGCTGCCCGGCGAAGTACACTGGCACTTGCATGGCTTGCGGCGGAAGGGCCTGAATCGATGCTTGCGGGTATACTTGGGGTGGAATTTAGCCTGCCAAATACTGGAGGATTAGGGGCGAAGCGACCTTGGCCTGCCGCGCTGCCTCGTACGCCTATTGCTACTCTTGCATCTGGCGAAGCATGCCCTGGAGTCAAGTCATATTCTGGCGCATGGCCTCCATATCGGCTTCGGCTTATGCTTCGAGGTTGGGGTTGACTTGTGCAGCGGCGAGCGCGGTCGAAGTCGTTGCCGGCTGTGACGAAGCGGCCTAGGGCACTAGCAGATGGCTTGTCGAAAGGATCTCCGCCCTGGTCTGGAGCACCCTTGCCTCTGCTGCTGCCTTCGCCGCGTCGACCGTGTTCGGCACCTGCCCTGACGGAGCAGCAGGAGCCGAAGGTGGCAGTTGCGGCGCGGGTGCCGAAGCCGATGGTGCTCCCCCAGCTTCGGCGATGGGCGCCGAAGGCTCTGCTTCCTCTTCAGTGGCCATCTCCTCTCCTGCTACGCTCTCCTTTCGATTTGCAACCTTCTCCTTCACGACCCTCTTCGGTGGCATTCGCTCTCAGTGGTTTTGCTCGGAGGTCCCCACGGTCGGCGCCAGCTGTTGTCGAAACGACAACTGCATACGTCGAAAGACGTGGTTACTCAACTGTGTGGGAAAGCAGTAAGCTATATTAACTCTGAGAATTATTCTTGAGATCCCCCTTTACATGACCCTAGGGGTCTATTTATAACCCTATTACAAGCCCCCCTATTAGGGTTTAGGTTTTTACAGGGGAATTTACATGGTTGTCCTTATAAAAGGGATATTTACATTGGTACACAGTGTCATTTGCATGCATGGGCTCCTAATGGGCCAACGGATTGGGCCCGGCCTATGGCGAATGGGCCCGTCAGGCCGAAGCAGCCCGTGAGACCGCTTGCATGCCGAACCCGTCCTAATGAAGGCCTTGCGGCTTCGCCATGCACCCTTCGCCATATGCCATTCGCCCAAGATGCTTTTGCTACGCACGGACCCGACGCGGCTTGTCAGCCTGCGATATCTTCGCCCATAGCCTTCACCACACGGCTTCGCCCAATCGGCTCTGATGTCTTTGGCTTGAATCCTCGCTAGTCCTTGGGTTTCGGCAGGCCCGGCGGAAGGGCCTCGTGGCATACCGCCAACAAAATCTTTATGGCAGAAGAAGACATTCACAAGACTGCTTTCAGGTGTCCTGGTGGAATCTGCTTATATGAGTGGGTTGTGATGACTTTTGGCTTGAAAAGTGCTGGGGCTACATATCAAAGGACCATGAATTATATATTCCATGATTTGATCGGCTTGTTGGTTGAAGTTTACATTGATGATGTGGTTGTTAAATCAAAAGAAGTAGAGGACCACATAGCCGATTTGAAAAAGCTTTTTGAGAGAACGAGGAAATATGGTCTGAAGATGAATCCCACGAAGTGTGCTTTCGGTGTATCGGCTGGACAGTTTTTGGGCTTTCTTGTTCATGAGAGGGGGATTGAAGTAACTCAACGGAGTGTCAATGCGATCAAGAAGATTCTACCTCCAGAAGACAAGAAGCAATTGCAGAAGTTGATCGACAAGGTAAATTTTATTAGAAGGTTTATTTCTAACTTATCTAGGAGATTAGAACCTTTTACACTCTTGCTAAGGTTGAAAGCCGATCAAGAGTTCACTTGGGGGGCAGAGCAACATAAGGCTTTGGACAATATTAAGGAATATCTTAGCTTTCCTCCAGTATTGATTCCTCCACAGAAGGGAATACCAATCAAATTATACTTGTTGGCTGGTGAGAAGTCGATCGGTTCGGTTTTGATTCAAGAGCTTGAAGGCAAGGAAAGAGTTATTTTCTATTTTAGTCGCAGGCTTTTGGACGTAGAAACAAGGTATCCACTGGTGGAGAAGTTATGCTTGTGTTTGTATTTCTCTTGCACCAAGTTGAGGCATTATTTGTTATCCAATGAATGCACCATGGTATGCAAAGCCGATGTGATCAAATATATGCTATCGGCTCCGGTTCTTAAGGGAAGAGTTGGAAAGTGGATATTTGCCTTGACAGAATTTGATCTTAGATATGAAACACCCAAGGCAATCAAGGGGCAGGCTATAGCCGATTTTATTGTGGATTTAACCACGGGGCAGTATGGATTTAACCACGGTTTTTCTTGGCTTTTTTTCTTGTTGATTGCAGGATCAAATCAACTGGCATGCTCATGAACCTAAAAGCAAGATTTTGGACCTGCACTGAAGTTAAGCAGATCTTCTAGGCCAGTGTGTGTTTTTTGCATCAACAGATGCATCACAATATACATGGAAATCTTTCGTCTAATCGGGTAAAATCAAGACAGGTGCAGTTACCAACCGTCGTTTGAGTTCTTCAAAACTCCTGTTGCATTCAGCATACTAGATAAACTTTTCTTCCTTCTTCAATAGCTGGGTCATTGGCTTGGCAGTTTTAGAGAAGTTCTCAATAAACCGGCGGTAATAGCCCGCGAGTCCTAGAAAACTTCGAATCTGAGTGATTGTCCTTGGTGGGGTCCACTTGGTGACTGACTCCACATTTGCTGGATCCACAGCTACTCCTTGAGCACTTACGACATGACCTAGAAACTGAACTTCCTTCAGCCAAAAGTCACACTTGCTGAACTTGGTATACAGTTGGTGCTCCTTTAACTTTTCAAGTACCAGCCAAGGATGCTGCTCATGTTCTTCCTCAGACTTGGTGTAGATCAATATGTCATCGATGAAAACCATGACAAACTTGTCCAGAAATTCCATAAACACCTTGTTCATCAAATTCATGAAGAAGGCAGGTGCATTAGTGAGTCCGAAAGACATAACTGTGCACTCGAACAACCCATAATGAGTGATGAATGCTGTCTTTGGAATATCCTCTTCACGGATCCTCAACTGGTGATAGCCTGATCGCATGTCTAACTTAGAGAAGACAGTAGCTCCTTTCAGCTGATCAAACAGATCATCAATTCTTGGCAATGAATACTTGTTCTTAATAGTGACCTCATTGAGTACGCGGTAGTCAACACACATCCTCTTGGTTTTGTCTTTCTATTCCACAAAGATCACCGGAGCACCCCAAGGAGACGTGCTCGGGCAGATGTATCCCTTCTGTAACTGTTCATCAACTTGTTTTTTGACTTCTGCCAACTCGTTGGCTCCCATTCTGTAAGGCCTGTTGTGGATCGGTGCAGTTCCCGGCACAAAGGCAATCCTGAACTCGATATCCCTTTTCGGTGGCATTGTTGTCCGGTCCTCCGGGAAAATCTCTAGATACTCTCTGACTATGGGAATATCCTCCAACTTCTTAGTGGTTTTCTCCACTGCTACCTCTTGTTCTTCACCAGCAGCCTGGTTTAAACTGATCCCTAGCTTCTGCGGTACTAGAGACTGGAAGGTTACCACTTCTCCTTTCGCATTGGTCAACTTGATGGTGCGGCTAGCGCAGTCAATCACTCCTTTATGCCTTGTCAACCAATCCATTCCCAGTATGACATCTAGGTCCTTGGATTTGAGAAGAATGACGTTGGCTGGAAAAAGCAACCCATGGATTTCAACTTTCACTGATGGTCATGCCACCTCTAGGAGTATGAACTCGCATAGGTATCTTGAGCTTCACCAAAGATAACCCATGTGCACCAGCAAAACGCTTGGAAATGAAGGAATGAGTTGCACCAGAATCAAACAATATTATCGTCGGTGTCGAGTTGATGGGAAATGTGCCCAATATAGCCTCTGGTGCTGACTGTGCCTCCTCCGCAGATGCGTGATTGACACGAGCCTGAACAAACTTGGGTCCGGCACGTCTTGGCTTCGGGCACTTACCAACCATGTGTCCGGATTTGTTACAATTGAAGCAGAGTTCGGGCTTTCCTTCGAACTCCTTGGGCTATTCTGGCAGAGCTGGCTGAACCAACTGAGCTGGACCCATTAGTGGAATTGGAGTCGGGTTGAGGCTGTGCTGCTCACTATTACTGTGACTGCCACTATGGTAGTTCCTGTTGGAGCTACCTAGTTGGTAAGGACGATGCTGCCGGATAAACATGGTGGAGGGTCCACCCTGATGTCCCATCATGAAGCGAGGCTTCTGACTGATCCCCTGGGAAGTCTTGAACTGAGCTGCCGTCCTTTTACGGTTCATTTTGTTACACTGCTCCTCCTGACGGATAGCCTTGTCAACCAGCTTCTCAAAGTCCTCATAGTCTCTGGAGATTAGCTAGTTGGTCAATTTATCATCGAGGCTAAACAAAAACTTCTCCTGCCTCTCGGCATCAGTGCGCACGTCCTCGGGAGCATAGCACGCGAGGTGGTTGAACTCATGCAGGTACTCTATAATTGTCCTAGTTCCTTGCTGCAAAGAACGGAACTCCCTCTTCTTTTGCGCTACGATGCCCTCGGGAACCTGTGCTTTATTGAAACTTTGACAAAACTCTGCCTAGGTAACTTCTGTCCCAGCTGGACGGGTCACCATGTAGTTGTCCCACCAAACAGAAGTAGGGCCTTGCAGCTGGTGTGTAGAAAAAGCAACCTTCTCCTGGTCGTTGCATTGCAAAAGGTTCAACTTCTTCT
Source organism: Oryza meridionalis (assembly GCA_000338895.3). Taxonomy (NCBI): domain Eukaryota; kingdom Viridiplantae; phylum Streptophyta; class Magnoliopsida; order Poales; family Poaceae; genus Oryza; species Oryza meridionalis. The sequence goes on along the minus strand of CM002531.2, from coordinate 12,341,606 downwards.
CAACAGCATGGAGCTAGTCGTTGGCCTAGATTGGGTTGGTTGTGCTTGAGAAAGTGGGTGGCTTGACATGGAGAAACTCTAACAGTTTGGACTGGGGTGGTGGAAGACCAAACTGCAGGTTCTGCTGCTGCTGCTGTGCTTGCTGTTGCACCTGCTGCAACACCTGATGGTACTGTTGTTGCATCTGTTGCATCATCATCGTCATCATCTGAGTCTGATTGTCCAACACCTGAGTGATCGTTGGGTTCTCGGGCGGTGGAGATGAACTGCTGTCAGATGCACCACTGGCACGTGGTCCATTGATCTGCTCTTCGCTGCCACTGGCGTCATCAGAGACAAGGGGACCATTCCTTGTCTTCACCATCTGGAGGGTGATAGATAGAAATATATGAAAAGGAAGAAAAATAGGGGGCTTAGAAACTAATCTTTCTTATAAATTTAAGTGCAATTATCTTAATCTTGATTAGAACACTGAAAATGAAGCAAACAACTCCTAATTAAGGCAGCCATACCACTCACACATGATATCGACCGCTGACTAAAGTAGACAAGGGACAAGAACCAGTTCATGCTCAAATCCAAATTAAACAAAGAAACAAATGACTCAAATAAATAACCGAGCATGGTGATTTTTATGCATAGAACATTTTTCATGAACCCAGATAAAGACACTAATGCAACTGCCTAAACAATAACTTAATGCATAAAATAGATGCATAGTTATAATGATACGCATAAAATTGCCCCATCGAACCTAGACAAGACTTAGTGCATATCACCCGATAAATTCCCGACTGACTGGCGAATAAACTCCGAATAAAAATTTTACTAAACCCTAGACTGAGCTAATTTTAAAGATCCGATCCGAATGAACGACCAAGATTTTTCCCGCAAAGCAAAGAACGAACCCCAAATTTTCCCAAAACAAATCCAAGTGCAAAAGGCATATGCAGATGGAAAGGGGTTTAAAGGGCTCTTAGGGTTTCCAGTTGGCTTGTCCGATGGTCAAGGATGGCTCTAATACCAACTTGTCACGCCCAGAAAGTCACGAACCAGAATTTCTAAGCTAAATGTGCATTAAACCCCTGTCTAGGACCAGCCAGGGTACACAAACGACAACTGTTGACATACAGATCCACGTCTTACAAAAAACATAAAAGATTAAAATGCAGTGGAAAAGATAAAACGAGCTAAACTTGAAAGCTTGACTTCTGTAGCAGGGCGACTCCACAGGCAATCCTTGACGGCAGCGATGAAACCAACCTCTCTGAGACGGCTCCAACTGAGAAGAACTTCAACTCTGGTGTGGGGGAAAAGAGAGCAAGAATGAGTACTACCCACTGTACTTAGCAAGTCATACCGGAAGAGGAGGTATGATGCAGGATATGACCAAAGGAGGCTAAAGGTTCATTTGCATAAAGCAGGCATTTAAAAGCAGTAGTTGAAAACAGTAAAACAATTGCAGTAGATTAAGCAATATTAGCCAATCACTGTCCAACGCTATACCACGTTGCAACAGGCCCATCCAACCACCTGAACTACACCAGTTCATTAAGCTACACTAGGGGTGAGACTAATCACGGTGAATCTGGTTGATCGCCCATAACCGTGGGCACGGCTATTCGAATAGTTTTGCTCTAGTTAGAGTGTACAAGTGTACCCACAAGGCATGATTCCACACATGTCGCCATGCCCCGAAGTAACACCATGGCACTGCAAAGGGGGAAATCGAGACAAGACCCTTCGCATAACCCTCCCCTAACCATCCACACCACGCTAAGGTTTCACCCCTACCCCAACGGGCAGTGGGCAGTCCCTTCGTGCGCCGCGGTGAATCCGGCAGCTGGACTACCGGACACCCCGGCCGACCCAACTCCATCACGCCCACCCTCGCCACCGGTGCCTAGGAAAGGGTCGAGCTATACTTCAGATCAAGCAGTTACCCACTCCCGCTTGTGGCAAGCATGGTAAGTCTCCCAGGGTTTCCCGTGAACCGGTCCTTAACTGCCATGGGTGCGACTAGCAAAACCATGCACCCACAGCCCACCATTCGGTGTATTTTAATTAACTAACACCATTGTGGTGGCACCAATCCAAAGCTATGCTAATAGTCAAAGTCTATGCATTAATGTGATCCCCATTTGTGTACTAGTTGAGCTAAGCATGGCTAAGCATTTCCTAAACCAACATCTAATTATTTTGATATCAATGGTATAAGGTAATGGCTGAGTAATGGGACCCATTCCACGTGACATTGTAAAATAATGCAACATTTAATAGAAATGCGAGACACTTGTAAATTGGTTATAATATGATCAATTGAAATGCATGACTTGTCTTGCCCTCGCACTGATGAGATCTCAGCAACGTCTTAGAGAAACCGCGGATCGACGAAACAGCCGAAATCTACGCGACAAACAAAGCACACAAGAAAAACATGCTATAAGACTACTGAAACAGGAAACAAAACGGATTCCAGGGATTTTTATGAATTTACTAAGACTTGAAAGGACTTAAACGGAGCTCGGATGAATTAGTTATGAATTTTAGAAGATTCTCTATGTTTTTACTAATAAAGAAAAGGCCTTAGTTATTTATTGCGCAATATATTACCCAGGCTGACGTCAGCGAAGGGGGGAGGGACCAGTGCCGGCAAGAGGGCCCCACCCAGCAGCGGCTCAAAGGGGCCGCCGGTCCACCATGGACCGGGACCACGAGAGTGGTCCACGGGACCGACGGTCCAGATCGGGCCAAAGCCGATCAGACGGCGCGGGGAGGTAGCGGCTGGCCTCGACTCGGCTTCAAAGCTGGCCGGCCGGACATGGCTAGCGGCGGCGGCGCGCGCGGTCATCGACGGTGACCGGCGGCGCGGAAGGCGGCGGTGCCCGAAGGCGACGATCCCCGAAGGCGGCGGTGACCTACTCCTGCGCCCAGAGAGCGGTGGCACATGCGGGAGAGAGGGAAGGAGGGGGGAAGAGGGGCATCTCACCGGAGAGGCAACGGCGATCGGTGCGGAGGAGAAGGCGGCGACGACCGGCGGCTCGGAGGGTTGGACGGGCGGCGGCGACACCCTAGGAGAAGACGGAGAGGAGTTAGGGCGGAGGGAAAATCCCACAGCGGCTACCATTGCCGGCCGGAGATGGAGGGGAGGGAAAAAACTCACCGGCTCACGAGGGGATAGGCGCTCTGGTGATATTTCGGCAACGCGAGGCGGCGGCCGGGAATGCTCTTGCGGTGGCGAAGCTAACGGCGGCGGCGGCTCTAGCAGCGGCGGCGCGCGGCCGAAGGCGGCGGCAAGCGGCGGCGCTAGCGGCGAGCGGCGCGAACATGATAGAGAGCACGGGAGAGGGCGGCGAGCGAGGGAAACGAGAGAGGGGGCTCGGGGGAGTGTTTTTATGGGCGAGGGAGGGGAGGACGTGGCCGGGAACCCTCTCGATTTGGCCGGCAATGTGGGAAGGTGGGGAGAGAGGGGAGGGGATTCGAAACGAATCCCGCCCATTCTCGGGCGTGAGCGAGGGCGGGAGGAGCACGGGAGGGGCAGCGATGTGGGCGCGGCACGGAGTGGGGAGGAGTGGCCATGGGAGAGGCGGGAAAGGTGGGCGGCGCGGGAGGTAAGAGACGACCGACAGGTAGGACCCACCTGTCGGCGTCCCAGATAGAGGAGGGAGGGGCGCATGGGCTGGCCCAATAAAGGGGAAGGGCACGGGAGGGAGTGGGCCGACGGCCCAAGAAGAAAAAAGGGGAGGAAAAGAAAAAGGAAAAAGGAGAGTATTTTTCCTGGATTTACATTGCACCTTGATGATTTTAAATGGTTAAAAATTATTTACAGGGCCCTGAAAATTTCGCTAAAAATCCTGTTAATGTATTGCCACATGTGGAACCCAAAAACAAATTTTTAAAGCAAGAAAAAGGGGGAAACACCAGGGCGTGACAAAGGCCCAGGGAGAAAAATCCGGACCAATGATTGACTTATTTTTTACTTTTCATTAAAATCTTATCTTAACTAATTAAAAGATTCGTATTTTTCCGTTCATCACCTCTCTTTTCGTCTGTACATCCGTCCTATCCCAATCCAATTTTGTTAGCGATGGAAAAAATTGCAAGAAAAAAAGAAACCTAATAAAACACCCACGGATTCACTACCAATACATCATAGATTAAATCACAAGAAGGGAACCAAAAAGAGGAAAAATTGCAAAAACAAGTCTCTTAAAACATTCATCACAAAAAAAATTACAAGGAGGGGATGGAGGAGCCCCAGAATGCCCACAACTGCCACCGGCGACCACGCTCATCGCCATCACGTCTGCCGCCAAAGCGCCCGCTCCAACCGCCTCCTACTCCTGCTCCCAACATCGGCAGAGGGGGATGGAGGAGGAGGCCGTCGCCGCTGCCGAGGAAGGGGGGCAAGGTGGAGCTGGTCGCCACCGGATCCGCCCGTGGGAAGTCGCTGGAGGGCGCCGTCACCGCCGCTGCTCCTGGTGGGGGAGGGCGGTGCCGCCACCGCTGCTCGGTGGGAAGGGTGCCGCCGTTGCCTCCGCCGCTTTGAGAGAAGCCTCCGTCGCTGCCAGGATCTGCTTGTGGTGGGGGACGGCATCGCCGCTGCTGTCCGCGGTGGGGGACGGCGCCGCCGCAGCTGCTCGGGGAGGACACCGCCGCCGCCGCCGCCGCTTTGAGAGAGAGAGAGAGGGGGGCACGGGGATCAGGGTGAAATGGAATTAGGGTTAGGTTTTTAGGCTGGCCGATATTTATGCTGGTAGGGGATCAATTGAGACCGTCCATTAGATCGGACGGCCCTGGCTTCTCCAGCGTCGGGCCATCGCACAATTGGGCTGTCGCACTATTGGGCCGTTAAATGGGCCGCACATACCTAGCAGAAGAAGGCCACAAGTTTGGGCAGGGCTAAAATCAGAGTATTCTTTCTCTCAGTAATTTTAAGTATTTTTCTATTTTCAGAAATAGTATTAGTACCATTTTAATTGTTTATGACTGCTTATTAATTTAATTCTAGCTAAATTAAACCAATGAGAAATTTGGCTAGATGTTTCTCATGATATGGATTTATTTTCCGACCAACATTGATTATAAATTTGTATACATTTAATATATGTTCATGTTTCTTAATTGTTTACACCCACCATTGATGTAATTTAGGAATTATTTTTGTTTGACTATATAATTAATTGAGACAATACAAATTAATTATTTATGTTTATTAAACTCCTAAGTAGCCTTGGAAAATAAATCTAAGACTAAAGCCTAAATCCTATGCTAATTAATCAAATTAGACTCGGTTATACCGATTTGGTAATATATCAAAGTAGACTTGATTTTTACCGATTTGAGGTTCTCAAGGTGTCACACTATTAGACGGTAGTTTTTTCCGTTGCAACGCATGGACACTATTGCTAGTATAGGAAAAAAGAAGCCAAAGTTTGCCACAGGACACTGAAAAATTATGGTCTTTGCAATGGGACACCCAAAGAACGTGTAACTGTCCGCAGACACAGCAAAAACATGGTAGTTAGCTCCTAAACACCAAACGTATTATTTTATTATATTCGTAAAAAATGGAGAATGAAAGAGAGTTGAAAGTACCAATTTGCCCCCGTGACACCAATTTGTCCTCTATTTTTTTTTCTCTGTTGTTGGTTAGCAAGCTGCCTATCAGTGACCCCTGGAACAAGATGCATCCAAATAGCAAGCTAGCTCTGAATGTTTGATTCTCCTGAGAAGATTGCTTCAATCTGCTGTTGCTCTCTGTTGACTGCGCAGTGGTAACGCCGACGCTGCTCGAGCTCAACTGCCGCCGGTTCTGCCAGCTCGCTCCATCCCTACTCTTGCACGTCATCAATCGCCACCCCCGCGGCCGCCAGAAAGGTCAAACATAGATTTGGAGCTCGGATTATAGGGGATGAAGTTTTGTGCAGGTGGACGAAGGGATGGGGATTTTTTTTCTTTTTTTTCCCTATCAAATGGCCTCCTCGCGAGCTTGGTCCTCCTGGTCTCCCCCAACGCGGTGGTGTTGCCCCCAGCAGGCTGGCGTGGGCACACGGTCATGGCCGCCTCGGCGCGACACGCATCGCCAGCCCACGTGGACTCCCCGTGCTTGGAAGCGTATTCGTGCTATCTCACGGCCTCCCATGCCGCCATGGCCCGTGCTGCTTGGGTAAGGGAGCTCATCGGCGTCCTCCGTCAGGGAGACCCCTGCTGGCGTGTCGCCGTCAAGGTGGTGCTACTGCTCGAGCGCCCGGCATTCGCTAACCACCCACTGAAGGCTCGTGCGGGAGCTGCTGTTCACGCGCGCCATCGGTTTTGCCACCAGCGGTAAGTACTATTGCATCCTCTGCCACATCGCCTCCACCCACCTCTTCTCCCCTCGCCGCATCATTGCGCACGGGCCAAGATGCCTTACAAGTTGATAGACATAGGGGTAAATTCGTATTTTTCATGCTCTTTTTCTATTCATCTCTATTGGATATAATAATAAAATAATACGCCGAGTGTCTTATACCATGTTTTTGTGGTGTTCACGAATATATTTTCCTTTCTTGGATGTCCCATAGCTAAGACCATGATCTTTCAGTGATCTGTAGCAAATTTTACCAAAAAAAAAAGAAAGCTTGTGTGTCGCAACAGAGGAGAGCTCAACGGAAGGAGAGGAGTGTCCTGGTAAGAGACTTTTTCAACTTTCAGTTTTAAAATTTTTTACTCTTGTGCATTATGATATTAATTTATAGTACTATATTGTAGATTGTTGAAACATGAAGAAGAATGGAGATATTGCATCTTTTTCCGAAAACACGCAGCAAAGAAGAATGCTTCTAAATCATTCTCTTCCCCGGTTGTGGTAGAGGAGCACACTCAAGAAAAGTAGTATGGTAATCTTTTTTAAACTTTTATAGCCGTATAAGCTTCTTTAAGTCAAAATTTAATTTAAATACTAATTCTATATGTTATAAGATGCTTTATTAATATATCATGGTACACTTTTGGTCTATTATATTATCTATACTTGTATATACTTGTATTGTATATATTAGTATAATTAGATTTATTGTTTAAAAAAAATTTTGGGTCGGACCACCCATATCCTAAATCCAAGATCCGCCATTGTAGTGGGTCCCACTTCCTCCACCTCACCCTCTCTACCTTATCTTCTTCCTCATCTCTTCATCGGACCGAATGGCAGAGAGAGAGGCCGGGAGGCCGGCGAGACGCTGCTCCTCTCCACTGCCGCAGCCCCATGTTGCACTCATCTTCGCTGCCACGTGTGGCGTGTAGAGCCACAGGGTGCAGGCTCGAGCTCCTCCACCTCGCTGCGCGTCCTCAGGGCACAAAGCGGCATCGTTGAGCTCCTCAACCAATGCCAATGAAGGTGGACGGCAGCACAGTGGTGGCGGTGGCGGCCACAGCGGTAGGCGCTTGGTCGGAGTTCGCAGCGTTCGGGCTCGACGGCGGGGGTAGGGTAGGGTTTGGGGTTCTGGCCTAGGGCTTGGATTATATGGATTACCTCCTAAATATCTGATTATGATTAGTTGAAAAAAATTGGATTCCTATATTGCGTATAAACTTAATGCTAAATAAAAGTATTTATATCTGAAACGGATGACACATTATGGGCCTCTTCACTACGTTCTAGATTTTTGATATTTTACTCCTTTCGGAAACATATTTTATAAATGTAACTAGAAAATTTTATCATAGACTAGAAAAAATGCCCGTGCGTTGCAACGGGTAAATACTATTTTAATTTTATTATTGTTATACAGTTTAGCTATGACAAAATTCACTGTGAGAATTTCACATGAATAATTTTTAAAGAAAATCATGGGCTTCGGTTACGAGTTTGTATTTCATCTCAAGTTAGCACGCGAGTCTTTTTTAAATAGATTTCTCATACGACTCGTTTTGTATTTCCAAAAACAAACAAGCTTAAAATCCAACTCAAACATGGATATATATTTACAAAATCGGATGAACTTAAAAACCGACTCAAACACGGATAACGTACCAAAATACCTGCAAAAACATCTTTAATTTATATAATAGTAGAGATAGAGATATGGACCTACCTCAATGCCAAACATCCAAACATGTTGGGTGCCAGCACCACCCCCCCCCACCCCCTAAAAATAATTCTTTTCAAATTTTAGAAAAAGATGACAAATCAATATAGATTCGTATGCCATAGGAAAAAATCGAACAAATCAATATAAATTATGATAAGTATCAATAAAAACAGTATTAGAAATAAATTATGTATCTGATACTATTTTTATTTGTAAAACCTAAATCTGGGAGTCCTTTCTCATCTCCATCTCTTAATCCTATTAATTTATTGTCAGGTTTTTGAAAAGAGTAGGTAAATTAAATTATGACACACGATTTAATCGTGTAAATTTCATTCCTAAAATTCGATAGCAAATCAATAGAATTTGAATAACAGAAGTCGAGGAGGAACGAGGCCATATCCTCTTACCAGAGTGTTACCTAGAATATTGTTATCTAGAATGAGATTCGATATTTTGGGATGGAGGTAACAAGATTTTATAAATTAGCAAGAACGAATTAGGATACATGAGTTGTTTCAAAATTTAATAGCAAAGCAATACGAATTGGAGCAAACCTAGGTGCCATACGAGAGGTTGGCGCCAAACTGCGAGTGGATCCGAAACCCAACCTTCGGTATACATGTATTTGGCGCCAAAGGTAGTGATCCAAATCAGCAATAAGTTTCTAGGGGTTTATTATAAAATATATTTTCCAAAAGGGCTTGAGTGTAAAAAAATCCAGCCACTACTACGTTGCTGCTGAACACCCCTTCTGTTGGTTCCAATGCACTGTTGTGCCTGTACAACATGACAGGAGCGATTGTACCATCAGTCCATCATATCACTCCGGAGGCGTGATGATTTCAGTTTGACTACAAAACTCATGGAAGTTCCCTGGTTTTTTCTTAACTAGAAAAAATACCCGTGTGTTGCAACGGGAAAAAACATGAGAAATTTAAGAAAACGTTAAGAAAAAAATACATTATGTAATTAATTAAAATATAAAATCACAACTATACATGTATACGATATTGAAGAAAAAAAAGGCTCATAAAAAATCAAGGTAAATGTGGAAAATAAAATTTTCCAAATAAACTATGGCTGGATTTAATTTTTATTAAACTCTCCATGATTAATTCCACTATGTGAATTTTTTTCGGTATTTTCAGAGCACCGTTGCTAATTTTAATAATACAAACATCATTTTATAGCATTTATTTAAATGGAAATCTAAATAAAACCCTCCTTTCTCCCTGGGCCATTTTGAGCCCACTCTTTCTTTATCCCGTAGCCGAGCCGGTCCATTAACCTCACTTCTCCTCCCTTCCTCCTCGGCCTGCAAGCGCGCATCCGGCCCATCAAGCAACCACAAAATCTAATCAGCATCCCTTCTCCTCCTCTCACTGTCGTGTGGGTCCCAGTGCTACAGGGTCGTCCCCTTCTTCTGTCCGACTCTGCAGCTTCCCAACACCACAAAAAACCGCCCCCTCCATGAAATCCATCCGCATCCATGGAGATAATCCAAAATTGATTGTGGGGTTTTGATCCTCATCTCCTCTTTCCGTTTTTCTAAGAAATAGAGCAAAATCGCATCGTATCGACCTCGGAATCAAGCCATATAGCAAACCCTATAGTTGTCCGTTTTGCGTACGGGGAGGGAATCGGGCTGCCCGCCTACAGGGACGACGTACGAAAAAAGTTGGCAAAAACATCTTAAACTTTTATAATAGGTAAAGATTAAGTCCTGTTTAGATCTTATCCTAATATTTTTCACCTTGTCACATTGAACGTTTGAACACCTGCATAAAGTATTAAACATAGGCTAAAAAATAATTAATCGCACATATTGTAACTAATTTGCGAGAGGAATCTTTTAAGCCTAATTGCTCTATGATTTGACAATGTGGTGCTATAGTAAGCTTTTACTAATGATGGATTAATTAGGCCTAATAAATTCATCTCGCTGTTTACTGACGGAATCTATAATTAGTTTTTTATTAGTGTCTAAACACCACGTGTGACACTCTATATAATATCTAATGTGACACGCCAAAACTTTATACCCCTGGATCTAAACACCCCCTAGTCACATTCAATTTTCTTCTCATAACCATCTACCACCTTTTAACTATACCTCATTTAATTTAATGAAATGGGAGGTATCACAGTTTTTTCTACTCAACTTCAATATTTTCAAAAGCCTTTAAAAATCGTTATACTTTAGAACATAAGAACAAATATATAACATTTTAATGTTGTAAGTTGTAACTTAGTCAATTGTGGCACCAACATAATTGGTAGAACCGTGAGATTTTTTACATTTGCCTATTTAATTGGGTAAGGAGGTACTCCTAACATCCAACTCAATATATAAGACGTGCACGTACTGTAAGATTCAACCTTTTAAGTGTTTGAGCAATAAATATTTTATTATAAATTAAATTTTATTTGATAGAAATAATATCATTAAATTAACATTTAAGTATACTTTCATATGATTATGATTTTTTTCTATAAACATGTAGTATATGAGAAATTTAAATTTAAATATTCGTTTTGGAGATCATGCCAAGTTTGATCGCACTTTATTAAGTGGGACGGAGGGAGTAGTTGTGGGAAATTTTCTAGTTTTTTTATTATGTATGGAGGCGCTAAAAAGTTTTCTAGGTTGAATTTTGTGCATGTAAATGCAACAAATGCAGAAAATAGGCCAAAATTAGAGGGTGTGACCAGATCTCTGTTTATTACATTCATTGAGGTTTTGCTGGTTTTTTTTTTTGTTATGTTAGATCTGTATTGTCTGCCCGTTGTATTCGTGTAAATGGTGTGTTGTAAGCTACTATGCTAAGTGAAATTAATACATAGTACAAGGACAAAAATATTGGATATGGATTAAACTCAGGTTATGGTTGGGCTAATAGTTTTTTGGGAGTTGTAGTTGTTAGGGCAACAACAATATGTATAGCAAAAGTGGTTCATATGAATGGGATCCACACATATAAATTATAACTATTGTTATCTTCACAATGTATATAGATATCAACTAGTATTAGGAGGAGAGAGAAAATAGAGACAAATAACATATTTTATTCTATATGGGCAGCCCATATGCTTATGTGTGGTTTTTGCTATTTTCTTGCTATGAACTAGTTCCACAATATTGTTATGTGGCTTAATGGAATATTTTATTGCTTATGGACTAATTTTAGACTACGGCCGAGTTTAATTCCAGACTTTTTTTTCAAACTTTCAACTTTTCTATCACATCAAAACTTTTCTACACACAAACTTCTAACTTTTCGGTTATATTATTCTAATTTCAACCAAATTTCTAATTTTAACGTGAACTAAACACACCCTACTACATTGTGGATGTTGCTAGCTCGTCGAATCAATCGTCACGTCCCGGGTCTACCTTCTCCCACAGACTAGCCTTTATATTGGCTTGTTGAACGAGTTACGTCAGCAACGACGGACACTGCTGCTGTTTTCGAGGAACGGGCCAAATGGCACCACCGTACTGTATAAACTCAAATTTCAAGCTTGTCTAAAAAAAATTAAATGAAAACTCAAATTTCAAGCCATGGACGAAAGGTTCAGCTTGAAAACAAACTACTTCCGTCTTTAGTTCTATCTCGGTCCTAAATTAGTTGTTTTTTTAGAACTTAAACTTCATCCTAAAATAATTATTACAATAAAATATAATTTATCCTATCAATTCATTATAATTTTTTTTACCCTTAACCACCGTCCCATATCCAATCATATAGTACCCCTTCGTCCAAAAAATATAAGAATCTAGTACTGGATAGGATATTTCCTACATGCCGCTTATCCAGATTCGTATTAGAACATGTCACATCCAATTCTAGGTTCTTATATTTTGGGATGAAGGGAGTACTCCCTCCTTTTTAGGACTCAAGACGTTTTGACTTTGGTCAAAATCAAACTGGTTCAAGTTTAACTAAGTTTGTAGAAAAAATAATAACATTTTTAACCCAAGATAAATTTATTATGAAAATATATATAATTATTGATTTAATGAAACTAATTTGCTATTATAAATATTGCTATATTTATTTATAAACCTAGTCAAATTTAAAATAGACCAAAGTCAAAACGTTTTATAACCTGAAACGGAGAGAATATCATTTAACAAGGGATTATTTTTAATCTTAGGTACTCATCGTTTACCCATAATTAAAAACCCTAATAACAGCTTATTAGGAAAATAATATAGGTAAACTATGTGTTAAAATAAATAAATAATATATATGTGTGTTCTCATAACAACTAAAAACTAAAGATGAAAAAGAAACTACGTTAACAACTAACTGGGACATAGGGAGTACTACTAAATACTGATACTACATACTCACTCTCTTTGTAAAGAAAGTTTAGTTTTCACTTATCCCACATATACCACCTACCAATACAAAACCAAAGATCACAGTACCCTTACTTTTTCAAATCCCAATTCCACTATTTGGCATGTGTTTTTCTTTTTCATTGGTGAGAGATTACAATTTTTGCATAAACAACCTTGAAAAATTTGGTAATTAGGGCTGTGTTTGATCCAGGGGTGAAAATTTTTACCGTGTCATGTCGGATATACGGAGACACATTTGAAGTATTAAACATCGTCTAATAACAAAGCAAATTACAGAATCCGTCAGTAAACCATGAGACGAATTTATTAAGCCTAATTAATCCGTCATTAATAAATGTTTACTACAGCACCATATTATTAAATCATGATGCAATTATGCTTAAAAGATTCGTCTTGCAAATTAGTCATAATTTGTGCAATTGATAATTTTTTAAGCCTATATTTAATACTTTGTACAGGCGTTTAAAAGTTTGATCTTATCGGGGTGAAAAATTTTGGGGGTGGGATCTAAAGGCCTATGTAACAGTATCCCCTCCACCATCCTTCCTTCCACTGTAAGCTTCTCGATCGTCGCCTCTCCGGAGCACATTCTCAGTTCAGTTCAACTGCGGCTGCACTCGTCGCCGCTAGTCGTCGTCCACCACCCCTCCGCGCGGGGCCGGCGGGGCCGTCGGCGCCGCCTCATCCGCCACCAGCGCGGGGCCAGCGCACCACCGGCGGCGGCGACCACCGGCCCCGCTCCTCGTCGACCGCCGCCGACTTCTCCACCCCGACCACGTCGACGCGCCGGCGGCACTACTCCTCTCCCCACCGGCCCCCTCTCCAGCTCTCCTTGTCGACCGCGCCAGGAGGATCCGCCGGCTTCTCCATCCCGACCACGGCGTCGACACTGCTCCCCACCGGCGCTCCACCACGCCCCGCTCCTCGTCGACCGCTGCCGGGAAGGAGGACCCGCCAACTTCGCCACCTCGGACCACGCCTACCGCGAGGACGCACTAGCGGCACTGCTCCTCCGCTACGTTGACCGGACCGGACCGTGAGGACTTGCCAACCAGACCACGCCGACGCCAGGGCTAACCTTGTTCTCCACCTCGGCCGCAGAAACGGCCCACACTACAGCCAGTACCCCTTCTCCAATAGGCGACAACACAAAGGTAAAAAAATAAAAAAAATAAAAAAAGGAGGAAAAAAAGCGCATTGCACTACTATCTCTATGCATACATGTTCACATAGGGCCCCATGAAAGCGAGTTAACGCGAAAAATTTGATTGAGTATATATAGGCACGATACGTCCTTATCTCTATAACCGACTTATAGAAATAAAACTGAGGCAGAATCAGGAAAAATCGGCAAGAGATAGGAATACAAACCACCCTACCCGCTAGCAGTTAGAACGTCGGTGAAACAAACCTTCAAATTGGAACGGAAATCACAAAACATGGAGCTTCGAAAACCCTTGGTGAAGATGTTGGTGTAGTGCAAAGATGTCAGCACATGAAAAACTTGTACAACGCCGAGAGTGACTTTATCCCAAATAAAATGCAAGTCGATCTCGATATGTTTAGTGCGTTGATATTGTACTGCCTTGGTGGAGAGGTACACCAAGGGAGAATTGGAGACCATGCTCAGTTTAAGGCATACTTCCATTGGAGTTTGGTAGGGAGTGCAATCTTGGAGCATGACTTTCTCCAAGATATTGCTTGAGGGCGATGCTAGCATCATTCTAGGTCACCTTGATACCTAGGTAGTACTTGAGTGCTCCACGATTACTCATCTTGAGGAGTTTCTTCATCTCCTTGAAATGAGAAATGTCATAGGGGAATCCGCAATGTCTCTGAATCGCAACTTAGTCTCGACCTACTGGCGGTCTCAATTCTCGCTACGCTAACATAGTCGATGACATTGCCAACTCGATGCCATTCCCCTCCTTGCCAATGGGAATCCCCTGCTCACCCTCAAGAAACTATATTTGATGAACAAGGTCAAGGTCTCCATTGGCATTTATCTTGTCACCTCCTCAACTTGCCATCCAAGTGGGCGCTGCAACTTTGTGTCATTTACCTTCAACAACAATAGCCTCAACAACCCTCAAAGGTATAAGGAGAAGAAATGTTGCACCACTTAGATTAGTGGCAGTGCCTCCTCACGTGTGGCCATACTATAGACAACAACATCCTACCCTCACCGGCACATGGATCTACATCAGTCCATGAGCAGCGCTCTAGGAGCAACATAGTGGTGCCCTCCATCTTTTGACATTCTCAGTCCACACTCGTAGCTCCACATAATCTTCATCGTGTTTCCATCGGTTGTGCAGTCTTGGGACTAAGCAGGCTCTGCTGCCATGAACCAGCGGATCATGGACACCAACGACTCCTCACATGTAGGGTTGGCATTGGGGTGGGATGGGGCGGGGCAGGGACAGGATGAACAAGAACGGCCCCGCCTCGGCCCCTGCTCCCTTGTGGGTTCACTCGAGCCCAACCACGGAGTGAAGAACATGGCGAAATTAGAGCCTAGCCCCTCCGAGGCCTTGCACTCATGCTGGGTCCTCGTAACCCCGGTGCTAGCGGCAACCAGAGGGAGAAGAGAACGCTGTGCAGCACCTACAAGGCTACAATTGGAGGGTGAGGAAGGGGAACAATGTGAGAAGTTGGCGGCTAGCGTGGAGCCACACACCGGTGGCGTGGGCTAGCGTGGAGCCTCATCGAGCGCTAGCGACGGGCGAGCGATGTTGATAGGCAGCGCGACATGTGTCCCTTGCGGCCTACACTTTTTTAAAACTAAAAGCCTTGCACGATTGTGTCGCCGCTGCCAGCGGCAACTGTAAGTGCAGTATTATGGCATTGTGAGGGATTGGTTAGGGTTTGCTTTAAGTTATATTTATATCTTGCCCAAATGGGCTACACAAGCTTCTCGCCTGATGGGCTTTTTGATGGCTAGTACATATGGGTTGTCCCTGATGGGCTTTAGATAGCTAGTAGACTACATCTTCCTCAATATTTCGAGGCCCCTATTGGTGACCTACAGGTAAAGAAGTAGACTCGGCCCTGCCCCGCATGAAGTTGGGGTCCCGTCCTCGCTCACCGGGGGAGGGGGGGGGGAGATTCCCCCTCTCCCCTCTGCCCCCGGTCCCAATAGGAAAATTGTCACCCCTACTAACATGGCGCATGATCGCACTCTACAATAGTGTTGTGACTTCTACACCTTATCCCCTGTTGACCCTACCATTGTCGTGCACGTCCACTTCACCTCCCCTTTGGCACCAATTACTTGGCCACCCCGATCTAGCTGTCCTTGATACACTCAATAAATCTTCTTCTATTGCTTGCAATAATATAGCTCACATACTTAGCAACTCCTATCAACTGCACTAGCAACATTGGCGGGTACCAATGTCGGCGTCCTGGTTCCCTATCTAGCCCTGGACAACCACACTCGATAGCCATTTGGGCTGATTCTGGCATCGTCATGCCTATTAACTACTGTGACCTTTCTATTGCTCACTCTTCTATTATTTCCATTAGACGAATACCGTACTGCACTCGTGGTCCCAATATACATGTGGATGTGGTGATGAGTAAAAGGCATTACCCGAGAATGGCACTTGATGTCTTGTTCCATGCTTGTTCGATGCCAATATTGTGATGTGCAAGTGGAATTTCAAGCATAACACGGTACATTTGCACGTCACAAGGCTCGCTGGGAAGTGTGGCCTATTCCCTGCACCATGTCATCAGTTTTGATGAGATATTCAACTTGGTGGTTGAGTGGGCCATCATTTGTGTTATCCTCATCATCGTTACTTCCCGCACCTAGATAATGCACAATCTCCATGTCAAGAATGGTTTCCTCCATGGCAACCTTGTAGAGTATAACTAGGAGTTGTCAGCCCTCATCAACCCCGACCATGTGTGTTTTCTTCAAAAGTTGTCCTATAGCCTCAAGCATGTGTTCTATGCGTTGTATCACTAGTTCGCCATGTAGATCTATCGCCTAGGATTCATTGCCTCCACCTTTCACGAACCCTATTTGTTTATAAAGATGGTGACCACATGGCACACTTGCTACTTTATATCGATGACATCATGCTTACAATCTCTTCAAGAGGTTTACCACAACAACTCGTTGCACATCTTCACTAGGAGTTTGCCATGCTAGACTTGGGCGCCTTGCACTTCTTCCTCAGCATCTTCGTTGCACGCTTTTTTGCTGGCTTCTTCTCGTAGTGACGGTATGTCGTCAACCTTCTTTAGCGCGCTTTAATGTTCGTCCATCACTCCATCTCCGGCTACCACATCTAACTTAGCGACATCCTTGTTTCCTGGTCCTCCAAACGACAAACAACTATATCATCCACTAGTGTGGAGGCTGAGCACCACTATTGCTTATGTACTTGTTGATTGATGTTGGCTTCACCAACTTTTATAAGACCTACTACCTTCGTCCCATAAAAAACACCAACTTTTATAAGACCTACTCCCTCCCGTCCAATAAAGAACAAACCTAGTATATGTTGATGGAGTAGATCGTGACTGCGGTATTTGTAGAGTATGGGGATCGTTGAAACCGTGATATGCGCGAGATTTAGCTAAAAGAAATGGGAAACATGGATTTTTATATAGGTTCGGGCCCTCTTATCTGACAAGTAATAGCCCTACACGTGTTGGCCCATGCCGATGTTGCTCTCATATATTATTATCACACGAGTACAATATCTGGGGTAGTCTAATCTAGTCAGCGTCGGCTTGGCAGCATGGATCTCCAACACATAGTCGACGGCTAGTGTAGTCTTATTCCACAAATACGAACTCGGCGAGATTAGAGGTATTTGAGGAAGACCTCTAGACGTCAAATACGAACTCGGCGAGATTAGACACGTTGGGATATGGCACCCACATTGGGTCTATCTAGGCTTGTCCCTCTGATTGGCCTCTATGGCACCTACATTGCGTCTGTCTAGGCTTGTCCCTCATGTTGGTCTTGCATATATTAGGCTGTGTTCGGTAGGGAGAGTTGGGAACTCTCCCTCCAAACATGCAAAACGAAGTGGTTCATTAGCACGTGATTAATTAAGTAGTAGCTAATTTTTTTCTGAAAAATGGATTAATATGATTTTTTAAAGCAACTTTCATATACATTTTTTTTTTGCAAAAAACACACTGTTTAGCAGTTTGGGAAGTGTACGCGGGAAAACGGAGGAGGCGTAATTGGGAACTCAACCTGCCGAACACAGCCTTAGTGTGTGTCCTCTCCTCATAGGGGGTCTTGTATTATATCTACAGATGTCCCCTTGTCCAAGTAAAACTAGGGAGAAATATGGATACGATCCGAGTAGTTCTTGTAGTTTCCAACTTGAACTCTGCTTCTCCTTTCTTATTCGGAACACCTTTCTGTATATGAGGCATGATTCCGTATAAAACTTGGTATATGGTGGGCCCCGCCAAGCCTAACCCAAGATCATTGAATATACCTTATCCATAACACTGACAGTAGACCTCTACTCAATGCAAATGAACGAGTTGATGTTCTCGACCGAAGACCTTGAAATAACAGTTTTCGAACTCACCTAACCGTCCTTGGATGACCGAGAAGGTATGGTGTATACGACTAAGTTCCCTATCCAGTCTTGATCAAGAATGTGGATTGTAAGTCAAAAACTTCTATCTCAGCAGCGGGTACATCATCGCTTTATCCATTAACCCTTGTCGAACCCAACCAACCATTCTCGAGCAGCCGAGTAACTGCAGAGTATGCGACAAAGTCCTGATATGTGACTTAACAGCTCCGATATCTGGCTCTCCTGAATTTATTCAGAATAAATTGTTAGACAAAAAAAAACCTTGGGCAAACACTTGGGAGTAACATGATGTAATATGAATTGAAAAATTGAAAATAAATTGAATTTATATATTGCAATAAAAAAGTACTCTCATCAGAACTGCCCTCAGCAATCGGAGTATGGTACCCTTCCTAGCCCCAAGTTGTCTTTATGGAAAAGTGTTTTTCCACAAATGCAGTTTAAATCTTATAACAAACTATGCTGAGGCAACGAATTCCTAGCCCCCAGCCGTGAAGTTGGGAAAACCAATTCCCGATTACACGGCTTGATTAATATGTTCAAGTGGTTACTCTTACATGACCAGATCTAACATGGCCGTTTGACCCTGCATGGCCTGACAAACTTTCATAGTGTTAGGCATCCCCAACCGAGGTCCGAAGCTTGTCAGACTAACGTAATAGGATAGTAGGATCGACTTCGTGACGTAGCGATATAAGAAAAGGGGATCAATGGAAAAATTATATATATAAACACTTACAGAGATTGATGCACGGGGGGTGATGAGATGGCTACTACGCTGATCGAGGACCAGGTGTGGTTGTACTCGATCACTTCACAAAGGTAGTGGGAGAATCGCAATAACTGCTGGTCTAGGACCATGTATGTAGTCGCATTCAACCACTCGTAGATGTGGTGGGAGAATTGTTACAACCGCTGGTTGAGGACCAGGTTTGTAGACGTACTCAACCACTCGTAGAGGTGGTGAGAGAATCGCTACAACCGTTGATCGAGGACCAAGTATGTAGATGTACTCAACCACTCGTAAATGTGGTGGGAGAATTGCTACAACCGCTAGTCGAGGACTCAACCACCCGAAGGCAACTCGGAGGGGATGGTGAGAGGATGACTACCACCATCGGCCAAGGATCAGGGGTAGTTATCCCTCGATCACTCGAAGGCGATTTGGAGAGATGGTGAGTGGATGACTACCACCGCCGTCTGAGGACCAGGTGTAGTTATCTCTCGACTACTTGAAGGCAACTTGGGGAGGTAGGGAGGGGAATCACTACAAACGCTGGTCGATGACTAGGTGTAGTCATCCCTCGATCATCCAAAAGTAACCCTGATAGGTGGTGGGAGATTGCTACAACTCTGGTCGAGAACCAGGCGTAGTCATCTCTTGACCACCCTAAGGCAACTCTGATAGGTGGTGAGAGATCGCTGCAATGCTAGTCGAGGACCAGGCGTAGTCATCTCTCAACCACCCTAAGGCAACTGATAGATGGTGAGAGATCGCTACAACGCAGATCGAGGACTAGACGTAGTCATCTCTCGACCACCCGAAGGCAACTCTGGGTAGGTGGTGAGAGATCGCTGCAACGCTGGTCGAGGACCAGGCGCAATCATCTCTCGACCACCCTATGGCAACTTTGATAGGCGGTCAGGGATCACTATAATGCTGGTCGAGGACCAGGCGTAGTCATTCCTCGACCACTTTTAAGGGCGGTAGAGTTGGTTATTACATGTGCATCACATGTGGCTAGCATAACTCACTTACCCAACTTATAGCATATCGGGAGTCCGTTCGCAATCATGTCGGGTGATCAAGTGGACAATGTTCATCAAGAGATTGTTTGCAACAACCTTTTCACAAATAGCCTGGACATGACCGGTGCTAGGAGATATAGGTCATCGATCTTTGTTGGTAGGTTTGGTCCAACAACTCTGCATTTGTTCTTGACAATGGGGTGTCGGACTCCATTCCTCCTCTCCTCATCATCTATATATCCGCAATGGCACTACTACGTCTAAAAGGTGTTGTTTTGTGTTGACACAAATCCCTCATGTTAAAAGGCAAAACTGCTTCTGCTGCTGCTACTATTACTACAAAACATGGTGGATAGTGTTTGTGAGAAAGGGTAATAAATCTGGTGTTTCATGAAACTTGCTCTTGAAAAAGCTATACTTCATTAAGGCCTCTACATGTCCGAATAAATGCTAAAGCATAGGTTTTACAACAAACTATTACCTACTCTAGTGAACAAACATTGCCTTTACCTTTGCACAAATAAAAAGCCTTGAATTTACACTACCAACAGTTTTTCATTCTTTGTTTTTACATATGAATCTATATTTTCATCAAGTTTGGTGGTTTATGAGTCTGAAATTACTCATCTTTAGTTTATAAATGTACCCAGTGTGATCGACCATGCCCACCATGACCATTTGTGTTTTCTTTAAAAGTCGTTCTATGACTCAAGCACCCTGTGAGTTGTATAACCATCTTGCCATGTACTTCTGCCTCCTTGGCTTTGTCGCCTCCACCTTCGACACATCTCTATGTACAAAGATGGTGACTGCATGGCATACTTACTATTCTACATTGATGGGACCATGCTTACAACATCTTAAAGAGTTTTACTCCAACTCATTGAACATCTTCAAGAGGGTTGCCACGATCTACTTGGGGTGCCTTTCACTTCTTCGTTGACATCTCCATCACATGCTCTTCTGGCAGCCTCTTCATCTCACAATGATAGTACATTGTTGACCTTGAGCCTGCTACTCCACCTTCGGGGCTACTAGGGACAGATCCAGAGAAAAAAAAACTAAGGGGAGCCTAAACATGGTAGGATAATACATCAGCGCTGCTAAGCTCGCATCTATGGTGAACAAAATGAAGGGGGAGGGGGGGGGGGGGTGCTCCATTTGTTCCCCCTACCATCCAAGTTGTATCTGCCCCTGCCAATTACTATGTCTACCTCAGCGGCAACCTTATTTCCTGGCCCTCCAAGCCGTAAACAACCGTACTATGAGATCCTCTTCGGCTTAATCAGAGTTGCCGGTGCTGACTAGAGAATGGATTAATAAAGTCAATGAATTTTTCCCTTATTTTCGTTTTTAAAGTTGAGATGGCTAACTTTTCTTGTAGAGATATGTTTAATTATTTGATATTGATGATAGTGCATTTTTAATACACAGATGGCGGCAGCAGGTTCCTCTCATGGTGCTACTAAGCGTGCCCTTGAGGATAAGTTGTTTTGCCCACGGCAAGACAGCATAGAGGTAATTGACTGACTAGCTAGCGTCAATATTTATTTACACGGTCCATTACATGTTAATCCAATGGATAGCATTTCTCTTATCTCACTGGTGGTAATATAATAAGTAATTCATTTGAATCGCAATAAACTACAAAAGTACTTATTTTTAAATTTGGACTTTGCATATATGTGAGAATTTTAAATTTGATAAAATCCAAGAGAAAACTTGCTGTTAGGGCATGAACATTCAGACCATAAAGCATTTATGTACTCAATTATTTAAATTTCCGATATTTTGAAATCTGAACAGTATTTATTTTCATTCCCATATCCAGAATTTGAGATTGTAAAGTTGTAGCTACTTTCATTTTTGTAGAACATCTGTTGCTAGCCCAGTTTAAATGGATGTGAAGTCCATTGTATATACTCAAACAGGTATAACGTTTGCAGCTCTAATTGCAGTGGTTATTTTCTTGCATGCGTGCTTACATTTAGAAAGGCTAATTATGTGTGCTAGTGATTTCCATTTATACTGTCATTAATTAGTTAGAAATTAAAAACATATTTGTTATCAGATAAAACAAATGAAAAACCAATGGCTATGATATGTTTGTTCTTACCACATCTTGTAAGAGGTAGTAGCAGTTTAAAACAATTCATTCATTGTCTAATAGTGATTACTATTTTGTAGGATATCCCCATCTGCACATTCGATATTGCCAAAGGCGTTGAAGGATACAAAGCTATGCTTAAAGCAATGAGTATTCGGCAAAAGACCCTTGCTCCATTCACCGTGGGCCCTTACGAGGTACCTGTGACACCTTTGGAGAATCCAAGGAAAGATATGAGCAGTCACTTTATTGTTAGGATAGTTGATAGCGAGGCGCCAAAGTATCAGGTGGATTGCCTCATCAGGGATACGGACCTATATTTTGTGGGGTTTCGGCGCCACTTAACATTGACTCCAGAAGAGCAGCAGGCCTTTGAGGAAAAGAAGAAGGAAGAAAAGGCAACTTCATCAAGTAAGAAGAAAGCTAAGGGAGAGCCACATACAAGAGATAATACCAGGTCCGGGTAGGTGGTTCTGTTTCGAGGATGCAGGCATGGAGGTACCAGGTTTTCTCAAAGCCAAGAGCTGCAGAATATCAAATGGATACAACATGACGTAAAGAAATTGATTCTTCTTCTTCTTTGTTGTTGTTGTTCGCTGCCTTTTAGGGACCGACCTGATTAGATTTTATGTTAACAATTGTTTTTGCAGTGAGCTGATTACGCCTGGCGGCCGCGTTGCTCTTGATGATCTGCTCATTACTCTGGGCACTTTCCAGGACGATCCAGCAACAGAAAAAGAATATCTAGAGGGTCTGCTATAGAGTCATGACTACCATTTGTGAGCCATCCAGACTGAGAACGATGAAAGAAGAGATAGAGAATAGAATCAGATGGGACATGCCTGCTAGAGCAATGCTCTGGAGCTTTCTATTTGGAGTATTACACTACAAGTATAATTAATCTCGACCATTCATTTTAAAGGGTAGATTAGTAATCTCCTAATACATATTAAGGGTAATTTTGGCAGGATCTATTTTCTCTGTCTCGGTCGGTCTTGGCTTGATCGCATCAGGTCCGACGCAAGCACAGCATCTCGCCCAACGCACGTTGCTTATCACTATTCCTCCTGGCACGCGGCGGCACGGCGCGGCGAAACCCTCAGGCGTCCCCTCCTCCCACCTCTCACCTGTCTATCCGTTCCTCCTCCTCTCCTGTATTCCACGCCGGCATCCTGGTTCGCCGTCGTGGCCTTCTGTACGCTGCGAGTGGCCTTCCGCGCGCGTCCGATTCCGCCGGAGTCCCTGCGCAAGACCTGAGATTCTTGGCAGCGCCCACTTTGGAGGATTCAATCAATTCCGCCGGCGGGTAGTGATCTCCATTCCGTGTTGCTCCGATTGTGTGGGCTGTGGCCACTTGGGAGGCAGCTGCGATACATTCCGGCGCCGACTCCTCGGTCCTCATCCGTGCGTGCCCGAGTCTTGTGGCTTGCATCGGCGAGCACCTCCTTGACCGCGAGCACGGCATGAGATGCAGAATATGTAACAGTGTCGCTCGCTGCGTGCTGCCGTGGAAGGCGTCGCCGGTGAACCTGATAGACCGCAATGCTCAGAGGTTTCAGCACATCCGTGCTCGCGGCGGCGTCAGGACACTGGATCGGGCGCTGAACGATGCATGCGGCATGCCCGATATGCTAACTCGGGATGGTGGCCGGTGATGATGTCTGCACGCTCTACTGCGGGCATGACTTCCACGAGGATTGCAACATCGCGAAGTGGCTCCGTGACAACAAGAAGGCCTGCCCAGTTCATTCTGCTTGTAATATTCAGTTGTATGGTGTGTCGAATACTTCATTGACTAATTGACGAGCTTTGAGACACTGATGTTTATTGGATCTTGCTACTGTCCCAATATATTCATTGTTCAGTAATGGTTTAAGTAAAAAAGAAAAGGTGAATAGTGATGGACTACTAGTAATGTCAATGTGTTGACCATGTCAGTGTGTTGTGCATTTTTTTGTGTGCAACTGTGATGGGGCGAGATGAGTCTAGGCAATTTGAACTGAAATATGTCATCCTGCTCCTGGATCAGTAAACAAGTTGTTTTGCTCCTGAAAGAGTGAGACTGAAAAAATCTGATAAACTGCTTAAATGAGATTTTTCACTATCAGAGTTTTGCCCATATGTAAATTGCATTTCAGTCAGAGCTGTAATTCAGGATTTGTTTTATATTTCATACCATCGAAACATCTAACTGCATTCTTTCATATTCTGGTGCTCTGAATCATTGCTACATGATTCCTTTCTTTTGCTCATATGGGGGTAGCTAAGTGCTCAATTGCCACTAAATTGATTTTTTTTTCAAGTCAATGGACAATGTCTACTAATGGGGGCTTAGAACATCTTGATTCACTCTTTGCTGCAAACTCCCTGGTCTACTGTCGTGTTTATGCAAAAGCATTTGCATTAGCTCCGCGGCAGCTAGTGAAGTCAAGCACAGTCCCTATTCATGTAGCATCCAAACGCCTCATTCCCAAGTCCCTTAGCCGCTCGTACGGTCGCCGGCGGCGACCAAATGCCACCGCCTCACTCGAGCTCCGCCACCGCACATCGCCGGCTGCCGTAGCTCATTTCTTGGCCAATCCGAGCCGTCCACCACATCCCCATACTACACTCGTTCATTCACAGTTGCCCATTCCTCCTACCTCTCCGCCGTTCGCCGGAACCCGTCGAACGTCGTCCGCCGTCCAATTGCCCGGCGATCTCATCTATCTTGTTCAAAGCTACATGGCAAGACTAGTCGTCCGCCGTGGGCAAGAACCTTCAGCGGCTCGGCGAAGAGGAGAAGGGCCACCATTGGTCGCTGGAGAGGGAGGAGATGTCGATCGCGCTTGAGATGATGGAGGCGGAGAGGGATGGACAGGCGACGAAGTCAACGATGGATGGGTTCAGGCGCTTGAGAATGGCGAAGGTGTAGAGTTATTGAATAATAATTTATGATAATACCCTTACGTAAATTATTATCTCTGGACAAATATACCCCTCCATGTTTCTACTACCACTAAGTGTGGTGGTAGTAGGACTAGATCTCAACCCTACAATTATATACGATCAACGGCTCGGATTATTTTCTACTACAAGTAGAAAGCACCAGAGTGAGGCTTTGCCTGCTAATAAGCTTTCAGACTCACTGTGGAATGACAATGGAAGTTGGGAACACCTGGGGGCACAGGCGCTGGATGGCCATCTCGAGGAACGCACCATGGAATTTGAGCTTCCAGAAAAATTTGCAAAGCAATATCAGCTGAGAAAAATGGGTGACCTTATTGGAGCTAATGGCAGGGTCACGCTGATCAAGTCTCACAAGGAAAACATGGCAGGATTCACAGAAGAAGAAATTGACAAAATATCCGAAAAAGCATGCCGTCGAAACATCGGGCCCGCCGACAGAATCGACCCTGGTTTCGAGCTACATAAGCCAGATGATGCTGCCGAATCAAGTACAAGGAGACGAGGAGGTGCTAAGGGGAAGCAGAAGTTGCAGAGGCATTTAGCCAGGATCGCACTGGCGAGCTAGTGAGTGTAGGCACAGAAGCAAAGGATATTTATCATTGGTCACTTCATGTTAATTTTTGTTGTGCTGTAACAAGTTAACCTGGATGCTTTGTCTAACTTGGCCCGAGCGGTAACCTCCAATTCCTCTTGTTTTTTTGGTGGATTATTGGTCACTTCATGTTGTTCTGTAAGAACCTGGATGTATAATTGGCAAACCTACCTTCTCATGTGTTACCATCATACATTTGAAATACTAAATTGCTAGCACAGTACTGATGCATTGTCTTAATCATCTACTCTATTTGTTGATGCTGTCAAAGAATCTCTGCTATATCTACTAATATTTATAGTACAAACAGGGACGTTGGAATTGATCTTCCATTTCCTGCCATCTGATAGATGAGAATGTTGCAGGTTATGTCTTCGAGGTCCTCAGGTTATTGGGTATGAGGAACCATCTTCTGCAGTGTCATCAAATGTTTCACAATTTCTAACCCAGTTGTTATATGTTTCAGGAAATAATGAACGGCTGGTCATTGCCTCTATTCAAGTAGCCCATTCAGAGGAGAGATTCAAGAGATTCAAGGCAAAGCTGGCCATTGCATTTTCTACTTTACCGTTTCATCTTATCCAATCTCAAGTTTTACGACTTGTTTGTATTTGCATAGTTAATTATTCTGGCACTTTGTCACTCTCCCTTAAAGAACATACAGTATGCACTTTGTCTGTAATTTCGAAAAGAAATGGAAATGGTGAACTTGGCATGAGTTCTGAAAACTTTGATCTGGTTTGCTCAGTGCTTGTAGAGATTCTGAAGTCACCACTGCTGATGACGTCCAAAAGATGCCATCATCCATTGAAGAAGCATCAAAACATGCAATCTCTTCAACATTCTCACGAGTATCACAGTTCCTCATATCACAGTCCCATCTTCTAAAAACACTTATTTTCTGTCTTGAAGGGAACAACAACCAGATTCTTCGGAAGAAGACTCTTGAGGATAGCATCATTGGAACCTGCTAAACACATTTACATCCTTCACTTGAAAGATTGTCCGGTATCCTTCAGATTTTTCCTAATTTTATCCAGGGCATCTGACAAAAGTTTGCTGAGATGCTGCATCATCATTGTCATGCATGATTACCTTGTCATTTGGATTCATGGGCTTATTTCCTACCGATCTTGTACAATCAGCAGTATACTATTAATATGCCAGTGCTATACGCTATGGTCAATTTTATTTGTCTTTAATAACTTTTAAAATTTTATATTAGCAAAAAAAGTTTTTCTACAATATGTGTAATTGAGTTTTAATTCATTTTATATCGTACATCAAATATATTTCACGCATAGTACAGTAATATGACAAAGTATGGGCGCAATAACCTCTTTTGATTTCCACCCAAAAAAAAAAGTTTTGGGACCATAATTTCCACCGGTTTTGGCCCAATTACAGTTCTTCCAAGGGAGCGAAAAAGCTGGTATTACGGCTTCAATCACACGATATCCCACCCAGATGGTTGCTGCAAGCTGTACCAAAAAAAAAGGCCACATCTGCAAGTAATATTCTGATTAGCAGTCGATCTATATGTTCTCCATTAGTTTCTCTCCTAAGTTGCTCCTGGTTAGAAGGTGTATTTTCAGCTGTTGTAATTGTGTTTTATTGCAAAAAAGTAAAGAAAACTTATAGTTCATATAGGTCACATGCGTATAAAAACTCAATCACAAAGTACAAAATAGTAGACATGTTACAATACCTGAAAAAGCATTAGTTATATCTCTAGGGACAATGCGGCCTCCATTGGCGTATTTTGACTATACCTAACCGATAAAATATAAACAATCCTAAGATACATCCAACTCACAATGTTGCGATTTCGTACTGTAAATATGAAAATCATATAAATCAATTGAACTTGTTAATACCAGTTAGAAAGCATAATACAACCCATTAACTTATGACAATACATTATTCCCGGTAAAAAAAAAAACTTATGACAATACATGTCAAAGCAAAGCCATTTCAACACCACCATTGAATGCTGGGATTCAGTTGCAAATCAGAAATACATAATTGGTTTATATTTTCAATCAACTGGCATGTTTTGTACAACCAACCCTTCAAATTCTAACCAAGCTATTTTGTTGAGTAGCAACATTACTTGCCGCAGAGCAATGAAGATAGACTACAGGAATCAAAGTGGCTAACCTGAAAATGAAGATACACTAAAAGAAGCCATTGATAAGCACTTTTACTGTGTCCAAAGCACAAATTTATTCCATCACATATTTTCGCTAAATAGAAAGGACAGGAGCAGGTTAATTATAGCCATATGTTTACAGTGCACTTGGATGCCTTCTCAAATGCCGAGATAGAACTAATAGGTAAGAAATTAATACAATACGCACGGACCCTTTGTTTACACCCAAATTTGGCACCTATGGACGAAATAGGGGAAAATTGCCAAAGTTTGGAAAGTGCCGGGTTTCCTTCACAGGGCCGGTCAGACCACAGGTATGTGGGTGGTCTGACCGGTTAGTAGGGCCGGTCTGACCGCAGGTATGTGGGCGGTCAGACCGTCAGGGTCCGAGTCCGAGACTGTTTTCGTCGGGTCTAGGGTTTCCTTGCTCGGGAAGGCTATGTTTTGTGTTTCCTTTGGTTTCTATTCCGAGTTGGATGTGGAGAAGGGCCTGTAGAGGGCAAGACCAACCCTTGTTTAAGGGATAAGGCCTGTCGGAGATATGGGCCCAGGGGTATGCAAAGTGAGGGGGAATTCCCTTCCCATCCGCACACGTGGCTCCACAGCCTGGCCCTACCCCCGCACCTCGCGAGTCGCAGAAGCGGCCGGGGGACCTCGGGGTGCCACGTCATGCCTCTCGGGCCCTCGCGCTCCCTTGGCCCGAGGTCCTCGCCCAGCTGCCATGTGGCAGGGGGAGCGAGAGGGGAGGGAACCCAAATTGAGCGGCCATCAATGCGCGGCGCCCCAACTATCCCTCACCGCGTTTCATGCGGTAGGGGTGGACGTGCGGTGCCGCACCACTGACCCACGTCAAATCTGGTGTGACCAATCTGTGACCGGCTTGTTGCGGGTCACTTCCGATAGGGGGCCGTGCCCCCACGTCGCCTCTGCCTCCGGCGGAGTGGAGGTAGGTATGTCCTGTCACATTGGAGGGACATCCGGAGTCCTCTCCATGTGAGGAGGACAACCACAAGTCTTCGCCCATTTAAGAGTGACAGGGCTGTCCCCCGTGTCAGGTGGGGGGCGGCGCTGGGTCCCACTGAAGGGTGAACAACGGTTTAGCTTCCGGGCGAAGGCACAGATTGCGGTCTGGTCAAGGTAGAGTGGGTCCCCCTCCATAGAAAAGGAGGTAGAGGCGGTGCATGTGGTATCCCCTTGAACTATAAAAGGAGGACCTTGCCCACCGAGAAAGGGGACGACACCCAATAGACCTGAACTCTAGGAAGAGAAAGCAGGTGAGCTCTCCGGAGTTTAGGGACCCTTGTAACACTCATCCATAATCCCACACACAGAAGTAGGGTATTACGCTTCATAGCGGCCCGAACCTGTATAATCCTGGTGCTCCTGCGCGATTCAGTAGCATTCAGGGTGGATACACAATCTCCCTAAGCGAGCCTCTTTCCCCAGCCGAACTCACAAAAGGGGGATCTCACGATCTCCCGCTAAAGAGGATCACTCCTCGACAGCTGGCGCGCCAGGTAGGGGGAATTCGCGCGTTTCAAAGAGAAGTCGTTTCCTTCCGCCCCAAGTTTCCCTCCGCCCTCGACAATCATGGTCGAGGTCCTGGAGGAAGAGGCGGTGGTGCACACCCCCACTCCGTCCGGGAGTGAGGATGCAAGCGGGAGCCGCGGCCCCTGTCACCGCCGCCGCAATTCTCTAACTCCACCCCGCCGCGACCCCTCGCGGAGGGAGGATCCCACTCGGTCGGGTGGTTCGGCCCTCTCCCCGCTCCCGGGCTGGGGGACGCCGCATCGCGTTGGGGCGCAACGCCGCCTCACTTACGGCGATGGCGGCTCACCCCCAGGCGCGCTTCAGGCGGCGGGTGCCCTTCTACGGCATCCCCCCGTGAACTCGGAGCCGGAGACCCCTGTCCAGCGATGGTTGGACGACGTGGCCAACCTGGTCACCACTGCCCAGCGGCAGCTGGCCGCGGACGGCCGGCCCACCGTCACTGGTACGTCGCGTGCCCCCACCACCCTCTACTCATCGGCAAGGAGGGCCCGTCGGTCGGCCACGGCCTCGAGGCGATCCACGGCTCCAACGTCGTCAGGGGTCTCGAGAAGTCGGAGGCGTCACGACGGCCTCTACGGGGAGCAGGACGCTCGAATCAACATTGAGCGACGTCGGGGCGAGCGCCGTGCTGCCTGCATGGGGTAAGGCGCATCCTCGTCTAGGGTGCCACGTTCCTCCTCGCGAGGCGGCTCGCCCCCCACGTTTACCCCTGGAGGGACTGGTTGTAGGGCCTTCGTTGCGAGTCTCCGGAATGTCCGGTGGCCCCTGAAGTTTCGCCCCAACCTCACGGAGATGTATGATGGCAGCATCAATCCCTCCGAGTTCCTCCAGATCTACACCACGATCATCGTGGCGGCGGGGGGCGACGACCGAGTCATGGCAAATTACTTCCCCATGGCCCTGAAGGGTCAGGCACGCGGCTGGCTGATGACCCAGCCCCCCGACTCCATCCATTCCTGGGAGGACCTTTGCCAGCAGTTCATCACGAACTTCCAGGGCACATATCCCTACCCAGGAGAAGAGGCGGACCTGCATGCTGTGCAGCGGAAGGACGACGAGTCCCTCCGCTCGTACATACAGCATTTCTGCCAGGTCCGCAACACTATTCCGTGCATTCCAGCCCACGCGGTCGTTTATGCGTTCCGGAATGGCGTGCGGCACAACCGCATGCTGGAGAAGATCGCCTCCAAGGAGCCCAAGACCACCGCCGAGCTCTTCGAGCTGGCGGACAAGGTGGCTCGAAAGGAGGAGGCGTGGGCCTAGAACTCCCCCAGTACCGGCGCGGCGGCGGCGGCTGCCCCCGAGTCCGTTCCCCACTCTAAGCGCCGAGATAGGAGGGGCAAAAGGAAGCCGGCCCGCTCCGAGGACGAGGGCCACGTCCTTGCGGCCGATGGGCCCTCACGGGCCCCACGCAAGGAAAAAGCCACCGGCGACAAACCGAGCTCCACCGCTCCCTCCGGCGAGGGTCGGTCGGCAGACTAGTGGTGCTCGGTGCACAACACCTATCGGCATAGCCTCGTCGACTGCCGCTCGGTCAAGAACTTGGCCGAGCGATTCTGGAAGGCCGATGAGGAGAAGCAGCAGGGTCGACTGGAGGGCAAAGCCCCCGCGACACCCGCCAATGACCGGTGAGGGGAGGCCAAGAAGAAGGCCCCCGACGATGACGGCGATGACAGCGAGGATCTGGAATTCCAGATACCTCAGGGAACCGTCGCCACCCTCGACGGGGGGGCTTGCGCTCACACCTCAATGAGGTCATGAGGCGAGAGCTTCTGGCCGCCATCCCAACCTACGAGGCGGCACGGAAGGCGTGCTGGTCGGAGGTGAAGCTCACCTTCGACCAGAGCGACCATCAGATAGTACTCGCTCAGGGAGGAAAGTTGGCCCTCGTGGTCTCCCCGACCATCCACAACGTCAAGATGAAGCGTGTCCTGGTTGACAGGGGGGGCAGCCTGAGCATCATCTCCCCGGCTGCCTTTGACGCGCTCAAGGCCCTAGGGATGAAGCTCCAGTCGTCACTGCCGATCATCGGTGTGACCCCGGGACACACGTGGCCTCTGGGTCACGTTGAGCTCCCGGTAACCTTCAGCGACTCCACCAACTTCCGCACCGAGCGGATCGACTTCGACGTGGCGGACCTCAATCTGCCCTACAACGCGGTCTTGGGCAGGCTTGCGTTGGTGAAGTTCATGGCCGCCACCCACTACGCCTACCTCCAGATGAAGATGCCGGGCCCCAGCGGCCCCATCACCATCTTTGGCGATGTCAAGGTCGCCCTCGCCTGCGCGGAGCAGCACGCCGACAACCTGGCGGCAGCCACCGAGCCGTGGGCCCCGGAGGCATCTGCGTCCCGCGCCTCCAAGAAGCGCCTCACCTCAGCCGACAAGGTGCCCGTCAAGGAGATCCCCCTTGGCGATGATCCGTCCAAGACCGCCAAGATTGGCGGTACCTTGGATGCCAAATAGGAAAGCGCGCTCGTCTCCTCCTACGGGCGAACTCCGACATCTTCATATGGTAGCCGTTGGACATGCCTGGGGTCCCCAGGGAGGTGATCGAGCACCGCCTCGCCGTGCGGCCAGATGCGCGACCCGTCCGGCAGAAAGTGCGGTGGCAAGCCTTCATCCGAGAGGAGGTGACGCAGCTTCTATAGGCTGGCTTCGTCCGCGAGGTCATCTATCCAGAGTGGCTAGCAAACCCGGTGGTTGTTCCGAAGGCCAACGGCAAGCTCAGGATGTGCATCGACTACACGGACCTCAAGAAGGCATGCCCTAAGGATCTCTTCCCTTTACCATGCATAGATCAGATAGTCGACTCTACTGCGGGGTGCGACCTTTTGTGTTTTCTAGATGCCTACTATGGGTATCACCAGATCCGCATGGCTAGGGAAGATGAGGAAAACGTTGCTTTCTTTACTCTTGTAGGCACCTTTTGTTATACAACTATGCCTTTTGGTTTAAAGAATGCAGGCCCTACTTTTCAGCGCATGACTCGCATTACTTTAAGTAATCAAATAGGGCGCAATGTAGAGGCGTATGTCGATGTCCTGGTGGTAAAGACGCGCAACCAGGACACGTTGTTGCAGGACTTGGCCGAGACTTTCGACAGTCTTATGTCTACGCGCATGAAACTGAACCCCGAAAAGTGTGTGTTCGGTGTGCCGGCGGGTAAACTCCTTGGTTTTCTAGTCCCGAAGCATAGAAGCTAATCCCGAGAAAATACGCGCGATAGAGAAGATGCGCCCCCCAGCAAGCTTAGGGATGTGCAGTGCGTCACGGGATGCATGGCCGCCCTTAGTAGATTCATATCGAGGCTGGGAGAGAGGGCGTTGCCCTTATTCAAGCACCCCGGGCTGTTTGTGTGGACGGAGGAAGCGGAGCAAGCTCCCAATCAGCTGAAAGCTTACCTCACCTCCCCCCATCTTGGTAGCCCCGGGGCCAGAGGAACCGTTACTGCTCTACTTGGCCGCGACCCTCCACGCGGTGAGTGCCGCCCTAGTACTTGACGCGACGAGAGCGGACCAGGGGCCCCCTCGACTGGTGATGGCCCCTTGTCCCCTGAAGGCCTGGTGCCTGAAGCCCCCAACCCCCGGAAGGGCCCCGAGGCCCTCATGGGAGGAAGAGAGGCTCTGGCGAGTGGTCCCGAGGCCTACTATCCCGACATGGCCCGAGACCCCCTCGGGGCCCCTGAGCACGGGTGCCCCGGGCCACCTGCCCCTGACAACAAGGACCGGCCCCACCGAAAGGTGCAGCGGCCCGTCTACTTTGTCAGTGAGGCACTCCGAGACGCGAAAACCCGATACCCACAGGCCCAGAAGATGCTTTACGCAGTCTTAATGGCCTCAAGAATATTGCGCCACTACTTCCAAGCGCATCAGGTTTCCGTAGTGACATCTTACCCTCTCGGCCAAATCTTGCACAACTGAGAGGGTACTGGTCGGGTCATAAAGTGGGCCATCGAGCTTGCTGAGTTTGACCTGCACTTCGAACCACGGCACGCGATCAAAAGCCAGGTCCTGGCTGACTTTATTGTGGAGTGGACCTCGGTGGACGACCCTGTTCCGTCCAATGTTCCCTCCCTCCCTGGAGATGGAGAAGACCCGAACGCCAACATTCGCGCCGGGCACTTGGTTATGCATTTCGACGGCTCCCTCAACCTTCAAGGTGTAGGGGCTGGAGTCACGCTTACTTCGCCAAGCGGGGACGTCCTCAAGTACGTCGTTCGGCTCATTTTCCGAGCCAAAAAAACTATGGTGGAATACGAAGGAATCCTAGCGGGATAGAGGGCGGCGGCCGGAATGGGCATCCGCAGCCTCCTGGTCCTAGGCGACTCCCAGCTGGTCGTAAATCAAGTCTCCAAGGAGTACTAGTGCACCGACCTGCAAATGGATGCATACGTCCGCGAAGTGCGACGCATGGAACGCCACTTCGACGGACTCGAGCTCCGGCATGTGCCCCGACGCGACAACGCAGTCGCTGACGAGTTGTCACGCATCGTGTCGGCATGAGCCCCACTCACCCTGGGGACCTGCGAGGAAAGGCTCTTGCAGCCGTCGGCGCGGCTGAACCCCCCGAAGGACCCCGGTGCCGCGGCCTCCGCTCCGACCCTTGATGACCCGCGGGCCTCGGGGCCCGAGGGGGTCGACCCCGACCCCCCTCGTCAAGTCATTTGGATGACGGACATCCGGGCATATCTCGACAATAATACACTTTCTGAGGATCGCGCAGATGCTGAGAAGCTCGCGTGCATCTCCAAGCGGTACGTGCTCGTAGAAGGGACCCTCTACCGGCGTGTCGCCAACGGGATACTCTTCAAGTGTATTTCTCGGGAGCAAGGCGTCGAGCTCATTGCCGATGCTCATCAGGGTGAGTGTGGGGCCCATTCGGACTCATGCACATTGGTCGGTAAAGCCTTCCGACAAGGTTTTTGCTGGCCGACCGCGTTGCAAGATGCCCAAGAATGTGTCTGGCGATGCAAGGCGTGCCAGTTCCACGCCAAGCAAACCCACCAGCCAGCCCAAGCCTTGCAGGTCATCCTGCTCTCTTGGCCTTTCGCGGTCTGGGGCCTAGACATCCTAGGACCCTTCAAAGCGGCCCGAGGAGGATATCAGCACCTGTACGTCGCCATCGACAAGTTCACCAAGTGGACCGAGGCTTACCCAGTTGTCAAGATCAAGAAGCATTCTGCCCTCAAGTTCATCAGGGGCATCACGTCCCGGTTCGAGGTGCCCAACCATATCATTACGGATAACGGCACCCAGTTCACCAGTGAGCTGTTCGGTGACTATTGCGATGACATGGGCATCAAATTGTGCTTCGCCTCGCCCGCCCACCCCAAGAGCAATGGCCAAGTCGAGCGAGCCAACACCGAAATCCTCAAAGGCCTCAAGACCAAGACGTACAACGTCCTGAGGAAGCACGGGGATTCGTGGCTCGAGGAACTGTCCGCCATGCTGTGGGCGAATCAGACCACTCCAAGTCGCGCCACGGGGGAAACACCCTTTTTCCTGGTGTATGGCACCGAGGTGGTCCTACCTTCGGAGCTTTTCCTGGGTTCGCCTCGCGTCACGCTGTACATTGAGGCCAACCAGGATGATCTTCGCCGCAACGACCTCGACTATCTCGAAGAGCGGAGAAGGCGCGCGGCCCTACGCGCGGCGCGCTACCAGCAAAGCCTGCGGCGCTACCATCAGCGCCATGTCTGGGCCCGATCACTACAAGTCGGCGACCTCGTCCTACGCCGCATGCAGTCGCGCTTGGGGCTGAGCAAGCTCTCACCAATGTGGGAAGGACCATACAAAGTGATCGGCGTGCCCTGGCCGGGCTCTGTTCGGCTAACCATGGAGGACGGCATGGAGTTGCCTAACCCCTGGAATATCGAACACCTCCGCCGTTTCTATCCATAGGATCGCGCGTTATTTGCTTTCCTAGGGCTCGGGCCAACCCACGCGCATCCCTCGGCTTGTGCGGGCTTGACCGGGGGCTACCACTGTTAAATATGTTGTATCTTTTACCTTCCCCAGCAATAAATTTTTCCGCTTAAGAGGAGGCCGTTGCGCGCCTTTTCTTACTCTTTCCTATGGCTTGTCCTGGTTCAAAGGACGATTCGCGTTTCCTCCGGACCCTAAGTGGCATTGGGAGACCTGAAAACCGCCGAAAGGGAGCCTCAGCGCGGGCCACGCCCCGGGCTGCGGCACACCCTGGGGTCTTAGAAGGGCCTACACACGGCCATCCCCGACCCCTGGTTGTCGTAGCCTCGGCCTGGCCAGACCTGCTGGCCAGCTCCCTCGGGGCAACAGCCTTACCCCTCGCCACCTATGTCTCGCGGACCGAGCGCGAATTTCCTTTTTCACCGAAACGAGCCCGAGGGGGGTATAAAGGGGGTAAGAACGGCAGCTTGAGGCGATGAGCGCCGTCTGCCGCTCTTCCTCCGTCTCCCGCATGACCGAGTCCAGTGTCTCCTCGCGCGCCTGGATCTCCGCCAGTTGGGCTTGGCACATTTTGCGCCCCACCTCCACCATGTCGTCCACGGCACGGCGCCCCTCGTCCACCCGCGCGAGGTCCGCCGCGAGCTGCGCCCACTCTGCCTCCAGGGCCGTCCGCTCCTCCGCCAGGGCTTGAACTTGGGCGTTGAGCCCCTCCCGGACGGTGGAATCGGCGGCAGTGAGCACCTTCAGGAGCGGCTCCATGCTCGCGGGAGTCGGAGAAGAGAAAGTTGCGGTCCGCCCCCGGGACGACTGGGGGCTACTCTCGGCCCCCCTCCCACGCGGCCAGCCTCGAGGGCACCCCAGATGCAGAGGGGAGCGGTTGTCCCTGTCACCCCCCGTCTCAGGCCCTCGGGCAGACTCGGCCTCGGCCTCGGGCTCGGGACCGCCACCAGCCTCGGCTTCCGGGTCGTGACCCGCCTCGGCCTCCGCTCCCGGGATGTGCTCCTCGTGGGTTGCGCCCTCGGAATCGCCCTCGGGGGCGACGCCGCCGCCACTGTCGCCCGTGGTAGGTCACGTCTCGGCTGTGGTGGACTCTGGGCCAGACCTGGCGTGTGGCCTGCGGGCCTCGCCGGGATACTGTGAAGGCCCCGCAACGCCGGACCGGCCAAGCCCAGGCCGTCCCGGTCGCTCGGACTTTGAGCCCTGCAAAGGGTCAGACGCCGAGACCCCCTGGGAAGGAATCTCGCTACAGAAGAACCTTGATCGCTACAGAAGAGCCCTATGTAATTTTTAACACACACACGTTCAATACAATTTCGGCGCATCGCCACTCTTTTGCTTTAGTTTTATTTCGACGAGTTCTTGCTTTTGGGTTGAGCTGCATCGGTTTCGATCTTCAACAAGAGGTAAAACTTGTTATGACGGCTTGCATTCTCGGGATTAGTGCTTCCATCTTCATGACACTCTAATATTGTTTATGTAATTCGTCGAGTTATCATATGTCTCACATAATCTCTGGCAATATCGCTATCTAATCTACAATCGGCTAACATCTGTTAGTAAAGGGCAGCCAATTAGGTTAGATTCCGACGTTGATTTATGTCACAGCCTAATTTTCCGTTTCAGGATTTATAAATTATTTAATAAATTATTAATAGAATTTATATTAAATGTTCATTAATTTATAAGTGAAGTTAAATGTGGGAAATAAAATTTCCTAAAAATAAAGCATGGTTGGATTTAATTTTTATTAAATTCTCCATGAGTAATTATACTCTCTGAAATTTTCTCGGTTTTTTTCAGAGCTCAATTATTAAATGATACAAAGAATAGTTCAGTAATTATTTCATCATTAATGATCTAATCATAAGTGTTAAGTGTTTTTCTTGTTTAAAAATCCTTAAATTATAAATTGTGGTCTAAAAGGAATTATTAGAAATGATCTTAAAAGTCTAGAAGAGAAGATCTATTTTTTAAATAATAAATTTCAATATAAAAATGGACTAGATAAAATTTTATTAAATACTTTGCTTGATTCTATAGTTCCTAGATTTTTCTGGGATTTATTTGAGCCAAGGAAGTATTTTTAAATCAATGGAATATCATTTCATGAATAATTTAAATAGAAAAATGTTTTTAAATTCCTCTTTTGGCTTTGGGCCGAAAGTCGGCCCAAGTCTCTCTCTCTCTCTCCTCGGCCTGCTCGCGCCCGGCCCGTTCGGCCCAGGCAGCCGCGCCCTCCCTCCTCTCTCTCTCGGTGCCACTGACAGGTGGGGCCCACCTGTCAGGGCTGTCTTCTTCCCCGCGCCGCCGCAGCCGCGCCCTAGCCGCGTGAAGCCGCCGCCGCCCCTTCCAAATCCGGCCGTCCCTTTCCTTCTCCGGTGAAATCGATAGAGGGGAAATGATCCCCGAGATCTCCTCTTCCTTTTCTCTTTTGGAACTTCGGCAAATTTTGTTTGGAAACCCGCGGATTCGATCTCAAATCGGATTCGTCTCTCTCTCCGAACCCTAACCTTTCCATCGCCGCCGCCAGTCGCCGTGGGCCTTCGTCGCCGCCCCTAGCCCCTATAAAAGGACCCCCGAGCTCCCCTCTACCCGCCGCCACCCTCGCCTTTGCCCACCGCTGTCTGTAGCGCCGCCTCCGCGTCACTCCGTGCGCCGCCGCCGCCGTCGTCGATCCAGCCGCGCCGCGCCACCGTTGCAGCCGCCGCCTTCGGTCGTCGTCGCCACCGTCGGGTTCGCCAAGTCGTCGCCGTCCTCGTCCCGTCCTCCGTTGCCGCCGTTTCCCGCCGGAGCACCGCCGTCACCGTCGACCCGAAGGCCGCCGCCGCCTCAGCCTCGCCGCCGTCGTCATCCGTCGTCGTCCGCCGCCGTCCAAGCCACTGGTAAGTTCGCCGACTCGAGCTCTACCCGTTGGTACCCTCTGTTTGCGCCGTCCCGCCGCCGCTCGCCGTCGAGCATGCGTTGCCGAGCCACCGCCGGTGATGACGTCATCGCCGGCGTCATCGTTGCCGTCCGCCGTAGACCCGTGGTGGACCGGATCGATCTCGGCCATTCGTTTTGGATAGGGTAGATCTTGGCCGTCCATTCCGTAGACCGCCGCTGTGCACCCGGTTCACCGTGAGCCGAGCTCGCTGACGCAATAATCGTCTTTTTCTTTTCAAAAATAATTCATTATTGCGTCATAATTCAATTAAAATCCACATAAATGATTTAATCTGATTTAACCTTTGAAAATTCATAACTAATTCATCTTAGCTCGGATTTAGTTGGTTTCAAGTCTCTAAAGTTGTATAAAATAAAGATCTACATATTAAAATTATCCATAAATAGAATTAAATTTATTTAATTCTTTTTAAATGGGCTTTAATTAGATTAAATCTTGTAAAATTCATATTTAATTCATATGAAGTCAGAATGAGGCCGTTCAAGTCTCATAATTCATCTAAAATTATGATCTACATGTTTGTTTAATTTATATGTATTGTTTTTTTTGGAGTTTCTTAGTGTTTTCCTCGTTTTGCGTGTTAGCTTATCGTTTCCGTCGTTTCGAAGGTTCGTGAGAGCGCCGGAAGTGTTCAAGAAGATTAATTGAAGACCGATTATTGCAAGGCAAGTCACACAGATCCCAAACACAATTCCTTTGAGCATGTTGATCCGATATTTAAATTCTCTATTTATTTCAACTGTGCATTTATTTTCGAATGTCACCGGGTGGTGTGAACTTATTCCTTTGTTATGGCCTGTTTGCATTGATTACTCTATTCCTTGATACCTTGGGTTATTATAATTTGACTAGTTGAGCTTTATATATTGGTTCAGCTAGATGTTAGACATCATTGCTTAGCCATGCTTAGAAACATTAGCACACAATTGGGATAATTAATGTTTCACTATTATTTAATGATGGCTTAATGATAGCTCATGATGGTTAATCATGATTGGTTAATTAATTAATTTGCCAACTAAAACCTGATAATGGTGGGTTGTGAGCACATGGTTTTGATGGTCGTGCTCATGACAATTAAGGACCGGTTCACGAATTTCAGTTGTGAAACATTAACCGTGCCAACCACAAGCCAGCATGGGCAACGGCTTTACCTTTTGTATAGCATGGTTCATTGCAGAGCACCAAACTGTGAAGTGGCGGAGATAAGCCCACGGGGGTCGCTGGGGAGTCCATGCCTTGTTTATAAGGGGGTGACTATGATCCGGGAATGGTGCACTATGGTGGATTGTGTTGTGCGAGGGGTACTGTCACAGCTCCTTTCCGAGGTACCGTGGTGGTATCGAGGCGCATGTTGACATGTTGTGGGTCTGTGTCTTGTGGGTACAGTGGTACACCTCTAGCCAGAGTAAAACTATTCGAATAGCCGTGCCCGCGGTTATGGGCGGGTCTAACAATGTCTTTCGTGATTAGTCTCACACTTCTCAGCATAATGAAATATGATATAACTGGTAATAATTTGATTAGCTCCTGGTTTGGAGATAGATCTGTACAGCCGGGTATGGTTGTTCAGGATGGTTGGGCCTGAGCAGCATGGGTGTGCTGTTCAGTGTTGATTAAAATTGATGATTAATTACTCTACTGTTTTACAATTCTCAAATGTTTGCTAAATGTTGCTTTGCAAATGAGCCCTATATTATGCCATCCTTTGGTATCCTGGTGCACTTGCATATTTGCTGTGTGGCTTGCTGAGTATGTCATATACTCACGTTGCAATAATCAATCAAACCTCAGTTGAAGACAAGTTGCGAAGGAGAAGACGTTTGGCTTATACCCCAGTTGAGCTGCCTGTGGGAGTGGAGCCAGAGCTTCGCTAGACCGTTATTCCGCTGCTGTTTTCTTTTCTTTTGTAAGTATGTAACGTTATTATTATGATGATACTGTATATTAAATTATCAGTTTGTGTACCTCGGCTGATTTCTGGACGAGGATTTAATGCACAAATAAGTTCGGAAATTACTAGTGAATTTCTGGGCGTGACAATTTAGATTATGTAAGATATCTACCACTCTATGAAACTTCCAGCGGCTTGATTGTCTAGATATTGTTCTTCTTTTCATACTTAATGCTATATCAGTTGAGTTTGATCTATTAAGTCGTGCTTAGAATATCAATCTCTAATCTGTTTTCTGGTTGCCGATTAGGGTAGCATCGGAGTTTCAGCCGATCTTATCTGGTTTAACTACATTTGCTCTACATGCTTTGTTGATATGTTAAATCTGCCCTTTATGTCAAGATATTGTTGCATTTACGTATATTAAGCTTCTGTTTAGTATATTCTGCTTGTTTTAATATCTTAACATAGAGTGGTATCGGAGTATTAGCCGATACATGCTAGATCTATCTAATCGGCTATGCTGTAAACATGTATAGTTCCGTTATTACATATATTTCGATCTAAGAGATTTATACTGTCTCGGCATGACGACCGATCTATCCTAATCACTTTATTTAAGTATATGTCGATATAAGAATTATATATTGTTAATATCTACAGCCGATCGAGTAGATTTAGTTCTTTATTATCTATTTCCAGCCACCGATCGATTCAAATATGACATCGGCTCAGGGATAAATGATATGTCATCGGCACTTAGCCGATCGGCTATTATTTATGGATTTAACTACGACTATCTTGTCTTTGTTTCTTGTTGATTACAGGATCAAATCAACTAGCACGCTAG
Source organism: Oryza meridionalis (assembly GCA_000338895.3). Lineage (NCBI taxonomy): Eukaryota > Viridiplantae > Streptophyta > Magnoliopsida > Poales > Poaceae > Oryza > Oryza meridionalis. Next base: position 12,300,866 of record CM002531.2, on the reverse strand, counting down.
CATATCCGAAAGCGAGTTTTGGACCTGCACTGGAGTTAAGCAGATCTCCCAGGCCTCGTGTTTTTCATCAACACGCAATTGGCACGCCCAGTGGGACCACGAATTTTATATCCACATGTCTGAAGAAGAAGTCAATGCCAAGATCATGGTCACGGTGGAGAATTTAACGGAGGAACAACAATATTGGCTCGGGGGGCAAGCGCATCAGTTTCAGCATGGTGGAGCACATCAGTATCAGCTCATGAAAGCTGATTGCAAGAAGCAAAGGAAGATTGGTTTTGGAGTTATCAAGACAAGAAATTTTGAAGCATGAATTCTCATACTCCAAAACTGGGGGGCATGTGTTAACAGTGAAATTTGGTAAGCCCGGAGTAGTCCTGAGATTAGCCGATGAGAGTTGCCAAGTCGTCAGTTTGTCGAATTCTTGCTATATTCGGTTAAGGAAATTGATCTACTAAAGGAAGCTTATTCAGAAGAGACAGAGTTCAAAGAGAATGCGGCATGGCAAGTTATCTATTAATTCGGAATAGTTTGTTAGTTTCCTTTTATCTTTAGAAAAGTGTGTTTAGTGTCCTATAAGGACTTTATCTTTTCCTTTTATCTTTAGGAAAGTTTCTTTCTTGTCCGACAAGGACTTCTATCAACCCATGGGTCTATGTAATCAATCGCTACGATCAATACAATTCGACGCATCGCCACCCTTTTTTACTTCTACTTTTGTTTTTACGTTCCGGCGGAACTTGGCACCCGACGCGGGGCTGATCGTCGTCGATCTCCGGCTAAGGGGTAAGTCCAATAATCCGCTGGCCCGGGCAATTGTATTATTTACGTCGGCGTCATTCAAGGCTGCATCAGTACATTCGACCTCTTAGATTGCTCTAGTTTGGATGATATATTTGCCTACCTATTTATCATATGTCTCTATTAATCTAGTCTTAGCATATCAATTTAGCTCTATCGGCTGCTTCTCGTTTTAGGGTTTCTGCCGGTATCGGCTAAATCGTGTTGCTAGATTAGATTAGCTTAGACATCTATCACCCTGAAAAACTCAGTCAACGGCTTGATTGTCTAGATATTATGTTTCTTTTCATACTTAGTGCTACATCAGTTAAGTTTGATCTACTAAGTTGTGCTTAGAACCATAATCTCTAGCCTGTTTCTTGATTGCCAATAAGGGTTTCATCGGGGTTTCAGCTGGTGAGTTATGTGGATGTTGCATCGGCTCATAAGGATTGCATATACATATAAGTTGGATTTAGCCGATGACAACAAAGGTTTCACTGTTTAATCTAATCTTGTCGATTTCATGACATCGGACCTCCAGCCAATGTGTGCTTTAACCTTCGGATCGATGCTTATTTATCATATCATTATTTGCCGATTGTTTTTTATTAGATTATATTATTGTTATATTTTATTATCTTCAGCCGATTGCCTTTATATCATTATCTACATTGGACATATAGCCGATTGCTTAAACCCTATCGCTATCGGCTGGTATCGACATCGGCTATTATCGGCTATCGGCTGGAACTACTCCATCGGCTTGTCAGCCGATCGGCTGTTTTGATCTACTATTTGCATATCTTGTCAGTTGCAGGATCAAACTGACTGGCATGCCCACATCTCACAATATTTGGACCTGCATTGGAGCTAAGTAGATCTCCCAGGCCGGTGTGTTCGATTTTTTCATCAACACAAATTGGCACGCCCAGTGGGACCGAATAGAAGTCAGAAGTCCTCTCATGGACTACAAGCCGCCAACATCACCATCCTTGGCTAGCCCGGGTTCTCTTAAAGAAAAAGTCTAGCAATTAGACCAACCTGACGTTAATGAGGGCAACGTCATAACCATTACTCCAGACAAATTGATGCCTGATCAGAAGAAGGAGTTTGAAGCAATGATGCTGCAAGCACGGAACCAGTTATTGAACTCATTTATGCAGACCCGCAAGGGGATAGTGGTGCAAAAGTATTAGGTGTGAGTAGTGGCTGATGTCCCTGGGACCGGTTCTTCCAAGGATGGGGGAATGAAACAAGCCCCAGATAGCTCGGCTCAACCGAGCAACAAAGGTACTGCGGATGATTCTCAAGGAAATCAGGGTGACAACTCTTAGGGAACTCAAGGAGTTCAAGGTGTTGGTTCCCAGGGAATTCAAGGTGAAGGCCCTAATCAGAATGGCAATGCATCACAGGAATTTTTCAATAACTTCCAAGATCGGGTTGACTATGCCGTGCACAATGCTTTGATCAATCAGTCTGGGGTATTAGTCAATACCTCGTCAAATATGATGAAGACAATGGTCGATGGTAAGATAGCTGAATACCAGGCTGCAGGCCCAGTTTATTTCCAAATTATCGGCCTTTGATCACCAATACTCATCCACCCGTTCAAGCAACTCCTTCTATTGCACCATCGGCTCAGCCGATGGCACCAGCATCGGTTCCCGCACCTACCGTACAACCTTCGGCTCCAGGCCAATTGGTCAATCCCCAATTGCTGGTAAAAGAACAACCACAACACGCTGGACAGAATGTGGATCGGCTAACACAAGACCAGGTTGCATCTATGTTTTTGCCTCTTCAAAATACTGTGGATCCAACCCAGCAGCAGCCGATTCATCAAACACCGCCAAGGCAACAGATTGTGCAACCCATCCAGCAAACACCACCAAGGTAGCAGGTTGTGCAACTAATTCAGCAAACACCCCCAATTCAACGGGTTGTCCAGCCGATTCAGCGGCAAGGTTCAATGAACGCGTCGGCTGGGTTCGCAACACCTGGTGGTCAGCCTGTGCAACACGCTGCAAATCAGGTTGTCCCAGAACACCTAGTTCATCATGTACAGCCAGATGGCATAGTTGTTCCTCAAGTTATTCCTGAACATTTGGTGCGTCCATGGGCCACCAGCACCAACAACAGAGTTTATAGCAATCCTAGCCGATGCAGAATTCAAAGTCTGATAAAGATAGCCTAACAGATATTTTCCCAAAGGAAATTGTCTCTTGTCCACTAAGGCTTTGGCTATGTGTTGCCAGTTGGAGGTGGGACCGCAGCTTGAGCCGCAAAACAGAAACTTTTCAAGCCACATCATCAGAAAAAGCAGTATGTTCTCTGGGAGTTACAGGACCAGTACCCATATTCATGGTGAAGAAACCAGTCAAGCCTCCAATACTTTTTGTTCTGTAAGAAAACTTGCTTTTGGTATTCAGATTAAATGGATTAGCCGATGAAGTGATGTCTAGGCCTGTGATCATGACTATGTCCAGAAGAGTTGGTGTCATCAGTCCTTGGCTGAACAAGAAAGCATTTAGAGTGTTGGACCAGAAATAGCTTGCAGCCGATAGCATGGGAACATCTTTATTCATATCGGCTATGGTCAGAGCTAGGCATTGTGCTATTCCAAGTTCTTCCCAATGAGTTTGCTTACTAGCAAATACTCTTTCATACCAATCGGGCCAGGTCTTGATAGCATATGGCCAAGATTTAAAGGTTCCATTCCAGTCACCTAAACTAGGGATTGTAAGCCTGAAAGGAACTCTGTTGGTTTCGGCATTGATAAACTCAGTGGGATCTATGTTGTCGATTGGCCTCAAGAAAAACTAATTTTCATGAACTAAACTGGGGATTGCGATTTGATGAGAAAGATGCTACATCAGAAAAGAAGAAAGAGGAGATTATGAAAAGAAAATCAATTTGTAATGAAGAGAAGAGATCTAGCCGACGGAACTTAACTCGGGGAATTCGGCTGGTGAAGCATCAAAGGGATTGGCGGAAGTTGACATCGCCGGAGATGGGGTCGCCGCTACAAGGAGTGACCGTTGCAAGGGGCCGCCTGTGAACTCGCCGAAGTTTTCAAGGAAATCGCGGAGAGGTTGGGGAAAGTTTGGCTAAGGGCGGTGAAAATGGAAGTGACGCCGTGAAAATTTCAAAGCAGTGGTTACTATTTAAAAGAGGCGCAATAACGGCCGTAACGGAAAAGAAACCCTAGATGTACTCGGAAACGAGATTGAGTAAAATCCGCAACATTACAAATATAGCGGACTTGGGGAGGCATGTGTTGACGACCAAATTTGGTAGATCATGCACCAAACTCGAAACTAAGATCGAAGCGGGATTGGTAGAGGATCATTTCTCAGAAACAGAGTACGCATCAGCTATGGAAGGTATCGGCTAACGATTACATCGGCTGATATTGGATTGGACAGAAGATAGCCGATATAGCCGATCTTGGTAAGGTGGTTCTAGAATCATCTTCGGGATTGATTAATGTGCTGCACAAGTATTGCCATGATTGGGATAAGCTCACGGATAGGCAATTGTATCTATTAATTAGGATATTTTGAATAGTTTCCTTAGAGATATTTATCGGCAAGAGTCTGCCTAAAAGACTTGTTCGTATCTTAACTGTTGTAACAGATTTGGAGTCGTGTCTAGCGAGGATACATTATGTATATTGGGTATAAATATGACCCAAGACCGTGTAAATGATAACGACAGTTCAATAACACTTTCGGCGTGTCGCCATCTTTTTCTACTTTCATTGTTTCGACGAGTTCTTGCTTTCGAGTTGGGCTGCATCGGGTTCGATCTCCGATAAGAGGTAAAACTTGTCATGGCGGTTTGCGTTCTCGGGATTAGTGCTTACATCTTTATGACACTCTAATCTTGTTTGTGTAAATCGTCGAGTTCTCATATGTGCTATATAATCTATATAAATATTGTTATCTAACCTCGAATCGGCCAACGTCTAACATTGAATGACAGCCGATAGGGTTAAACATCAACGTTGATCTAGATTATATAGTATATTTACCATCTCATAGAGGTTTTCATCAATTTGCTCAGATCTTATGTTTCTTTTTATGCTTAATGCTGCATCGGTTGAGTTCGATCTATTAAGTAGTATCTAGAATTATAATATCTAGCTTGTTTTATGATTATCGATAGAGATAGTATCGGAGTTTCAGCCGATCTTACCTGATTTAGTCCTCTTGTTCTCTACACGTTATTTTATATGCTAAATCTGCCCTATAAATTAAGATCTTGGTGCATCAAAACATATTAAGCTTACTATTTAATATATCTTGCTTGTTTCAATATCTTAATATAGAGTGGTATCGGAGTACTAGCCGATACATATTAGATTTACTTCATCGGCTATGCTATGAATATATATATATATATATATATATATATATATATATATATATATAATTCTTGTCCAAAATATCTTTAAACATGAGTGATTTATACTGTCTCGGCTCACTGTCCGATCTATTCCAATCACTTGGTTTAAGGATATTTCTAGAAATAGATTGTATATCATTGATATCTACAGCGATCGAGTAGATCTAACTTTGTCTTGCCTCATTCTTCATTGCCGATCTAATGCAAATATCATCGACTTAATGATTAACGATATGTCATCAGTCCTTAGCCGATCGGCTATCGTTTATGGATTTAACCTTGTTTTCTTGTTTTCCTTTCTTGTTGATTGCAGCATCAAATCAACTGGCACGCCTTCAAGCCCGAAAGCAAGATTTAGGACCTGCACTAGAGCTAAGCAGATCTCCCAGGCCAGTGTGTGTTTTTTGCGTCAACAATAGGTGATCCTCTTTTGGGGCGGTATTCAGGAGGGCAGATCCCTTCCTTTAATGTGGAATTGAGTTGTATATACAATGTGCACGCGTATTCAATGCTCTTTTCAGGCGCACAACATTATTTTTAGTTTCAGTGAATGCTGAACCGTGCCCACTTCATTCCCCTTGTTCATTCGCGGTTTTGTTTTGCATGACAAACCGAATCCTATTCTATTTTCGGTTCCATTTCCGTTCATTTCCTAAAACGGCAACGCATCTATTTCCTTTTTCCTTTCCCAATTTGGCACCCTATCCATTTTGGAGTTAGATTCCTCCCCTCCTCCCTCCCGGCTGCCCATTTCCCTTACCTGCCGCACGCCTCCCCCTTCTCCTCCGTGACCGAGTCGGACTCCCTCCCCCTTCCCTTTGCCGACTCCACTCCCTAGCCGACCCCACCTCCCCTTTTATTCCCCTATATAAGTCTTAGTACCCCCTCCCCACTTTTTCCTTCATAATTTCATTTTGCAAACCCTAGCTCCACACGTGGCCCTAGCCACTGCCGCCGCCTCCTGTTGCCGCCGCCGCTTGCCGCTGCCGCCGTGAGACACCGCCGCCGTTGTCGTTTGTGTCACCGATGAGCTTCCCTCTATTTCTTTCGGCATGGTTTTGGCCGTATTCATCTTCCCGTTCATCTAATCTACTACATCCTAGGTTTGATCTAGCGTCATCATTGTCATCCTCGTGGGTTGCCATCGCCGCCGCCGTCCCAATCCCTCGCCGTCGCCGTTGTTTCCCGGTGAGGAATCCCCTTCGTCTTGCTGTTGATTAGTCTATCATTGTGATCGTTTCAGTGTCCTAACCCTAACCCTGCCTTGCCATGCTGCCGTCGCTGCCGCCGATCGCCGCCCTTTCCACGCCGCCGCCGCTGCCTTGCCTCGCTACCGCCGCCGCCATGTGGTCATCATGCCACTGCATGCCGAGCCAAGCCGAGCCACCCTAGCCGCCTAGCCGCTGCCGCGTCGTTGCTAAGTCGCCCTAAACGTTTAGCCTTGTCGGTTGAGTTGTTTAGTGGTTGCATTGCGGTTATATTAGTGATTAGTTGTTGTTTAGCCGCTACCCGTAGCTCGGTAAGTATGTTGCTTAGTCGCACTAGTGTTTACAAGTCTCTACCTGTAATATACCAGGAATTTCACCTAGGAAAATTTTTGAGGAAAATTTTAAAACTTTTGAAAGCTAAAGCATTGAGAAAATAATAGCTGGTCTTAGAGTTAAAATCCTGAAAATAAGATAAAACACAAAGTTTTGTTGGAGCAAGATTAGAGCTAATCCAAAATTAGATTTTATAAAATCTTGATCAGTTAACAAATCTCAATTCAAATAAGTTGGTTTAACCATAAAATAGGAATTTAATTCTTTTGGTTTTGCATTTCAACCTAAGCAAAATATTTGAACTAAAAGAAAACAAATGGAAACATAAGATTTAAAATAAGCAAAACCTAAATGGAAATAAATATATTTGGTTGTATGTGCATTTTATTATTTTAGGTTTGTTTTTGGATATTCTTGGTGCATCTCATAATAGGTTTCATATGCACGTTATGTCTAAAGAAAATTCCTAAAAATAAATTATGCAACAACAAATTGCACCAAAATTCTCATAAATACTAAACAACATCCTAAGTCTACAGTAATTTTAGTTTGAATTTATCACATCAATTGGTATCTCAAATAAATCCTTTAACTCAGCTAGAAATATGAAAACAGCATATCATTTAGCCTACTTTGCACCTTCACCAAAATTTAACCATAGCTCATTTATCAAAGCCACTTGGTCAGAATGTTAAGAACTCTTTACTCTACCATCTGGTGGAATGGCTTAAACTAATTCGAAATGTAACCACATGAAATAAGAGCCACAAGTTGCTTAAATAATATTTAGACTGCAGTCAACATGGTAACTTAAGCCTCTTTACTAAATTACCATGGTAACTCGAAAAGTAATTAAATCTTGGAACTTAGCACATTGAACCATCAAATAATTGTCTACCTTGCAGCAACCTTGTCTCCCCAAAATTCTAAATTAAATGGAAGAGAGGAGTAGGAAATAAACTACATGTTGGTATAGTTTCAACACTTAGAAAACTTAGAGCTTCTAGGCCTCTTCTTCTATTTCTCTCTCTTACAAGTGGGACCTAGCCATTGTGGGACCCATGTGTCATCCACACCACAGCCAATTCTACTCTAAGCAAGCACTAAAATAATTAGTTTTGATTTGTTAAAAGAGGAAACAAAGAGAGAGAGAGCGCTTTGTAAACCACTTTTCACCAAAATTCATACCCTACCTCACTAAGGCTCTGTTCGTATGAGCAAGTTTGGAAGCTTTCCAGGGATTTACGAACCTGGGTACTATAGCTGCTACTGTAGTGTCGTACTGTAGCAGTTGACGGACGAGATGGCGTCCACCTCGCCGTTGGAGCGCCGACACTTTCCGTCGGCGAGAGAAGGATGGCTGCCGTTGCCGCCGGATGCGCTGCAGGGGGTGTAAATGCGTGGGAGGAATTGGTAGATGCACACAAGAAAGCACACCCTGATTTGAAAAAATTGAGAAGAAATGGGAATTGCATTACAGTAGTAATTTCATATGGATTCAATTTCATGTAGTTTCGTTCGAAATAATAGATTGTATGTAGATTGAATTTCGTAATTGTGCTATATGCAGTAGCAGAAAACCATTTCGTAATGACGCAGTATTTCTTAACATAATAATTTTCATAATATGTGAAGATTCGGACATAAATTTTGCAATAACATTGATTAAATTTTTGCCGGAAATAATAGTATGGTCAGAATTAAGAACAAATGAATTGTGAAACAAATAACGCAAGAATCGGTGAATCAAATTTGTTGTTAACGTTATAAAATAAATGGTAAACCATATAATCTTGAAAATTGAAGTACTGAACATACGACAAGCATTATGGGTAACATCACCTACCTAATGGTAGTTATTGTACACATCATTAGCAATACAGTCACGCAACATGCTCATAGCGGCCTCGCTATTTTTTGCGTAATACAAATGGTCGAATGAATTGTTAAGCAGCGGCACTGGATTGCCATTGTAGAGAGCATTAGTGAACCGATAGGTCGGATCTTTACTATCCAACCTAAAGTTGTGTAGAGCGAAAGCTGCATGAATGATGCGTGCAGGGATGTCCTCATCTCGGTAATAAGGGATTTCTTTCAATATTTTCCACATCTTTTTTGTGATGCCAAATTGTCTTTCCACGATCCCTCGCAACGTGGAGTGTCGATGGTTGAAAGTCACTTCACGTCCTACGGGTGGCGGGGCTCCCTCGACCGCAAGTTGATCCCTATGGTACCGTGCATGTGGGTACGGTGCAAGGAATCCCATCCTGGTAGGAAATCCTGAGTCCACAAGTAGGTACCTGCCTGGTTAACGGAGCAGAATTAAATATTAGTGCACATGTGTAGAATTAAATAAAATCAAGACATTTGGCAATAAAAAATTGTGTATTGACCGATACAACTCACCTAACGGTACCCGTGGGAAATCGTAGGGGTAAGCCTGCACTGCCTCATTAAGAATCCTTTGGTCGTGAACTGATCCAGGCCAGCCAGCATCACAGAAAATAATTCTCCCATCATGATCACATATTACTAGAACATTTCTGATTGTTATGTGGTGACGGTTCCTGTGTTGCATAGCGCTAGCTGCATTAGGCAGAACTGGAATATGTGTGCCATCCACAGCTCCCACTGATTGGTAGAAAGGCTTGAAAGGATTCTCTTGCAGAATCTGAGGGTTATAATCTAAGAAGTTGGGATCAACTGGTTTCAATATTTTCCCAGCGAGATCATTCATAGCCTGCAAAACATGGTGGAAGTGAACCGACACTGTCGAGTTGGAGCGGACCCACCGATTGTTCGCGTCTCTGATTGGACGATTTCCACCCATCGTCTACAAGAAAATACCAAGCTTTTCCATGGAACGGACCCCGGCTGTTCCTACAAGACCAAAAGAAGTGACCAATAGATCATGCAAATTGTGTATCTCCTCCGCAGTAAGCCTGAACATTGCCCTGCATTGGCTTCGATTTGCCATCGTGTCCACCATCCAACTGATAACGGTTTGCACCGGTATTCTCCTTGGTGCCCTCTCATTGAAATCAAGGGTAGCAGCCACGTACTCAATGATGGCATCTTCTTCTTCGCTGCTTGTGTGACTGCCTCCATTCCAGCTCGATCCACCCGCGCCGTAACTCATCGCCGATTTCTTTTAACATATGAGAACCGGAGAATAGGCAATGTTTTTCATAATCAAAAGGATAGAAATTAATAATGGCAGTGATCTATGCAATCGAAGAATTATTTGGATATAAAAGCAATGCAATGGAATACGTAGTTGCTCGAATTGGATATAAAGCCGCAAATGTTGCATGAACTCACAGAATGTAAAAATTGTTAGCACACAGAGTTCTAAACAGAAATACTGGTTTATTTGGAAAACATCGCACATCAGAACTCAAAGTAAAGTACAGTGCACAAACTACTAGGTGCCACCAGATGACTGTCCAGTACCAACAGTGTGTATAAATTCCAGGCGCCTAGCGGAGTCCTTGAGTCGAACGAAGCATTTGCAAGTCAATGGGTCACGGAACAGTGCACAAGCAGCATACCACACACTTCCTCCAATTTCAGGGCCATCATTTTCCACCAACTCCAAGCACGCATCAAGGCCTATAGCCTTCTCTGCTTCCATCTGAGCAGCACGACTCTGGTAGCTCTGCTCTCGGATGTCCGCAAGCCTCTCCAAAGCCAGTCCAGCGGAGTCGCTTCAGGACTTCTTGGAAGAACTCCCTGAGGCAGGAGTGTTTGCTGCTGGCCTCTTTCCCTTGCCCCGGTCTGCTGCGGTTGGGGTGGAGTTGGAGGTGGTGGTGTATAAGCAGCAGCGAGCTGCGCCATGTCGATGGTCTGCCACTGAACTGCTCCTTGCGGTGTGGCTGGGGCTGCCCCTGCGACGGCGGAGTGGTTTTCCGACAACTGTGCGCCCGCTGAATACCGCGTGGTGAAGGTCAATGTGCTTCAGTGGATCATTCCTGAAGCTTAGGACACCTTTAATTTGCTGCAACATAAGTAGACAGTAAAAAGAAGTGAGTACAAGGCAAGTGTATTAGGCTTCATATGCAAGTGTATTAGGCTTGTGCAAACATTGAACGTAATGAATATGTTCGGTCCAATGTGCATTACTACTAAGATGCTGGCAGTAAATGTGCACATTGGTACCAAGTTATCAAATATAATCAGGAGTACATGTTACAATGGGCCACACATCTGACAGAATGAAAGAAAGATAGTTTGAACATTGTAAACATAAGATAAACTGCACATGTTATATTCTTTGTAGATGAGCACATTTTTGTTCATTCTCTCTATATACATCAGAAAGAAGGTGTGTACAGCTAGTTGTGCTAGATCAGAAGCAATACGTTCCTTTGTAATACTTGAAGAAGTTATTTACATTAATACAAAAGAATCACAGAAAATATTCTGACAATTGACTTGTGCAAGATCAATCATAATCTGAGATTCTTGAGAATTGAATATGTATTAACATGTCCCTAAATGACTTGTACAAGATCTTTCCTAATTTACTGATACACTGCATATAGATTTTGTTTATGCAGAGAACAAAACCTGTTCAGCATTACCATGTTACATTGACTGCTACATTGCATAAGCTAATAGAATGCTATATTGTGTAAGCTATATCCTTCACAATTAAACAGATGTGACTCTGTTAAAATGCTTTTGACTGTCACATGCACAAGATCATTTACTTCTCGCAATCGTTGCCAATCAGTTCATGGTAAACAGTGTAAACATCATTTTGTTAACTTAAATACAAGGGAATGGCACACATTACTAAAAACGACATGACAGTAACAACTATGAAACATATGTGAGCACAATCCTTCCATTTTACTACAGCTAGTCATTTGTTGGCACACACAACTTGAACAAAAAAAATATTACACCTCACAAAACTGTATTTATAACTACATGCATGTACTAAATTTCAGATAATACCAATTGTAGGCAAAATTGTTGGTTCAAAATATTTATGGTCAAGTGTACGTACCGCATTCTTGCTTTCCCACCACTCATCATCGGCGACAATGGCTGATGTATGGGGATCACGACCCAGCCCGCTCGCATGCGATTCTAGCCACACCCACCTGTTGTACCGCTTCTTACACTGCCCCCAAATGTACTCCAATTGAGACTTGTTCACCTTCTTCTTGCACTTGGTGTACATCTTGTGTATTAGGTTCTGCCATGCCTGCGGCTTGGGGGAATTGGAGGTGATGGTGAACGCTACCATCTCCTCCAAGCAGCTCTCAAGAAATACACGAACCTCCATATCGGTCCACCGGCTACGGCCATCGCCCATCTACTACGTGCAAGTCAAACAAAATTGAATCGGAAATGAACAAATTAACACAGGCCAATACCTTCGATGACTCTTCCTCGCGGACGACGTCCCAATCAATCAAACGGCCGACGGTGGCAGGGCTCACTCTTCGAACAAAGTCGATGACGGCACTAGGAGACTTGGCGCGAGATGAAGCATGTCGTCGGCAACAGCCTTGGCGCTGCCAGCGTCGGAGGTGACAGAGTCGGAGGAGTCCTCGCCGGACACCAGATCGGCGCCGTGGACAGAGATCTCCCCTGTTTGAGGGGATTGAACAATCGCCCCCTCCTCTTGGATCGACAATAGATCCCACTCTCGGCTCCGCTTCTTCGCTCTCGTCTCCATCGGACCACGCACACGCTCGGCCTGAAATAGAGCTGGCTCCTCAACTCCGCCAGCTTGGACGCCTTGATGAGACTCTTCAGGCCAGCACTGTCTGACCCGAGAGGCCGAGAGGACGAGCACATAGGCAGCCAGACTGCCAAAGATGGGCGGCCTGACACAGCGAGCACGCCGGCCGGCTTTTACTCCCCTCGAGGACGACGCAGACAGCTCGACAGGCGTGGGGCTCCTCCACTTCCCCCTGATTTTGAGCACCTTGAACTGACCGCTGCCGCAAGACGACGCGCGGGCGAGAATCGATTGGGGGGGGCACGGGCCTGCAGGCCACAGTCGAAAGGGGAGGAGGAGGGCTGGCAAGAATTGGGGAGGACGGGAGCCTGCAGCGGAGGGGAATCGATTCTTTGCCAGGCCTGCGTCGCATCGACGACCGCGGAAGCAAGAGAGCAGCAGCGAGAGGAGGAAGAAAGAGGGATCGAGAGCATTGGATGCCCTAACTCCGACGGAAAAGCCGAGGCGCAATGGCAACTTCTCACATCCGTTAACGCCGTTAATGTCGCCTCACAAGCCGCCGTTCTGGTACTGTGTGCGGGACCACGCTTCCAGTGCACGGAACATGACCCGGGATCAGGACTCGCACATACGAACGAAGCCTAATTCTTCTAGGAAGCATCTACATGGACCCACTTATCATTCACACATCAGCTATACACCTTAGTCAAAACACTCCTTTGGTCTATCCTTCTTAATTTTAAACAAAGACAAAGAAAGAGAGAGGGAGTATAGAGCAATTTTTACCCAAAACCTCACCATATCTCACATCTTCTCCTAGGAAATCACTAAATGGGACCACATGACAGTCATTAGAGCTACATTGGGTAAGGTATACGTGGGAGCACAGCCTAAACCATGCCCACTCACTCAAAATCGAGTCAACACCACATATGGACACCTAGCTTACACTTGCCACCTCAATCTTCACCATTAACTAAAACGACTAGCCACAGTAATCTTCGTCACACCCTCATCGTGTTCCACTAGGCAAAACACCAAGAAACGCCTTGGAGAAACCAAGAACACTCTTCTCCATCTTCATACCAAAGGTGTTTGATCCAATCTTAGCGACTTCTGGTGAGCTTCGCTGCAAAATAATCATGGGAACGTGATTAACAAACCATGCTAACCCGTTCATATCCTGTGTTATCTCTTTTTCATGGATCGAACACCTTGTGCCGAGCTCGACGTCGCTCCCGGTGTCCAGAGCGCCGCCGTGCGTTACGTCGCCGTTCCCGTCGATCTCGTCCATACCGGAGCAAACCTCTGCTCCATCATCTTCGCCAAGGTCTCAGGAGGAGACCGACAGAAGGAATCGAGCCAAGACGTCGTCGTTGAAGAGATCGCCGTCGTCTTCCTCAAGACCGGCCGCCGGCCATCGTCGTTCATTCCTCACTCTTGGGTGAGCTTCGGCGCGATTCCTCACTCATAGAGCATCTCTAGGTTCCCTCTAAGCCGTTTCCCTCCTGTCCTTCGCAGCTCGAAGACCGAAGGAACGTCGACGCCGTTGCAATGCTGAAAATTCCGTCGCTGCCAGGTCGTCTTCTCCACTGTCACCGATGTTCAGACCAATCCAAGCTGCGTTCAAGCTTCAGTGAGTACCCAAGAACCCAGTAGACACACATGCATGCACCCATTCGTATAGAAACAAGCCAGAGCTCGACATGCCTTAGCATGCCGAGAACCACCTCCGCTCGCACCAGCGCCGTCGTCGATTACGGCCACCGTAGCTAGCAAAATTACCACCGTTGGCTTTGCAATGACCTTCTGCATGTATTTTCTTTTGGTCGCGCTGCGTAAATCGCCGTCGATCGCCGCCGGCGAGCTCGGCCAAGCCGCTGCCCTATATTGCTTCCTGTACAGGAACAAGCCAGGGATCTCAAGAATTTGATAAAATATAAGGACTAAAGTGTGAGAAATTTCACTCACTGACATGTGGGTAAAAGACTAAAGCGAAAATACAAGAGAAAAATGGGGACTCTTTATAAACTGTGGCATAGAAACATGTTGGACTGCGGGTTCTATTCCTTTGAACCATAGGGGCCTTGTTGTATATTGGCAGAGGATGACATGTTGACCCAATCCTTTTAAAATCTGGAAAATAATAAGAAAAATACTCAAACCAATAATTGTTCAACAGAAAAATGACCAAACTTGTAAAATGCATATAAAATCCATTTTAGCTCATTTTGAGATGAATAAAATTTCTGTGAACTCACAAACTTATGGAGTTTAATTTAGAAACATAAAAACTGGCATTATAGTAGAAGAAATAGCTCTAATAATTCACATAAAAAATAATGAGCATAGTCATAGAGCAATCTCCAACTTAGAAAATTCATATAAAATTCATCTTAACTTAATTTGGAGTGAACCATGTTCCAGTATGATCATAAATCCATCTCTTAATTATCATAAACTAAAACTTGACACTTTCTGTAACAAAAGTATCACCAAATATTTATCTAGTGAAATAACTAGTGTAATGCAAACTAGAAACTATAAAACCCATAAGTGATTTATTTCAACTCCAAATGAGGTGATTCCAGTTCTGTTAGATTGGCAAAATCATGCACTTAGTTTTTATGAAATAAAATATGACACATACAATACTCAAAACTTATCTAAAATTCGAAATAACTAATAAAGACTATAGCATATGTCCTAGCTTGTAAAATTCATAATAAAATCATGCTAACTTTAAAAATTGTGAAACCAATTTTGTTGAACACCTGAGAACATCCCCTTCACTGAAGCAAGCCTACATTTCACAAAACTTGACCATAAAATGCACCTAAGGACTATTAGAGCTTAATTAATCTAGTGCTAGTGTTAAACTTTTAGAATTTATAACTCTTAAATGCAAAGTTATAAAATAAAAATTCTTTCACCTAAATTCATCTTAGACCAGCACCTAACCACACTAGTAAACTCATGCATTTTAAGCATTTTAGATTTTTGTATATTTTGGCATTTACTCGTTACCGTTATTTCTTTTAGCGGACAATTTCATGCCGGTGAGGAGTTTGGTATTATAGCTGATCTCAGGAAGGTCTTATATCAATCAAGGCAAGTGTTGCCCTTCCTTTGAACACATTGAATCCCATGTTTTCGGGCTAAGTGTTTTGATTGTAAAGTTGCACGCGTATTTCTAACTATCGGTACTTTCAAAACTATAGATTGTAGTTCTACCTTTAAAAGATGCATGAATCCCCTTTTGAAAATCACCCCTTGCTTTTTTGAACCTTAGGATTAATTAGAGTACTTTAATTGTGCTCATATTACAATGCTATGCTTTTATAAAGTGCAAATGCTTAGCCTTGCCTAGTGATAAATAAAACATGGTTATGAGTCACTTGATATACTATTTGGAACTCTTTTTTAAACATTATGTTCAGAGGTGATTCTCTAATTATTTGTGAAATAAAATGAGATAAAATGTGATTTTGGACTTGGGCGGCAAGTGGTATGCATATGGTAGTAGTTGCATACCGATATGGGGAGTGTTCGTCTGAGTCGATTAAGGACCGAACATCATATCACCCATTGTGTTTACCGTACATCCACATGTGTCTTTATGGGGGGACCTTGGCCTATTAAGTTAAGTGCTTGTCTAACCTTGAATTCGGGAGGCCGTTGTAGTAGCGATAGTGCCTACGAGTGAACTGTAGAGCTATTTGTGTTTATGTGAATTGCAAAGGGGACGACTGTACTGATCCGCCTTTTATGTGTATGATGTTTATGAGGGGACGACTGTAACGTTCCGCCTTACTTTTATTTATGGTTTGGTAGGGAACGACTGTACTGTTCTGCGTGAGGGGACGACTGTAATGTTCCGCCTCACGTACAACGTTGAGTGCCACGTAGGAAACGACTGTACCGATTTTCCTACGGCGTTATATTGGTGAAGACCCCCCAAATATAACGACATTAAGATTCTGGACTTAGTGTGGAACAACACTCATCGTGCTCATGCAAGGATTAGACAATACTTAATGTAAAAGCCTCGTTATGACCTCTAGACCGTAGTCAATGTGTAGAGTATGGTGGTACCTGAAAGTGCATCTAGGCCCCTAATGATTTTGGTGATTAATTACAATACGATTAGAGAGGACTAACATTTTTCTTTAAGAAAATGTGAAGGTTGTTATGTCCTCAATGAGTTAGCGTAATGCATTTTCCGCCAAATACGTTGATGTGATGTGATGCGGCAAATAAGCAAATGGTATATTGTACCTTTTCTTTACATTTGAGTCAATAGGAATGCCGCACTATTAAGAGAGATGATGCATTGACATATGAGGAGTGATCAAAGTGCTCAAAATCAACTTTTAAAAGTGTTTCTTCTCAGTTTGATATGTTCTGGAAATTTTCGGAGTTTTCCAAAAGTCATTTTCGGACTTTCCGAAAATGCACAGAACCAATTTTCGCTTCTAGAAATTTTCAGATATGTCCAAAAGACATTTTTGGACTTAGTCCGAAAATGTCTGTGACGGCAAATGTGGTTCTGTTTATTTTCGGACTTTTCCGAAATTGATTTTCGGAGTTTCCGAAAACCTTCAGCAAAGTCAAAATCGCTTCTATGTATTTTTGGACTTGTCCGAAAACGATTTTCGGACTTTTCCGAAAACATCCAGAACGATCTTTTTGTTTCCGGAAATTTTTGGACTTGTCCGAAAAGTTTTCGGAATGTCCAAAAAATCTTTAGCTGACTTTGCTGTTGGTGCTGAGCTGGAATTTTCAGACATGTCCGAAAATCTTTCGGAATATCCGAAAATCTCAATTATTGTGCATTATGGGCAGAATTTGGGCTGTGGCTATAAATAGCCCCCTCCCCTCACTTGTGAGGGCTGCTGGTCACATTGGATATTCTTGTGCCCTTGGCTTGCTCTTGTTGAAATTCACTTTTGAGCCTTGCTTTCTTGTTTCCCCTCTCACCCGTGTTCGATTCGGATTTGGTGTGTGTGTGAGAGTTGTGGATTCGAGTTTGTGTGAGTGCTTGTTGTTGACTTCGTGAAGATTTGTGAGCACTTACATCATCTCCGGGAGTTCATTGCTTCATTTGTTACTCTTGGAGGTTGAGGACTCCTAGGCGGCTAGGTGTCGCTCCCGAGCCACCGATCTACTTGTTGTTGGCTGGGAGAAGTTTGTGAAGGTCGGATCTCACCTCTACAAGGGAAGAGATACCCTTAGTGGAAGGAGGAGTGCTTAGTGCAACCTCTTGAGGAAAGGGTTAGCTAAGACCCGGCTCTTAGTGAGCTCCTCAACGGAGAGTAGAATCCCCTCAAAGATTCGAACTTCGGGAACAACTTCGTGAGCTTCATCTTTGGTGACTTTATTTCCTCCCTCTACACTAGCTTTGCTTGTTTGAGCCGCTATAGGTCTAGTTGATGTTTGTGCTAGCATATTCTTGTTGTAGGCAACTAGATCTAGGATTTACCTTGCCTTTTGTGCTGACTCTGAAAATTTTTGGATATATCCAAAAATTTAGGAAATATCCGAAAATTATGGTTGTCGCTTTTAATTAAATTTTTGAATTAGCCTATTCACCCCCCCACCCCTCTAGGCTTAATTGACACTTTCAGTACCGACGGGTACCGGACAAAGTAGAGTGATTCACATCATGTGGGTAAAGCCGTACAAACTCTACATAGTTCTAAAAAACTAATCGATTAGCCGTGCTCACGGTCATGAGCGACATGATGATGTGCTATGGGTATAATTTTGTGTTTTCTAAATGCTTTTGGAACTAAATGTTTTGAGATGATGATGAGATTGGTATATGTGATATGATTGTCTTACTTCCCGTTGTGTTGTAAGGGAATGATATCTATCTATTTATGTTGATTTCATGCCATGATTAATATGCTTTACATATTGCTTAAATTCTTTGTTTAAATTACGTTGCAAATGGTTTGTAAACTAAAATCTGCTTTATGCTGAAAATTGCAACCACATATAGCCTTCCTTTGACTTACAGCTTTCATGTATGTAGGTTTGATAGTGCTCTTGCCAGTACATTAATCAAATTAATGTACTGGAATAGGCTTAGTTTATGTTTTGCCATGTTTTGTCTAATTTATGTTTTGCTGGAATAGGCTTAGTTTAAGTTGAGTGATGCAGGTTTCGACTGCTTCTTCTAGGTTTTGAACTTAATGGGGTAAACCCCTAGTCGGTGTGCTTGACGATTGGGTAGTCAAGCTTCTGCTGTTCACTGATATAGCTATATTTGGCCAGTCGGCCTATGTATCTATTTAGTAGTTGTAATCTAAATTTTATTTGCTTTAGATGTATCTTGCTATGTATATTCATGCTTAAGATGAAAGTGTGAAACTAGTGCACTTCCTGGGAACTAGATTCACATGAGTATGAGTTAAGAATATTTGAGATGTTGTAGATCTTTAGCTATTTTTGTCAAGTCTCCTAAATGTGTAACACGAGTATAAGTTAGGAATATTTGAGATGTTGTAGATCTTTAGCCATTTTTGTCAAGTCTCCTGAATGTGTAACACATCTGGTCACCACCTTCGAGTGGTTTGACGGGCACATCTCAAGCTGAAGTTGACTGGCAGGCTAGGTCCAGCAATGTCTCCAATATTCCTCTCTCGAGGCGTCAGATATTTCATTAAGCTTGTTTGATGACTTGAATTATTCATTTCATCTCTCAATTATAATGGAAGGTCCTGAGAGCCTACGACACTACCCCCTATCGTTTGACGTACCGAGTCGCTACCGCAACCCGTGTCAGTTTACCGTCTCAGCCGTAGCCGCTCGTTAAGCCGCTAACTGTTTGTTCGCACGTAGTATTGCCGAAGCTATAGTTCGTTCGGTCGTTCGAGTCGTTCTTTAGGTTTGAGTCATTCTGAGCCGTAGGTTCCGTTCGCCGGTTCGGTTAACCGTTTGGATGGTCCCGTGACACGAGTTGGCTCGTTGAGTCACTAACTCGTGAGGCTTAGTTACTGATGATATAATTCATTTGTTCTTATTTATCTATGGGAATTAATATATGATAGTTGACTAAGGTTTTTCGGTTAATAGTAATTACACAACTCATATTGTAAAATTCATAACTAAATCATTTGAGCTTCGTTAATCCATTCAAATTGCAGTAAATTCATTAAAATGTATAGAATCCATTAAAATTGGTTTCTTTTATTGTTTCAGTATCTTTATTGCTTGTATTTATTTTGTGCTTTGATTGTCGATTAGAATCTGGTAGTTCTGAAGCTCCCGTTTATTTCGAAGTGGTTGCCGAGGTTCCGTCAGTTCAAGAGCAAGGCAAGTCATACATACAACATTGATCATGTTGAACATATTTTACAAAATCCCCGCTTTTCTATTAAATTGCATTATTTTAGATGCCATGTGGGATTGGATAAACGGTACTCAACCTTTGATTATCCTGTGACTTTTATAACTTGGGTTATAATTTGACTAGATGATTGGTTTAGGAATTCTTAACCATGTTTAGATCAATTAATTCACAATGGGATTCACATTTACTTAGTCCTTAATTATTATGATGATATTATGCCACCATGGTATATACTTAATTAAACTAAAATATGCTATAATGGTGGGTTGTGGATGCATAGTTTTGCAAGTCGTGCGCATGACAATTAAGGACTGATTCTCGGGAACTCCTGGAAGATATACATGTACTTACCACAAACCAGCATGGGCTCCAGGCTAAATCTAGAGTATGGCTTGAACTAGTCAACATACCATGGTAAGGGTAGAGGCGATGGTGCAGTTCGGACTGGTATATGGTCTCTGTTTCTTAACGACCAATTTGGTAATCTGAGTATCGGAGATGAAGATTAGATCGAAGTGGAATCCAAGATCAAGATCATTTCGGAAACAGAGCAAGAATCGACTGGAGTTCGAATCGGCTGCATCCAGGACAGGCAGAGTTCAAATCGGACAGAGTTAGCGGATTGAGCCGATTCTGACAATACGACTCGGTACACGTTGTCAGGTTGAGTTAATGTGCTTCATATGGATTGCCACACACAGATTGAGTCCTAAGAAGGCAATTGTATCTATTAATTAGGATATTTTATGTAATTTACTTAGAGATAAGTTCGGGCAAAAGTCTGCTGCAAAAACTTATGGTATTTCTGAGTTTGTTAGAGATAAGAGTCGTGTCCGACATGGACATATTTTGTAATCTCGGGTATAAATAGACCCCGAGCCCTATGTAATAAAACAACACATGTTCAATAACAATCTCGGCGCATCGCCACTCTTTTGTTTTCGTTTCATCTTGACGAGTTCTTGCTTTCGGGTTGAGTTGCATCGGTTTTGATCTTCACCTAGATGCAAAACTTGTTATGGCGGCTTGCGTTCTCGAGATTAGTGCTTCCATCATTATGATACTAATCTTGGTTATGTAAGTTGTCGAGTTATCATATATTCTATATAATCTCTGGCAATATTGTTATTTAACCCTCAATCGGCTAACATCTATTAATAGGAGGCGGCCGATTAGGTTAAATACCAACGTTGGCTTAGATTATATAGAGTATCTACCACTCTATGAGGTTTCCAAAAGCTTGATTATTTAGATATTGTTATTCTTTTCATACTTATAGCTGCATCAGTTGAGTTTGACCTTCTAAGTCGTGATTAGAATCTCAATCTCTAGCCTGCTTTTGATTGCCGATTAGGGTAGTATCGGGGTTTCAGCCGATCTTACCTGATTTAGCTCTATATTTCATGTGCTTAAATGACATGCTAGATCCGCCCTTTATATTACGATCTTAATACAACAAAGTATGTTAGGCTTCTGTTTGATATATTTTGCTTTCTTTAATATCTTAATATAGAGTAGTATCGGAGTATTAGCCGATACATACTAGATCTATCTGATCGGCTATGCTATGAACATATATAATCTCATTGTTAATATATATTTCGATCTAAGTGATTTATACTGTCTCGACATGGTGACCGATCTATCCCAATCACTTGATTTAAGTATATATCGACATAAAGATTATATACTGTTAATATCTACAGCCGATCGAATAGATTTAGTTCTTTCTTTCTTATTTATGACTGCCGATCGATCTATACGTGACATCGGCTCAAGGGTAAATGATATGTCATCGGCAGCTGGCCGATCGGCTATCATTTATGGATTTAACTACTATTTTCCTGTTTTATTTCTTGTTGATTGCAAGATCAAATCAACTGGCACGCTCATGAACCTAAAGGCAAGCTTTTTGAACCTGCACTGGAGCTAAGCAAATCTCCCAGGCCACTGTGTGTTTTTCGCATCAACATTGTTGTTTCCGGATTTACCTAGGCACGAGAGCGGACTGCCTGATGCCTTTTGAGGAGTGGGGGTGAAACTTGAGGTGGGTTTGCTTGGTTAGGGAGAGTTATATGATGGGTTCTGTCACAGTCTCTATTCGGGTACTTTCCAGTATCGTGACACATGGTAGACATGATGTTGAGGCTGTGTCTTGTGGGGAAAGTTGTACACATCTGATCAGAATAAAACTAT
Source organism: Oryza meridionalis (assembly GCA_000338895.3). Classification (NCBI taxonomy): domain Eukaryota; kingdom Viridiplantae; phylum Streptophyta; class Magnoliopsida; order Poales; family Poaceae; genus Oryza; species Oryza meridionalis. The sequence continues at coordinate 12,278,884 of CM002531.2, read as the reverse complement.
TCGAATAGCCATGCCCGTGGTTATTGGGCGGTCGACCAGCTCGCCATGATTAATCTCACTTTATTAATAATCTGACTTAATGAACTGGTGTAGTTCAGGTGGTTTGGATGGGCCTGTTTCAACGTGGATTTAGCATTGGATAGTGATGTTTATTATTGTTTAATTATAGCATTCAAATTATGATTTATAAATGTTGTTTTATGCAAATATCCTATTGCCCATCCTCTGAGATATCCTTGCATCGTACCTTTTCGTTGGTATGACTTGTTGAGTACGGTGGTTGGTACTCAATCTTGCTTTATTTTTCCCCACCCCAGAGGCAGAGAATTATTCGGATGGTGAGTTCTATGAAGATTAGGTTTGTTCCGGACGTTAAAGATGCATGTGGTTCTTTGGAGGAAGGTACGTTTTTACTATGGAGATTCAGTTCAGTTTAGCCTTTTATTTTCCACTGCGTTTGTAAGAATTATTTTAATATTTTTGTAAGTCGTGGAACTGTATCAATTTGTCGTTTCAATTTGTCGTTTGTGTACTCTGGCTGATTCCTGGACAGAGATTTAATACACATTCGGCTTGAAATTCGGGTTGTCGAATTTCTGGGTGTGACATGTCCACAGCGCTGCCTGCCATCGATCTAGAGCACCACCTCCCATTCGTTCAGGGCTCCCCTAGGGCTGCTGGTCATCGATCCAGGGCGCTAGTACTTCGCAAAGCAGGCCACACTGCTTCATCTGCCAGCCATCTCCCCCTCCCCGCCGCAGGGCTCCAGTGGCGTCGTCGCTCCCTCCACTGGCCGTCTCTGTCCTCTTTGTCGCAGGGCACCACTGGCCTCTACTACCTTCACCGGTCGTCACATACTTGTTTGTTTCTTCGGTACTACAGGCGATATGAGATATCCAAGATGTGAAAAATGTTATTGGCTCTGCAGTTGGCAAGCATCATGTATATGACATGTGTTTCATGTCTACTACAGTAGTGTATGATCATATTTGAGGGTGGCATGCAGGTTTGAAATGGACCAACTGCAAATAAACCCATGTTTGCATTGCTTCCTGTAGATATTTGATAGCCGTAGGATGAGCTGCAGTGGTTTGTCTTGTGCAGTATGCAGTCCTTCAGAGCTTGCATGAAGTATCGGAGTTCAGTATTGTAGAAGTGCCAAGTCCAGTTTCTGTAACTTTGAACCTTTTGAAACTCACCTGAAGTGGAACTCTGAACTTTCTTTAGTGTAGTATTCAGTAAGTACTCCATGCTTCTTCAGTTCTTATCTCTTTAGAACATATTAGGATTTGTTAGGAATTCATGTCACACATATATCAGATTTTTTTGGGATGATGGTTGTGCTTCAAGCTCCCTGTTCCCTTTCTTAGCTGATGTTGGAGTATTGTTCTTGAAAATGCTGTTTTGAAAACCCTTCTGTCATTAATTGTGGTTCAGTGCATATTGATGCAATCGTATAATTTGGCTTGCAAATAAATGTCTTGTTTGCAGAACTTCCTTGGCATGAGGAGATTTGTCTATACTGCCTTCTCCAGATAAGTTTCTCAGTGAGAAGATTTGTCTGCTTCAAGTTGCCTACCCCGCATGGTGCCGACGGCCTCGCGCTGGCAGCAGCCGATGCCCTCGCGACGCCCTTCCTTGCCCTGGCCCTCGTGGCAAATGTATAGCTCGTACGCGTCATTTAACAAAGGAAGCAGATCGCTAGAAAACGGTTGAAGGGGAGCCTACCTGACCTGAGATGATGCGGCAAATTTCAAAGATTTGGAAATGGGACCACCTGTATATTTATCGACAAATTTTCTAATTTTTTCCTAAAAATTTTACAGATGTAATTATAATATAATCATAGTGTAATTACACTAACCTGCATGTAACAACAGTGTAGCTTGTATGTAAGTTTCACATAATTTTGGATCGTTAGATCTATTATAAGATTTGTTCTGGTGAGGAAGAAAAAAAAAATCACAACACACATACATGTGAAAGGATTTGTTCCTCACGACCTCCATTTTACCAAAAAAACATGTTACGGAGATATTTTTGAAAGTTACATACAAGTTACATTATAGTTACAGTGTAATTACATGCAAGTTACAGTGTAATTATATTACGATTGTACTGTAATTATATTTGTTAAATTTTTGGGAGAAAATTTATCGATAAATATATAGCAAAATTGATCCAAGATTATTGGCAGGCACTCTTGGAGAAACTCTGAGGCCCATAATATTTCGGTATCCATCTTGTGCACATCTTAAATGTCAAATTACCGCACAACTTATTCATGAAATTGGGAGAATAGCCAACATGATCCTTGAAGTTTTGCTCCGAGATCAATTTGGTCCCTAATCTTTTATATTGTCCAAACGAGTCCTTATAATTTATCATATGGGCTAATATAGTCCTTGGGCCCACTTAAATCGCCACGTGAATATCCTCTCATGCAAAATATATGGTGAAATGTCCAATTTACCCTTTCATATACCATACAAAAATAATAAAAAGAATTTACAAACTTTGTTCAATGTGACTATAGATATATGGCTAACTTTTTTCACTGGATTATGCTAATACAAAGTTAAGTTAGCTACAACCACTAAATATATAATTACCATGCCAAATAAATTCCATGTACATAGTTGCATTTCAATGTTAAAACTCTAACAGATATTTAATATGCAAGATCACCAACCTTTTTTTTTGTTGTATTTTCTCCTTTTTTTCTCTTTTTTTCCATATGATATGTTTAAGGGAAAATTGGGCATTTCATCATATATTTTTGATGGGCCACATGGCAATTTTCATCATATATTTTCCAAATCTCTTGTTTCCACATGGCATGCCCACATGGCAATTTTTGATGGGCCAAGAACTGTATATGTCCACATGTTACAGTCCACATGATAAATTTTAATGGCTTGCTTGGACAATTTGAAAGGCTGGGGACTAAAATGATCTCAGAGTAAAACTTCAGGGACCATAATAGCTATTCTGCCAATTTCATAAGAATTTTGCAGGAAGTGGATTTCTCATAGCATTCCAGACGGTATGACATGCAAAATATTATTGTATCATGCATTTTCAAATCAACTAGGTTATTCAAACTGGTATGATCCACTATCTGCATTTATTTCGGTCAAGAATATATTGATTACATACAATTGTCAAATAATTAGTCCATGTTCCAGTCAAAAAGAATATTACACGCCTGCAAACTATTAACACAAGTTGAATGCTGTGAATATCATTTACTATATAGAGCTTAATACTAACTTCCCCAGAGTTCATATAGGCAAAGGTTCAGAACTTTCCAAGAACCTCGCCCAAGTTCTGCAAAATGGGGGCCAATATTCCATCATGCTGCCTTTCATGACATATCTTGAAACTCTGCACAAGTGAAAGATAAAACATGCTCATATAACCCCTACAATGGTCATAAACAAAAAGAATAAATACAGACTAACAAGTACTAGTGTGAGGCTTTCCAATGAACGAAAAGATGGTATTGGTGGTACTAAATTCTGATGCCATTTTGGAAAATTATATTTATTAAAAGTGAAACACGTAATTCCCTGGACAAGGTAGTTGTGAAAGACAAGTGAAAATGTCTGACAGTACTCCTCTTCTCCTAGTAATCAATTAATACAACTCTATGATTTAGTATATACCAAACAAACAGTTGCTCTTAGGACTGCCATATACTGGCTGTGTTCGGCAGCATGTTTTCCCAACTCCCCTCCCTCGTGTTCCGCAAGCACGTTTTTCAAACTGTTAAATAGTGTGCTTTTTGCAAAATGTTTCTATACAAAAGTTGATTAAAAAAATCATGTTGATCCATTTTTTAAAAAAAATTAGCTAATAATTAATTAATCACGCGCTAATAGACTGCTCCGTTTTCCGTTTTCCGTGCGGGGGAGATTTGTTCCCAACAAGTCCTACCGAACTCAGCAAAGTAGGATCAGCACTAAGCCACTGATACAACAGAGCAGTTCATGCAAATGAAGTTCTGCCACCTTCGGCTCTAGCTATCTTTCAGTGGCGCATGGGGTGACTTAAAATCATACCGTCTATTTATCCATTATACAATGTCAGGAATTCATAATGTAGTTAATATAATAATATCTTTTGAGCACCAAAATGTACTGAAATTGAATTCTTAACAGGCTCAATCATAAATAGAGTAAAAATACACTAGCGGTCCTTGTGCATGGGTGTAACCTAGGTCCATTAACTTGGAAAATGCAAAGTTAATACCCCTAAAATTGTTAAATGTACCACCCAAGGTACAAAATCCAACGTGGTATTGCCCATGAAGATACAGATGTAAACCACCACTCACATAGTAACATAGATAGAACATGTTTTCATCACAATATTAGTCACAATCGTCTCACTTGCACCTTCACTAAATTTACTTCTACCATTGTCACAATGACACTGACCTAATTGTGACAGCATCATGACACACGGACATTTGTTCTGAACACCTATTAAGACTCAGTGTTTCTGATATGATTGGGCTCCATGACCATGGCATGTGCCGGAGTCAGCTGAACCAGCAGCTTGAATGGGAGAACTTCTCATCTCCTTTTGAATTTCAGTGTGTCAGTGCCCAAGCCACATTTCAACCCCAGATTTAGACATAATTCTCAGACCCAGACCAAGAGACATTACTCCTTTTGCATTACGTTGAATTTTACCTCTTTTCTTAGAAAAAAAAATTATAAAATTTTCAACCTACATACAAATGCAATGAGGATCCAAAAGAACACAAAATGCCATAACTCCTGGGATTAGTAACCCTGTTAGCCTTTGCTAGGTGAACTAGGAAGAAATTTCTGTTGACTAATCCTGATAGGGTCCATCTCAACCCCATCGGATAAATGCCTTATGTTGCCACTGCATATTTGCAAATCTCTTGTTTCACTGACAAGACAACTCACCAACAAGTCTGTCATACAAGTGGCATAATGGATGAGAGCAAGCATTGGTCAATTTGATGAACAAGCTAAAATAAACCAAAACAGGCATCAAACAAAATAAAAAATAATTAGCTAAGTTAATGAAAGTATCTCAATCAACCACTGGATTGGTCAATTATGATGCAATCAATTGCTCTCCTGTAGATTTCACCTTTTTATGAAGGATCTGCACCTATTTTCCTATCTAGGTGCTATCAGAAAAATGTATGACACAGTGATGCACTATTGCGCAAAAAAGAATTTTGAGAGATTAAAAGACCAGGGAATGACTTGGTTTGTCAATCTGACTCTCATGTGCGATATATCAAGGGAAACCTATGCTCACAGAGTAGTGTACAACATGGTTCTGCAGCATGACAGCATCAACAATTCCCTAGGGAAGTTTTTTATTACTAAGTTGTTCAGTGTTATTATTTGGACTGATCTTATATACAACTGTTAGGAAAGTCCTCTTTGTATGGGGCGCTGGGGATCAACAAGGCCTTTGATTCGGACTCCTGGTGCTGCTCACTGAAAGTTCATTAAGGGCAATATTGTATCTTTCTTAAAAAAGACACCAAACTATATTTTCATAGAAATCTGACCATTTTGTATGTAGATTGGATTGTTTTGGCAAACATTTTAAACAGCACCAATCACTCCATCTGGACTGGGTAAATGCACAATCACTATGAACGGTAGTTCTCACAGAAAGTCAACCTTCATAGTAGTATTTTCATCTTTGGAGTAGTTTTGATTTTTATCAGAGGTTCCAAAACTAGGAGAGTATTAATAGAAAAACATAATGAGCAACCATAATAACGCAGAGATGAATTATGATAATTGTAAATTTTGATCATGGTATTGCACCCTAAAGCCTAAAATTTAAAGTATGGATAGAATAATCACCATTCTAATTAATATTTAAGGTACTGCCCAGCCTACCTTGAAAATAAGCGAAGCTTATTCAGTGCATGGACCATGAAAAACATCTATAGCATTTTTAAGGAGTCGATCACCTCATCTATCTGCTGAATGAAAAAAAAAAAGTAAAATCAATTAAACTGAAATAAATAATAAAAAAAGAAGAGCTGATCTACTTAAGACAAAATCAGCAAATGGAACTTACATCCAGTTATTTTTGGAGTGACCTTCTCAGAACATACTCAGCCATCATTCTATGTATATGTTCTTCACCATAACAAAAGTAGAATCTAGTAATTTCACCATGTTCCAGTCTACTGCGAACCATTTTCACAAGCAATTACACTTCAACTTCTGGATATATAATCTATACGGATATCTCTTTTGACCTGGAAATTGATCCTGAAAAATAAAGATAATGGAGGAAAAGAAAAAGGAGAAAGATAAACAATTTAGTACACAAGTGATACACAATGTCATATCAGTCAGCGGCTCATGTGTTTGGGGATTAGAGGGGAGGAGGAAGTTGTCGTGGGATGTGGGAGGCCAAGAGAAAGAGTCCTATCGCCATGGCCCCGTGATGCGCCAAGGAGAACGAGAGGTATTTGGGTTTTCTGTTTTCTATCTGATTAAGTCCAGGTATATGTGCCAAGTCCTTTATATAGGAGAGGCCCTAACATATATAGCTAACATCTCCTAAAATAACTCTATGTGCGTTCTAATATATCCTAACTAATATCTCAACAAAGGTAAATGTAATCAGGAAACTCTTTAACAGATAGATTGTAATCTGATAAGGATACCAAGGGGGCTGAGTGCACCGCTGTTTCTGCAGCTGCACCATGGTTGAACTGGCTGTGGTGCCAACAGATATAGTGCTGGCCCCACATGACAATATCAGCCTACTTAATTAAATTAAGTGTGACTAATCTTAATCAAGAAGAAATGGGTGATAAGAATAAGATAATCGGACAAAACGTGCATCACAAATGTAACATGAGCAATCAACAATTTGGGAATAAAACATAACATAGAATGTATCATAATTTCAAAGATACCTTCTTAGTCTCTGTGATCACAGCTACCTTGGCGTGTGCAAACTGACTGAAAATTGCTCTAGTTCTTCCACCAAATTTTGATGAAGTTGAGTTCTCAATAGAATTGAGTATGTACCGATCGTTATTTGGCCAGTCACAGCAATTTAACTAGAATCTAGCTCTGGGATCAGATCATTCGTAATGGATGTTAATTTCACATATCCAAGTCTAGCAGTTTCTGGAGCCACTGAAAGTATAGCTACCCTATCTTCTCAAATAGCCCGCTTGCTTCAGTGGAATGACACATAACCAACTGCAAGAGCAAGTGCCAGTTATAGTTAGTTGCCATTTCATACTGAACGCCTGTAGGAATAAGAATGTCAAATTTTGCCCTTTCCTGGGTGTAGAATGAACTACAATGACTGGATGCTAATTAGATAGAAATATAAAAAATAAAGATATAATTACAAATGACTATTAAGCCTAGTACTAATCAGATACGAGTATTAATTAAGGAAAAATTGGTTCTGCAGCATCAAAAGTTCCAGTTTTTAGTTTTATAGCACCGAAAGTTCGCGTTTCACTTAATAGCATCGAAAGTTAACCTGCTCTCATATTCAGCATTCCGTACACAGTTCCGTTCAATTTTCTTCGGTATTCATTTTATCTTTCGAAAAACAACATGTGAAATACCAGCCGTGCCTTTTCCTTCTTCTTCCTCCTCCAGCCCCCTCTCCTTTCTCAAGCTCGAATGCTAGCCGGACACCGTCCTCGAGGCTCGAGCTTGATGGCCGTCAGCATGCCCATGAGCTTGACCACCCGCATGTCCACGTGTTCTCAAGCTCGAATGACGGTACTGCGCCTGGCTCGACTGAGCCCGATGCTGATGCCACAAATGGAAGTAGTCCATGAGGATCTGCTGCTTCACTGTGCACAGAAAGGCAACAATGTTGAGTTGCACACCTGCCCACACAACAAGCGGAACAATCTGAGTTTCATTTTTGATGGGGAGAAAAGAACAGAAGGATCTGGACATCCTGGTCCAACGCTGATTACTCGATCTCCCCTCAAGGCCTCAACCAATACAAAATTGTTTTAACAATTGGCATCCTCTCACCCTCATGAACATTGCCCCTCAAAATTAAATAATTTGATTTTTTTTTCTCACTAGAGCACTCGAATCGGCCATGGTCGGAAGCGCCGCGTTTTTCCTCCACACTAGGTGCTTAGTGCTCGAGGAAGGCCAACATCTTGGCAGCTCAACCACGCTCAAGCCAACAGAAGCTCTGTGCTCGAGCTACAGGCCATCTTGCCTCCACGGCTCCATCCCTCTCTCCCAGAGATCAAACACCACTGCTGCTACCCTCCAGATTGTTCTTGCAGCTGCCCTCGAGTTCACTCCCCAGTCACAATCGAGCACGCCGGCTGCCACCACAGTTGCTGCCGAGATCGTTCACCATGTCACCCTCCAGCCCGCCTGCCACTGTACCATGGTGATTTCTCGTGCAAAAGGAACAGTAGGAAGAGGGTGTGTGGAGGAGGAATAAGGGCAAGAGGAATAAGTGGCGGCAGTTCTAAAGGAGTGAAAGTAACGGAGGTAAACTTTCGATGCTATTAAGGGCCTATTTGGCATAGCTCCAGCTCCACTTCTCTTGGAGCTAGAGCTCAGCCAAACAGTTTCAGCTCCACCTGAAATGGGAGCGGAGCTAGGTAGAGCTCTCTCACAAAATGAACTAGAGAGGTGGAACTGGGTTTAGGTAGCTCCACAACTCCACTCTAGACCCAACTCTTGGAGCTAAATTTAGGAGTTGGAGCCCTACCAAACAGGCCCTAAAATGAACCATGAACTTTTCAGTGCTATAAAACTGAAAGTGGACACTTTTGATGCTACAGAACCAATTTTGCCAATTAATTGGAGTTCTTATTTTTCAACAAAACATAGATACATGTAAAAACGCTATACTTAACTTAGAATAATTATTTTTTTTGGGGGGTGGGGGGGAGACAGAGAAATCCTGTTTAGATAAAGCAAATGGTCGTGTTGACTTTTCTCTCAAATTAGTAAATAACTATTTGATCACCAACAATATAGTTCTTACATTTTATACTGTTACAGATGGACTGTACTTTACTGCAGTATAACTTGAACATATTTACCAAAAATAAAACTGGATGGAAAATGAAATTAAGATGCATACCTTCTGCTGTAGACCATCAACACAACAGTTGGTTAGTTTCTCCAAATTTATCTAGCAATTTCCTGAACTTCATTTGTAACTGTTATTTCACCTGTAATCATGGCATTAATTGTGTCACTAGGTTGGTAACCATGTTCCTTCATGACGGAGAGCAGACTTGAGAACTCAGCAACACTGCCCTTCTGTAATAGGCCATAAATCAGAATTTTCCATACAATCTCATTATAATTGGATTCCTTCAGTAACAAATCACCAAAAACTTCCTTAGCAGTGCGAAAGTTTCCTCCCTCACAAAGAGAAGAAATTATAATTCTATAAGATTCTAAATGTGGCAAATAACCACTTTTCGTCATTGAATCAAGCAATGTCAAAGCATCTGTTAGTATTTTTAATCTGCAACAGCAGTCTATTATCGAAGTATATACATCCTCGCTAGGGGTCAAGTTAGCATTCTGCATCCCCATAAAAAAATGTTTTGCTTCCTCCAATCTGTCAACTCGGCATAAACATCTAATGAAACAACTGTAAATATCGGCGGCTAGTGGCAACTGACGCTCAGTGATGTCCTCCAAAAGTACCTGGAGATCTTTCATGTCTGCTATTTTCCATATATCAACAGAGTTATCAGAGATGTTATCAGAGGAACTTTTCTTTACCACAAGTCTGAGAAGAACTGTGTAGGAGTCCTCGTTTGGTTTCCACCCCTTACCAACCATTACTTCAAAAGTTGAAAATGCTTGACTGACTAGTCCTAGATTTGCATACCCTCTAATCAAAGTGTTATACGTGACTAGGTTAGGGAAAACACCACGATCAACCATTTGAACCATCATGGATTCAGCATCTTCCATTCTCCCCTCTTCACAGTAGGAGCGGACAAATACTGTGTACGTTACAATATCAGGATTGATACCTGTCGCAATCATCTTGTCAAATATTTTCTTTGGACCTTCTGATCCTACCTCCCTGACTAATTCATCAATTATAATGGTATACGTTACAGGACTTGCCTGTATTCCCTTCTCCATCATATCTTCCAACATCAATGTTGCTTGCAACAACTTCTTTTGCCTGCATAATCCATCAATAAGTGAACTGTATGAGTGGGCATCTGGCACAATCCCCTCTGAGATCATTTTCTGCATCAATTCATCAGCAGCATCAATCTTTCCTGCCTTGCACAATCCATCTATCAAGCTAGTGTAAACAACCTCATTCACCTTAACTCCCTTCTTGACAAGAGACCCAAGAAACAACTGGGCCTGCTCAACCTTCTCACGCTTGCAGAGAGCATCAATTAACACCGAGAAAGTCCAGTCATTTGGAACCAGCCCATTAGTCTCCATCAAATGAAGAAGCCTAAAAGCACATTGCAGGTGACCCTCATTGCACTGTCCCTGAATTAAAGCTGTGTATGTCACTACATTGGGCTCCAAACCTGCCTCAACCATCCGACTGAACAGCACCATGGCCCTTTCCACCTTCCCTGATTTGCACAACCCATGTATCAGCTCGGTGTATGTTCGCACATTTGGAGAGCACCGGTTGCCATCCATGCCCTCGAAGACCTTAAGTGCATGTTCCATTTCTCCAGCATTGCAGTAGCCATCAATCAGCGCATTGTAGACAACAATATTTGGCTCAAATCCGTTAGACATTGCCTCTTCAAGCAGCACCTCAGCCTCCTCAGTTCGTCCAGCCTCACACAGCCCGTGCACCATCGTCGCGTACACATGGGTATCCGGAGCACAGCTGTCCGCCCTCATCCCAACGAACACTGCCATAGCCTCACGAACCATCCCTGCGCCAAGCAGCCCATGGAGCAGCGCCGTGTACGTGAACGCTGTCCGCAGGCATCCCCGGAGCGGCATTAGCACGAACACCCGGCAGGCATGCGTCAGCATCCCTGCGCGGCAATATCCAAGGACGAAAGAGGTGTACGCGTACGAGTCCAGCGCGAGTCCCGCGTGGAGGAGGGAGGCGAGATGCTGCTTCGCGGCGGGGATGTCGCCGGCGAGGCAGTAGGCGTTGATGAGGGTGGTGTACGTGCGGAGGTTGCGGGCGGGCATGCGGGAGGCGAGGGACTCCATGTCCGGGAACATGTGGTGGCGTGCGAGGGCCATGAGGAGGGTGTTGAGGCAGCGGAGAGGGGGAAGAGGCGCGGAGGGGGACAGGACGCGGTGGGAGAGGCGGCGGAGGTCGGCGGGCGAGGAGGCGGCGGTGGAGATGGCCGCGAGGAGGCGGGCCAGCGGGGTGGGCGGGGGCATGGCGCGCCTCGACCTATGACGCGGTGGGCATTGCCGGTGGCGGTGGTGATTGTGACAGGTCGCTGCGGCGATGGCGGCGAGGAGAGCGGCGGCGGCGGCGGCGGCGGCCGAGGTGGTGAGATGGGAGATGGGAGAGGGGAGAGGGGGATCCAGGGCCGGGTGAACGCTGGTCAATGGCAACAAATGGGCCGGTGCTGAGGAGAGGCAAGGCAAACCTTACCGGATCCGTCCGATACCGTGGGCCAGCTGCAGTGGCATAGCTGAAGGCAAGACGCAACTTGCGATCAAAATAAATCAGTATATACTCCCCTCCATCTCCGTCCTAAAATCAACTTTTACAATCTGTAACTAATAAATTAAAGTAACACTATATGTGATTAGTGCTATACGTGTGATATTATATTGTATCCGTATTTGAAAGTAGTTTCATATGATGATTATTTTCTAGATATTAATAATAGGTTTAATTGGATCTATGTCATTGCAAATATGCCGATTTAGATAAATGTCACTACAATTCATCTATTCGTAGTCGTGCCATCCGAATATGCACAAAATAAAAATTATGCCATCATCGCCACTTTTTTTGTCATCATATACACCAAAATACACCTAAACGTAGGACCCACATGTCAGTTCCATCTTCTTCTTCCATCCTCCCTCTTCTTTCTTTCCCATCTCTCATCTTGTTTTCAAATGTGGCTGCCGGCGAGGAGGGCACCGACGAGGGAGGCTAATGGCGCGGTAGCGCATGGCCGGTGCAACGGCAAATTGCTATCGATGGGAGGAGGTCAGTGGATCCTGATCCCTCCCAATGCAGATGGGAGGAGGTTGAAGATGAGAACAGCGGGCTCATGTGCCCTCCCGCCGAGGATGGGAGGAGGTCGACGAGCGACGGTGCTGGCTCCCGAGGCCTCCCATCATGGATGGGAGGAGGTCGAAGATGGTGGCGTCGACGACGGTGGCTCCCAAGGCCTCTGGCGTGGATGGGAGGAAGTCGAAGACGGCGGCGACAACGGCGGAGGACAGTAGTGGCTCTCGAGCCCTCCCGACGAGGATGGAAGCAGGTCGACGATGGTGGCTCCCGAGCTCTCCCGCTATGGATAGGAGGAGGTTAAAGAAAACAGCGACAACAATGGTGGTTCCCGAGCCTTCCACGGCCGTGGATGGAGGAGGTCAAAGATAGTGGCGGCGACGACGACAGTGGGGTCGGTGACGGCAATGGCTCCCGAGCCCTCTAGCCGTGGAGGTGGTTGATAACGGTAGTGGCGACGGTGGTGGAGGATGATGCCATGGAGCCATGGAGCTGGTCGACGATGGCGGCGGTGACGGTGACGGTGGTGGAGGATGATGAGTGCCAAAGAAAGAGAGAGACTTTCAGAGAGGTTGGGAAAAGAGAAGAGAGGGGCAGGAGGTGAAGAAGATAGAACATGTTTGTTATGTCCCATGTGCAGTTGAGGCTAACAAGATTTTTGATAGATATCGTGACGGAGTGGTATAGTTCCAATTTCCCCAAATTCCAGTGCCATGTTGTAACATCCTGAAAAATTCCTGACAATAAAAAACACTAAAATTTCGAACTTTTTAAAACTTTTGCATCATACTGGATGTTATGGTTGCTATTGCTTGCCAAAACATGAATTGCCACAACGTGGAATCAAATTAAAGGTATACGCCCAGCAATAATTACAATTTACAACGATAAGATATTTGATATTAATCCTATAAATATTTGTGCACATGAACAAGCCAAATGTATTACAGGTTAATTACTAATTTAATTTATAGGTCGAATATTAAAATATAATGATCCATATAGAGGTAAAACCAATTTAAAAGGACAACCTATCCAAATGAAATGATGATCACCACTATAGTGATCCTATTTGTAGATGAGTATTTCATTGGAATATTTACATTAATATTTAACATAACTTTCTGGGCATAAAATTCACTCATATAAAATAATTTGTCATGTAAATAAATTGAGTTCTATATATAAAAAGAGCTTATGGGAGTATTCGATTCAATGTTTAGACCAATATTGCACCAAATCTCATAATACCTTCATAGAATAAAACTTAAATAATTAAACCTATGTATGTAAAATATATTGCTATACAAATAAATTCGACCAGTGTGCCATTGTATTAGTATGGACAAGTTGGAATATTTAATCCAATAATATTCTCAAGTCTCCAAAATATATAAGTTCACCTTGAGTCAAAATCCAAGTTAATCAAAACAATTCGATTGTGGGAGAAATACATAAATATTCAAATCAAACATTTGAATTCTCAAGACCCAAAATGTATAGGTTGCATCTCAATCCAATTCCAATCTCAGCCACTTTTACAGTTTAGCCCCTCCCTCTCTCCCTCTTTTTCCTTCTTCTTCCTTTTTTCTCCTTTTCCAGGTGCTACTATTCATTATCCGCCAACCGTTCGATCCTGTGTACCGTGTGCACCACATCGCTCTCGTCCGCGCCAGCCTCACCCGTGCCGCATGGCACCCGCGCCTCCTTTCCCTCGGCCGCGTCCGACCCCAACCCTAGCCGCGTCGCGCCATTTGCCGCTCTGCCTCACACCTGCCTCCCGTGCGCCGTGCCGTCCCCTTCGGTCTCTGGCTCGCTGCTATGCCGTGCGCCAACCCAACTCCACCCATGCCATTCCTGTGTACCGCGCCACGCCGCGCTCGCGTGGGCCCCGCCGCCCGACCAAGCCGCCGATTCTCCGCGCACAAAGGTTGCGCCGCCATGTGCGCGCGCGTCAGCGCCGTCGCCATCGCGCGTCCCGTCGCCCCCATCCGCGCCCAATAGATAAACAGAGCCCTCTCCCTCAGCTAGCACTAGAACACCCCGTCTATAGGCTATAGATGCAATGAGTAAGCGACAAAGCCTTAATGGAGAAGGAAATCAATCTTTATCCCGTCATCCACCTCATTGTTCTTATCCAATCACTATTAGAGCTCTAGCTCGTCCAGGCATGTGCTGGCGATCTTATCCACACCGTTTTCTTACACCCTAAGCTAAGCCCCAACGAAATCCCCACCCCTCTCTGCCTTTCCTCTCGAATGCATTTCATTGAGCACCTTGTGTGCGTGCCTCCATAGCCATTACTTGAAGCCAGAGCCGGTGCTGACGACCGCGGAAGCTGTGGCTTCGGGATGCCTCTGCTGCTGCTACTACCTTGGATCAACTCCGTGTGCCGGTGTGACCCGAGGACCTGCAGTCGAACACCTGCGCGCTTGCCGCCGTTGTCCACCTCTGCTTCATTGCCGTCTCCCCACCACGGCATCGAACATCACCGTTTCGCCGCCTCTCGGTAATACCTCGCTCCTAAAGCCTCTCCTAGTTCCATAGAAGCTTAGTCTCTCACCAATTTTGGCGATTAGCACCCAAAGCCGTGCCGAACCGGCCACTGTTTCACCGCCGGCGAGCTCGCCGTGGACTAGCCATCCCGGGGGCTCCCCTTCCTATCTAGCTAACAAAATGGAACCCCCGTACGCCGTAGATGCTCACGCACTCATCAATTTGGTCGGAAACCCTTCCTATCGTCCTAGCCACTTGCAGCCGAGCTCGGCTATGGCGCAGCCATGGCGGCCATGCGCCCCGTCCCTCCAAGCGCCGCCGCAGCCGGTGGGTGGTCACCGGAGATTCTCCGCGCCTCCCCTGGCCGCCGCCGGGTCACCCTCGGCCGGCCTTCCGTGCGCGCCGTGTTCCCCTGCTGCTCCCGCTCTGTCGGGAGGAAGAAGACGAAGGTTGAAGACGACCTTCAGCCAAGCCACTGACAAGCCGTCCCCACTCCTCCTATTTCCTTTAGAAAATTAATCCTGTGAAAAAGAAAATCAAAGCTTTGACCCCACATGTCAGCAACTGTTAGGAATAAGGATATACTAGTATTTCGGATTAAAAATAAATGAATTATGAACAGTAGCTTTTCACAATTTCTCGGATTAATTCGAAATTGAATCTTTAAACTAGTATAACTTGCTCATTTTAACTCGGATTTGAGTGAAACTTGAACCTAATTTCATATAAATTCATAAGCTTTCCAATGGTATATAACTCACTATTTAATAAAATATATTTATAATTATTAAATAATTAATATCAAATGATTAGATTATGGTCAACTTAAAAATATGCTAATAAATAAAATTGGTATTATACAGTAGAGTAGATGTAATAATATTTGTTTCCAGCATATTTTGTCACAGTAGCAACCATGTAAATTAAGTACAGTGATGTCTCAAATGAACGGATGTATAGGAAGACACTAGCACTATTTAATGTTCAATTAAATCCATGACTTATAAATTATTTACATAAAGTTTAGCCTCATATTTTGTAACTAAAATATAAACACACATAGATGAATCTTTAGCTTGATTAGGAGGAATAATAACAGAGCTAGTATGACTAGATATGATATAGCTTGTTGTCGGTTGCCTATATTCAGTAAATGGTTCAATGTTAATATACTGTTGCACACACAGACCCTTTTAGATAACCTACTGTAACACCCTGAAAATTCGACCGACAAATCAAAACTCTAAAAATACGGATTTTCAAAAACTTTTTAAAATAAATTGCATCATGCCAATCTTATTCGATTATTTTATTGGATTTTGATTTCGGAGTTTATAAATCGCGAATAATGGGTAATTAGTTAGGAATAAACCCTAAAAAGTAAATTGACAAAGTAAATAATTAAAGTGCAATTTAAAATAAGATTTGGAGAGGATAGAAATGAGTAAAATATTATTACGACCATATTTATATCCACCAAATTTAAAAAAAAAAGCAATGGAATGAGAATTAACTCTAATTAGATCCAAGTAAATTACAATAATAATATATAAGACATGGAATAAATTAATCTAGAATAAATCCATGGATTGGAATGGCACAAATAATGAGTATACTTCATTTATGCAAAATTTGGGAATTAAAGAATCAAATTTAAAATGATAAATGGGCCAAAATCGGGTTAATTAGAAAACGGCACTCTTCATTGCACCTAACGTGTTTGACGAGGTCCCCTAGCCCTAACCCTGCCGCGCCGTCGCCATCGCCGCCCGCCGTCGCATCGCTGCTGCCGCCTGTCGTCTCCTGCCGCCGCCGCTGCCCGTGCCCCGTGCCGTCGTCCCGTCGTCGTCGTGTCGCCGTGCCGCCGTCCCGTCACCGTCGTGTCACCGTGCCGCCGTCCCGTCCCCGTCGTGTCGCCGCCCTCGGTGCCGCCACCCCGCGCCGCCCTTGCGCCGCCGTCGCCGTCGTCATCGCCGCCGCCAGCCGTCGGTAAGCCCCCCCCCCCCGGTTCGCTGCCGATGCCGCCGGGGAGGGCAAGAGAGAGAGCTGAAAGAGAGAGAGGAAGGGAAGAGCCGGGAGAGAAGAAGAGAGAAAGAGAGGAGAAGAAGAAAAGAGAGAAAAGAGAGAAAAAGAGAGAAAAAGAAAAAGAGAGAAAAGAGAGAAAAGATAAAAAAAAAGAAGAGAAAAGAGAGAAAGAGAAGAAAAAAAGAAAATAACAAATAAAATATATAAATAATAATAATAATATAATAATAAAAAGGAATTAGAGGAAAATTAGGGAAGTTTAGAAAATTTAAAATAATTAGAATTTAATTATAGATTAGTTTTCGTCGTAGGATTGCAAAAATTTAATATAAATTATGGATTATTCTTGGTAATTACTATAAGTAATCAATTCGCGGTAGTAATTTAAATGTAATCAATAACTAAAACAAATAAACGAATTCTTATAGATTATTATAGATTATTTTGGGTAATCTCTAGAAGTAATCGATTCACGGTAGAAAATCGGATTTAATTACTAAGGATTTTTAAATCATTTAGTCATAGACTAAATTAAATCGTATAATAGTTTTTAGGATTTCGTCCGATATTTAACTTGCGATAGAAATTTCTAACCTATTATATGGATATAATACTCGGAAATGTTAAATTAAAAACTTATGACAACAAAATGATTATACTCACAAATAATTTAAATCGAAAATGGGTTTGCCTTAGTTCGCGAATAGTAAAGTTAATATAAAGGAATCGACTTTCGCACTCGACTTTCCTTTGGATTTACTTGGATTTTTATTTGAATTCTAACCGAATTCAAATCAATTTTCGCACGTAACTATAGAGCCCGAGGAAGCTGCGGATCCAAGCGAAGGTCAAGACCTGCAAGACCTTGAGCAAGGCAAGTCATCACTGTTCCTTGAACATGTTGATCCCAATTGCGAAATTATTTTGTTTACAAATAAAATTGCATGCAATGATAAACATCCTACTTGTGATTATGCCATGCCTTGATTATTATTTACCCCATATTCCTTCGTAACCATGTTTACGTATGAGTCCCTAGTCAACTATGACAATTGCTTAGCAATGCTATTCTAGAATCATGCATATTTATCAAAATGCTCTATGCTTGGACAATTGCCTTTGGGAAGGTAATTGAGATACGGCATGTGGAGATATGAGTGCCACATTGCCATGATGTTGATGACATGATTTGCGAAAAGAGAAATAAAATCAAAACAACTGTTTTCGACTGGGGCGGACGGAGGATTTGGGTGGTATCCGGAAAAGGACAAGTACCGTCCCCGGTCAATTAAGGACCGAGCCATGAAGTTAAGCATGAAACGACCCCCGTGCAACCGCATTTCTCGTATGGGTATAGACCTGGCGGAATAGATAGCTGAGCGGAGGCAGTATCCATGCATAGTGACTTCTTGAGGTGTGAGGCAGGGGCTCTACGGTGGGGCAGCCATTGGTAGGACCGCGAGGCGGGAGTCTACAGTGGTGTCGCCATCGGTAGGACTGCCATAGGTGAATTTAAACTTAATTATAACTTAATGCATCTGTGAGTCTTCCCTTCCCGGGTGCGCCAGAACTCCTCTCACAGCTAGAAACCGTGTACGCCTAGAGTGCATGAGGATGTAAAGTTCATGGAGCGGGTACTGCCAATGCGAGGTTATCAAAAAGCTTTGCCGTGACGCGTCTCATGTGTTGGGACAAGGCTCATATGTTGGGCAGTCGCGGAGTGCGGGTAAAGTGTACATCCACTACAGTGTGAGTAAACCAAATCTATTCGAATAGCCGTGCTCGCGGTTATTGAAGACGACGGCGCTCAGTAGGTCTTAGTTACGGCCGTTGCCTGTGGCAATGGCGTGCCGCTGCCTTGACTCCGCTGCCTTACCTACTTCTGTTTTTGGAATGTATTCCGGACCGCTCGGTCCGATGATTTAAGACTATGCCTGCAGGCTTATGATGTAATAAATCGTACTAGACATTCGTGTATGTGCACTGGGTATTTCAGCTATGAATTCGTGTGTACCAGACTACTTGATCCAGGGAAATGGTACTGTTTACACGATTGATTCCTGTTATAAAAACGGGGGTCTACACCTACTAGTTGCATATATTAAACTAGATAATAAATGAAGAACCAGTATATTAGCTAAATACTAGTGCTAGTTATAAATCTTGACCACACATAATTTTAGTTCAACCACACCTGAGGATTGTTCACTGTAAAGTTATAAAGTTATACAATAAGATAATCTGTAACTATAATATTATTAAACCACAAATCTAAAATACAGAGCGCATAATTGTCAACCTTTTATGAACACGGATAAAATCCATATATATACATCATGTGGATAATTCGAATAATAGCTTCATTGATAAAATAATAATGTAGGTGAATCATGGTGATGATATGGTTTATCCTAAATCTCCCCATAGCCATAGTTGATAGATAATTGAGCCGTAGACCTATAGTCCTGAGTATTGAGTTCTGTATGTGAGCAACCTTAGGTTCGACCCCAACAATTATATATTGTTTGCGCATTTGATTGTTGTTTGAATATTTGTTTTTCTCGCGTATTATAGAAATTGTATATCAGTTAGTCGTGAGACAACGCATGCAGCTTCCAGGAGGTGAAGGTTGATCAAGATTATATCAAGAATAAGAACTATCCTGAGGAGGCAAGTCATCACCCCATCCCTTGAGCATGTTGATCCCAATTGTGAAATTGTTTTGTTTACAAATAAAATTGCATGCAATGATGAATATCCTACTTGTTATTATGCCATGCCTTTGATTATTGTTTACCTCATTATTCCCTTATACCCATGATTATGTATGAGTCCTTAGTCAATTATGACAAAAGCTTAGTAATGCTACTTTAGAATCATGCATTCTCATATTTATCAAATGCTATATGCTTGGGTAACTACCTTAGGGAAGGTGGTTGAGATATGGCATGTGGAGACATGAGCGCCATATGGCATCTCCACATTGCCATGACATGGGTGACATGATTTGTGAAAGGAAAAATGAAACTAAACAACTGTTTTCGACTGGGGCAGCTGGAGGACTTGGGTGGTGTCCGGTAAAGGTTAGTGCCGTCCCTGGTTAGTTAAGGACCGAGCCATGAAGTTAAGCATGAAATGACCCCTGTACAACCGTACTTCTCGAGTGGGTATAGACCTAGCAGAGTAAATAGCCGAGCGGAGGCAGTATCCCTGCATAGTGGTTTTCTTGATGTGTGTGAGGCAGGGCCTACGGTGGGGCAGCCATTGGTAGGACCGCGAGGGGCGGGTGCCTACAGTGGTGTCGCCATCGGTAGGACTGCCATGTGTAAACCTAAACTTAACTATAACTTAATACATGTGTGAGTCTTCCCTTCCCGGGAGCGCCAGAACTCCTCTCACTGCTAGAAACTTATGACGCCTAGAGTGCATGAGGATGTAAGTTCATGGAGCGGGTACTGCCAATGTGAGGTTATTGAAAGGCTTTGCCGTGACGTGTCTCATGTGTTGGGACGAGGCTCATGTGTTGGGCAGTCGCGGAGTACGGGTAAAGTGTACATCCACTGCGGTGTGAGTAAACCAATCTATTCGAATAGCCGTGCTCGCGGTTAATGAGTTCGGGGACATGTATTACACTTGGCTAGACTCTAAATTCTTAAAATGATGGGTGGGATGTTGCATGATAATTTTTTACTGGTGGATCAACTTCTCGAGAGGCGAGAAAGTGGCGGGAAGCTATCCTTGGAACACAATGGATGGTGGACAGAACCGTCGCTGTTTAATGAACAATGGAATTAAAACTTGATCAGTTTATGCTAGGTCTTAGGTTTGTGAAATGATATTTGAAAACTCAGCTTTACGCAAAGTAACCATAGCCACTCCTTGTATTATCCTGTACATTACTGCATTTTGTGTGGTGGCTTGCTGAGTACTTTTGTACTCATTGTTGCTCTATATATATCTTTTTAGCAGAGTGTCGAAGAGAAGCCATTGTTAGTACGCTTGCATACCTAACAAGATGATCGGAGTGCGGTTCCATTCTAGGTCTCGTTCCCCAGTCGACTGCTTGTGGCATGTCAACCGGGCCCTTGTATTATTTTGTCTTCCGCTGTTGTTCTCTGATAGTTCTTGGCCTACGTGGCCCTAATGTAAGCATTTAACTCTCTTAGCCTGAATTCATTTGTGATATGTTGTGATTCGGCTATGTATGTGTGTACCAACTACTGATCCAAGGATTGGTACTGATAAACACAGAAGATTTCCGATTTCCAAAATCGGGGGTCGACACATGTATACGATATCGTGAATAATAGCGAAATTGGTCTGAAATTGGCATTTTTGCAATGACATGGATCCAATTAACCCTTTATAATATACTCCCTTCATCTAGTTTTGATAGTCATATTTCATCTTTGTGGAGATTATGGGTACCCCATACCCACACCGCATGATTATCCGACTAGTAATAGGGGATAACTTATATTTATGGAATATGTACAGATCATGACTTGGGTATTACGTTTCCTTGTATATTACGGAACGGCCTAAAGTCTTGGTTTGGTAATATTGTAAAGTAGTTTTACGAAACCGATACCGTATCGGTTAAGATTTCTATCTTGTAATCCTACCCCCCCATCCTATATAAGGTGGGCAGGAGGCCCTCTAGGGGCATGAGCACATATGATCGTCAGATCTATACTACACCCGGTGGATTCAAATCCCTAAACAGGAGTAGGGTATTACCTCTCATTGAGAGGGCCTGAACCTGTCTAAATCCTTGTCTCCGCATCCATCCACTTTTAGGTCTCGTGTGCTACCCCCTTTTATTATTGCCGAATTCATGTTTCGACAGTTGGCGCGCCAGGTAGGGGTTGCGTCGAATTACCCGTCGAGAAGTGCGATGGAGTTAACTTCAAAAGAAACATTGAGATCAATTTCAACGTGTTCAATGCACTGGTGGAGAAATCGTTTGTAGTCCCGGTTGTCCAACCGGGACTACGAATCCGGGACTAAAGATCTATGTACCATTTTTTTTATTTGCATGGCCCTGTTTGCTGCATGGTTGATTATATATATATATATATATATATATATGTGTGTGTGTGTGTGTGTGTGTGTGTGTGTGTGTGTGTGGGCGCGCGCGCGCGCATGTATATAAGTATAAATACATATATTACACACATATTTATAATTTAAAGCACTTAACATTTTATGTACATGTATGTTACCAAAATATATATTAACACTAAAGTAAATGTACATACATATATAAATATATATATATATACATGCATGTATAGTACAATTCATTTGCTCGCTAGCTATAGCTACGACTTCGACGCCGGCATTACGACAGAAGAGGAAGGACCGACGTTATGAATTGTCGATCCGTCATAGTAGAATTCACTATCGGGATTAAGGACTTCTTTGTTGATGAACCCCATCAGTTGTTCTTGAACAGCCGTGATAAATTCCTTGTGCCGGAGATTATCCCTCATGTGAATACGCTATCATTCGAAAAATAATGACATATCAATGTATGAAATTAATAAACAACTTAACAAATCGATACGCAATGAAGTTTTGAATGGTTTATGTATACGTACATCGAGCTCTCGTGTGGTGTATATTTGGTTTGATAGGCAGTGGGCATACTCGCATACGTAGTAGCCGCATAAGTTAGTTCCCTTGTCCTGCTTTGCACACTACATGAGAAACGATGAGAGATTTAATATACTCTTTATATTAACTGTAACTAGAGATTCAATTAAATATAGTTTTGGATCATGCATGTACTCACTGGAAAATGAAACCTCCGTCCAAGTTTTTCTTTCCAAGTCCCGCGGACCAATTGACGGAACCGATCCCAAGCCCTACATGTGCAGTTGCAAGCTATGATTAATTAATTATTACCCGAGATCAACATAATAGCAACAGAGTCCCGCAACTTTGGAATAGATGGCATTATATTACCTGTCTATCAGTTAGAAGACCTTGTCAAAAATCTTCTCCTCTTTATTCATTGAGTCGTACACAGTGACTCTGCATGCGTCCAAGTCAAAAAAGAACAGGACCCAGTGCAATCTGGAATATGCGTGAGATGAGATAAATATCAGAATGTACATGTTATATGTATGGGAATGAAATTTGTTCGAACGACAATAAAAACTCACTCTGTGTTGTACGGCAATAGTATGAACGTCTTGAAATACTGCTGCGTTAGGAGATGGACGAGATTGTCCTCTGTGTCTTTCTCGTACTTGTCGAGAATTTCGGTGCTGATTTTCCGAGGGTCGATGAACCCAGTATCGTAAACCCCCCGCCGTCGGGCCCTTTGAATCTCCATTCTACAACAATGAAAGGAAATTATTATTGCTTACATATATGCCAGGAGCTAATTATTGAACGAAACAAATCAAACTCAAAGATACTTACAAAATCCATGCGCTCAGAAGAGAGACGTCGAGGGCGTCCCGATGGTACAGATCGAAGACATCCTTGAAATGGATCCATAGAACATCTTCTCCTTGCAAGAAGTCGGGGTTTCTGATCCTCGCTCCGAACATCTCTCTACCATTGGCGCTCATTTCCATGTACCGTTCATGGAATTTGTAAATTTGTGTCGGTAGGGACTGCAACTGCTCAAGCCTGACAAGCGGTTTACCGAGTTCAAACTTGTATGCCACTTCCGCCTTCAGGATTGGTGCGCCTCCAACCAACTGAGCCACAGTTAGACCGGTGTCCGAAATGAAATCCGTTATGCCAAAGTCTTCGCCGGTCACCAACGGCTCGACCACTTGGTGTGGTTGTTCTCCAAGCTGAGGAACTGGTTTGGACTTCTTGTAATAGGCTTTCCTAAGTGTTCGGTCATAGTCCGATAGCTTTAAGGCCTCCTTGTTTGCGGTAGACATTCCCTTTAAGAAATTCTTCACGCTCGGGTCAATAGGTATCTTCTTTTCAGGACTCCGAGGCTTGAGTTGCCTCTTCACTTCTCCTGCCACATAAGCGTCAAGCTCCTCTTGACTGCAACCGTATAGCGGCTCCTTGTTTTTGGTGGTGTCAACTTTGGCCTTCTTCATTGCCCTTGTGCTGGCAGGAGGTGGAGCTTGGCGAGACCTTGTCTTGGGAGGTGCAGGCGGACACGGTGGAGGTGGAGGTGGAGGAGGCGGAGGAGCCGAAGGAGATGGTGCAGGAGGAGGTGGCGGAGGAGCCGGAGGAGATGGTGTAGGAGGATGTGGCGGAGGAACCGGAGGAGATGGTGCAGGAGGAGACGGCGGAGCCGGAGGAGATGGTGCACGAGACGCCGCTTGTCGCCCAGGGAGGATGATGTACCGCTTGCGCCATAGTATAATGGCGTGGCTTGTCTCTCGTAGATGCATCTCACCGTCTCCTCCTAGGTAGTCCAACTCGAGGTCCTCGTACACGGCTTCCACCAGCTCAACTTCGACCCTCGAGTATCCTGCTGGAATCGACCTGCAGTGGTAAGTCCCTGAAATGTCCGTTGGGATGGCCATTCCCGATGCCACCTTCACGTGATGAGAGGTTATCTATTAGTAATCAACCTAAGCAGCAACTTGCGGAACGTACGAGTCAAAAATCATATATTACATCGAGCATACCTTGATTGATAAGTTCTTGAAGGGAATATGCAGCTCACATGGTGTCCGTGGCGTGATCTCATCAACGGGGCAGGTGGTTTCGTCCTGGGTTTGCATGGCGTCCATGCTATGTGATCCTACCTGCCCCGTTGAGGCGCAGCTGCTACGATTGCCTGATGGGCTGACCATTGGAGGAGGTATGTACGGCTGGGGATCATGTGACCGATGTGCTGCCATGCGTTCATCCACCTTCCGGGCCACCTCCTCTTGCATGTTGAGCTCGTAGCTCGATACCCTGTACTCAAGATCTGCAATCTTCGCCTCGGTATCTCTCTTGCTCCTCATCCGACTCCTGTACGTGTGGATGTCCTACTTGAATCCAATCTTCTAGGGAATCACGCCTTTCCTTGTTTTTGACCATCATCGCTTACCCTTGTTGCCCTGTCTTGTCAGCAACGAACTCGTCCCAATGATCCCTTAGCTTTGGGAATACGTCGAAGTTCGGTGTTAGTCCCTTCAGGATGTATTTCTTGTACAGATCTCCCTTGAAGGTCTGGAATTGTTCTGCCATTTTCTTAAGAGTCCACTGTTTCACTATGTTCTCCGTACCCGCAGGGAGTGTGAACGTCTCGAGCATTGTGGTCCACAGCATCTCTTTCTCTGATTCCGGGACAAAGCTGTCATCATCCCTACGTGCCATTGTTCTGCGCCAGTACACCTTGCTGACAGGCACGTTATCCCTCACAACCCAACCGCTGTGGCGTACAAAATTCTTGGCTGCTTCTGCCGGGGCACTAGGTCGGCCGTCTTCGTCCACCTCAGTTATGATGTGCCGACCCTCTATCTTCTTCGCAGCACCTCGCTGTCCGCGTGCCCTCTTCTGTCCAGCGGAGGGATGACTTCCACTGGCCTCCTCCTCGTTCCCCTCCGCATCCCTCTCCACGTTCCCCTCCTCGTTCCCCTCCGCATCCCTCTCCACGTTCCCCTCCTCGTTCAAGTACTGGTTTGGATCCTCGTTCCCCTCTTCTTCGTTCCAGTACTGGTTGCTTCCCTCTGCGATTGTATCGTACAGTATCTGTTCCTCATCGCGATCAGCCATCTGTTCATAGAAGAAATATTTGCTAAGCGTAATATTAAAACTCTACTAATTAATCTTGTATTAAAACTCAAATAATCATATATGCTAAGTCTAAGTGTCGTGTATTAGAACCCTAGATAATCATATATGCTGAGTCTAATTAAGTTTCGAATATTACATCTCTAATAATCTTATATTAAATCTCTAACAATATCTAACAATCAAATATGCTAAGTCTAGTTAAGTTCCGTATATTAAACCTCTAATAATCTTATATTAAATCTCGAACAATCTCTGACACTCATATATGCTAATTCTAATTAAGTTCCATATATTAAACCTCTAATAATCTTATATTAAATCTCTAATAATCTTATATTAAATCTCTAATAATCTTATATTAAAATTATAATAATCATATATGCTAAATCTAACAATCTTATATTAAATCGCTACTAATCTTAGATTAAAATTGTAATAATCATATATGCTAAGTCTAACAATCTTATATTCAAACTCTAATAATCTTAGATTAAAATTGTAATAATCATATATGCTAAGTCTAACAATCTTATATTCAAACTCTAATAATCTTATATCAAAATTGTAATAATCATATATGCTAAGTCTAACAATCTTATATTAAATCTCTAATAATATAATAATATTATATTAAAACTCTAATAATCTAATAATCTTATATTAAAACTCTAATAATCTAATAATCTTATATTAAAACTCTAATAATCTTATATTAAATTTCTAACAATCACTTCTTTACAACACTTGCCTGCGCGAATTCCTTCGATGGCTAGCTACCACTTCGGCTTGAGGGACGACAACGACGTCTTCTCTGCAACATTACCAGGAAAAGGAATTAGTCTAAACAGGGCCAAGTTACATATACGTTCAAGTTCGTTCGCGTTCCTTAATGTTTCGTTAACATTTCGTTCGCGTTCGTTAACGTTTGTTTAACGTTTCGTTCACGTTCGTTCGCGTTCGTTCACGTTCGTTCACGTTCGGTCACGTTCGTTAAGCGTTCGTTCGCGTTCGTTCATGTTCATTAAGCATTCGTTCGCGGCGGCGGCGTCTCGCGGCAGTGGGGGCGCGGTCCGGCGCCGTGGGCCAGCCCGGCGGCGTGTGGGCGCGGCGGCGGCGTGGCGGCGTCGGCGTCTCGCGGCGGTGGGGGCGCGGTCCGGCGGCGTGCATGGGGGCCCGGCGGCGTGGGGGCGCGGCGGCGGCGTGGGGGTGGCGGCATGGGGACTTACCGATGTTTCTGGCGCGAACTAGAGCCAAGTGTTCCTCGATGTAAGGAGCCACCAACGAAGATTGTTGTAAAACCGTGAAATGGGCTTTACGGAATAAATTGTTGTCTACCGTCATTATTGCTTTCCTTCCAAGAGTCCCCTTTCCCCGTAGTCTCCCTTCATGGCGTGATTCAGGTACCTCGATTGGGCGAAGGTCTTCAATAAATACGCAGAATTCGATGACCTCCTCTGTTCCATACCCCTTGGCGATGCTTGCCTCTGGACGAGCACGGTTACGAACATACTTCTTCAGAACGCCCATGTACCTCTCGAAAGGAAACATGTTGTGTAGGAACACAGGCCCGAGAATACCGATCTCTTTCACTAGGTGACAAAGCAGATGCGTCAGAAAAAGAAGGTGGAAATATCAACTCAAAGCTGACAAGACATTGCACCACATCATTCTGAAGGGCTTCTAACCTATCCGGATCGATGACCTTCTGCGAAATTGCGTTCATGAAAGAACATAGCTTTGTTATTGTTGCCCGGACATTGTCTGGGAGGATACCCCTTATTATAACTGGTAGCAGCTGTGTCATCAACACGTGACAGTCATGAGACTTTAGGTTTGTGAACTTCTTCTCCTTCGTGCTTATTATTCGCTTTATATTCGTGGAGTATCCAGATGGTACCTTGATGCTCTCCAAGCATTGCAATATACTTTCCTTCTCTGCCTTGCTAAGAGAGTAGCTGGCTAGACTCAAGTAATAGCTGCCTTTCTCCTTTGGTTCCGGGTGAACGTCGCCGCGTTGTTCCATATGCTTTAGATCATTACGTGCTTCCAGTGTATCTTTCGACTTTCCATATACACCTAGGAAGCCAAGAAGGTTTACGCAAAGGTTCTTAGTGAAGTACATCACGTCGATTGCGTGGCGGACGTCCAAGAATTCCCAATAGGGTAACTCCCAAAATATGGAGTTTTTCTTCCACATCGTCGCGTCACCATCTTCGCACTCTATAGGCTGGCTGCCAGGCCCCTTTCCAAACACTACTTTAAGATCTTTCACCATAGCAAACACTGTTTTCCCGCTGTGATGTTTAGGCTTCGTACGGTGGTCCGCCTTATGTTCAAAGTGCTTGCCTTTCTTCCGTACTAGGTGGTTTGCAGTAAGAAATCGATGATGACCCATGTACACAACCTTCCTACAGTGCTTACGATACGTACTTTCTGTTTCATCCATACAGTGAGTGCAAGCCTTGTATCCCTTGTTTGACTGCCCGGATAGGTTGCTAAGTGCAGGCCAATCGTTGATGGTTACGAACAGCAGCGCTCGTAGGTTAAACTCCTCCTGTTTGTCCTCGTCCCACACGGGGACACCTTCCTTCTTCCACAACAGTTTAAGATCTTCGACCAGTGGTCTTATGAACACATCGATATCGTTACCAGGTTGCTTGGGGCCTTGAATAATAATCAGCATCATTATGTACTTCCTCTTCATGCATAGCCAAGGGGGGAGGTTGTAGATTGTAACATCCCGGCCTAGAGCTTAATAGGATTAATAGAATACTCATATCAACAAGTTGCAACTTCTTTTCCGGAAGCCAATCTCCAAAGAACTCCAGGGTTAAGCGTGCTTGGCCTGTAGCAATTTGGGATGGGTGACCGACCGGGAAATTCTTCCCGGGTGCACACGAGTGAGGACAAAGTGTGCAGAAAAGACATGTGTTGGTCTGTGAGGGCAGTCTATAACCTATGAAAGCTATCAGATGTAAGTGGGCCCGGCCTGGGGAAGGCGGGACGTTACAAAGTGGTATCAGAGCCGACTCTCGCGGTTTCACGGGCGCGTGTGTCGCAGTTGCGCAGGCATGGTGCGGGCCCCGCTACAAAGTGGTATCAGAGCCGACTCTCGCGGTTTCACGGGCGTGTGTGTCGCAGTTGCGCAGTTGCGCAGGCATGGTGGTGTAGACCGGGAGTGGTTACACAGCATGGCACATGCGCTGGCACTGGACACATGGACGTAGCCAAGAGAGGACGTTCCTGGCCTAGGGTTGATCGACGGGGGCGTCGATCTCTCTTAAGGGGGTGAGGGTGTAACATCCCGGCCTAGAGCTTAATAGGATTAATAGAATACTCATATCAACAAGTTGCAACTTCTTTTCCGGAAGCCAATCTCCAAAGAACTCCAGGGTTAAGCGTGCTTGGCCTGTAGCAATTTGGGATGGGTGACTGACCGGGAAATTCTTCCCGGGTGCACACGAGTGAGGACAAAGTGTGCTTTGAGGGCAGTCTATAACCTATGAAAGCTATCAGATGTAAGTGGGCCCGGCCTGGGGAAGGCGGGACGTTACATAGATACACATCGTAACTGGCCAAGTGCTATGGCCGCTGCTCATCTCTCCAAAAGGATTCATGCCATCCGTAGTTAAACCAAAACGTATGTTTCGTGCGTCCTTTCCAAAGTCTTTAAATTTTATGTCGATGTTTCGCCACTGCGAACCATCTGCGGGGTGTCTCAGCATCCCATCCTGTTGACGTTCTTCAGCGTGCCAACGCATCATTCTAGCATTCCCCTTGTTCCTGAACAAACGCCTTAGCCGTGGTATTATAGGGAAATACCACATCACCTTAGCAGGAATTCTCTTCTTCGTTAGCTGCCCGTCAACCTCTCCTGGATCATCTCGTCTAATCTTATATCGTAGTGCTTTACAAACAGGGCATGCTTCTAGGTTCTCGTACTCCTCACCGCGATATAGGATACAATCATTCGGACATACGTGAATCTTCTGATCTTCCAGTCCTAGAGGGCAGACTATCTTCTTAGCCTCGTACGTTGTCTCGGGCAATTTGTTTCCCTCCGGAAGAATGTTACTTGACTAGTTTCAATAAATCGCCAAATGCCTTGTCACTAACACCATTTTTTGCCTTCCATTGCAAGAACTCCAGAGTGGTATCTAACTTTTTGTGCCCCTGCTCGCAACCTGGGTACAACGACGTTCTGTGGTCCTCTAACATCTTGTCCAATTTATGGGCCCCCTTTTCACTTTCGCAGTCCTCCTTGGCATCCTGCAACATCTGACCAAGATCATCCGTAACGTCGTTATAATCAGCATCTCTATCCTCCTCGCCCGTTTGATTTCCTTCAAATCCAACGTACTGAGCAAAGTCTGGAATATTGTCGTCTTCCACTTCATCTTCTTCCATTTCAACCCCTTGCTCTCCGTGGGATGTCCAACAAATATAGCTTGGCATGAACCCCGACTCAAACAAGTGGAAATGAATAGTCCTGGATGCAGAATACTCCTTCTGATTCTTACACTTATTGCATGGACAACAAATAAAACCCTTCTGCTTATTAGCTTCGGCCACTCTCAAAAAATAATGCACGCCGTCGATAAACTCTTTTGGACCGCCGGTCAGCGTACATCCATTGCCGATCCATCTACATGAAATGAAAAAAAAATCGTACACAAATAATCATTCGTACAATAATGACAGTCATACAATAATGATAAAATAATCACAAACTCTTTCAACAGTCATACAATAATGACATATCATTATTCATACAAAAATTATAAAATATTCCACCAAATAATTCTTATTTATTATTTTTGAAGTTTTAAATTCTTTTAATTTTCAATTTTGTTTGTTTTCTTTTATTTAAGATTAACTTTCACTATATTTTCCTACTCAACTATTTTATAAAACCTTCTTTAGCAAATAAACAAAATTTCTATATATTCTTTCTTTTCCCACACAAATTTTCTCTCTCATCAACTTACAACAAAATTTTGGAGACAAAAAAGTGTGTAAAACATAGCTCCAAATGTAATATGACCAAAAAAATATTAGATGATGAAGTTACTAACCTTTTAGGCACCTCCGATTTGTATATAATCACCAAAGTAAATTCACTGTAAATTTTGGCATGACCTCCTCTCTTTTTTGAAGAAATTTTGAAGCTTGCTCGGGCTGGAGGAGGAAGAAGACATATATAAAGGGGTGGGACTTTAGTCCCGGTTGGTGTTACCAACCAGTACTAAAGATCACCGGGATCTTTAGTCCCGGTTGGTAACACCAACCGGGACTAAAGTTACGATCTTTAGCATTTGAACCAGGACTAAAGATTATCTTTAGTCCCAGTTGATGTTATCAACCGGGACTAAAGATCAAATATGCCCGTTACCCTTTTTAACCGAGACTAAAGATCATCTTTAGTCCCGGTTTCTATTGCAACCGGGACTATTGTAGAATTCGGCCGACCGACAAAAGATGGTTTCTCCACTAGTGATGGCTCGTCAATTCTTTGATCTTCATCCGGGTTTGCCGCTCCAATTTATTTTATTATTAGATTAATTTCTAACAACAGATTGATCGATGATTTGTTTTGCGAGATGACATGCTCAACAGCGCACGTGGGTACACCATCGGTATCGCATCGATTTCGTGCATGGCGAACTGTTCCATCTACACGGCACCGAGAGTTGCTACCGGGTGCACTGCATCACGTCAGGAGTCCGGCCGGCCGCCGTGTGCTCGCCCTGGCCCTGGTCGAAGACTATCGGTTCTTTACAGGGTTGACTTGCAATCAGGTTCAGCACCTGCAAGAGGATAGAACGTTCAGCACCTGCAAGAGGATGGATAAATCCATGTTGCATATTTGCATGCATGCATCGATCGACATATATACTTATTGAGTTAATTGTTTCTGTAGTTACTACTAATCAGATCAATCTGGGTTTATTCTTGCATGTAATCGTCATTGGCTGGCTGGCCGATTCTTCTGGCTGCTTCTACTGCCGCCGGGAGCCCTAGCGACAGAGTGCAACACCAACGACCAATTTTCTCTATCTCGGAGTCATCCGGTCGAGGAAATCAATCCCGGCGAATTCAACAATTTAATCTCTGACTTCGCCGGGTTTTTTCCCTTTCAACTTATTGTTGTTTATGAGATTGATCTCTAAATTTCAGATTAATCTCTTGGTATTTTCTGTTATCTATATGTAATACCGCGGCACTACTGTTGCCGACTGGTGTCCTCGCCTATACGGTTGGTTGGTCACACCACCGTTCATGGGCGTCCACGTCTTCATCGACCGACTGGCCTTCGCCGCCGCCGACTGGTGTTTCCTCCTGCACGGCTGACATATTATGACGCCGTTGTTGGGCGTCTATGACTTCACTGTCGGCCTGCTTCCATCGCCGCCGACTGATGACCTCGCCTATACGGTTAGTTGGTCACACCACCATTCATGGGTGTCCACGACTTCACCGACCGGCTAGACTTCGCCGCCGCCGACTGGTGTTTCCGCCTGCACGGCTGGCCTATTATGTCACCGTTGTTGGGCGTCTACGACTTCACCGCCGACCTGCCTCCGTCGCCGCCGACTGGTGTCCTCGCCTATACGGTTTGTTGGTCACACCACCGTTCATGAGCGTCCAGGTCTTCACCGACCGGCTGGCCTTCGCCGCCGCCGACTGGTGTTTCCGCCTGCACGACTGACATATTATGCCGCCGTTGCTGGGCGTCTACGACTTCACTGTCGGCCTGCTTCCATCGCCGCCGACTGATGTCCTCGCCTATACGGTTGGTTGGTCACACCACCGTTCATGGGCGTCCACGACTTCACCGACCGGCTGGACTTCGCCGCCGCCGACTGGTGTTTCCGCTTGCACGGCTGGCCTATTATGCCACCGTTGTTGGGCGTCTACAACTTCACCGCCGACCTTCCTCCGTCGCCGCCGATTGGTGTCCTCGCCTATACGATTGGTTGGTCACACCACCGTTCATGGGCGTCCACGTCTTCACCGACCGGCTGGCCTTCGCCACCGCCGACTAGTGTTTCCGCTTGAACGACTGACATATTATGCCGCTGTTGCTGGGAGTCTACGACTTCACTGTCGGCCTGCTTCCATCGCCACCGACTGATGTCCTCACCTATAGTTGGTCACACCACCGTTCATGAGCGTCCATGACTTCACCGACCGGCTGGGCTTCGCCGCCGCCGACTGGTGTTTCCGCCTGCACGGCTGGCCTATTATGCCACCGTTGTTGGGCGTCTACGACTTCACCGCCGGCCTGCCTCCGTCGCCGTCGACTGGTGTCCTCGCCTATACGATTGGTTGGTCACACCACCGTTCATGGGCGTCTACGACTTCATCGCCGGCCTGCCTCCGTCGCCACCGACTGGTGTCCTCACCTATACGGTTGGTTGGTCACACCACCGTTCATGGGCGTCCACGTCTTCACTGACCAGCTGGCCTTCGCCGTCGCCGACTGGTGTTTTCACCTGCACGGCTGGCCTATTATGCCACCATTGTTGGGCGTCTACGACTTCACCGCCGACCTTCCTCCGTCGCCACCAACTGGTATCCTCGCCTATACGGTTGGTTGGTCACACCACCGTTCATGCGCGTCCACGTCTTCACCGACCAGCTGGCCTCTGTCGCCGCCGACTGGTGTCCTCGCTTATACGGTTGGTTGGTCACACCACCGTTCATGGGCGTCCACGTCTTCACTGACTGGCTGGCCTTCGCTGCCGCCGACTGGTGTTTCCGCATGCACGGCTGACATATTATGTCGCCGTTGTTGGGCATCTACGACTTCACCGCCGGCCTGCCTCCATCGCTGCCGACTGGTGTTTTCGCCTATACGGTTGGCGGACTACGCCGCCGTTGATGGGCCTCGTCATCTACACCACCGGCTTCCAACTGGTGTTTCCATTGTTATTGATGGACAACTTTGTTCCCACATTGGTCACCTCTGCCATCACCAAAGGGAATATTACAAAGCTAAGTCATCATTTATTTTATTCCTTATATGATATTTTCCTTTTCCTTTGCCTCACTACATCAACT
Organism: Oryza meridionalis; assembly: GCA_000338895.3. Taxonomy (NCBI): domain Eukaryota; kingdom Viridiplantae; phylum Streptophyta; class Magnoliopsida; order Poales; family Poaceae; genus Oryza; species Oryza meridionalis. The sequence continues at coordinate 12,245,383 of CM002531.2, read as the reverse complement.
GATTCATCGTTGACTAGTGAGTCGGGGGCTACAGATGTTATATCATATTTTTTCAACAATTTTCATAATATTTATTATGATTGCTTGCGACATAATCTGAGTGCAAAAGTGCCTATCGAATTATAGAGTTCTATCTTCCTATGCTTTCCATTTGGTTTGTCATGGATAGTTGCCTTTGGGCCGATTCCTAGCACCCAGGGGCTCGTTGGATGGACCGAGTAATGTAAGGTGCTAAGTATTATTCAGAATAAATCAAAAGCATAGAGATAAGATAAATTTATTTTCTGCTCTTAACAATTGCAAAAGTACTCGAGTAGTAAATTCTGATTCGTGAAACTTTGTTCCATTAATGACGAACTCATGTCACTCGTATGCATGTTTGGGAAGTGCCTAGGCCGACCCCGGTGCTTGGGGGCTTATGACTAGTCAGGCAGAGTGTTTAAACATAAAGAGTAATCTTCTCAGGGAAATCAAAATTGACAAGAGGAGAGATACATATTTTTAAACATTTCTTATACTTGAATTTTCCTCGAGTATTATATTTACGTCAGATACTACTCATTCTATATGTTTGTTCTGCAGGATCCAGATCCAGATATGCAAAATAGAGATTCATGGCTTTATGCTTATCTTCTACGCTTCAGGAATGGATCAGTCAGAACATCACCATCGGCTTGCCGTCGTCGCTGCCGACTAGTGTCTCCGCCTACACGGCTGGCCTATTATGTCGCCGTTGTTGGGCGTCTACGTCTTCACTGACCGGCTTCCCTTCGTCGCCACCGACTGGTGTCTTCGCCTGCACGGCTGGCCTATTATGTCGCCGTTGTTGGGCATCTACGTCTTCACCAACCGGCCGCCTCGTCTGCCACCGACTGGTGTTTCCGCCTACAAGGCTGGCCTATTATGCCGCAGTTGTTGGGCGTCTCTGTCTTCACCGACCGGCTTGCCTTCATCGCCGCCGACTGGTGTCTCCGCCTGCACGGCTGGCCTATTATGCCGCCGTTGTTGGGCATCTCTGTCTTCACCGACCGGCCGCCTTGTCCGCCGCCGACTGGTGTTTCCGCCTGCACAGCTGGCCTAATATGCTGCCTTTGTTGGGCGTCTCTGTCTTCACCGACTGGCCACCTTGTCCACCGCCGACTGGTGTTTCCGCCTGTACGGCTGGCCTATTATGCTGCCGTTGTCGGGCGTCTCTGTCTTCACCGACCGGCTGCCTCATCCACCGCCGACTGGTATTTCTGCCTGCACGGCTGGCCTATTATGCCGCTGTTGTTGGGCCTCTTCGGCTGGTTTATACTGCTACCACTACTAATGGACGTTATCGTATTCATTGCTGGTCGCCTTCTCCAACGCCGCCTGGCTTGTTCACCTCCACGGCTGCGCGTCTTCGTCATCATTAACTGGCATCATTGTCATCGTCGGTTTGCCCTCGCCGCCGCCCATGGTGTCTTCACTTTAATGGCTGGCCTATTTTGCCGCTGTTCAAGGACGTCTTCGTTTTCGTCATCATTCTACTTCTTCCGTCGCCGTCTGGTTATGTCGCCGCCAACTGGTGTTTCTATCTTCATGACTACGGTCTTCGCTACTGGTTTGCCTCTGTCGTCGCCGCCGATTCGTGCTCACATCATCACGGCTGTGCAACTATATCACCATTGTGGGGTGACTTCATCTTCATTATCTTCGGAACCGGCAAACTCTATTGCCACAACTTCGCAAGCTTTGCTACTTCACCAACCACGACGTCTCCAAGAGCCTCGACATCTCGGCATGCACCACCAGATTTGATGCCGTGTTATTTTACTACAACAAGTGGTGTTCCAATCTTCAATATTTCTACTCGGACATCCTTAACACATATCTTCACTCAAGCAATGACTACTCGACGACAAGAAGCTACAATTCTCGACTCTATGTTCAGTTGTTTCCCAACTAATCAAAGAGTCGGGGGCTACACAAATACAAGACTCTCAAAATTCGACAAGCTGAAGCAATCAATTAATCAACCAACGAGTCAACTCCAGGAGTCATTATCTTCGTCTTTACCTCGGAGCAGACGTTTTACTTCAGTAACTTCAATTATTTCACTGGCAATTTTGGCTTCTTCATACCGCCACAATCTACTTCAAATTTCTCAAGTATCAAGTTTGAGATTTAATCTACATATTCGGGAGGCTGGAGTTATCAACCAATTAACTCAGATTCAACGAGTTGGACAACGGTTTCTACTTTCCTTCAAGTGAAGCATCTGCAACAGCTACAATTCCAAGTTCTACTGCCATCTTTACAAATTAAGGGGTGTTGCATCAATCTTCATTATGCACACATCAAGAAAATTACTTGAGTTTCGATATCTTCTCAACAGTTTGATGGATTATTGTCACTGACATCATCACCAGCACCTCTACTTCATCAGCTCTGACATCTCTACCGTTGCTAATGGAAGACTACGTCTTCGCCTCCGGTTGCTTCCGTCATTGCCGACTTGTTATTTCGCCTTCACGGTTGACCTACTATGCAAACGCTGATGAGCGTCTTCGTCATTATCATCGGATGCTACACTACTATTAACTGGATCACCGACATCGTCATCTTCATCAATATCATGTCAAGCCTCTTCAACATAGCCTATTCTACTGCTGTTTAATGGGTAACTTCGTCATCATAGTCGATCATCTATGATTGCTGCTTATCATCATTACTGTCGGTTTTCTTCATCTTAATGATTGGTGGATTTCGTCGCCGCCTTTGATGCGTGTCTACATCTTCACCGTCGGCTTGCTTTCGTCACCACTGACCGGTATCCTCGCCTTCACGGATGGCTTATTATGTTGCCACTAATGGATATCTTCATCTTCTTCACCAGCTGCCTCGTCTGTCACCGACTGATTATTTCGCTGCCATGGCTACACAACTTTATCGCTGGGCGCCTTCATCTTCATTGTTGACTGACCTGACTGCTGCCGACTGGTTTCTTCGCCTCCACGGTTGTGCAACTTCATCATTTTTGATTGGTATCACTATATTCACTACCACCAATATTTTTGCCACATCTGGTGGGCAATATTATCTCTATATTGGTCGTCTTGTCTCTATGCCAACTGCGTCAGCTACCATCAATGGACCATTGTGACTACGACAGAAAGACAAGCCATATGATCAGGGGCTTACTAGCTCAAACACAATTATCATACCTTTAATTTGGACTTGTTCCAGATACATGCAACATGAATTTATAATCATGTGTCTATTTTCTATGCTTAAAGACTGGACTATTTATTATTCCCCTTAAGGGTTATCAACCGAATACTTGCGCCAGTTGGGATTCAATTATTATATCTATTTTGGAGTGTCCCATAAGGGATAATCACTCAGATCAGAAGCTATTCATATGAGCTACACTTGGTCTATATCACCCAGAAGATTTATTACTCGGGAGCATGTTACATGCGTTATCCTTTAAAGAGTGTCGAAGGCATATTTTTTGGCCTAGGCCTAATATGTCTGCAGCCCATATTTTCAGGTGTGGCCTGTCACGTTCTTTTAGGGACTTAGGCACTTTTTGCTTAGGCCAAAGTACGCGTGATCAAGTGCCCAATACCTTAAAATCCTTTTATACCGCAGTTACTCAACTTTTTAGGAGTTGGTACAATGCATCTTAAAAGGTGTCAAACAGTAAAGATTTATATAGCTGCCCCGCTGACTTTTTTATATAAGTCAAGGTGCTGTTTGGATTTTTAAGCAATTGATTGGATACAATATTGTTGCTTTTTGCCACGTAAGTGTGCATTTTTATTGACCAATATTATGGTTTAGGCTGATTATATATTGTGGTTATTTTCGAGGCGGTTGGTAAATCCTTTATGAGTTTATTTACTCGGATGTTACACCACATATGCCATATATTTCCAGGTGTGGTGAAACCATGTATCTTTTAGGGACTAAAGCACATCTGTTAAAATAGTGTGCGCATGGTGTGTGCCCAATACTTTGGAAATTTCTTTATTCACAGTATACAAGCTTCTTTATAGCTGTTTTGCTATGTGAATTTTCAATGATGAAGTCAACTTTAGGTTGCACGCATCATATTTTACAAAGCAGTCGGTATATCACTTGGATCATGTTATTCGGAGATTCACACCGCATATGCTACATATTAATATCAAGTCGCTTGGTTGACTACAATTATCGAAACCACTGGGCTTGGTTGGATTATTTATTCCCTGACTATATGCTTGGTTTATTCCATTAACCCCATAGTCGGGGGCTACACCTATTAGGTGCATCTAGTCGATGCACCTAAGTTTACATTTAATTATTTTTCAGTCCTCCACAGTCTTCAGATTTGGTAAAAGTACTTGGGAGACCATGGTAAAGATGATTGAAGCACTCGGCTTTGGAGTAATCTGGTTTGAGAGAAGATTATCTTTTCGACTGTGAAGGTCTCAGGGGCTACTGTGGAGATTATGGGTACCCCATACCCACACGGCATGATTATCCGACTAGTAATAGGGGATAACTTATATCTATGGAATATGTACAGATCATGACTTGGGTATTACGTTTCCTTGTATATTACGGAACGGGCTAAAGTCTTGGTTTGGTAATATTGTAAAGTAGTTTTACGAAACCGATACCGTATCGGTTAAGATTTCTATCTTGTAATCCTGCCCCCCCCCCCATCCTATATAAGGTGGGCAGGAGGCCCTCTAGGGGCATGAGCACATATGATCGTCAGATCTATACTACACCGGCGGATTCAAATCCCCAGACAAGAGTAGTGTATTACCCCTCATTGAGAGGGCCTGAACCTGTCTAAATCCTTTTCTCCGCATCCATCCACTTTTAGGTCTCGTGTGCTATCCTCTTTTATTATTGCCAAATTCATGTTTCGACAATCTTGGCACACAGACCAAGGATAAGTAATTCTACTTATCATCCATTTAAACATGCTACTAGTTATTCCTCGTAAGCAAGCAATTCATTAAAATTTACATTTCTCTATGCCCATGTAGCCAATCTTGTGTGGAAGAATGGAGAGTCACGCATTAAATCCGAGAAATTCATTACGAGGATAGGTTGTTAGATTGAAATATGCCTATCAAAAATATTTTTTTCAGATTTGGAAATATGCATATCAAAAGTAGATGTAGTAATATGAGTAAGATTGGTGTTCGAAGTTCTATATGTTGAAGACCATGTAAAAGTCAATGGCTATTTTGGAACCGAGGGAGTACTACTCAATGATAATCCATCACAATTCAATTCAAGATCCTTTACTACCTCCATTCTAATATGTAGCAATCTAGGATGAAATTAGTATTAGGATGGGTCTAATCTCATCCTAGATTGCTACATTTTGGAACGGATAGAATATATTTTATCCTATGTGCATTCCATAACCGTTATTTTTTCTCTAACATGGTCCTAGTGTCCTGGCTCAGTTAAATTATGAAAATTCTCATTTATAGTATCACCCATATTGATAAGAATTGTTTTCTAATCAAAGATTTTGTCCCTGGAAGGGTTTTTGCTTCAGTAGTCAATATCTACTGCGTGAATCATTAAGTAACAGGGATCACTCTAAATATATAAGGGAGCTTATGGGTGGTTTTAAAAAAAATAGATTCCAATTACAAGAACTTGTTTTTTATAAGGTACCCTTTGTCTTTGTGATATTCCACCATCTACTCCAAAAATGAAATTTATATTCACCCTATTTTGAAACGATGTTCGGTATAGAAAAAAAACTCAACTATTGGATTTAAATCGATGACCTGGAATTACATGTTGGAAATTTGGTCATAATTCGGCATATTTTAATCCAAAATAACAAGATAATAAATATGATGGGATTTGATCTAGTGATAGTGGTGAATGTAATCAACATGAGCATGCTTAACATAGAATAAGCATTAACAATCACATAATAATGCAATGCTGACATTGTGATGAACATTAACCGTAAAACTTCTAATGTAAGAAGGTTATACCCCAAAGAATAGCCCTCCGCTGGAGTTTGGGGCAGTATTTCCTCCATTGGTGTTGACGGGAACCTCCTTCTCCTTGTCTCCAGTGTTGCTGTTGTCTCCAGTGTTCGACATATTGGTGAAGACGAAGTAGACGTTGACGAACAGTGAGTAGTCAAGCCTTGCGCTCCCCAAAAACCTGATCACCCGCCTGTCCGTGCAAACGTCGCAGCAGTGCGTGGTTTCGGAGGCCTACTCTCCTAACGCGTGTGCACACACTCGTCGGGATGGGATTACCGTAGCAACAACAGCCTTGGAAATGGATGAAAGTATATCTCTTCTCTCACGCGGGAGAGATCAAATCCATTCTCATTTTATAGAAGGAATGGAAGATGAAGAGTAAGAGTCATAGAATAGGAAGAGCAATAGAGTAACTAATTCTTATCAACTAGCCATCAACCATCCTCCACTACACATCCATCAACCAACCATTAATTAGGAGTAATTGATGTAGGTTACCAATTCACTAATCAAATGGATTAATTCTCAAAACTCTTCATCCCATTGATATCCCATAAGAGAATGAATACACATGAATTCCTAGCATAATGAGCCTTGGAATTTATTTGATTTAATTGATTTAAATGGATCAATTACCAATTAAATCTAACATTACAAACGTGATGCTCAAGTTAAGTGAGCTTACATAATAATAAGAATAGTGTAACAAACAGAAATATGCTATATGCATAGCATAGGAAATCCGTAAAATATCATGTCTTAATCTTTGCTATGAGCTAGTTCAAAGTTGGAAGTTCTTAAAAAAAATACTACAACTTCATAACTCTTTATTTTTACTTTTATCGACTATAAAGGTCTTATTAAACCAACTCACCCATAAAATTTAAAATTGGAAAGAAAGATAAAAGTAAAAACCAACTCGTCCCATCTAAATATGTAAAAGCAACAAGCTGTCTCAAAAAATGATGAGCCATGCCATCTGGAATACTAATGGCCTTAGGATGAGAGTAGGAATAAATATAGACCGTTGGATCATTTGCGTGTATACCAATCACATATCAGGAGAATTCTAGATGAAAAGGTCCCATGCATATGCAGATAATTTCATATGATAGTCAAAGCAATCTAGTCAAACAAACAATAAAAAATAGAAAAAAATAGAAGTATTGGGAAGGTGGCAGAGCAATGAAACGAGGGGATAAAAAAAAGGTTAATTGAATCATGCCATTTGTAACTTTCTATGTTCGGAAAAACACGTTAAAGAAGTTTGACTATTAAAAAAGTTTAACTAGAAGAAAAAGGTTAAAACGACTTATATAATACTTCCTCTACATTATAAAACGGAGGGAGTATAAAACAGATAAACGGAGGTAGTAGCATTTTAGTCTTTTTTTGCAGTGGTTTAGGATTTATTTCATATTATACTCAGTTTCAGGCAGTGTAGTATATGTTAATAGATGAAAGCAACCAACTTTATTCAAGGAAAATGAGCCACATCATTGGAATTGCAATGGCTGTCAGATGCAATAGACAAAAAAAATGTAAACCCTTCGATATTTTACGAGGATGGTATCCATTGGACCAATCATGGGAGACACATAAGAGTGAAATCCACTGGACCAATTAGGAAGCTTCTGGACCAAAGGGCCCTTAGCATCAGAGAACTCTCTTTCGTAATCAAAATAGCCTAGTCAAAGAAAATACATAATTTTTCATAAGCATAATACTACACAATACAAAAATGTAGATGGAGAGCACCTGAAGCTCATCTCATTGGCATACAATGGTAGAGCTCCATCCATCTTAGTGCTAATTTTATTACTCTTTTTATCTCAAAATATAGGCACCTTTAATTAATATTTAATTTTTGTCCTAAAATATATATAGCCACTTCAAATATTTCTTCATTTTTTTATCTTAAGCGTGCTCTTTATTGACTCATTGGCCCGATACGATCACAAGCCACTAGCACATTTACAGATTCTGGGAGGGGGTCTGTTTGGGTCTGCCCAAACAGACATCTGACCCGGGTCCCAACTCACATTTAGATGAGCAATGTCATGAGCACATCTATTACATGAATGACCCGCAAAAGACACCTTGACATTTGGGAAGTCCATTTGGACCAAAGCTCTGATTTGCCTGAAGATTACGCCATCCGGAGCACAGTCAAAATTTCTTGATGTCAGGGCACCCACCAGAGCAGAACTATCAGTCTCAAAAGCAAAATGCGAGATGCCATGATGGTATGCTGTAATACGTAGAGCATTCAGGCAAGCTTCAGCCTCGGTGTTCAACGCATCATGCACAAAGTCAATTCTTCCCGAGCCCGCCAGCACTCCGCTTCCTTCATGATCCCGAACCACAAAGCCCCAGATGCCTGATTTATTGGATTCAAAGAAAGCCCCATCCAAATTCAGTTTCAGCTCGCCTGGTGGTGGAGGTTGCCCATCCAAATATTCCTTCATCTTAACTAAATACAACTATCTTTTATTTAATTTCTTCATTTGTTTCTTTATCCCAATCAATCATAATATCCACCCTTTATGTTAAAGAATAGAAATAAAACAAAACGTTCTCATTTAATTTTATTTCCCTCTCCTTGGCCCTTCAATTTTTATTTTTGTAAGGTAGCAACTCTCTTTCTCTATAAATATAAGCATTACAAATGAAACATATTCACAAATATAAGGATTTATAGAGTATTATTTAGCCCTCCAACCATTCCTCAATAAAGTGATATAAAGGCATTTTATGCTCTAACGCAATCTTTATTAAACAATATAAAACACCTTATATTTGATGACAGAGAGTAGTCTCGTAAAACATATACTGTAATTGTCTAGATCAATAGTCAATTCCTATACACAGATTATGGTACAGTGCTTCGCACACAGATTATGGCATAGTACTTCGCGCGACTAGGCCATGTTTGTTTCAGTTTAAGATTATTATAATCTAGATTATTAAATCAGATTACTCTAAATTGGATTATAATAAACTGACATAAAATAAGCTGCGAGTTGTTTGTTTCTCAGGATTATTAGAGGCGTCTAAGGTAGTAGGTCTTTAGCCACTCAATAATCTGGAAAAAGCTCATATAGAGGAGATTATTGAATTATACTAATCTGACTTATAGATTATAATAATCTAGCATAATAATTTACTTATTTGTTTCAACTTACTTCTAATAATTCAGATTATAATAATCCTAAGCTGAATCAAATAGGGCCTATAATAATTTACTTGTTTGTTTCAACTTACTTCTAATAATTCAGATTATAATAATCCTAAACTGAATCAAACAGGGCCTAAGTGGCTACTAAAATTTAAAATTGAAAAGAAAGAAGTAAAAGGACCTGACTCCTTGAATTAGACCTCTATCCACTACTCTGAAATTGTGTGGATTTTTTAGTTAAACACGGTAGGATAAAATGATTAATTTAGAAGGGATAAAGATTTTCCTAACTATCTCAATCTTTAATGGGAATCTTGATGGAGTCGAACCATCACTCCCAGCGATTGCTCGCTGGGATGCTCTTTCCAATTCAGAGCTATAAGATCCACGATGTTCGGAGAGTTCATTATAAAATTAGATTTTTGCCAGAATTAACTGTGAAGGGCCGAAGTACCGTCTTGATGGCAGCGTGTAGAACCTGTCCAAAACGCCCGCAGGGCAAAAAATTTTGAACCACTATGGCAAAAACTTTTGAACCACTATTGCAAAAAAAAAAAAAAAAAAAAAAAAAAAAAGAAGAAGAAAAAAGAGTATTGCACGGTAGAACAGATTCAACTATTCAACCGTGCTTAAACTAAGCTGACTGAAGCAGTTTTTCCTATTAACAAATTGTGCTCCTCGAGTGATGTTTTTGACAGGAAAAGAAACAAACTCGGTTATATCTAGTGTATTTCCACTGTTCTAAGGCAAACACAGACTTCAAAATTCTGCTACTTAGCAAAATTCACCTTACACATATTTTAAGGGAAATTAACAAGGCAAAATCTAAATCAAAAGCCTCTGGTTTTAGTGCTAATAAGAGAGGGCTAGATACCTTGTAATACTAGTCCCCTCATCAAGTAAGTAGAAAATATATTCCTATCACGTATGTTTCAAATAAAATTCTCTTAAACTACTCATCCGATTAATTACACAGTTATGTTCGTAAGAATTAAATTTTTATAACAAGATCTCACATGATTATATTTTGATGAAAAAATACAAATTACTTTTAGATTTCACTAAATTACTTCTTAGACATGTAAAAGTAATTTCAGTAAAATTTAAAAGTAATTTACATATATTATAGAAGTAGCTTTAAAAAAAAGGAAAAAAAAGGAAGTAACTTTATCATGACATTAAAAGTAGATCCGTTATAGAGATAAAAGCGGGAGTATATCTAGAAATTAAATTTAACTAAAAATAATAATAAAATAAGCAACTTACAACATTATGAATGTATAGTAAGTAATTTAATCAAATAAAAAGTATTTATTTTTATTTATATATATGATAAAAGTAACTTACATATATAATAAAAGTAATTTACAACATAGATATTTATTTTATCAAAATATAGTTATTTATGATCTTGTTGTAAAGATTTAATTGCAACGAACACAATATGTAATCAAATTATAAATCGAGTAATTAATTTAAAAGAAAAATCTATAAAAAGAAAAAAAAAGACATGTATCATTTGATGTAATTTGATGTAATAGTAGGCAACAAGATCGATGAGTCTCTAGTTAAAGACACTGTAAAAGTACAGTCTCTATGTAATCACGCCCAAATAACAAACAGGCATGACGTGCACTTGGTGTTGGTGGCTGATGATTTTGATCCATCTGACAAATATTTTCAAGCATTATTTGTCTTGTTAAATACAAGACAGTTTACATATAAAATAAAAAAAATGCATTAAACATATTTTTTAAACTAAGTGGCAAGCTACAGGAGTAACATAAAAATTGAGAACACATAAAATTCTATTATTAATTCATAATAAAGTTACCTCTTAGCTATTTTAATTGATGTTTCATATTATAAATTGTTTTGATATCTTTATGAGTCAAACTTTTTAAGTTTAACTAAATTTATAGAAAAAAATTAGCAACATTTATAATACAAACTAAACAATTATCAAAACATAATCAATGTTATATTTAATAAAACTAATTTAACTAACTAAATGTTTTAGATATTGCTAGATTTCCATAAATTTGATAGAAATCGAAAAAGATCAATTACAAAACGAGTCGAAACGACTTATAATATGAAATGGAGAAAGTACCCTTTTTTATATTTTAAGAAAATATTATTAAGTCCCTAACAAATTGTTAGGATTTCAGGTTGCAATGGAACAAGAATCACCGAAACATCTCTTATAGTAACTAAATAAAGTATTAAGCACCAAAAAATATTGTCAAGAGGTTGCAAACAAACAGTAGGTCTTCCTTTCTTTTTCTATAGGATACACCACTAGAAGGATAAAAAAACAAAAAAACTGTCATACCCAAATGCTGAAAACAGATGGGAGTGAGCCAAAAAAAAAGAACCACGTATGTACAACAGCTTCGAATAAAAATAGGTTTTGGATAGGCGACCAATGCCAAACACTTAACCTTGGTAAAAACCTAGCAAAAGATGGAACTCAGTACAACCTCAGTAAAAATCTAGAGCAGAATTTATAACTTCATTAAAGCAAAACAGCTCCTAGTGAATAAAACAACAATGAACTGTGCGACCATCATAGGATAACGAAATTCCATAGGAACGGTAAAACCTGAGCCTCTACAAATTGCTGTAGTGACCCAGAATAAAACATGCATGGCAAAGAACTACTTGCTTGAATTAATTATCATACATCACCAGGCGTGCAGTCATGCTATCACCACTTCACCAACATACGCAGATCTTTCACCTCTCCCTCAGCAAGCAACGAGGAGCAGATATTAGCAGAAATCAAATCATCTATGCAGGCTTCAATCATGTGACACCCAATAAGACAACAAAATTCAGATGAATCAACAGAATCTTCCCAGAAGAATTGATCCCATGATTTTACTGCCTCAATGCCACAAAAACCATAGGAACAGCTTCTTTAAGATTACCCATTTCGCCTTGTGTCTTCCTCAACAAATTCCAGATTCGCCAGACTCACCATCTTCCATCAGGACATCGCCTTGTATCTTCCATCATGACACCAGTCCCCTTCCAAGGCCAGGTTAGTGCTGGTTGCAGCATCATGATGAATACTAGCTTCAGATATGTAAATTCTCCCGGCAGCTCGCTAAAGATGAACTAACAGAAAGCATACTCAAATGATAACAGCTGTGGACATGCATGTACAGCAAGCTAAGTCCAGCAACTGCTCATTTTTTGTACAACAAAAATCATATACAACAGCAACTGGAATGAAGCACCCCTTGACAAATGAACACCACATACATTTGTGATTGTAATAGTCAACAATCAAATGTACATCAGCAAAACGACAATGAAGTTCAGGAGATTAGTCAATACCGAACGATTGAGATACTACATAATTTAGTTTTTGTGGCGACGCAAGGAAATGAAAACAATTAAGCATCTACAAATGTGGGGTGAATAGAAAACTTGGTATGTTGAGCCCTAATCACGTATGGTTGTCTAGCGAAGTGGCAGGCTGCTTAATTAAGGCCAAATTTAATATTATAGATTTTCATTTTAGCTCAAGGCATGGTAGCTAAGCTACATGCAGGTTATATCGGGGACAAAAGTACAGCCTAAGCATGACAGTAAGACCGGCCGTATTCAGTTTGGAATGCAACAAGTTAGTTTAGTTGAGTTTAAATTAGCTGAAATTGCTAGTTGCCGTATTGTCTCGAGCAAATTAACAATGAATGATATTTAGCCACATGAAGGACTGAAAGGCAGTAACCTTTCAGTGTGGAATGCAACAAGTTAGTTTAGTTGAGTTTGAATTAGCTGAAATTGCTAGTTGCAGTATCGTCTCGAGCAAATTAACAATGATTGATATTTAGCCACATGAAGGACTGAAAGGCAGTAAATTATGTGTACCTTCGACATGTAGTTATCCATGAGATGTATCGTTGATGATCTTCGACATGTGATTATCCGCATGGTAGGACTCATGAAAGCGCACAGTCACGCACCACATGAACACCAGGACATAAGAGAGAACACAGCGGAGACAGGGATACCAGGTCGGGGTGAAGAACCCGGGGCAAAATAAAATGAATAGTTCCCCGTGCGATCTCCACCCCAACAACACAAGGAAAATATCTTTTTATTGTCTTGTGGCCTGCCAAGCGAGCGCACCCAACATGGCAAAGGCCTTCCTACCCTAAATCTAGATACATCATACATAGTATATAGTACAACATGATTATACAACATGCACATACATGTGCATTAGCTTACCGAGGTCATTACCTTATCTTCTGGTCGGGAGATTTGGACATACATCATCTAATTAGCAGCACATCAATCATCAAACAAGAATCATCACCACCATCACGATTCCTAGATGAAGGAATGCTCATAGCACCATTGCAAGGAAGGAAAGCATCTGTGCATAGTAGGAAAATCTTGGGAGTCTGGCTGTAGGCGACATTAACGAAGAAATCGTCGTACATGGTTACAGCTCCACACCCAAAAGATCAATTACGCACACAGGCCACCAGTTGCAAAGTGAGCAACACGGATGAAGCAAAAATCTCATCATATCTGCAGGAAAAGAATAACAGAATTAGAATTAGGCTAAAACTGTGCGTGCAGTAGTTCTTTCTACCATGAAAGAAGGTATATAAATCTACCAATTTAACAGGGATTATTCAAGTCAGATGAGAAAAAACTAACATAAGAGAAAGGTTCAGAAAAATACCAATTTTGGGTTCAAGTCAGATCTAGACACAACTATGAGGAAAAACAGATCTAATCTATAAAACCTATTGAGACGTGATAAAATTGAACCACCACCACCACCACCACCATCCTGAGAAGGCAAATCAGATCAAGAAAAGCCCCAACACATCAGGAGAGGTAACTACCAACCATAGCAAGATGGAGAAGACAATATTAATAAGGTGCGGCGGCTTAAATCAGCTAAAGTAACGGAAATAGATCCTGATCTATGAAATATGTATGGCGCATAAAAACAAAACAGGACGAAAATTGAAAATCAAAATCTACTCCATCCCAAAACAAACGTAATTTAATCAACACATCAGGAGAGGTAACTACCAACCATAGCAAGATGGAGAAGACAATATTAATAAGGTGCGGCGGCTTAAATCAGCTAAAGTAACGGAAATAGATCCTGATCTATGAAATATATATGGCGCATAAAAACAAAACAGGACGAAAATTGAAAATCAAAATCTACTCCATCCCAAAACAAACGTAATTTAATCTTCCAATGTAATCAACCATCAACCCATCTTGTAATCAACCATCAACCCATCTTGTAATCAACCATCAACCCATCTTATACTCCTATACTAAACGTTAGTAAGAAGGGAGCGGAAGAACGAACGAACCTTACGAATCGAAGAGGACCCCCGAGGAGAAATCGCGACGAGACGAAGAGAGAGAGGAAGAGGGGCGAGGGGGAAGACCATATATACCGGCGTGGCTGCCCTGGTTAGCGGTGGAAACCAAGTCGGTTCGTGCTTGCTATGGAAAGGACGGGTCGGTCATGCATATACCACCATTGGGTCTTCTTGCGTGTCGGGTGCGGTTTAGTGCGTGGCTTTGCTGCTGGCCACGTTACGTATACTTCCATTGACCTTTGCTGCTCGTTTACGTCATCCCTTGCGTCACATCTAGGACGGATCGCCTGTGCCCATCCAGCGGTATGGCCGGATTCGCGCTTAGCTGGTGAGCGCCGCGAAGTTGGCCTTCGCAAAACGGGAGGCGGGAGACGAGGGTTGTGTGGCGGCCTGCGAGACTAGGAGCCCCAACAAGGGCAACAACGCGTGGATCGAAGTCCAGGCCAACTTGGCCCGCCTCGCCTGCGACAACTACCTCATCCATCACAGCATTGGCCAAGCCACCACCAACACCTTCCCAAAATCACCCCAACCCCGGCGCCCTCTTCGGCCACCATGGGAGATGGCCCTGCTCTTGCCGTAGCCGAGCTTGCTGTGGCCCCACAACAAGGAGGAGGTCGTGTTGCTGGTCTCCGACGGACGCAGCGTAGTGGCGGACGTCCCAGACCCCGAGACCTGTACTCCCTCCGTTTCAAATTATAGCAACTTAGGATAGGATGAGATGCGTGTCCAGATTCATAGTCCTAAGATAGATGAAGCGTGTCCAGATTCGTAGTCCTAAGATGGATCTCATCCCATACTAGTTTGCTACAATTTGGGATGGAGGGAGTACCTACTAAGCTCGGTCTTGCTCTTCATCTTCTTCATCTACCACGGCGCCTAGAACCTGCAGAGCACCACAACACAGGCTGTGTTTAGTTCACGCTGAAGTTTGTAAGTTTGGTTGAAATTGGTACGATGTGATAGAAAAGTTGTGTGTGTATGAAAGGTTTGATATGATGGAAAGTTGGAAGTTTGGAAAAAAAACTTTGGAACTAAACAGGGCCAGTAGGACATGCACGTGAGCTAGTGTAGGACAAGAACCTGGGTTGGTGTCACTTGGATTGTTGTACACGGCATTCTCGGTGGTGGGCTCGCCGTTGGTACGGTAGATAGGGTCCAAGTGGGCGTTTGTGCGGCGAGGAGCAGAAAGGGAAGACCGGGCGGCGGCGACCTCCCCACCCTGCCCCCGCTCGCTGTCCTCCTCCCTCCTCACCCGCCGGCCACCACGCGCCACTCCCTCCTCTCGCGTCTGTCGCCGGCCGCCACGCGCCGCCCCTCCTCACTCGCGCCTGGAGAGAGGACAGAGGAGATGGGGAGAGAGACGAAGGGGAGTTGGGCCTAAGAACTTTCAGAATATGCCATCGAATTCGCACTGCTTCCAGGATATGCCATCTAATTCGTGCTACTTTTAAAATACGCCATCGGAGCACGAATTTTTTTCGTTCCGAGCCACTCTGTCTCTTCCATCCGTAGCGTCGTCGTCTTCCGTCCGCCCGGCGCCGGCGCCGGCGCCGTCAGTACGCCAATCCGCCACCGCCCGCACCGACGTCCGTCCGTCGCCGGCATCGTCCATCCTCGTCGGCGTCGTCGTCGTCCACGGTGTGGCGTGGGCGCGGAGGGAGGCTAGTGCTAGCAGCAGGGCAAGCACGGACGCGAGCACGAGCACGAGCGCCGCCGCGAGTCCGCCACCGCCCGCTGCCCATCCTCGCCGTCCACGGCCGTCGCATTCTCCCCATTCCGCCTCGCCCCACCATCCACAAGGGGCTTCTCCCCACCACTTCCCCGCCGCCGCAGCCGCCCCATTCCGCCTTGCCCCACTGCTAACACTCGCCTCCCTCCGCGCCCACGCCACGCCGTGGACGCCGCCGCCGATGAGGATGGACGATGTCGGCGACGGACGAACGCCGGCGCGGGCGGTGGCGGACTGGCGGACTGACAACAGCGCTACGGATGGAAGAGACGGAGTAGCATGGAACGAAGAAAATTCGTGCTCTAATGGTGTATTCTGAAAGTAGCACGAATGGATGGCATATTCTGAAAGCAGTGTGAATTTGATGGCATATTCTGAAAATTCTCGTTGGGCCTGGAGAGAGGACAAAGGTTGGGGAAAGAGGAGGAAAACGAGGAGGGGTGAGAATGACATGGGGCCCACCATTTTAAAATTAGTTATTTGGTGTAACTGATATGTGGGACCATAATTTTTATTATTTTCCAAATCAAATTGCCACGTAAGCGCTATGCCATATGATGATCGAGTCAAATTAGTCAGATAGACGCCACGTCAGCGAAAACTGTTGTCCAAACCGCCATATGGGACCCACCGGTTTTGTCAATTGAGGGACCCGTTGTATCTAGTTTTCTAGTTGAAGGATGAAAATCGGATTCATTGACAGGTTAAGAGACCTCAGATGAACTTATTCAGCTAGAGAGAGATAGGGGACGGAAAACGGACTTTTCTGGAATTGGCCCAAGAAGGAGAGGACTTTAATTACTTTTTCATTTAAATTATTCATTGAAATGATATTTTAATTTTTAAAAATATTTCCATTGCTCAAATAATTCCAGTAAAAATTCAGAAAATACTTGGACACTCAATGTATTCAAGAAAAAAATTATCTAGCTCGATTTGATGTTCAAATTTTTCATAGTTTTTATTCATACACTTACTTTAATTATTAAATAATTTCTAAAATTACTTTTTCACAACAATTTATAATTTAGCGATTTTTAGGGTGTGACAAGGAGAATGGGAAAGATGTAATAAAATAGCGGGAAAATTTAAAAAGTAATGCCATGTCGTCGGGACCGGTGGCAAACGAGAATGAAAACATGGAAGAGTGTCATTTGAGCATATGCAAGTTGGGAAGGACGCCGCTAGAGATGTCATTGTCAAGGTCTCGGTCATGTGCTCACGCACACATTGCGTCACCAAGAGGAAGGGGATGATGACGAGCCGCTCCTCGATCTACTTCGTTGTCGACTCCGCGAGAGAGGAACTATGGTGCGGATGACAGATCATGGAGGTCGATCACCAGAGCTGCACGCTAGAAGGTCAAGCCCCCGATGGAACCAACCACACGTGCGATGTCCACCACTGCCAAGATCTGGAAGAGGGAGCTCAAGGCTAATATCGGAGCATCGATATCGTGTTAGAGCGTCTCATGCCAAGCTTGTCACTGGTCATTGCCACTTCACCTGCATGTGGGCCCTTTAGCTCTCATCGTTGCTACCGAGCTCGAGCTCAATGAGGTGGCTATCTAGAGCTTGAGCTGGCGATACAGAGAAGCCACTCGCCATTGTTTCCTTTCTCTCGTCAATGATGCCCACGCAAGAGCTCATGGTGGCGGCCATGGCAACCTCGACAAATGGCAGCTATCTTGGAAGAAGATAAAAAGGAAAAAAGGAGAAGGAAAAAAAAGTGGGAAACGAGAGAAGAAGCAAAAGGAGAAAAATAAAGAAGAAAGAAGAAAGAAAAAAAAAGGTCTCTGGTGGCCAAATATGGTAGTCAGGACCGTAGAGTTAATGATCATACCAAATCAGCGCAACTTAAAAGATTGTACAGGGTGGTGATAATTTGGGACTGAGCATGTACAACGGTTTTTATTAGTGTTCTCTCTATTGCCATGCAAGTAAATTTAATGATATAGAAGAAACAGAAAGGAGGAAAGAGAAATATGGTTGTTAGAGCAAGTATAATAATGAGCTATAAGGCCATTCCCAACCCAATAATTAGGATGGTGTCTATAGCATTAAATAAGCTGCCATCTAGGATGAAAAATGATGTGGCAAGTGAATAAATGAGAAAAGAGAAGGAAACCATGTCTTGCATGAGACATGGTTTCTACACAGCATCCAAGACATTATGTGAGATAAGTAGCATTAAGTTTAAGTATGGAATAGTGGTGCTTGAATTGGAAGAGTAGTGTCTAAGTACTAGTTTCTTGATGATGTGGCGTTTATAGAAACTATGTCTAGTGTCTTGGGTTGGGAATGGCCTAAGTGTATTATAAGCTTATGTGGAGGAGAGAGGTAACAAAAAATCAAGGGTGTTGGCTCATGCAAGAGCTAGCTTAACACAATCTCCAAGACAAATACTCTCCCTCCATTCCAAATTGATCTACATATTTCATAAGTACACCAAGACTAAGAAAAGCTAATAACTCTCTCATACTATATTTACTCTAGCAACAAACTCAATGCATGCACCATTCCCACTATTTCCTAGCCAATAGAAAATTAAGATATTGCATGTGGGTTATAAATACCTGTGTGCATGGATGCATGTATCAATGTTCATTTATTCCAATGCACAAATAACGAATAGACCTAATGAATGAACACAAATATGTAGATCATTTAGGAATAACCTCAAAAAAACTATATGTAGATCAATTTGGAATGGAGGGAGTACATTAAATGTATAAGTGAGAGATAGAGAGCGGAGAAGAAAATTGTAGCCAACCTTATAGCTAATCTGTTATATATATTGACTTTAAAATGAGCTAATAGTAGGAGGTGAGCTATACTATTATCCTTACTCTTATGCATGACAACGGTTTAGAGTCGACTCTTACCATTTATTAACGTAAATTTTGTTGAATGGTGGCAAAAGAAAGGGAAGAAGAGTAAGAAAAAATATTTTGATACATTAATGATTAGAGACTATATTGTCTCCAACTATTATATGATACTCGTTTCTAAATAGCGTAAAGCTCATACCTGACTTTACATTTCTACGTACCCTAAAATAAAGTTTAACAAGTTTTGTCATCCAAATTTGGATTTTAAGAATATAGGAACTTTAACAATAGAAGCGATTAAGTTTAGTGAGTGGTTGTCTGTATAGTTTACTGTAAAAATGTTTATACTTGTGTTTTTGACAAGCTAAGGGTGCGTTTTAATAGGCGGGATGGTTTAGCCGACATAGCTGTACCTAAAATGAGAAATGTGATTAGTATATGATTAATTAAGTATTATTTTATAAAAGAAGTTAATAAATAAATTTATTAGATTTTTTTAAGCAATTTATATATAAAAAGTTTTTCACAAAATATATAAAATATATCGTTTAGTAGTTTAAAAAGCGTGCTGACGAAAAACGAGGATTAGCTAGGCGGCTTTAGCTGAAAAGGACGCACCCACTAGTACTGGAAAATATTGAAAAGCTAGTAAAAAATAATTACTAAATTAAGTTTGAAAATGTAAAATAAAACACAAATATTTTCAAGGGAGGAGAAACCGTATCGTAAAGGAAAAAAAGAACGTTCATCACATTTTAGTATTTCAACTACTTTCAGGCTTTCAGCAGAGTTCACGGAACCGATTAGTGTTTCGACAATTTTTAGCAGAGCTCACGGAACCTAGGCTGTGTGCCTTTCTTTACCTAGCGAAACTTTGTCACTTTTACGGGAGATATTTAACTAAGTGCAAGTCTGCAACTATTACATGTAGCAATTAAAAATTTATCACCACTAGACCTATATGCTATAGACATATAAGGACCCACATCCACATATCATAAACTGCGAGTGATAAATTTTTAATTGCTACATCACAAATAGTTAAATTCCCCCTTTTATGGAATCCTATCAAATCCAACAGTTTTTATTTATCGATCTGCCTTTTTTCGATTAAGTCGATTTCACGAACCATTTTTAGGTTGCTTTCCTTTCCAGCCGTTCCTAACTCTGCGTCTACACTTTTCAAACTGCTAAACGGTACATTTTTTTAAATGTTTCTATACAAAAGTTGCTTAAAAAAATCATATTAATCTATCTTTTTTAAAAAAAAGATAGCTAAAACTTAATTAATAACGCGCTAAACGCTGCTTCGTTTTGCGAGGGGTTTTTAACAATTTACCACTCTTCCGGAGTGCCACTATCCATATGCCACTCTTCCAGATTTTTTTATACAAACACCACGAGAGAGAGATTTTCTCCATAATTAGTGTGCTATGTCAGTAAGGGAGACTTAAAATGATCTTTTTGCCTTTGGTTTCATATAATATGAGAGATTATATACAAACATATGTTAACAAATATTGATTGAACAAGTTCACCACAATATAATAATAGATTAAACATAGCCACTTTCATATAGAACCGAACCGTCCATATTACAATATATATTGCCAACCTGACATATTCAAAAGGCCATAATATGACAATGCGTACAAGTAATCTCTCATATAATATAATAAAGTTCATTGAAAGATGCTAGGCCGTCCATGCAGGCCATGAAGGCCGGTCTAGTTCTCAAAAATATCGCATCGAATCTTTGGACATATGCATAGAGCATTAAATATAGACTTTAAAAAACTAATTACATAGTTAGGGGGGAAATCGTGAGACGAATCTTTTGAGCCTAATTAATCCATGATTAACTATAAGTGCTACAGTAACCCATATGTGCTAATGACGAATTAATTAGACTCAAAAGATTCGTCTCGCGGTTTCCAGCCAAGTTATGAAATTAGTTTTTTTATTCGTGTCCGAAAATCCCTTCCGACATCCGGTCAAACATCCGATGTGACACCCAGAAATTTTTATTTCGCAAACTAAACATGCCCGAAGAAGTTTGTAGCAAAATAAGAAGGCATACGCTCATTAGGCCATACACATCAGATCACAACAAAAGGCGCCAAAGGCTTATCAGACCATTCATCATTTCATAAGTTCATCAGGCCACATCACATAGCAATTTTGGGCTTGTTAGCTAGCTTTTTTCTAGGAGCAAGCTTCTTGGATTGCTAGCAAAAAGGTCATTTCAAGTCTCCCTACTGACATGGCACACTAATTAGGAATAAAATCTCTCTCTTATGGTGTTTGTGTAAAAAAATCTGGAAGAGTGGCATATGGATAGTTGCACTCCAAAAGAGTGGCAAATAGTTAAAAAAAAAACCCCCCGTTGGCCGCCGCGCGTCACTCCCTCCTCACCCGCCGGCCGCTGCACGCCGTTGCCTCCTCTTCCGTCTCC
Source organism: Oryza meridionalis (assembly GCA_000338895.3). Taxonomy (NCBI): domain Eukaryota; kingdom Viridiplantae; phylum Streptophyta; class Magnoliopsida; order Poales; family Poaceae; genus Oryza; species Oryza meridionalis. Next base: position 12,223,826 of record CM002531.2, on the reverse strand, counting down.
CGCTGGCCGCCGCGTGCCGCCCCTCCTCACTCGCGCCTGGAGAGAGGACAGAGGAGAGGGGAGAGAGATGAAGGGGAATTGGGGAGGGAGGAGGAAGAAGAGGAGGGTTGAGAATGATATGTGGGGCTTCCATCATTTTAAAATTAATTTTTTGGGTGTAACTGACATGCCGGTTGAAAATTTTTTTTATTTTCCAAATCAAATTGCTACGTAAACGTCACGTCTCTGCCATGTTATATGAAGACCGAATCAAATTAGCCACGTAGGTGTCACGTAAACCGCCATCCAATCTGCCATGGGACTTATATTGCATTGGTTTTGACAAACCTTTGTATCTAGTTTTTCGGTTGAAGAATGAAAATCGGATTCGGATTCGTTGACAAGTTAAGAGACGTCAGATGTACTTATTCCCTCTCCAGCAGGATTCCCTCCCCTCCTATTTCGGCTCCCTCTGCCGAGCTGGCCCAGCAACCAAAGCAGCCCAGAACGTTTAGTTCACGTCCTTCACATTTCTTTTCTTTTAGCCCAGCTAGAAGTCCACATTATATCCCCATAGCTACAGTACCTTCTTCAACCTCCGGCCGGACCGAGCCCGATGCCGCCGCCGCTTTCCCTTCCAAATCCGGGGCATCCCATACGTACTCTCAACTCGAGCACGAACTCGGACTCTCTCTCTCCGGCGAAACCTAGAAATTTCCGGCGCCGCCATAGTCGTCTTGGGCCCGGATTTGTCCTCCCGAGCCTATAAATTGAACCTCCTAGCCGCCCTCTAGGCCTCTATACGCCGCCACCATTTCCATATCCTCTCATCGCTCGTAGCGCCGCCGCCGCCGTTTCCAGCTGAGCCGCGTCCGTTGCCGCCGCCTTCGTTGGATTCACAAGGAGGAGAGGAACGCCGTCCACCGGTCTGAAATCGCCATTCGTCGCCGGAGCATTGCCGCCATCGTCAACCCGAACTCGGCCGTCGCTACCACCTCGCTGCCGTCCATCTCCTGTCATCGTCCGTCATCATGCCGCCCCTCGGTGAGTTCGCCTCGTCGTGCTCATCCTTCTCATGTCCTCCGTTCGCGCCTCCGTGCCGTGGATCTCCAGCAACCCTCGGGTCCCGAGCCGGCCGTCGTCGGCGATGCCCACGTCAGCGCCACGTCATGCCGACGTCAGCACACCCGAACCCTTCCGAACCGGGTTCATGACGAATCAATCTCTTCCTTCCTATGACATGTGGGCCCCACATATCATTGACCTAGGTCTTCTCTGATCATGGCTGACGTCATTAATCCTATTTTATCAGTGTAAAAATAATTGTAAATGATCTCATAAATCTATTTAATCCTTTTAATTAGGCTTTAATTGGATTAAATATCATAAAATCCATAACTAATTCATGCAAACTCGAAATGAAGTCGTTCAAGTCTCAAAATTCATCTAAATCTCATAGTTAAACTTATTTCTTTTCATATGGATGCAAATTTGGACAAATTTTATTTGAAATTATAGCTCTTGATGAGATTTATAATTTTATAGGTGAATTTTTTTCATTTGAAATCTTTTAGATACTTAAATGTAACATACTGAAAATTAACTACTTTCTAATTATGCATCATTCCGGTTCTTGTGTTCTTATTAACCTCCTAAACCTAGGATATTATAATTAAAGAGACCTCCTAAAACCTAACTCGAATAAAACCTCTTCTCTTAGTTCTTTTGTGATTCTCTTTTAAAATTTATCTTGGGAATGTTTCTTGATTTGGTTTTAATTTAAAACCTTCTTTCGACAAAATTCCTTTTATTCAAATTTAATTTGAAAACCCCTTTTTATTTTTATGAATTATGGTCCGAGAAAATCCTCCAAACCTAATCCCTTGCAAGTCCAATTTTTATTGGATTAGATTGTCAACCTATCCTTTGATTCTCGATCCAAATTATTTCTTTTAATCTAGCCACCAATTTAATCTTTGTGGCTTGATTTCCGGAATGATTGCTCTTGTGCTAAATATAATATATTTTTCAATTTTATTTCTCTTTTCCAAGTTAATTCTCTTCTAGCCACAAAATATTTCTCTAAGTCCATACCATCCATTTGTGGAGATAAAAATCCTATTTATCTTTCTCCATTTATTTCCCTCCCACATTCCTCAATTTTAGGAATCATAGTATCCATGCTAATATATATATCTCTCTCTCCCATTTGAGTGCATCAATAGATTCCATCATATTCCACTTCTAAGAATATTGCACTCAAACTAGAAAATATCTCTTTTGGAAATTATATTTGGATATAATTTCCTTTCAAACTTTCCTATTCAAATTCCATTAGAAATTCATAAACAATTCTTGTGGGCCGAGATCTTCCCTTCTCTCTTTCGGCCCTTCTCTCTTTTGTGGCCCAGTTGGCCCAAGAGGCAGCCGCCTCCGTCTCTGTGGGTGCACTTGGCGCCCAGGCCACAGCCGTCGTCACTAAGCCTGCCAATGGTTTGAAATCCAACCCACAACCAGCCCAAACCAAAGTAGTAAGCTACGCAAGTCTAACCCACTCCAATCCATTTGTCTTTTCTTAGAATCCAAACCAATCCAACCCATTTTCTATTTCAACCCAAACCAACCCAACCCATTTCAACTTTATGGATTCAGTTCACTTCCCCAATCCATTTCACTCCATTCCAAATCCACACCAAGCACTCAGCGGGCAAGCAGGAGGCGAGGCTGGAGAAGGAGACGGCAAGACGCCGCTGACGGCAGCGACCTGGTTGACTGCGCCGCCGCTCGAGAGGCCGCGGCCGTGCCGCCGGGTCAACGGGTGGAGGGGAGCCGTCGGCGCGAGCCCGGCGACACTGGGGGTGGGGCTGCCGCCGCAGGCGCCGTCCTGTATCTTCCTCCGCAGCGTCCTCCTCTGCTCGTTCGTCATCTACATCGACTCATCGTCGTCGTGTATGCGATGCTGTCTTGGATGCCAGCAAGCGATGACGACGACGATGTCGGAAAGGAAGCTAAGCTAAGCTAGGCAGTGTATGTTGTACGTATGCAGCCGCAGCCACTTGAGGCAGCAGCAGCAGCAAGCAAGCAGAGCACACGCCGGCCGGTAGCTGTCGTCGCTGAAATCAGACTCGGACCCGTCGTCACGCGCGCAGCCGCCGAGCACCAGCTGCAACGCCTTGGAGTCGGCGCCCTCCCGCTCCCGCACGCATTGCGCGAGCTCGAGCCTCCTCGCGGCGTGCTCAAAGAGGCTCGCGGTGCACGTGGCTTCCGCAAGGCAAAGCGCCGAACAGGTCGCGGGCATGAAGGAGGAGGAGCAGCTGCTTTGCAGCGCCATCCCGCCGGCGACATGGCCGTCGAGAAGACTAGCGATGAACTGATGGCTGTTATTTGGGGTGAATCCAATTGAAATCCATGGACTCCATCCATTTTAGACCCAAAACTTATAACCAAAAACCAAACCAATCCAACCCACCTCCATCCCACATCCAAACCGCTCCAGTCCATTAGCTATCTCAACCCATTTACACCCATACCAAGTGAATCCGAATTGAAAACCAATCCATTAGACCCATTCCAATCCAACCCATTGGCAGGCTTAGCCGTCACCCACGGTTCTGCTGCCATCGCCAACCAATCACTGAGCGAGACCGGCGCCGTTCTCTTCGCCTCCACTCCACCGACGCTGTGCCTTGCCTTCCTCCTCCGCCGCCCAATCTTACGTCAGCCACCACGTATGCATGCCGCCTTTTCGTCCAATGGGAGAACGAAGCCGACGCCGTGTTCCTCTTCTCTACGCCGTCGTCGTCGTGTCCCCTTCGTCCTCCTCCTCCAAACTGACCTTCGACAACCGCCTATCGTCCCCTATAAATAGCCGGCGAGGTCTCCTTCTCCCTCCACACATATGAGCCGAGCTCCTCGAGCTCTCTCTCTCTCCTGTTATGGCGACCACCACCGGCCACCGTCGATCTCCCTCACCGGAGTGTTTCTGGCCAAGCCCTTGCGCCATCGGGTTTGCCTCGACGAGGCGAACTCATTTTCATAGTTTCCCCTTCCTTTCCCCTTCCGAAACCAACCATCACAGCCACCTCCTCTTGTTGCCGGAGCAAGCTCTTGCCGTCGCCGTTCCGGTCTCCTCCCTAACCCTCTCTACCGGCAACCACCCTCCCTGAGTATGCGTTGCTCGGGAACGCGTGTTTCCGCGGGCGTCACAGTCTTCCATCCACCGGAGAGCCGGCGCCCTTTCTCTCCCTCCTCTCAACTCACTCGGCAACAGAAAAGAAGAAGAGAATGGGAGGAAGAAGAAGGAAGAAGAAAGAGAAAATAAAAGGAAAGGGACAATTTCGTTTTTGCGCCCATTTTTATCCCTAATATTGATTTTGCCCCTACTTTTTAGGGTTTTCGTTTTTGCCCCCACTTTTTTGAACTGAAAGATTCTTTTACCCCTGTTTTGGATGGAGGAGTTAACGGTGTTAAATATGACATTTATGCCCTCTCCCAATTCAATTCATTAATTGTGTTTTTGCCCCCATTATGCAATGACTTTGGAAAATTTTTTTGAATATGTTTAAAATTAAATGACAGATTTTGACATTATATTTTGGATAAAATTTGAATTTGAAAGAATTTTGGCAAAATTTCGGCAGCATTTCGACAGAAATTGAACAACAATGACAATTTCAACAACATTTTAGTTCATAGCATGACAACATAATAGCCAACACCAAAATAGCAAAGTTTAGTTCATAGCAAGCACTAACATAGCCAAGTTCACATCATAACCAACATAGTATCACATATTATAGGTTCAAATCATAGGCAACATAGTAACAAGTAGTTGTCCAGATCATGCATTCAAACAAAAGCACCAATAGAACTATTACATATGAGGTCCAAATCATTGAGCTAGCCCCCCTCTTCTTCCTCTCCTTCCCCTCCCACCACCACCACCACTAGCAGCACCACCACCTCCACCTCCACCAGGGGCAGCACTAGCACCAGCACCTACCCTTCCCCTCCCACCACCACCAGCCGCACCTCCACCTCCACCTCCATTAGGGGCAAGGGCAGCACCTGCACCTCCCCTTCCCCTTCCTCTTCCCCTTCCTCTTGTAATTTCACTTGCACTAACACTAAGTAATGCAAAAAAATTAGCAATGACAAAATAAACAAAATTAGCATTGGATTAGTTAAAAAACAAGGAAAAATTAACTCACACTGATGTGGGTGCATCACTTGGGTCATTGATCCCCTCTCCTGTTCCACTTTGTGAAGATGAGAGCTTCCTCTTTTGACTTGCTGTAAGACCTCCCTGGCAATGCTTGGCTATATGGCCATGCTCATGACATTCACTGCATTTTTTCCTTTTACTAGTGGTAGCCTCATCAGAAGCTCTTAACCTAGCCACTCTTGGTCTTCCAGGTTTCCTTCTCAACCTAGGCTTCTTGATTTTATAGCCTAGATCAACATGTGCCCACTCATCCTTAGATGCCATTGGTTTGAACTGTCCTGCATAAGCCATTTTCAACATCTCCATAGAGAAGCACTTATCCACAAAATCATCCATTTGTACCTCCCTATTAAGCTTTGCAATGAAAGGCAAACCATGATCACAAGGCTTTCCAGTCACTTCCCAAGCCCTACAAGTACATGTCCTTTCCTCCAAAATTACTGCATGTGTAATGGTGGCCATAGTTACTTCAGCAGTTCTAGATCCACATATCAATACCTCATGATTTTTGAGGGTCTTGCTTTTTGCATTCAGAGTGTTAGTAATAGATGGGATTATCTTTTCATCCATTTTACTAGCAAGATTGGCTCTTGACACAAACTTGCATATGATCATTTTTCTTATGGTGTCATGCAAGTGAACAATCTGATGATCCTTGATTTTTGAGATCCAACTATTGAAACATTTAGAGAGGTTGTTATTGATGTAATCTACCTTGCACTCCTCAGAAAACTTGCTTCTGCTCCAAATGTATGGATGATTGTCATCCAACCAGGTAAGGGCTTCATGGCACCTCTTCTTTATCTTGTCCATGTGGTAGGTGAACTTCACATTTGTGAAGCTCTTAGCAACTGCCCACATATTTTGGGCAAACAGAGAACCATGGTACTTCTTCTTCATGTTCTTCCACAAGTGTCTCATACATTCCCTATGTTCCACTCCTGGATATACATCATCCACAGCCCTCTCGATTCCTTTGCCTGCATCTGTACTAGTAACCAAACCTACAATGGTACAAAATATTGTTAGCAACTGTAATAATATGCAAAATGCAACATGAAAGTTGAAAGATGAAAGAAAAATACGAACCAGCAGGGGTACCAATAGCTTCCTTCAAATTTTGGACAAACCAAGTCCAACTTTCCTTAGATTCTGTCTCAATCACTACATAAGCGACAGGAAATAGCCTGTTATTACCATCTATTGCAACAGCTGATGCCAACTGCCCTCTAGACCTTCCTGTCAAGTGAGTGGAGTCCATAGCAATGTATGGCCTGCATCCTTGCAAGAACCCATCAATGCATGGTTTGAGAGCTACAAAGAACCTCCTAAAGCACACATCACCATTATTCTCTTCAGTGTCCAACTTAACTACACTGCCTGGCACTGATCTCAGAAGCTCGTCTTGATAAGTAGGCAGCAGGTTATAGCTGTCATCCCACCTCCCATTTATCATGTCAAGTGCTCTCTCCTTGCCTCTGAAAACCCTTAAATAAGGGATATCTACTAAGTATTTCTTCTTCAGCTCTTCCTTCAGTTTCTTAGGTCCTAATGAGAGGTCATCCCGCAGCAACTCCAGTACTCGGTCAGCTACCCATTTATTTGAAGCCATTGTTTCACCGCAATTATTAAAAGAACCACAAGTGTGCTTTGGTCCACTTGTCTTAACCTGCAGCCTAAGAGTGCATATAGACAGAATTCATGTTAAGTAAGGACAAGGCTGAAATTATTTAATGTAGAAAAGAACTAAAAAAAATTCAAATCTGAACTTACCTTACATCCAACGTACTTGGGACTAGTAGATGCAAAAATCAGCCACTTGCAACCTTGATCCGCACTCTTGCATTGGGCTCTAAATCTTTTCTTGTCTTTCTTGATAATGTCAAAAGCATGATCATTCAAGATACAATGATGTGTAACTGCTGACTTGCATTGATTCACATCTGGGAACACCACACCAACATCAATACATGGATCATGAACATCATATGCAAAGACAGGGACATCATCGTCGTCATCCTCATCAACTATTTCTTGATTAGGATCAAACTCAGGGTCAGAGCAGTCAAATTCAGAATCAGATGATTCCGCCAAGTCAGAGTCATAGCTGCTATCACTTTCTGCCACAAGTGATTCGGTGTCAGAGTATATGCCCTCATCAACAACTCCGACTACCTCCTCATGACATGGATCCTTTTTTTTGGATTTCTTGGCTCTCTTGGCTCTCTCTTTAGTGGCTATCACATTTGTGACTATCTCATTTGTGGCTATCTCATTAGTGGCTCTCTCATTAGTAGCTATCTCACTTATGGCTGCCCTATTCCTCACTGAAGGATGATACCTACGTTTTGTGGGTGAAAATTGCAATGGACCATCAAAATCAATTATTTGGGCATCAATGCATACAACCCCCTTCTCTAGGTTCAGCTGAAACCAATCTAGCAATTGTTCGTCTGATGTAATCTCAACAGAGTCACCATCCATAGAACACCACAAAGTCATGTATTGCTTAGAACCCCATATGAAGTGTTCAGCTATGAAATTTACTAATTCTAGCAAGCCATAGTTATGCATGTTAACAAGTTGGGTTGGCAATGTTTTACCCTCCATATAGGTCTTTGGCCCTTCATCTGGCAAGCTGAAAAACGACCCAACTCTAACAACTAATTTCAACTCACTGTGACTTGTCCTACAAATCACAGCAACAAAAATATAAATTTAGCTAATAGTTGCATGGTACCAATAGCCACAAAAAATACAATTCAAAATATATAAGTTTGTTTGAGGGGGAGGTTCAAAGATTTCAACATTGCAAATCATCTAGCTACCCCAAGTCAGCGCAAACAACATTCACATTTCACACCTTTCTCTGGATTAAATCCCAATAATTTTCCTAATTTGGCACCATCATTGAAATAAAAAATATATAAAATGGTTCCTAATAGAACAAGGATGATCTCAACCACATTGGTAAATTATCTCAACCACATTGAAATGTATTACTACTAGCTAATTAGTTGTACAACCAAACTGAGAACAACTACACTCACAAGAATAGCAGAAAGGGGTTACCTGTTAACCTCTTCCATGAATATCTCCTCCATTTGCAAGATTTCCTCCATGACTCACCAATAGCTCACATCACAGGGCCGACGCCAGCCGCATCCTAGCTCCTCACCAGCCTAGCCACCTCAATGCCAGCGCCTAGCCCCCCCCCCACGCCGCCGCCTAGCCCTCTTCACCCCGCCGCCTACCCCTCTCCCCGCCGCCACCTAGCGTGTCGCTGGGCCGCCGCCCTCTCCCCGCCGCCACCTAGCGCGCCGCTGGGCCGCCGCCCTCTCCCCGGGCCGCCGCTAGGGCACCGGCCGCTCGCCGCTGCGCCGCCCTCTCCCCGGCCGCTCTCTTGCACACGCTGGGAGGAGTGGCGCCTGGCGACGCCCGCTCTCCTCCTCCGCCGCCGCTGCCGCCGCCTGCTCGCCGCCGCCTCTAGGGTTTTTTTCCTGTCACGGGCTGGCTCACTCGTGGTCTCACCGAGAGGATGAGGACCTCTGTATGGTTAGAATTTCACAGGGGTAAAACGGTAATTAACTAATTCAAAAATTCTTTATTTTCTTCCATAAATCCGGTCCCACAAACTTCCATCCAAACCTGGGGTAAACGTCTGGTTCAGTTCAAAAGAGTGGGGGCAAAAACGAAAACCCTAAAAAGTGGGGGCAAAAACGAAATTGTCCCAAAAAGAAAAGGGAAACTAACAGGTGGGCCCCTCCACAGTACATTTTCGCAATTTCTAGATTTAATTCAAAATCCAATCTTTAGAAGCCGATATCTCCTAAACCGTAGATCCGATTCTGATGAAACTTGGACCTAAATTCATCTAAATTAAAAATCTACATTTTGGTACCAAATTTTCTATTTTATTATTTTATTTGAATTTTCTTAATTTATTCAAATACCATTTGAATAAATATTTGATTTAATCCTGTAATTGCATTTATAATTTAAACTTATATTTGCTTTTCAAATATTTTCTTTTATTTCCAAAATACACTTTAGCCACTAAAAAGCTGTAACACCCTGAAAATTCGACCAATAAAAACAAAACTCTAAAAATGCGGACCTTCGAAAACTTTTTAAATTAATTGCATCATGCCGATTTTATTTGCCTATTTTATTTGGATTTGATTTCGAAGTTCATTAATCGTAAGTAAAGAATAGTTAATTAGGAATAAACCCTAAAAAAATAAATTGGCAAAATAAATATAATTTAAAATAAAGATTAGGTGAGGATGGAAATAAATAAAATATTATCGCGACCATAATGGTAATAATTAAATTTAAGTGCGATGGAGCAAGAATTAACCCTAATTAAAAATTCAAATAAATTATATAAAAATAAAATATGTGTAATATTAATCTAGGGTGAATTTTTAGTTAGAATAACACAAATATTGAGTGAAATTCATGTGTGTAAAAATTAGGATTTATAGGGTAAAATTTAAATAGAAAATAGGCTAAATTAGGGTTAAATAAGAGCTAGCACTGTTCATAGCACGGTAGGTGCTCGATGAGGTCCCCTAGCTCTGCCCCCTCTGTCCCGTCGCCGTCGCGCCCGCGCGCCGCGCGCCCGGCCACCTCGAGCCCCGTGCCGCCGCACCGCCGTCGCCGTCGCGCCGTCGCCGTCGCGTCTTGCCGCCGCCGCCGCGCCGCGTGCCGTCGCCATCGTCGCTGCCGCGCCGCGCCGCCCATCGCGTCGCCCACCCCGAGCTCCACGCTCTGCCGCGCCGCTCGCCCATCACGTCGCCCTCGCCCTCGCGCGCCGCATCGCTGTTGCCGCCTCGCGCCCCGCGCGCCGTCGCCATCACCACCCCGCGCCGCTGCCACGCCGTCGCGTCGCCGCTGCTGTCTGCCGCTCGCTGCGCGCGTTCCATCGCCGCCTCGCGCCCCGTGCCGCCGCTGCCGCGCCGTCGCTGTCGCCGTTCCGTCGCCGCGCGCGCATCCCATCGCCGCCTCACGCCCCGCGCCGCCGCGCCGCCGTCGCGTCACCCCCCTTCACCGCCCCCCTCTCTTTCTTTCCCCCTCTCCCCTATAAAAACCCCGGACCCTCCCCCCTTCTCCACCCCACTCCATTCCCTCCTCCTGTCCCTCTCCCCCTTCTCCACGCGCCGCCGTCGTCGTGCCGCCGCGCCGCCGTCTTCGAGCCGCCGCGCCGCCGCCGCGAAGCCGCGACTTGCGCCGCCGTCGCCATCGTCGCTGCCGCCGCCGCCGGTGAGCCGTCCCCCCCCCCTCGCGTCCACCGCCGTCGCTGCCCGGGTGGGCAAGAGCCGAGAGAGAGAGAGGTAGAAAGAAGCCGGGAGGGAGGAGAGAAAAAGAAAAGAAAGGAAAGAGAGAAAAAGAAAAGAAAGAAGGAGAGAAAAAGAAAAGAAAGGAAAGAGAGAAAAAGAGAAGAAAAGGAGAGAGAGAAAAAGAAAAGAAGGAGAAGAGTAGAGAAATAGAATAAAAACAAAATAGAAGTTAGAGGGGAAGTTAAGGAGGTTTAGAAAATTTAACATAATTAGAATTTAATTATAGATTAGTCATAGTCGTAGAATTGCAAGATCTAATATAATTATGGATTATTTTTGGTAATCTTTATAAGTAATCAATTCACGGTAGAAATTCGGATTTAATTACTAGGAATTTTAGCCGTGTACTATATTTAATCGTTTAGTCATAAGACTAAATTAAATCGTACAATATTATAAGATAATTTTTGGATTTCGTCCGATATTTAGCCCGCGATAGAAATTTCTAACCTATTATATGGATATAATGCTCGGGTTGATTAAATTAAAAACTTGTGCTAATAAAATGTTTATACCCGCGAAATAGTTTAGGATGGATAAATTAAGATCGGATTAGCTCTATTTCACGAACAAAAATAGATAATGTAAGAAACCGACTTCCGCGCTCGATATATTCTTGTATTTACTTGGATCTTTATTTGAATTCTAACCGAATTCAAATCGTTTCTTTGCACGTAATTTTAGAGCCCGAGGGAGTTGCGGATCCGAGCGAGGATCAAGACCCGCAGGACTACGAGCAAGGCAAGTCATCACTATTCCTTGAACATATTGATCCCAATTGCGAAATTATTTTGTTTACAAATAAAAATTGCATGCAATGATAAACATCCTACTTGTGATTATGCCATGCCTTAATTATTGATTACCCTTAAAATCCTTGTAACCATGATTACGTATGAGTCCCTAGTCAATTATGACAATTGCTTAGAAATGCTATTCTAGAATCATGCATACTCATGTTTATCAAATATTATATGCTTGGGCAATTACCTTTGGGAAGGTAATTGAGATGCGGCATGTGGAGACATGAGCGCCACATTGCCATGAAATTGATGGCATGATTTGTGAAAGGAGAAATAAAACTAAACAACTGTTTTCGACTGGGGCGGACGGAGGATTTGGGTGGTATCTGGAAAAAGGCTAGTACCGTCCCCGGTCAATTAAGGACCGAGCCATGAAGTTAAGCATGAAACGACCCCCGTACAACCGTACTTCTCGTATGGGTATAGACCTAGCGGATTAGATAGCCGAGCGGAGGCAGTATCCCTGCATAGATGGTTCACCCCTGAGTGAGGCAGGTGCGCTACGGTGGGACAGCCGTTGAGGTAGGGCCGAGAGGCGTGCCCTACATCGGTGTCGCCATCGGTAGGACTGCCATGAGTGTGTGTGAGAGAGAACTTAACCTGAACCATAATTTAATATGTGTGTGAGACTTCTCTTTCCCGGGAGTGCCAGAACTCCTCTCACTGCTAGAAACATGGACGCCTAGAGTGCATGAGGATTTAAGTTCATGGAGCGGGTACTGCCAATGCAAGGTTATCGAAAAGCTTTGCCGTGACGCGTCTCATGTGTTGCGACGAGGCTCATGTGTTGGGCAGTCGCGGAGTGCGGATAAAGTGTACATCCACTGCAGTGTGAGTAAACCAAATCTATTCGAATAGCCGTGTTCGCGGTTATTGAGCACCGGGACGTGTATTACACTTGGCTAGATTCTAAATTCTTAACTTGTGTGGGATGGGATATTGCATGATGATTTTTATGCTGATGGAGCCACTTCCTGAGAGGAGGGAAGGTGGACGTCCTCAGAAAACCATGACGACTCAATGGCGGGAAGCTATCCTTGGGATCACAATGGATGGTGGACAGAACCGTCATTGTTTAATATGAACACTGGTACTAAAATTTGATCAGTCTGTGCTAGGTCTTAGGCTTCTGAAAAGAATTACAAAACTTGCTTTGCGCAAAAGAACCATAGCCATCCTTTGAATACCCCTGTCATGTGCATTGTTGCTGTGGTGGCTTGCTGAGTACGATTGGTACTCACCCTTGCAATATACAAACTTAACCAGAGGTCGGAGATGAAGCTTCGGAGGATCCCTACGCTTACTACTAGGAGGGTGATGAAGACGATGGCGCTCAGTATGTCTTAGTTACGGTCGTTGCCTGTGGCAATGGCGTGCCGCTGCCTTAACTCCACTGCCTTATCTACTTCTGCTTTTGAAATGTATTCCGGACCACTCGGTCCGATGATCTAAGACTATGCCTGTGGGCTTATGATGTAATAATTAGCACTAGACTCTCGTGTATGTGCATTTGGTATGTCAGCTATGAACTGGTGTGTACCAGACTACTTGATCCAGGGAAATGGTACTGTTTCCACGATTGATTCCTGTTATAAAAACGGGGGTCTACAAAAGCCGACGGTTGGAACTTTACGCCTTCCATGGGGACGTTCGTGCGGTCTACTGGCCCCGACGTCGAACCGTTGGTTGTAAAGGCCAGCAAAACCAAGCCTAAGGTCGAAGTGCTGCTCCTAGCACCCTGCGCCTCGACGCATATAACGGTCGGCTTCACTATTCCCTCGACCTCCACAGCACGCCGCACAGTTAGCTCTCGAGCTCTGTGTGATCCTAGCCGCTCTGCCGCCATCCACGGTTGTCGGAGTAACACTTCTGCCCCATTAAACTCGTACCCATTACCTATCCCTCTAGCTATTATGCTGTCTGTTGACATCGGCTAGAGAAGATGCCAAACTTAGTCGTCATGTTGCCCAACTAGCAAACACCCAAACCCTAGCCGATATTTATCCTACCTCGATATCGGCCTAAACAACTGAAACCTTAATCAGCCTGCCATCCAAATCCCACACCCACTATGGTATTACTTATCCGTCATATCTTAGCCACCTACTCTCCATCTACCTAGAACCTATACATAAAATATAGAGCCTGGTCGATATATTACCCTACTCCTCAATCGGCCTAAATATAACCAAACCCTGGGTATAATCTTACCCAAACCTACTATCAGCCAATACCAGTCACATATCTGCTCAACCAGTTCAATTATCCACTATACTCCCTATCCACCAACCAATCAAAGTCTGCACATAAAATATAGGTGATCTTAGCCGCTTAATTCCCTCTCCACCCCAATTGCCAACTCTTTAGAACCCACACATAAAATATCAGCCCAGTAATCCATATTCCCTATAAAAGAGATAGGCTATACCCTAAATCCTAACCCTCCCAACCGTTTATCTCTTTCTTGCTATTTTATGGCTTTTATTGAATTTGGTTCTTCCTCTTCTTCAGTAGAGTCTATTTTATATGGATGGCAACCTGTGGTATTTCAAACATTGGATAATCAGGTTGCCTATCTCGGATTTATTTGCGTTGGAGCAAGGCAAGTTATTATTCCTCCCCTTGAGCATAATTATCCTATATTCTACATTCTATTCTATGCATTAGCCATTCATGATTTTGAATGCATAATCTGAACATACAGCAAACTAGTTATATGCTAGCTTTTGCTTAGCCCTGCCTAGTTAGACTGCATAAAAATATAATGAACTTAGATCGGGACAGTACGCAGGAATTGGTTGATTTCCGGGTGGCTAGTACTGTCTCAGTCGACATAAGTTTACCAAATACTTATGTCAAATGAACGAGTACGACCGCAGCTTCTAGAATGGGGACAGACCTAGATATTATGTTAATTAACAATGTGGTACCTCTGTACAGTGGTTCCTTTTGTAAGTCCTCGCGCAGGAGGCAATCTAATGCCGAGTAGGGCATCTTATGATATTTACCGAGGCGCAGGTAAATATATTGATTTTCGCTCATGAGCTGTGTGTGTGATCTTATGGAAACCTGGTTGAGATGACGGGGGTCTCTCAACCAATTCTCTCTAAAAACCCCGGGAACGCCAGAACTCCTCTCGCTGCTGATAACGTTACGTTCAGAGCGCATAGGGACTAGAGCTCATGGAAAAGGTACCACTATTGTTAGTAACCTAATACTGGGCTATGACTAAGCTAATGAATGTTGGCAAGTCGTGGACTGTGGGTAAAGCGTACATCTACTGCAGTAGAATATTCATGAAACTATTCGAATAGCCGTGCTCACGGAATTGAGTACCGGGACTCATATGGTATTTGGTTAGAAACCTAATTCAATATTTTACTAAATACTGTTGCATTAAAGTCATTATAGGCTTTCTTCTTCTACATCCTCTGCTTTCTGCAAATAAATCTAGCCCTACTCAAATGCTACTATTTTATACATTCATATTGAATATAATAGCTTGCTGAGTACGTTGTACTCACCCTTGCTTCAACCCCCCTTTTTCAGAGTTAATTTGGAGTTCTTATCGAAGCCGGGAGTTCAATCACATAAGTTAGTTACCTTTAAACCTAGTCTTGAAGTCTAGTTTTGTTAGATGGTTTAATTCTATAGCAAAACGGCAGAGTTGAGTCATCATATAGCTTCTGCTGTATTAGTTGGCCATAAGTTTGTAAATACCAATATATTTTATAATAATATCTCCTCTGGAATCTTGTTCAAATGTATGCAATGAAGATCCAGATTGTTGAACTTGTATCAATCTACCGATCCAGGGCTTGATACAGTCTAAACATATCGGTTACCGAATCATTAGTTTTGGGACATGACATTAAATTCATGTTTCAAGTCTCAATTAAGTAGGCTCAAATGAAAACATATGTATTTTCTAATAGAATTTATATGTAGCTGAGTTGGTAAAGGGAGCGTGTGTAAGGGAGAGGTGTTGGGTTCGAATCCTAACCATGACAAGGCCGGTATAAAAAAATAGTTAGGATGATAGTTTAATATAGCGTGGAACTAATGCCACATATGAAGTGTTGCAATGTAATTTTTTGCCATATCTATTTTGTGGCAATATGAAAATTTGTTATCACTAAATAACAATCATTACAATAACCTATTACCACTATATTTATTAGCAATAATTTAAAAATGATAGCAACATATATCTATTGCCACGATTTTTTTTCGTGGTGACAAATCATTTTCGGTAGTGATATTCGTTTCATATTATAATTCGCTTTAATTTTTTCCTAGTAAAACTTTGTTAGGTTTGATCAAATTTATAGAAAAATTTAGTAACATCTAGAACGCCAAAATAATGCTGTTAAAATCTACCACAAAAATAGTATGTTTGTTTTGTAACGAAAATTGTACTATATCTTTTTATAAATTTGGTCAAACTTAATTTTTTTAAAAAAATCAAAACAACTTATAATATAAAATAGAGGGAGTAATATACAAGCAAAAAGAAAAGAAAATTGAATGATTGTGTCTATGTCATTCATGACCACCAGGTATAGGTGCTGTTATTATTGCACAAAATTCACAAAAACTCAATGACCAATCCAACGTGTATGTACGTATATTTATGTGCATGCGCTCCATCATCATCATCCCTCGTTGTCCGGCCAGAATGTATGTGCGTGTATCAATATAATGTACTCGTCTGCATCGATCGATCAGCCCTGTTGGCGAGCCAGTCGAGGAGCGACCGGAATTTCTTGGCGACGGCGCCCTTCTGCCACCGGAGCCGCTTCCACCGGCTTCCCACCAGCACCGGGTGCAGCCCGAGGATGTGCTCCGGCATGAAGTCGTGCCTCGTCAGGATCCCCACCACCGGCGACCTCTGCAACGATCTTACTTGAATGAGAGTTTGTAACAGTGGAACAAAAGGTTAAGTAATTTGTAATTTGGATTGGAGCAGGTGTGTGTTAGTAATTTGAGTAGTGGACATCACATACGTCGCAGGACTTGGGCACGACGAGGAGGTGTCGCAGGCCGACCTCGCGGAAGAGGACGAGCGCCTTGGCCAGCGACATGGTCTCCACCACCGTGTACGGCGACGTGTTGGTGAAGGGGTGCAGGTCGACGTACATCTCCATCTCCTCCGGCGACAGCTCCACGTCGGCGATGGTGTCCTGCTTCCCGGACCCGCGCTTGTCGAAGTCCTGCGCCTCGAACCTCCCGGCCATGTAGTCCTTGGGGCACCGCACCGGCGCCGGCAGGAACTCCCGCTTCTTGAGCAGCACCAGCAGGTGCGCGCGCAGCACGAGGCCGTACAGCACCGGCGCCGGCGAGAAGGGCGGCTCGTCGACCACCGGGAACGCGTGGTGCCCCGTGGTCCGAAGCGTGTGCACGATGTGACCGACCTTCTCGACGCCGTTGAAGCTCCGCAGCGGCCCTGCCACCACGTCGCCGACGGTGAGCTGCCGCATGTACGGCTCGGCGTGGCCGTCGAGGTGCGGGAGGCCCTTGAGGTTGAGGATGAGGTCGTAGATGCTGGAGTTGAAGGAGTCGGCGACGGTCTTGGAGATGAGCAGCACGAGCATGACGAGCGGGAGGAGGAGCAGGTTGTTGGTGAGCTCCAGGATGATGACGCACACGGACACCGTCATCCGGAGCGTGCCGCCGAGGAAGGAGGCGGAGCCGAGGATGGCGACGAGGCCGTGGTCGAGTCCTGAGCGGCCGCCGAGCAGCATGGCGACGAGGCGGCCGTAGGTGGCGCCGGTGAGGATGATGGGGACGAACAGCCCCGACGGCGCGACGACGCCGTAGCTGAGCACGCCGAGCGCGTAGGAGGCGACGAAGAAGGCGAGCATGGAGCCCGGGTGGTAGACGTCGTTTGTGCCCGTGGAGTAGAGGTTGCGGATGGCGTCGTCGTTGATGTTGAGGAAGAGGCTGGCCAAGTCGTTGTAGTGCCCCGCCGGGCAGTGGAACCGCCGGAATCGGTTCAGCGAATGGCACGTCCCGTTCGGCGGCGACGGCGCCCCGGCTGTCGGGCACGGCCGGCACGGCGCCAGCCACGGCAGGCCGAACACGCAGCACGACGTCAGGATGGACACCACCGCCGCCAGAAGCAGCTTGTGCGCGTTGCCCCTCCTGCGCATTTCAAAAATTAATTTCATTGGATTGGATTGGATTTTTCACTAGAATATAATCAGTTCAACTTCAATGTGTTCCAAATGATGTCATAATTAATTAATTGAACGAACAAGTAAGCCATGTGAAATTGGCAAAGATATGGAATGATCGTAGCTAGCTAGCCATACTCGTTGATCACGCTGTAGACGCGCAGGACCTTCATCATGAGGAAGTTGTAGAGGGCGCCCAAGATGGCGCCGATCACGCCGATGAGGACGACGATGGGGATGTCCTTGAGGTGGTAGGTCATGAGGTCATCAAACTTGGTGCTGACGTCGTACATGATCAGCCCACCCTTGCCGAACAGCCCGCACTTCCCCGACGCGCACAGCTCGATGAACAGCCGCAGCACCACCGCCACCACCGCCGTCGTGAAGAACGACCGCCAGATCAGCGCGCTCCGCCACCTTGATTAATTATCAGCCACAAATTATACATTCTTGTAATTAAGTTGTCAGCCAAAAGCTTCAGAGGATGAACAGAAAAAGAAAATTGCAGCAGTGCATATCATTCACGTGTAATTTGATGGGTAGTTTTACCATGACGAGAGTGATTCGAGAGCGAACAGGACGCCGCCGACGGGGGCGCGGAAAGCCGCGGTGACACCTGCGCCGGCGCCTATGGTGACGAGATCACGGCGGTCGCGGTCGTTCTTGAAGTAGCGCAGCCAGAGGCAGGTGAGGCCGTACTTGCGCGATCCGCCCTGGCCGAAGATAGCGGCGATGCACGCGCCCGTGTGTACCATTGGGCCAGCTTTGCCGACGTGCAGCGAGGATGACACGGCCGCGATGTTACCGATTATCTGCACAGTTGGAAATCAGAATAGATATGGGGAGTTCAGCTTAAAATGCTCCAGTTTTGTCAGTTACACAACGTTCGACATGTGTAATCATCCCTATTATTATCACCGTATTTTTACTCCCTCAGTTTGCTATTATTCATGATGTTCCATTTATTTTCCCCATATTTGAACGTTACGCTGGTTCATATCTGTGCCTGGAGTTGTACAGGACATCATTGCCTTTGCCTAGACTAACCACAAAAGCATAAGAAGAATGACCTGTTTAATTTGCCATTAAAAATTTTGCACAATCCTATGTTTGCCATATATTGTGGTACCCTGCCGGTCTTGATTCAATTCCAACAATCCAATATTGCCGGCACATTTCTTGCAAACTCTTGGGGTACATTATTATTTTATTTTTAGGAGCTGATCAATGTATGCTTTAGGATAAGTTTACCATACTTAGGGCCCCTTTGATTCAAAGAAAATTTATAGGAATTTTAGAGGATTTCATACCTATATAAATTTTTCCTATATAGCCCTTTGAATCAAAGGAATGGATCTTATAAAATCCTATCAAATTCTTATGGAATGACTCTTCCCATGCAAGTTTTGGAGAAAATTTAATATGAGGTAGAACCTCATGGAAAGAATCCTTCGAGTCTTTATCTCTCCTCAAATTCCTGTATTTTTCCTGTGGCCCAATCAAATACTCATTCCGATGTTTTTCCTGTGTTTTGCAATTCTCTATTTTACACTTGCATTCCTGTCAGAATCCTATGTTTTTTCTATTCCTCCGTTTTTTTCATTCCTATGATTCAAAGGGGCCCTTAAGATCTATAAGTACTAAAATTTTACACTTAACTTTTATTGTAAAATTTTGATGTCTACAAGTGCTTTCTTAAGAACCATAAAATTTCTCTTTTTTTAACATATGGATTTTGTCTAATGACCCAATAATTCTTTTTTTAAAAAAAAATAAGAGTGAATTTCACTACTTTAGCCAAATTATCAGAAACCTACAGATTTGACATGATGTTTCATAATACTACAGATTTAACATTAAATTTATCACAGAACTACAGATTTAAGGTGGAATATCACAAAATTATACATTTAGTAACAAAGTTATCACAAAACTACAGGTTTTATATCAATGTAATCACACAATTTGGGCATTTACAACTCAAACATAAAATTAGAGCTAAATATTTAAATCCCAAAATCAATAATTGTTTGATAATTTTATTATTAAATTTATAGTTTTTGGATAAATTTATCGTTAAATCTGTAGTTTTATGATATATCAGTTAAATATGTAATTTTGCGATAATTTAACCCATGTATCTGTAGTTCTATGAAATTTACTAAAAAATAATTGATAGATAGGAATATTTCAGTCGCTCAAATGAACAAGTTGACTCGTTTTATGAATATTGGGGTTTTAAGAAATCTACAGAAAAACAAAATAAGTATCAATTATTGAGGACTTTGTAGGCATTCCAATTCAAACGGAAGTCGTGCTGTTACATTTCACTTTCATGAGATAAAGATCTAGAGATTCTATATCAATCATTGATCCATTTTATAACTCTGTCACCCCCAATAGAGAGCAAACAGGTAAAGTAAACGGATGAGTGATGTATGTAGTGGATCCAAACAATAATAAAAAGGACACCCAAGGTCTCAATTATTAATGATGCCCATGTAAAACAAACAGCCACACACATAAAACAATTCTTTGCTGCAAGAACATGCCCTTTCATCGTAAAAGAATTAGCACTAATTTTTTGGCAGAAACTTGCACGAGCACGGCTATTCTTTTGATCCTAATAGTACTACTACTAAGGCCGTGTTTAGTTCTTTGTCTAATTTTTTTAAGTATATGGACACACATTTAAATTATTAAATATAGATTAGTAACAAAATAAATTACAGATTCCGCCTATAAACTGCAAGACGAATTTATTAAGCCTAATTAATTTGTCATTAGCAAATGTTTATTGTAGCTCCACATTATCAAATCATGGTGTAGTTAGGCTCAAAAGATTCGTCTCGCAATTTATATGCAAACTGTGTAATTGTTTTTTGTTTTCATATTTAATGATCTATGTATGTGTCCAAACATTTGATGTAACGGAATTTTTGAAAGTTTGAAGGGAACTAAACACAGCCCAATATAGAACGAATTAATGTCCCTTTTGCCCGTGGATAATTCAGGCACACAGTTCCAAAAAAAGAAGAGAAAAAAAAATCAGTCGCACAACTGGCAATTACAGTAATTGGGAGTGGCTCATGTGCTAATCTGCGCTGAGCTGTAGAGGAGGATAGGAACGCACCTTGACAGCGAGTGTCCTGAGCGAGAAGATGTTTGGCGCGTCCACGCCGTTGAGGTAGGCCTTCACCTCCGGGATCCCCGACCCGCCGGCCGCCGGCGACACGAACGCCGTGATGGACGACGCGAACAGCAGCAGGGCCAGGTTGGTTCCGGCGAACAGCCAGAACGCTGTCCAATAGCTGCATCCGACATGAGTTTCAGACTTCAGACTCGGAGTAACAGACAGAAATTGATCTTTGTTCCAAAAATTCAGTCAATTTTGAGGGTTCAGAATTCTAGATCACTTGACAGATAGCATTCTCAGATTTGAACAAGAATTGATAATAATAGACAAAGCAGGAGACAAGCATGAGTGAATTTGTCGTACTCAGCAAAAGCAACATTACTTTTTTCTTGGACAAGGCAATAGGAGGCAATGAGCAGAACCTGCTGGACTCCATGAGGGCGGACACGGCGGTGTGCTTGAGGCCGGCGACATTCTCGACGGCGAGGTTGATGACGAAGCCGGCGATGCCGGTGATGATGCCGATGGCGAAGCAGAAGGTCCACTTGAGCACCACGTACCGCACCTGGTCGGCTTTCCCTCTCGACCTCCAGTTCTGGTCGAACAGGTCGTTCTCTATTATCCTGTAACCCAAATCAAATCCCCAAAGAAAAGGAAAACGAATTAGCATTGTCGCAAACCGACGAAAATATTACCAACAGGTTACAGAGCTGTGTATATTACTATATTAGCAAATTGGAATGGTAATTGCAGCGAGAAAGATAACCTCCGCAGGAGTAGGTGGATGAAAATGCAAGTGGGGGCAAGCAAGATACAAACATTTCTGACAAGACAATAGGTGGCAGGAACATGACATGTCCTTGAGAGGACAGCTGAATCAATAAACAGAGAGCAATTGGATCACCATACGAAACGAGGCAGCAACATTGAGATGCTATCCCAATCAAGAAGCAAATCATGGAACACTATTGGATAAGAAAAAGCATTTCATCTCGACATTGAATCAACAATTCAACATGATGGAGAAGCAAGGATTGGGAAAGATCAGACGATACAGGTGGTAGGATCCAGAGTCCCTGACAAGAACGAACGGAGAGAGAAAGGGAGGCAGAGCCACAGAGGAGAGGGGGCGCGTACTCGTAATCGAGGCTCTCGATGGGGCAGGGGTTGGAGCCGACCATGGCAACCTGGGAGGTGTTGTTGGTGGCGCTGCGGTGGAGCAGGGCCCGGTTGAGAGGCGGCCGGTGCTCGTCTTCCTCCATGAGGAGGTCCTCCCCCCGTGGAGCCGTGCACGCCATGAGAGAGCTTGCCGCAGAGGGAGACGAGGGGAGCAGAGCATCTGGGTATTGCGAAGTGTAAATAGCGGGGAGCAGAGACGGGTTTGAGTTAGTTAGGCCTGGTCTATAGACCAAGATGTGGAATTATTGGAGTGTGTTTATTATTTAGTGTGGCAAATGTCCATATCAATAGTAGTACACATTATTTTGTCAGCAAATATTTCTTGCCAACCACATGGCGGAAAAAACTATTTCCTTAAATTGTACCGACCAAATATGTGCCTTCACTGTCGGTACGAACTTACGATGGATAAACTATATCAAAGAGTCTATATACCCTACTAAACTTTGGTAGGAAGTTCATCTAGCATTCTTAACTTTGAAATTATACATCCAACCCCCTAAACTTTGCAATATCATTTATATTGTCCTCTAATGCCTTGTTCGGTTAATCCCTGCGAGGGAGAGATTGAAGGGTTTATTCCACATGTATTATGGTGTGGAATTATTCCTCATCAATCCCCTCCAATACTCTTTAATACTCTCTAAACCGAACAAGACCTAAGGTGTTTTCGGACGGTGGTTTTGTGAATTTAAAAGCATAAATGAGTGATTTTGAATAATTAATGTAATATATTTATATATCATTAATACTCGGTTCTCAATTTATACTCGATAGTGATATCATAGTAATATTATGTAAGTCAGAACAAACAAGGAGGAAAAAAATAAAGATTTGGGTGGAGATTTTAACACATATACCCAATGTGTATGCCACGTAGTCAAACTCATTCAACGTATATACATATTAGATTAAAAACCACATTGCAAAACCACATTAGGAGATTATATATAATGGTATTATAAAGTTTGGGTGAGGTGGGAGGGGGTTAGATATCCGGTTTTAAAGTTGAGGACTTTCAATCAAAATTAAGGAGTATTTGGACTTTTTTCTAAACTATATTATGTCATAATTATAATTAAAATATAAATATATAATAAAAGGAAATTTTGAAAACTAATTTCTAAAAAATACTAACTCTATTATAAAAATACAATAACCTACTATGAGATGTGACAAATTCTAATATTACGAGTTTGGATGGGTCCCATGTCCAAATCCCTAATATTAGTATGTGTTCCATCTCATACTAAGTTGCTATTTTTGAAATATGGGAAGTAGAGAATATCATGTAAGTTTATCTAATTTGACTAACTTTGATCAAAATTTATAAATTTGATTTTTTTTAAGGAAAAGAAGCTCCCTAGAAATAATGAAAAATTTAGTCATACATCGGTGAAAGATTGGGATTTTAGTTTTACTGAGTGAGTACTAAATAAACATGGGATTTACCATCAATTATGATAGGAAAAAACAATGCACGATCAACACTGTTAATCTTTTTAGATAAGGATGCTTTGTGTTCATGGGAGGAGGAATGCCTAAGGTAAACCGGAATTACCTGAATGCACCAGTTGCTTTGAGATTTCCTGAACGAGTAGCTAGTAGTGTATAGACCGAGCCCACAGGATTCTAGGGAGAGAACAAGAGCGTGACAGGGCTGGGAGGGGTAGGATGACATGATGAGTTGGCAACCCGGGCTGGTGTCTTTTGCCTTTTGGGATGCAGGGGAGCCGTTGTTAATTATCTCATGCCAATTATTGATTTGTCGTGGTCGTGCGATGCGCCTGGGCCAGGAGCATCTGGGAGAGACACCTTCTTTTCATGAATACTCCGTAATAGCAAAGGGAGGACAAAATAAATTGCTCGTAAGGATGTGGTATGGGTTGATCACTTGATTGCCTATTGCAGTTGTAAGAGCATCATCAATATTGATTACAAAATATCGATTTTCCTTCGGAGCTAGAGATGGTTTATAATAACGATGAAAATGCTTATTCAGACTACTGAAAGCTTGTTTCATTAATATAATATATGTGCGATGAGTACATGATGAGCTATAGAAATGAAGAAATTGTAATATGCACTTTTTAAACTTCATTATTCTTTTATTTGCCACACCAATCCTATATACCTATACAATTCATCCCCACTAATAGGAATTTCCTGCATTGTTGTGCAGCCACGTCACCTCAAATTACCACAGCCATTAGATGAAATAGCAATGGTTCAGATTGCAGTCCCTCTCTTCCCTGCCGTTAACCACAGCCCAATATAGATGGGCAAGCCCAAGCCACTGCCTAGGCCCAATTCGCCCATTCCGATTATACTGTGTCGTTATCGCTCCCGACCCCCAAGCGTTCACATCTGCCGGCGCCGCCAAAATCGCGACCGACCCGCCGGCTCCCGACCTCCCGCGCGCCTTCCATGCTTCCCGGCTCCTCGAGACTGCTCGCCTTCATGGTGTTTGGAGAGATAAAAACTAATCGCCGCCGCAACTTCGATTTGTCTCCTACTTCATCTACCTCGCTGGAAACAGCCTCTCCCTCCCATGAAAACTTCACGGCTTCACCCGCTCAGTCGCTCGCTCACCTTCGAGTATATTCCTCTCCTAAAGTATGTTTCCTCCTCTTCTTAAATCTTATATATGTTCATTCAATTTATTAGCATTTATTTTCTTTCTAGTCACGCTAGACTGATTTTTTCATATTGTCAGTGAAGTTATCAAATGATTAAAAAACAGAGAGATGGATTTGGTTTCGCATTTCTACTAGCAAGATTGAAATTTATTTGGTCTGTACACTTTGAGTCAATTCATGGTATTTATTCGGTTTCTACTAGCCCTGTTCATTGTATATAAACCAATTTTACAATGTTTCTACACCTATAATTTGTTGTCTTTATGTATTCATATTGCAGTTCATCATTAATATTAATTCCTATTGCAGTTCGTTCCTATTACTACTGCCTACTGAGGTCAGTCCCCAGAACATTCCCATCCAAAGCAGCAACTGATTTGGTTTCTCTATACGAGTTCTCTATCAAGTAAAAATCCCAATATATTCGGTACCTCATATTCGTTCATGGTCATCGGTTTTCCAGATATTATTATTATATGACCATCCTACGATACTTTCTTTGTAAGAGGTACTAAGCAATTTCTTCCATAAAAACACCGTTAGAATTTTCATGTGTAGACAGAAAGGTCATGCTATGATTGTTTCAGCAATTAACTTAATTTAGGTACATATATTGGTTCCTGGATGTGCACATGCTACCCTTCCTTGCTATATGATGTTTCTACTTTACGTTCAGGTTTGTAAGCTACAGTTTTATGATTGATGTAACCTTATTCTTCGCATTTTGTTCTGCTGGAGGTTTTAATGTAGTCCAAGGATGTAATCACATCAGCTGATGCAATCAACCACAAAACAGAAATGCCATTGTTCGCCATTGGCAACAATACATATAGTAATTTGATTATCCTGGTGTTCAAAACTTTTTCTCGACAACTTTTGGATCTCAGATTTTCCTAACCTCCATCCGGTAAGTTTATTGATATTGTGGTCATTAATTTCTATTTGTGCTACATATTGCTTTCTCCTTTCTATCCGGAATCATCCGCCAGATATCATATTTTCTCTTTAATTAGTTCGCTAAAATTTCAGTTATGTATCTATGTGGTATTTCAGTATGAGGTAAAACTGACCCTTTTAAAGCATTTTATGGAATTGTACTTTCTTTTGTTGAACTATTGCCTTTGTTATACATGTTGCGGGCACCTACATTTTGTGTCTTCTTAACAGGATGTTTCAGCTGTAGACTTGCTGCATTGCACCAACTGCACAGACCAAGGTTAGTACTTTAGATGGCAGCTTAATTAGTTGCAAGGCACTAGCTACAAAATTGATTACAATTTAATCTGCTTATTCCACTCAGACATGGTTTAAGAATATAATTCACTCTAAAAAAACTATTTCCTTTAATTATCTAATCTATATATGCATTACATTATACCACAGCATCACCAATCAATTGCACCCATGAATGGTACTTTGATGCTTCAGATTATTGCATAATATTTCTGTACTATATTAATCATGCATTTTCTCAGATATTACACAGTTCAGATTATCGAATAATATTCCTGTACTATATTAATCATGCATTTTCTTAGATATTTCACAATTGAACTATTGATATATGTTTAAGTTTATTATAACTATATATTGCACATGAATCCCCGCAGCAACGCGCGGGGTACTATCTAGTCATTATTATTATGGGTGATAAATTTTGCTTGCACACGCCACTACACACATATTGCATATACCACTGGAGTGTGTCTCTTTAACACACGCTTAAAAGTTACTCCATCTGTTTTAGGTTATAAGACATTTTGACTTTGGTCAAAGTTAAACTACTTCAACTTTGACTAAGTTTGTAGATAAATATAATAATATTTATAATACCAAATTAGTTTCATTAAATCAATAATTGAATATATTTTTATAATAAATTTGTCTTGGGTTAAAAATATTATTATTTTTGTCCACAAACTTAGTTAAAATTAGAGCAGTTTGACTTTAATCAAAGTCAAAACGTCTTATAACCTGAAACGCAAGTGGTAGATGCTAAAGATAAATATTTGACATTACAAAATATCTAGTGATAATGTATCGCGTGTGCAGATAATTGCCGCACCAGGATTTTTAAACCTAGCGGGTAGAACCATGCACATGTATCATTAATCAATTTTAACATGGAATGCATGCATATTATATTTTACAGCAAACTGAGTTTGGGCAACCTTGTGCAAGAACCCACATAAGCCAAGTAATTCGATACAACGGTATAACTAGTGATGCGATTTCGTCAATAGCTTCAAAAATTTCTGCCATGTCGTATGTAGAAGTGACATCACTGGTGGAGAAACCGTTTATAGTCCCGATTCGTAATCCTCCTTTAGTCCCGGTTGTCCAACCGGGACTACGAATCCGGGACTAAAGATAGCGAAGATCTGTGTACCATTTTTTTTATTTGCATGGCCCTGTTTGCTGCATGGTTGATTATATATATATATATATATATATATATATATATATATATATATATATATATATATATATATATATATTATGCATATATATTATGCATATATATAGAATACATATATGTATATATATATATGTATGTGCATATATGTTACCAAAATATATATTAACACTAAAGTAAATGTACGTACATATATAAATATATATATATATATATATATACATGCATGTATAGTATAATTCATTTGCTCGCTACCTATAGCTACGACTTTGACGCCGGCGTTACGTCAGAAGAGGAAGGACCGACGTTATGGATTGTCGATCCGTCGTAGTAGAATTCACCATCGGGATTAAGGACTTCTTCGTTGATGAATCCCATCAGTTGTTCTTGAACAGCCGTGATAAAATCCTTGTGTGGGAGATTTTCCTTTATGTGAATACGCTATCATTCGAAAAATAATGATATATCAATATATGAAATTAATAAACAACTTAACAAATCGATACGCAATGAAATTTTGAATGGTTTATGTATACGTACATCGAGCTCTCGTGTGGTGTATATTTGGTTTGATAGGCAGTGGGCATACTCGCATACGTAGTAGCCGCATAAGTTAGTTCCCTGGTCCTACTTTGCACACTACATGAGAAACGATGAGAGATTTAATATACTCTTTATATTAACTGTAATTAGAGATTCAATTCAATATAATTTTGGATCATGCATGTACTCACTGGAAAATGAAACCTCCGTCCAAGTTTTTCTTTCCAAGTCCCGCGGACCAATTGACGGAATCGATCCCAAGCCCTACATGTGCAGTTGCAAGCTATGATTAATTAATTATTACCCGAGATCAACATAATAGCAACAGAGTCCCGCGACTTTAGAATAGATGGCATTATATTACCTGTCTATCAGTTAGAAGACCTTGTCAAAAACCTTCTCCTCTTTATTCATTGAGTCGTACACAGTGACTAAGAACAGGACCCAGTGGAATCTGGAATATGCGTGAGATGAGATAAATATCAGAATATACATGTTATATGTATAGGAATGAAATTTGTTTGAACGACAATAAAAACTCACTCTGTGTTGTACGGCAATAGTATGAACGTCTTGAAATGCTGCTGCGTTAGGAGATGGACGAGATTGTCCTCTGTGTCTTTCTCGTACTTGTCGAGCATTTCGGTATTGATTTTCCGAGGGTCGATGAACCCAGTATCATAAACCCCCCGCCGTCGGGCCCTTTGAATCTCTATTCTACAACAATGAAAGGAAATTATTATTGCTTACATATATGCCAGGAGCTAATTATTGAACGAAACAAATCAAACTCAAAGATACTTACAAAATCCATGCGCTCAGAAGAGAGACGTCGAGGGCGTCCAGATGGTACAGATCAAAGACATCCTTGAAATGGATCCATAGAACATCTTCTCCTTGCAAGAAGTCGGGGTTTCTGATCCTCGCTCCAAACATCTCTCTACCCTTGGCGCTCATTTCCATGTACCGTTCATGGAATTTGTACATTTGTGTCGGTAGGGACTGCAGCTGCTCAGGCCTGACAAGCGGTTTACCGAGTTCAAACTTGTATACCACTTCCACCTTCGGGATTGGTGCGCCTCCAACCAACTGAGCCACAGTTAGACCGGTGTCCGAAATGAAATCTGTTATGCCAAAGTCTTCGCCGATCACCAACGGCTCGACCACTTGGTTTGGTTGTTCTCCAAGCTGAGGAACTGATTTGGACTTCTTGTAATAGGCTTTCCTAAGTGTTCGGTTATAGTCCGATAGCTTTAAGGCCTCCTTGTTTGTGGTAGACATTCCCTTGAAGAAATTCTTCACGCTCGGGTCAATAGGTATCTTCTTTTCAGGACTCCGAGGCTTGAGTTGCTTCTTCATTTCTCCTGCCACATAAGTGTCAAGCTCCTCTTGACTGCAATCGTACGGCGGCTCCTTGTTTTTGGTGGTGTCAACTTTGGCCTTCTTCGTTGCCCTTGTGCTGGCAGGAGGTGGAGCTTGGCGAGACCTTGTCTTGGGAGGTGCAGGCGGACACGGTGGAGGAGGAGGCGGAGGAGCCGGAGGAGATGGTGCAGGAGGAGGTGGCGGAGGAGCCGGAGGAGATGGTGCAGGAGGACGTGGCGGAGGAACCGGAGGAGATGGTGCAGGAGGAGACGGCGGAGCCGGAGGAGATGGTGCACGAGACGCCGCTTGTCGCCCAGTGAGGATGATGTACCGCTTGCGCCATAGTATAATGGCGTGGCTTGTGTCTCATAGATGCGTCTCACCGTCTCCTCCAGGGTAGTCCAACTCGGGGTCCTCGTACACGGCTTCCACCAGCTCAACTTCGACCCTCGAGTATCCTGCTGGAATCGGCCTGCAGTGGTGAGTCCCTGAAATGTCCATTGGGATGGCCATTCCCGACGCCACCTTCACGTGATGAGAGGTTATCTATTAGTAATCAACCTAAGCAGCAACTTACGGAACGTACAAGTCAAAAATCATATATTACATCGAGCATACCTTGATTGATAAGTTCTTGAAGGGAATATGCAGCTCACATGGTGTCCGTTGCGTGATCTCATCAACGGGGCAGGTGGTTTCGTCCTGAGTTTGCATGGCATCCATGCTATGTGATCCTACCTGCCCCGTTGAGGCGCAGCTGCTACGATTGCCTAATGGGCTGACCATTGGAGGAGGTATGTACGGCTGGGGATCGTGTGACCGATGTGCTGCCATGCGTTCATCCACCTTCTGGGCCACCTCCTCTTGCATGCTGAGCTCGTAGCTCGATACCCTGTACTCAAGATCTGCAATCTTCGCCTCGGTATCTCTCTTGCTCCTCATCCGACTCCTGTACGTGTGGATGTCCTCCTTGAATCCAATCTTCCAGGGAATCACGCCTTTCCCTCGTGTTCGTCCTGGATGCTCGGGAGTCTGTAGGGCGAGTGACAGCTCGTCCTTCTCTCTGTCGGGTCGGAACGTGCCCAGAGAAGAGGCTTCCACTGCGTCCGTTAGTCGACTGGCAACCTCGCGTATCTGATCACTGAAGACCAGGGAGCCATCAACTGGGTTAAGCGTTCCACCGTGAGCATAGTACCATAACTTCGATCGATCCGGCCATTTAGCGGTGGCCGGTTCAATACCCCTCTCAATCAAGCCTGCCTCCATCTCCTCCCACTTCGGCATTGCGACGCTATAGCCGCCTGACCCCAAGTGATGATGGTACTTCTTCTTGGCAGCGTTTTCCTTGTTTTTGACCATCATCGCTTGTCCTTGTTGCCCTGTCTTGTAAGCAACGAACTCGTCCCAATGATCCCTTAGCTTTGGGAATACGTCGAAGTTCGGTGTTAGTCCCTTCAGGATGTATTTCTTGTACAGATCTCCCTTGAAGCTCTGGAACTGTTCTGCCATTTTCTTAAGAGTCCACTGTTTTACTGTTCTCCGTACCCGCAGGGAGCGTGAACGTCTCGAGCATTGTGGTCCACAGCATCTCTTTCTCTGATTCCGGGACAAAGCTGTCATTATCCCCGCGTGTCCTTGTTCTGCGCCAGTACACCTTGCTGACCGGCACATTATCCCTCACAACCCAACCGCTGTGGCGTACAAAATTCTTGGTTGCTTCTGCCGGGGCACTAGGTCGGCCGTCTGCGTCCACCTCAGTTATGATGTGCCGACCCTCTATCTTCTTCGCGGCACCTTGTTGTCCGTGTGCCCTCTTCTGTCCAGTGGAGGGATGACTTCCACTAGCCTCCTCCTCGTTCCTCTCCGCATCCCTCTCCACGTTCTCCTCCTCGTTCCCCTCCGCATCCCTCTCCACGTTCCCCTCCTCGTTCCCCTCTGCATCCCTCTCCACGTTCCCCTCCTCGTTCAAGTACTGGTTTGGATCCTCGTTCCCCTCTTCTTCGTTCCAGTACTAGCTGCTTCCCTCTGCGATTGTATCGTACAATATCTGTTCCTCATCGCGATCAGCCATCTGTTCATAGAAGAAATATTTGCTAAGCGTAATATTAAAACTCTACTAATCTTGTATTAACACTCAAATAATCATATATGCTAAGTCTAAGTGTCGTATATTAGAACCCTAGATAATCATATATGCTAAGTCTAATTAAGTTTCGAATATTACATCTTTAATAATCTTATATTAAATCTCTAACAATCTCTAACAATCAAATATGCTAAGTCTAATTAAGTTCCGTATATTAAACCTCTAATAATCTTATATTAAATCTATAACAATCTCTAACACTAACAATCTCTAACACTCACATATGCTAAGTCTAATTAAGTTTCGTATATTAAACCTCTAATAATCTTATATTAAATCTCTAACTATCTCTAACACTCAAATATGCTAAGTCTAATAATCTAATAATCTCTAACACTCACATATGCTAACTCTAATAATCTAATAATCTTATATTAGAAATCTAACAATCTTATATTATATCTCTAACAATCACATCTTTACATCACTTGCCTGCGCGAATTCCTTTAAGGGCTAGCTACCACTTCGGCTTGAGGAACGACGATGACGACGTCTTCTCTGCAACATGCAAAAAAAATGTATTAG
This sequence comes from Oryza meridionalis, assembly GCA_000338895.3. Classification (NCBI taxonomy): domain Eukaryota; kingdom Viridiplantae; phylum Streptophyta; class Magnoliopsida; order Poales; family Poaceae; genus Oryza; species Oryza meridionalis. The sequence continues at coordinate 12,192,356 of CM002531.2, read as the reverse complement.
TCTAAACGCAAAGGAACATATAATGTATTTCACGTTTTCAAGTATATATAATCATATATATATATGCTAAGTTCAACAATAGTTTAATTATCTCGTTCGTACACGTTTCGCTCGCGTTCGTTCTCACACTTTTAGTTCAAGTGCATTCTCGTTCGTGTTCGTTCGCGTTTCGTTCACGTTCTTCGCGTTCGTTCACGTTTCAATCACGTTCGTTCGCGTTCGTTCACGTTCCCCTCTGCATCCCTCTCCAAGTTCCCCTCCTCGTTCACGTTCGGGCAGCCGTGGCGGTAGCGGAGCGGCGGCGTGGCGGCAGCATGTCGCGGCGGCGGTGGGGCGTCGCGGCGGCGTGGCAGCGGCGGGGCGTCGCGGCGGCGTGTCATGGCGGCGGCGGGGCGTCACGCGGTGTGGCGGCGTGGCGAGCTCGAGGCGGGGGCGTCGGCGTCGTCGCCGTGGCGGCCGCGTGGACGCGGCGGCATCGGCGGTGGCGGCCGCGTGGAAGTCGGGGTTGGCATCGGCGGGAGGTGGAGGAGGGGTCGGCATCGGCGCATCTACGTCGGCGGCGGCGTCGGCAACGAGCTAGGCGGCGACGGTTTGGAGAGAGAGAGAGAGAGATCGAGATCGAGAGAGAGAGGCAGCGGCGGCTCTCACCCGAGAGATGCGGCGGGGCGTCGGCGGCGAGGACCGCGAGACGATGGCGAGAGACAACGGCAGCGTCGGCGCGAGGATGCCTAGGCAGTGGCGGCGAAGGAGAAGCCGATCGGAGGAAAAACTTCTAAGTGTTGGTGGAGAAGACGATGGCGCATCGAGAGTATATATACCCCTAGATCTTTAGTCCCGGTTGGTGAGAACAACCGGGAGTAAAGATATCTTTACTCCCGGTTCGTAAGAACAACCGGGAGTAAAGACTTATTTTCGGCCACTCTCAAAAAATAATGCACGCCGTCAATAAACTCTTTGGACCGCCGGTCAGCGTACATCCATTGCCGATCCATCTACATGAAATGAAAAAAAAATCGTACACAAATAATCATTCGTATAATAATGACAGTCATACAATAATGGTAAAATAATCACAAACTCTTTCAACAGTCATACAATATCGACATATCATTATTCATACAAAAATTATAAAATATTCCACCAACTAATTCTTATTTATTATTTTTTAAGTTTTAAATTCTTTTAATTTTCAATTTAGTTTGTTTTCTTTTATTTAAGATTAACTTTCACTATATTTTCCTACTCAACTATTTTATAAAACCTTCTTTAGCAAATAAACAAAATTTCTATATATTCTTTCTTTTCCCATACAAATTTTCTCTCTCATCAACTTACAACAAAATTTTGGAGACAAAAAAGTGTGCAAAACATAGCTCCAAATGTAATATGACCAAAAAAAACATTGAAGTTGCTAACCTTTTAGGCACCTCCGATTTGTATATAATCACCAAAGTAAATTCACTATAAATTTTGGCATGACCTCCCCTCTTTTTTGAAGAAATTTTGAAGCTTGGTTGAGCTGGAGGATGAAGAAGACATATATAAAGGGATGGGACTTTAGTCCCGGTTGGTGTTACCAATAGGTACTAAAGATTATCGGGATCTTTAGTCCCGGTTGATAATACCAACCGAGACTAAAGTTACGATCTTTAGTCCCGGTTGGTAATCCCGGGGGGGCCTGACAAGCTCTGACAGCATTTGAACCGGGACTAAAGATGATCTTTAGGTGTTACCAATCGGGACTAAAGATCAAATATGCCTGTTACCCTTTTTAACATCTTTAGTCCCGGTTTTTATTGCAACCGGGACTATTGTGGAAATAGCCCGACCGACGAAAGATGGTTTCTCCACCAGTACATGTTGATATGCCGCTTGCAGTCAAAAGCATGGAGGCAAGTAAACTTTTTATACAAGCTGGACTACATTTTAGATCCTCATGGATAAGTTACACACAGCCTTTTCGAAACATTTGGCTGCAACTTGCAGGGGTTTCTCTTCACTGTCGTGAAGGGGCGTCATTACACTACAAGAGACCAAAGGCTCTTATTCTTCATTCTAGAGCCAGTCTTCATGACTGGGACACAACATGCTTTTGAAAAGTTGAAAGGCTGTTTATTTTGTTTTATATTTAAATTGTTGATTACATATTGTTGTTCTCATTAATCACTAGTGTATGTGTCAAGTTATAATGTTTCTACAAACCAAACAACCATTATATTCTAGAGAAAATCCAACAAATATCATTGACAAACGTCCTATTCTAAGAAACACCATCGACGAACGTCGGTTCTAAAATATGTCATTGTACAGGGCTATTTGTCCCAGAAATGCTACAGTTATCAGTGTTCCATCCATTTATCTTCATTAACCCATATAAAATGTGATATGGTTAACGAGTGAAATGGATGGAACCTTAACAAAGATGGAATTTCGAACATAAGTTGGCTCATACAATGGTATTTCTAAAAGTTGCATTATTATTTAAAATGGGCACTTTTCAATGACATTTATTATATTTTCTCTATATTCTAAGGCACATAAGCCGCTCATAATTGGAACAAAATACTCCTATGGAGCAACATAGGGTACATGCACAACTTTACATACTATTAGTACATGTACCTTGGCTTGTCCTTTTATCACTTTCTTAATTTTTGGCATAATCCCAACAAAGGAAGCAACAAGATATAGATTTTTTGATTTCTTGACTTCTTCCTTGAATAGCTTTCTGCTAATAGAAGCAACATATAATTTTCAAATGCTTTAATATATACTATCACCGGATTTCATAAAAAACTGTTGACTTTTAATATAGATCACACCGTTGACTTTTGAACATATGTTTGATCATTGGTTTTATCACAAAGTTATATAACTATTATTTATTTTGTTGTGATTTGGTTTATCATCAAAGGTATGACTTACAATTTTTTATATTTATGAAGAAAAATGTAATAAGACAAATAGTCAAATATATTGCCAAAAATCAACAATATTATCTATTAAACACTAGAGAGAGAATGAAATACAAAGCCATGTTGAAAAAAATTGCATATAATTAAATAGGGGAAGGTATGAAAAGCCACGATAATTCTATCCATACATGTTAAGGATAATGTGGCATATGGTTGTGTCATTGTCATGCTCAAGGGTAGACTCGGGCCTCAGGACACTGGGCTGGGGCACAAGGCCTATGATTGAAGGTCCATTAGGATGAAGATTTTTCAACCATATAAGGGAAAAGTACACCGAAGGTCCCTCAACTTGTCATCGAGTTACAAAATCATCCCCCAACCGCAAAACCAGATACCGAAGGTCCCTCAACTAACAAAATCGTTCGCTTGAGATCCTCCGGTGGTTTTGACCCCGGTTTTGTCTGACGTGGCGGGTGAGTCAGCGTGGACCCCATGTGGGCCCCACCTGTCAGCATTGCCACATCAGCCTTCTCTTTCTTTTCCTCTCTTCTCTCCCATCTCATCTCTCTCTCTCTCCGTTCTCTGCGACTTTGAGTCTGCTAAGGCCGGCAATGCGACGCGGGAGAGGAGGAGGGCGTCGGCGACCAGCGACCGGCGGCCGGCGACGTGGCGGCGGGGGTGGGGCGGCGCGCGGGTGGCGGGGGTGGGGCGGCGCGCGGGCGGCCGTGAGAGGCGCGACGCGCGGACGGCCGGGGGCGGAGCGAGCGACGCAGCGGCGGCGGCCCGGGCGCAGGCGGGCGACGTGGTGGCGGGCCCGGATGAGGAGGAGGAGGAGGGCGGCGACAGCGGTGCCCACCGGTACGAATCCCCCCACCGCGCCGCCATGTCCTCCTCCTCGTCCGGACCCGCCGCCACGTCGCCCGCCTGCGCCCGGGCCGCCGCCGCCGCGTCGCTCGCTCCGCCCCCGGCCGTCCGTGCGCCGCGCCTTCCCCGGCCGCCCGCGCCGCCTCAGCATCATCGCCGCCCATGTCGTCGTCGGCCATGGAGGCCATGGACGAGCTCGTCCAGCTCGCCGAGTCCATGTGCCAGGCCGCCTCCCTCCTCCTGGGTAAAGACGACCCCTCCGACAAGTCCAGTCCGCGCCGCCCCTCCACCTTCCTCAACGCCGCCGCGCTTGGCAACGTCGTAAGTGTATGCTTCCACTGGAGCCGCCGCCTCCTCACCGCCGCGGCAGCTCCTGCTCCTCCTCCGCTCGATCTGACTCGATCCGGTTTGGGTGCCAGCAAGTCGGCGGTACCAGCAAGTCGGCGGTGCCCCGGCGGCCGCGGCGCGTGTCCTCCTCGCCATCGACGTCGTCTCCTCGCTCACAGTGGCGGTCGCGTCCGTGCAGGGTGCCAGCAAGTCGGCGGTGCCCCGGCGGCCGCGCGTGCGTCCTCCTCGCCGTCGACGTCGTCTCCTCTCTCACAGTGGTGGTCGCATCCGCCGTCCGCGTCGCCTCGTGCTCCCACCGCGTTGGACGCCATCGACGAGGCCGTCGGCAAGCTCAAATCCGCCCTCGACAACGACGAAGGCGACCTCGACGAGGCAGCGCTGCGGGCGGAGGAGCTGATGGCGCCGCTGGAGAGCCACTGCAGTGGGCAGCGGCGGCGGCTTCAGTGGGATTCCGTCCAGGAGGTCGTGGATGCGGCGCCGCCCCGGCTCCCGCTGCCACGTTGCCTCGTGCTCCCACCACCGCGTCGTCGGCCGTCCCGGCATCCTCCTCCCCACCCGCCCCGGTAGTTGCCCGAGAGGAGAAGTGAGAGAAGAGGGGAAGCCGCGTCGCCGGTCGCCGTCGCCTGTCGGAGAGAACAGAGAGAGAGAGATGAGGATAGGAAAGAACATAGAAGAGAGGAAAAGAGAGAGAAGACTGATGTGGCAATGCTGACAGGTGGGGTCCACGTGGGGCCCACGCTAACTCACCCGCCACGTCAGACAAAACCGGGGTCAAAACCACCCGAGGACCTCAAGCGAACGGTTTTTTTTAGTTGAGGGACCTCCGGTATCCGGTTTTGCGGTTGGGGGATGATTTTGTAACTCGTTGACAAGTTGAGGGACCTTCGGTGTACTTTTCCCACCATATAAACACATACAAGTCCCAACTCTCTATGGGCTGGCTAGGGCCTTAGGCTAATCCTGGTTCCGCCCATGATCACATTATCTCTGTTTCATACTATTAGATGTGTTGATTTTTCTGCATCACCAAAGTACCATGCACAGAAAGACAACATGCAAGAATAACCTAACTCAGCCACCGACAAAGCGGCCCCACTGAATTATACCATTAGTGGGGCCCAATTGCCACTGACTCATCACTTTCACACCTTCTGTTCACTTTCAACATGCAAGAATACCATTTTTTATTTTTATTTTTAGAGTTGAGGTTGTTGGATCTGGTAACATTGGTCACTGCTTTTACTGGTCCCCCGAGGCACTTGGGCATGTGCACGGGTAGGACTAGCTAGAGAGACTGTAAATTACTACTGAGCTAGGTAAATTATGGAGAAGAGTAGAAGAATTTTGTTGAGCTAAGGACAATGGTATTTGGGAGAGTACATTGAGACATATATGTACTATAAGTAGCAGTACTCCACTGTACCAGTACATCAGGGTTTTGAATCAATCCTTCTCTGAAGATTAGTCCTTTTCTGCATCTTCTGGGTTATGATCTGCAATAGAGCCAAATAAGATTGTTCCAAAACTACTCCATCAGGCTGTCACCATGCTGAGTGATTAACTGATTCTCACATGCCATCTAAATTCAAGTTGATTGGAAACAAACTACAAATACTTGAATTGACCTTTACTTACTCTTTACCACTTCCAAGGAGAACCAAGACTAATGCAAGAATGGTGTTTTAGATTATGAAAGACAAATAGTGCTTTGAACTTTAATTTCCACTTAAATGGAAACATCTAATTAATTAGAGTATGGCCCTATTAATTGTTGGACTAGATCAGTTGTAGTCACGTGTATAACAGTTTGAGTACCATACCAATATGTTGACTTGATATGATCAACATAAGAATTCCTCAGCCTTGATTTGTGGTTTGTTTGATATACTGATGATATTATTGTATGATAGTACTACTTATTGTGTGTAAGCTCATGGTTCACTACCCACACTAATCTAGTGGTTAGAAAACCGACTAATACTAGCTATCGGTGAATCGGCATTAACCGTGTCAGTTTGTAATATACTGGCCATAAACCTAAGATGATGGAATTGCATGATATATAGCTGTCTCTATTGCTGTTACTTGCTTCGTCGTTATAAAATAATTAAACGTAATTCTAGCATTTAAAATTTACTCCACCAAAAAATATAATTCTAACTTATAGAGGGTATCATGTTTTTTACTTATTATTTTAGATATGGATACATAGTCTGTAAAGTAAAAAAAAAAAACCAACCCATCCCATAATACAACAATTGTAGCATAGTACAAATTGCCACAGCCAATGAGCCATCGTTCTCAATTTCTCATTCCCTGATCAATCTCCGCAAAATAAAATAAATAAAGAATAGCCATACAATAATAAGATTAGTGCTGCTCAATTATTATCCGCCCTGCTGCTCTGCTAGTACCGAAAGGTCCATCTTAGAGCAAGTTCAATAGTATAGCCAACTATTAGCTCCAATTCATCTATAGCCAATCTAATAGCTCATTCATACAATAGTTACATACTACACTATTAATATCTGGTCCCACCTGTCATACACACTCCGTGTCTTAGAGTCCGTGCTACAGCTGGCTATAAATCTGTAGTCCGTTGTCCTTCTCTCTTCTCATTTATTTTTTTAAAATATGTTTGCAGCTGGCTTATAGACTGCTAGTGCCACTGACATCTGTCGCCACGAAAACGTGGCCCCTCCGGCAAAGTGACACGAACCAATAAATGCTACCATCGCATCCTTTTCCTCCGTACCCATCGCAAGCAACGAACCAACCGGCAATGTAGATATTCAACGCACATCTTCAAGCCCCCACCACATCCCAAGCACGCGATGCGAGATCCACCCACTCCCACTGATATGTGGGCCCGCGCGTTCACCGACACCCCACCCCTCACCCTCACGCAAAGTTCCCACACAACAGGGGATTAAATAATTGCAAATCCGAATAATAAAAGAAATATAAAAAATTGGAAAAAGAGAAATAGAAAAGGAAGCGCACCACCGCTCTCGGCTCGCCTTCCCTTGGTTCCCGCACCTTCTCCTCCGCATCGAGGCAAATCAATCAATCCAATCCATCCCACACACCGCCCATCTCCGTGGCGGGCAGCCTCGGCCTCGCGAGGGAGGGGAGGAGGAGGAGAGTGGCGGCGGCGGCGGCGCGCCATGGCGTTCCTGCTCGGCGCCTTCCTCGGGCTGGTGCTCGGCGTCGCCGTTGTCATGGCGTTCGCGCGCCTCGAGAACACCCGCGCCGAGCAGCGCCGCGAGCTGGTACGTACGTGTCGCGAAATGAAATCCTCCCAATTCATTTCCTGTTCGTGCCGGGGTAGCGCATTGATTCGACCCAGTCCAATACCCGCCGCGGGTGGGTGTCGGTAGTGATTGGGAGCTGGTACTGGTGGTGAATTGCGAATTTGCGAGAGGTGTTGGTTTTCGGAGAGGAGCGTGGAGGGGGAAGTTGCTGGCGGTGCCAAACTGTGAGCAGACTGGTTTGGAACGCCGTATGCCGCCGTAATTGCTAGGATTTTTATCCTAATCTTCCTCCTTGCCACCAACTGTGTATGTTATGCAATACGTGGGCCGTGGGCATGATGGAATCGGCAGTAATGACCATTAGAGAATTTATTAGATAGTGCTTAATATGGCATTATACCGAGTAATGATTGTTTGCAAGATGTCGTTGATCTTGCTTCCGTGTGAGTTGAGGTGATTAGTTTTGACCAGGCCACCCGATCATGCGGGTCAATTTAATTACTGTGATTTGATATTGTTTTAGTTTGGTTTATCTGAGTGGAGAAAGGACATGATGCTTAATTTTGGAAAATTATTGTGTAGGCCACCCCGGATTTTCCTAATATCATCCGCCATGTGGCATACTCAAACTTGCCCCTTTAGTTTGTTTTGGGTTAGTTTATTATTGAAACAGTTCATTTGAAAGTAGTAAGATTGAAATCTCATGAGTAAAATGACCACTGAGTAAGTATCGCAACTTATAATAGTCAAACACACCATCTTCAAAGGCTGACATGTTGGTTCTGTTTCTCAACTTCTTACTATTCTAGTATTTTTGTAGAGTAGTTTCTCAATTGTAGTGTATCTCAGTGAACCTCCTCAATTGTGCTGTACATGGATAACAATGCTGCATATTGTGTGTCAGTGTTCACCAACCTAGATAGTTCTTTAAAGCTCAATCCTCGTTGGTGCCTTCATAGCCATATGTCCTGTTGCAATTGCAAAACAATGGAATAAACCTGTAATTGGTTTAATTCTTATGAGTTCTGAACCTCTGCAATTATTCATTTCTGAAGTTGCTATTGCTATGATCAACATGCACTAATAGTATGTACAGAAAAACCAGGAAATTAAATCATCTGAATTTTTTTAATGTATCTGTCATAGTGAGTTTTGACAGTATCTTCTGATCTATTTAGTGTAGTATCTGCATGAGTATATGATTTTTCTAACTGATAAGGTCATAAAATGTGCATTATTCTAATCATATATAGTTCTTGGATGGTACATCCATATGGTTGTTTGTCATTTATTTGCAGATAAGTGTCATTTTTGGCTCATGCACACATATTAGGTGTACTTCTATTAATAAATGTCCAGTTGGCATTGTGGTGGATTATGATAGTCTGATTTGGTTCAATGGCTTCTAGACATTGGTGTTTGAAAAACTGTTTCTATACATTGGTGTTTGGTAACCATAATATTATTGCATTTTGAAAATTTGGAACATCCAAGAGAGACATGACAGCTAGATCATATATTTTTGTCTAACCTTAATTTAATTCATAAAAAAGTCTATAATGAATATAAGCTCTAATTTTCACAAAATCTTAAAAACAAGCACTGCACAGAAAAAACAAACTATGCATAAGTCCTTACATTCACAGTTCGTAAAGCCCAACTGGGTGTCACCATGGTGAGATCACCTGTCAACTGGTTAGCATGGCTGGCTTCATGAGGTTTTGTCTGAGAATTCCATCCATTCCACATATTTCTAGTATTGTCCTATATTACCATATAATTGCCTTACACTAACTGCAATTAAGAACTTCAATCATCATCCATTAGAGATCCAAAATAAAATTTGCGGATAATGGTCGTACACCCAAAATTTCTTTATCTCACCCCTTGCAAAAATCACATTTCCAGCACTACAAGCCATAGTTCCATCCCATCTCATTTCTGAGCGACATGACTTGGTGACACCACCTTCCCTTATCTGCAATTGTTGCTGTTCTCTCTCTTTCTAATGCATCTCCACTATGTGAAATCATTGATGTTTCCCTTCCTATTTGGCTTCCCACGTCTCTATTCAATATCATGCTTGAGTTTGTCACGTCTTCTTGAATTCCTGTTGGTTTATCACGCATAATGGCCATACATGTGTATCTGTTTGAGTATTCACCAAATATGGCAAAGTAGCAGCCGCACGAGGCCACTACGTGGAGGATCCATCAGCATTTGCTGGCTGTGCCTCCAACTCCAAGGGTGTCAACGGATTTCATCAACAGCGGGTATAACTTGCTTAGTTGTTTGCAATCTTGACCAGTTCCTCTGACTAGAAGCTGCCACATGGCCCACATCATTGAGTGCTCCATCTCCATCTTCCTCAATTCAACAAAATACAGAAATGATCTTACCTACTATAATTGTTCTCTGTTGCACCAATTTGCTCAGATCAATCATTACAATAAATTTTTGGCAGCATTGCATCCGTTTTCCACTGGTTTTTAAAATATTACATTGTCCTTAAAACATCTTATAAGTTATAAGCAATTGGTTTTCCATGCCACGGAAATTGTCATTTGATGTAATACTATTTTAATATCTTCTTTCATTTGTCATTAGATGCATTTTCTATCATGCTTCTGCTATCTCCCATTTTCTTTCCACTCTGATTTGCTCGTTTATTTGTTGATACACCAAAGATGGATTTACTGCAATGCTGTGTTGTTTGCCCATTCCCAATACATACTTCTCTGCTTCCAAACAAAATAGAGTATACGGATGTTATAATCCATGTTTTCTTATGCTGGCTTTTGTCACCCTTTCTTGCCCTCATTAATTCTTCCCAATCAAGGAAATAATTAAACATTATAATTCTTTCTTCATTAAACAATTATTGTGTCCAGTTTCAGTAACTGTTGTTATAATCAGATAAATCATTCGGACTAGTAAAATCAGCTAATCGTTTGGACTAGTAAAATCAATGTTCTGGTTGATTGGTTATCTTGTTCTTTATCTTTTCGCTGACATTATCGAACACTTTTTTGTTACAATACCTTCTTAGATTACATTGTAAGAGGATATAAGGACGGAATGATTATTTTTCTTCTCATGGTTGATCTTTCCATATGTGTTCTATGTCTCTTGACACCTAATTTTTACCTGTTTCTGCAGGCTGCTACTGTTTCATCCTTCTCAAAGTTGACTGTAGAAGATTTAAGGAAACTAATTCCTCTTGAGTTATATCCATCATGGGTGTCTTTCACTCAAAAGCAAAAGTTGAGTATTTCTTTATCTTTGCTTATGTTTTGATGTTGTTGATGTCGAGGATTTGTTTGTGCTAACACTTTATTAATTTTAATTAGTACAGCTTAAATGGCTGAATCAAGAATTGGTAAAAATCTGGCCATTTGTCAATGAGGTGATAATATTTCTTCCGTTATTTTAGTACTCCGTCATTGTGATGCAAGATGTTTACTTACTGTTCTCCTCGTATGAATACTAGTACAATCAATGTGTTGCTTTATCCATGATTAGTGATGGTTACTTAGGAAGACAATGTTACTTTTGTTGTAGGCTGCATCAGAACTGATAAAAACTTCTGTGGAGCCTATTTTTGAGCAGTACAAGTCATTCATTTTGTCCTCACTCCATTTCTCAAAGTTGACACTTGGAACAGTTGCCCCTCAGTTTACAGGTAGGTCATCTTTAGAGACTTCTGGGTGTTCTTATAGTTATATTGCTTGATCATGCTTTTCTTTTCAGACTCAAGTATTGCTATATTCTCTGGTTTCCGATATAAGCCATTTTTAGGGTACATTAACAACAGTAGCCAATGTTCGCGTGTGAAATTCTTTTCCAGAATGATTTGCATATTGAATTTATATAATTCTGGAAAATGTGTACTTAACTCTTGAAGTATTGTGGTTGGTCTACTTAACCTCTTGTAGTATGGAACTGGTTATTCTCTTTGTTTCTTTGACTAAAAACAACAGGAGAGACCCCTAAAAGTTGATATATTAATAATATGGGGCAATTGCAAATTTACTACCTTTCGAATCGTTATTGCAAGCTTGCCATTAGAAAATTGCAAAAATGTCACCAGAACTGTCATTCGAATGGCATTGTTGCAAAATATAAAAAAAAACTAGTGGAAAACTTGCAAATGCCCCTATAATATATAGAGTATTTACACGGGATGGTTTGGGGGAATTTACCAAGCCTAAACTAGTGATTGCCAAGATGGTCTTGTCTGTTTCCTTCATTCTCTATATATGTAGAGTGGTATCTTCGTTAAAGCAGTGTTTCCAGGCTGTAAAGTTTATCTGATGTTGAAAATCATACCATTCTGTTGACACCAGATGCCCCAAGTTGCTATGCCACCACTTCAATAAGGAAAGGTTGCACAAATTCATTCCTAGCCGTAATGACCTTGTTCATGAATTTCATTTTCTCATTCCTAGATTATGCCAGCTTGAGTTCACAAATGGACAAGTGGAAAAGAGATGTAAGTTGTCTCCAGTGAAGCATAGCTGATCTACTAGCAATAATGACCAGATAAGCATTTAAGACTTTCATAGAACATTTGATATCCCAGATAATTGCCAGTGGCAGTGGCAGTTGAATATGCATGAAATTTATAGCATAGACCTTCGTCTGCTTTACCGACCATTTCCCAGATATAGCCATATGTCTTTTGCATCTGCCAGATTAATGCTTTGCATTTTCAATCTCGCATTGTACCTTGCGATAATGTAATAAGCTTTTCTTCTGGAGGCGTATTACCAATAAACTGTCAGACCGGCTCATCCTCATTTGTCACAAAGTTAATAAAGAGCAGGGTACTCAATTTGCTTGTAAATGGGCATTTCAGATCTCTCCAGAACAGAACCTAAACTACCTGTTCCAATTGTTACTTGTGAGAGTGCTCTTTGGAGAGGTGAGAGTTGCGGGATGTCTTTTGACCATAATGAACCTGTTTCTTGACATGCGTCATGCATGTGGAGTGTCAGCTAGGTTATAAGTTTGCCATATTAGTTGTACACATGGGAGTTCTTTCCTGTTTGAAAACTTATCCAAATGCTTCATACGTGAAGGTTCATTTTGATGTTGTAGGCTATTTATTCCCAGACCTCATTTTTTTCTTGGCTTAGATACCATATCCAGTGCCACTATGGAATTTGACAAACTTGTACTCCCTCCGTTTCAGGTTATAAGATGTTTTGACTTTGGTCAAACTGTTTCAAGTTTTGACCAAGTTTATAGAAAAAATAGTAATATTTTCGACCCAAGATAAATTTATTATAAAAGTATATTTAATTATTAATTTAATAAAACTAATTTGGTAATGTAAATCTTACTATATTTGTCTATGAACTTAGTCAAACTTGAAGCAATTTGACTTTGACCAAAGTCAAAACATTTTATAACCTGAAACGTAAGGAGTAGGTCAGAAGATTTCTCTACAAACAATATCTTCTTGTTCTGTCTGTATGAGCAATGATCTTTTTAGCTAGTTTCAACATGCACATATATTAAGTCTGCGAAGATAATAACGCTGCATTCTCCCTCTATGAGATGGGAAAGTTGAGATACATGACAAGCAGAGATCCACTCTGAGATAATGGTGCAAAATCAACCACTTTTGTCTTGGTGATGCTCACTAGCAATAGCAAGTTTGTGAAAGGGAGTGCACCCACTTGACCTAAGGTGCCAGCAAGGGTTTTGGATAATATCTTCAGGCATGTTAACTGGAACCATACAGGATTTATGAACGTTAACTTTCAAGCTTGTCCACTGTGCATAAGTATGTAGGTGGGCTTTAACCTTTTAAGACGGAATACTTCCTTTTGAACAGTGGAATGACACGTAATGTATCATCTGCTATTGTGCAATTTGTAATTGTCCACTTTCCTCACAAGTTATGTATCTTCCACAAGTTTTGTTGATGATGGATTGTAGATCAGCAGCAAACAAAAAGCAATGGTGATAGATGGCCACCATGCCTAACTCCCCTCTTCCTAATGACTGGGTCCAATATAACTGTATGTTCCAGTGAATTAAATACCTTTTCAAAATCCAATTTACAATATTTTCACCCCTTCTTAATATACTTCAGCCAGCTTCTTTGCCGGCCCGGCGAAAAAAAAAAACACTTCATAATATTTTTTGAATGAAAAAGGTTCCCAATAATTATCTCCCTTGTACTTGTAAAAACCTCAGTTATGCTTGAAATATGTTAATTCCAGACTAAATATTCTCGTTACCATTGGTTCAAGAATTAAGTGGATCAACCATAATACTTCAGGGGGTTAATTCAACCTTTTCCTATACTTTTCGTGGTTGACTACATTTGTACGAAGTACCTTAGTACTTACTGCAAGTATATTCATATAAATCTCAAGGAAGATATTGTGTGTTATTTTTGTTTTGTATTGATGATTTTCTGTTTCAGTCAAACTACGTTACTAGTGTTGTTAATTTCGATACAATGAAACATGCTTTCTGTTTCTTTTGAGTTATGTTAACAAATGTGCTTTTCAGGAGTTTCAATTTTGGATAGTGATAGTTCTGGTATCACTATGGAGCTTGAGTTGCAATGGGATGGCAATCCAAATATAGTACTGGACATTCAAACAACACTTGGAATCTCACTTCCTGTGCAGGTAACTCGTAATTTTTGTAACATGACCTAAAACAATGGTTATATGTAAAACTGCTGTACAAAATATAGTGTGGAAACAATTTTTTTGTTACATTTATTAGTGTTCTGTTCTTTTGAACATCTTAGATAGAAAACCACATTCAATTTCATCTCCTGTTTGCTTTATGTTTAACTCAATTAATAAGACAGCTGTTTCTGATATTGTTTTTAATAGTAACTAAGGTACTGAGCGAGTGATTAATAAGAAGTACTACACTATCGTAGAACATCATGATTTTATGATCTACATTTTGCATGATAAATGAACAACTTTTACTATTGTAGAGTATATTGGAACTAAGGATTTGATTAAACAAATTTGTTGGTGATTTATGTTGGGATTTTATTGACTAGTTTGCAATTGGTGAACAAATTTGTTACTCTGATTCAGTGATTTACTAGTTTTGCATGTTTCAGTTTTCAAATTTCCTCTTTTGTTATTTTGAGTATTTCAACCTACAAAAGGAGCTTCTGAATAATAACTGTTTCAGCTTCTACTCCAGTTTTAGTTGCTCATTTGTTATTTTGAGAATGTGGAGTGAGACCATTTTATGTTAAAAAAAAATATGGTTATGCCTAGAAAATGAATTGTAAAGAATCTATTTTCATGTAATTTCATTTGGCTGTATGTAGAGACTTTTGTGTCAATTTATGATCTGGACAAGGTAAACATAATTACCTGAAGAGGGTAATTGAGGCTTCATTTACTATTGTGACATGTTATACGTATTTTGTCATACAACTAGTGTTCCTTAGATCATGATGTATATGCTATACTAATCTTGTCATATGACTAGTTTTCCTTAGATCAGTGTGTGACCATGTATAAAATTCCAAGAGACTAATTTTAAAATGTCTGTCCTATATTTAGGTGAAAAATATTGGATTCACAGGAGTACTTCGCTTAGTGTTTAAGCCTCTGGTTGCAGAACTGCCTTGCTTTGGAGCTGTTTGCTGTTCTTTGAGAGAGAAGGTACAATGGTTTCTTTTAATCTTGTGATCTTGGAATTGTTCATGGTAGGTTGCATGATTTCTGTTAATTCGACTGTAGAGCAAGGTCGATTTTACCCTCAAGGTTATTGGTGGTGAGATGACAGCAATTCCTGGAATTTCTGATGCAATTGAGGTTCAGTAATCAGTAACCCCTGCAATATCAACTAATACTTCAATACATAGTGCACAAATTACATTGTTAAACGATGCAGGGAACGATACGTGATACCATTGAGGATCAGTTGACATGGCCTAATCGCATAGTTGTACCTATTGTGCCTGGAGATTATAGGTGATTCATAGCTTTGACAGTATCAGAGTTAATCTAATGTTTATCCAAGGAATAGACATATTGACAGTATGCCTGCTCTTTTCAGTGACTTGGAGCTGAAACCAGTTGGACTATTAGAAGTAAAACTTGTGGAAGCTAGGGACTTGACGAACAAGGATCTTGTGGGGAAGTCTGACCCTTTTGCTGTGTTATACATTCGGCCATTGCAAGATAAAATGAAGAAAAGCAAAACAATAGTAAGTGATGCATTCATCTGATTAATTCTGCTACCAAACATCCTTATATTTATTTTGAAGGGAACATCATTGTATTTGTTCTTCTGCAGAATAATGATTTGAACCCCATCTGGAATGAGCACTACGAATTTGTGGTCGAGGACACATCTACCCAGCGCTTGACTGTGAAAATTTATGATGATGAAGGACTCCAGGCATCTGAGCTTATTGGCTGTGCTAGAGTGGACTTGTCTGATCTTCAGCCTGGAAAAGTCAAAGAAGTTTGGTTGGACCTTGTCAAGGACCTGGAAATCCAGCGGGATAAGAAACGTCGCGGGCAGGTCAGTTGCTGCGCTTTACTGATACATGTTACAATATTTAGTTGGAGATATCACTATACAATGTGATATTGTGATCCTGTTGAATGGGTCAGCAAATCTAACAATGTTAAAATAATCATGTTTCTTTGTCTATCTTTTCGCAATAATTGGATAGAATTGGGAAATTCCTTGGGGTGAAGCTTTTGAATGATTTATTACACAGGTACACCTGGAGCTCCTGTATTACCCTTTTGGTAAACAGGAAGGGGTTTCCAATCCTTTTGCAGATCAGATTCAGTTAACTTCTTTGGAGAAGGTCCTCAAGACTGAGTCTAACGGATTTGATGTTAACCAGAGGAAAAATGTTATTATGAGAGGAGTCCTATCAGTAACTGTTATCTCAGCAGAGGACTTGCCACCAATGGATGTGATGGGCAAGGCTGACCCATTTGTAGTCCTGTACCTGAAGAAGGGAGAAACCAAAAAGAAGACAAGGGTTATTCTCTCTCTTTATCTTGGGACCTTTTCTTTTGTGATGGTAGCTTTGTTCTTGAGGCTGTTTTGTTATATTGTTTTTCCATACTCATGATTATGTTTGCAGGTTGTAACTGAGACATTGAATCCAATATGGAATCAGACGTTTGATTTTGTTGTTGAAGATGCCTTGCATGATTTACTCATGGTGGAAGTATGGGATCATGATACGTTTGGAAAGGTATAATGTATCTTTTTTACTTTTCCACACTGTTTCATTGTACTATGTTTCAATTGCTCTCCTCTTGTTAACATTGTATAAGTGCTCCATTAATCTTTAACCATTACTCCCTCCATCTACTTTTGATAATCATATTTCATCTTGGCACACAGACCAAAGATAAGTAATTCTACTTATTATCCATTTAAACATGCTACTAATCATTCATCGTAAATAAGCGATTCATTAATATTTAGATTTCTCGATGCCCATGTAGCCAATCTTGTGTGGAAGAATGGAGTCACGCATTAAATCCGAGAAAGTAATTAATAGGATAGGTTGTTGGATTGAAATATACCTATCAAAAATAAAATTTTCAGATTTGGAAATATGCCTATCAAAAGTAGATGGAGGGAGTATAATATTGGTTGGCATTTGTTGAATTCATGTGCATTTTCATAGCGCCTCAGTCACTAAACATTGTCCTAGTTATTGCTGCATATCTACACAAACTTCGTGGTTGTACTAATACTGTAGTTCTAATGCCTACCTAGTATCTGGTCCTGTAGTCCTGTTATTCTTCTGATCTTGTCACACTAACTTTATTTATTCAAATTGCAGGATTACATAGGGAGATGCATCTTGACACTTACAAGAGTAATACTCGAAGGCGAGTTTCAGGATGAGTTTGTTTTGCAAGGTGCTAAATCCGGAAAGCTGAACTTGCACTTCAAGTGGACGCCGCAGCCAATTTATCGTGATCGTGATCGGGACCAGTGAAATCTGTGTAGATACATCACGTCAAGCAGCTGATAAATATTTCTTCCCCTACGGTGCCTGTACATTAGTTTTTCTGTACAGTTAATTCACATATCTTGTAGCAACAAGGTGTAATGGAATAAAAGAATGGTGCTTTCATGTTCCGACGGAAATGCGATGTGCTATGAATGGAGGGTTGCAGAAAGATGGATGGTAACACGGGGAGATGGGTTACCCAGGTATGGAAACATTAAGTTCATCATGCAAGCAGATACTTTATGCATCTTCTACTGGTAAAACTAAACGTGTTTGTCTTTAAAATGCAACTTGTAATATAATTCCTTGTACTAACAATTACTACCTCCGTCCTATAATAATTACATTTCTAGAAAATTGGAGACAGATTAACAACAAACACAATTTACCACAATAATCCTATTTAATAACTACACTGCATGTATATATTCCATATGTAAACTTGATTAAAAGGAAGGTTGAGGAACACATTTCATATGTAAACTTAATTAAAAGGAAGGATTGGGTACACATTCCATTTGTTGCGTCCCATCTTATCAGAAATACAATCTTTCTGGGATAAAATTTGAATGGTAGAAATATAATTATTATGGGACGGAGGTAGTAGTTTTTAAACTGCGGTACTGCCTCCCTGATTCTTGTCTTGAACGTATGTTTGTCAGAAAGCACTAATATAAAGCCGATGTAACAGGATGAATTTAACTCAACACCAGCTAACAGTGCTTTGAGACCTGGGCGGGGTAAACTTGCAACAATAAAATTCGAGTGAATTTCAAAAATCTGTCCTATTGTTTTACTCGTTTCTTCGTTGTTTTATAATGGATCATTCATCCATTTTGATTTTAGCCTGAATAGCCCCATTTTGATTTGGCAATGCGCCGGTGTGAGTAGCCTAGACCGCCGCAATTCAGTTCGTGATGTTATCCTATCTTCTAAGAGCAAATATAGTAAGGCTTATTCAGCAGGCGATATAAAATCCACGTCAGACTCATGGTGATTTGGATGAGAGAGAGAGAGGAGGAAAAATGGTGCAAGCGGGCGATAGATTAGTCGCCAGCTCCGCACTGGCTCCAAGACACTTGTTTTGAAATAGGTGATACTTTGTCAGTGTTGCAGCAGAAAAGAGAGAAAAGAGCACCAAAGCACCGCAGAGAAAGTCATTGATGTGGTTAAAAAAATAATAAAGCTTTTGGTTGTTTAACGTGACTATTATACTCTCCAATTATTAGGCTGCTTTTAGATGACATGGTACACAATTATCGCTAGCAATCGACGATAATATTAAACCTGCCCTAATGCCGACGTAGTCTGTCTTCACGGAACAAAGGTCGCAGCCATGTCTCCGAGGTTAGTTTTTGGCTCAAATTTCGGAATCATGATAAACATGCTGTCCTTCCTGTTGTTTTTTTTCGCGAACTGTCCTTCCTGTTGTTTCCAAGGAGATAATGATAAGATACTCTTTTTACATGAGCTGAGACATAAGCGTGCTCTTTGTGTTGGCGCTTAGATGGTTGCGGATGATTTCAACTTATATATACAGAAGAACTTTGTGTTGGCCATTAGATAATTGCAGGGTATTTCAACTTATACTAGAATTGTATCGCGCGGCGACACGCCGCGCACCGCATGCAAATAGGGATTAAACAAAAGATTTACTCCATTGGCCTAAAAGAGTACCCAGACGTAGCATACCTATACAAGTGACATTCATTAAAAATTGGATTACATAGGTCAGTACTTCAGTTGCAAACTGTACTATATGACTAATTTTAAGTTTGTTATTGAGTGGCGTCAAATTTCAAAAGAACACATTTCGTGTAACTAATACCATGATCTCACAAACATTGTACACATAATTCAAAGTTTGGCAATAGAGTGGCTCTTTAGATAAATTGAACAAACTTCAAACAAACAAATCTCGTGGAAGCATTCGCTAATGGAAACTTGCAAACATATCTGGACTGGTCAATACCCAAAACATCACTCTTAAAACTATCCTTGCATTTGTTCATTACATTACATTGTAAGAAATAAGCATGGTCAAGATCTCAAGATGTGAAAGGCAATGAACCTCTGTAGAAAAATGGCCAAAGGAAGCAGCAAGGGGAAAACTAACATAACCCAAAAATCCACATGAATAATCGCCCATGAGTCAATAACTTACAACAGCCTCTCATGGCCACATCATCACAATTACAGTGCTCCATTTGACATAAAGAAATTTGAAGAATTCATCCCATATTTTCCCAATTCTGCGGACAAAGAACCATGCGGACAGGCTCAGGCGCGGGGGACGGCGATGGCGCCAAAGGGTGCGGTGGCGGCGCACGGTGGGGAGGAGGTGGGAGGTGGCAGGGTACGGTTTAGAGGTGGGATATATGTGGTTGTTTTCCCAAAAACCCCGTCTTTTTAGGTTTACGGTGCTACCCTAGAAGCAGAATTTTCACTTCTTCTGGTTGTACTTCTATGGAACACGAGGGGTTTTCTGGATAAAATACAACGGGGTATCCATCGGTTCGAGGACGTGTGTGCAATTCTGTGCAAATACGAGGAGTTTTTTTACAAAATAACAAAACACGCATAATCCCTCCGAGGAGCCGAAAAATATCTGATGGAACTGGAAAATACCCGTATAAGGAAACCGACATACAGACACATGGCACGCATTGAAAAATTGGTTTTACCGGCGCACCGCGTAACAGTGGTTACAGCGCGAAATCGAGACGCCGAAGAAAGCATGCGGATACGGGTAAATCAGCGAGATAGCCAAAAAAAAAATTCTAAAACACGAGAAAAACGAAGGGGCATCAAGTTTTATTATATGATGATATACACTAGCACTATACCTTCTTTCGTGGTTCAGAGACTTCACAGGAGAAAAGAACTTAGTTCGTCCTGTAGTCACAAGATTTGCCGCGGCCTACTAAATATTGAAGTCACTTCATGAAAACCAAGGTACTTTAATAAACACGTTCTGCTCAGAAAAATGGTGGTGCAGCAGGTAATAGTTTTAGTCTTTAACCACTTTGTATTTAGCATTCTTGCTGTAAACTAAAGACTACTTGTTTACTTCTATTCATGAAGATTTCCAAAAACTGAAGAGGGAAGACAGTAGGACAAATCGTGCTGGATACTAATGGATTTTGGCCTAATCGTCTAACATATGCCTTTGGTCAAAGTTCTGCGCTTAGTTGATTCAGATGAAAAGCCTGCCATGCCATACATTTATGAGCATATGGTCCATGCAAAGAAAGAATTAAATAAAATTTTAACAATAATGTGAAGAGAAACTACATGCCTATATTGAAAATCAGTGATGAAAGATGGGAATCACAGCTTTCTATAGGCCTTTACACACTGCTGCATATCTTTTGAATCCAGCCTTCAGTATAAGCATTGAGACCATGCCTCCTAATATTAAGTTTGGTTTGTATTCCTGTATTGATGAGATGACACCCGACAAATCTGAGTTAGTGAAGGTTCACCTGTAGCTTGATAGATCTAAGAGTGCAAAAGGACATTTTGGAGACTAAGTTGCAGTCTTAACCAGATCAAGAAAACTCCAGGTAACTAATATTTCCATCTGGAAGTGTTGGGCTCCCCTTTGATGCAAGTTTTTCATTTGGTTGGCCATATAATAGGTGTTGGACAGCCGATTGATTGGCAAAGTGAGGCCTGCAGCACCTGTGGTCTACCCTCTCTGTGATCAAAATGAGGAATCCATCCAACACATTATAATTTCTTGTGTCAGTCTCGCCAAGTGTGGACAATATTCTTCCTACGGTTGGGGTTACCCGATGCGGCGCCTCAACCTTCAACGGATCGTTTTTGAGATGGTGGAGCCAAGCTACTAAATACCGGCTGAAGGAGGTACGATAAGGGATTAATTCTTTGGCTTGGGAGATTTGGAAGCATCACAACGACTGTGTTTTCAATGGTGTCAATCCTAGAGTTGTGTCTGTCTTGCAAGTGATAGAAAACGAGAGTAATCTTTGGTGTTCTGCAGGTGCTTTGGCACTTCAAAAGCTCCTTAGTGGGACAGCTAACCTAGGCAGTTAGCGCTCCCCGGTGTGGTCTTGGGTGTGTGGGTCTTAGTGGAAGTGGAAGGGCTCGGGTCCTCATACTTTGTAAATATTTTGTACTTTGTTTTTTTCCCCTTAATAAAATGAAACGCAGTACTCCTGTGTTTCCGAGAGAAAAATAATATTTCCATCTGTACATATTATATACATTCTCTAATTCATTCATAAGCTAATTTATTTTTATATTAACTGATTGGTGGGATTTGTACGGGGATAACTTGTTGGCGCCTTTTCCGGCCAACACGGAGTTGCCAACCACCTCAATCTATAAAACTCTAAATTAAGATGGGTTTAGAAAAGAAATAAAACCGGCTAGTGAAGCCAATTTAGAAATCAAACCAGCTTCTAGACCGATTTAGATCCATTTGAAGATAACCACCCATCTCATGGGTAAATCAAAAGGTTTATGGGACAAACCTACAAAGAGTATCACACTCTCGCAACAAAGGCAGGCGATTTACAGCCGCAAATCGACACAAATGGACGAATCTAGGTTAAAGTAGAAAAAAATGGCTGAAAAGTAAAGGTAAAAGAGCGATTCGATTGATTGTGTAGGAGTTGAGGTCGGGGGCTGGAATCGAATCGGCCATAGCCCTTAAGGGGTTGGTCTGGCCTCCACGGGGCCTTATCCACATCCTATTAGGCTTAGAGATCAATTAAGACACAACAAACCTTAGGCCCAAACAAGGAAACACGATATTTGCCTTAATTGAACTCGGACTTGTCCTCTGCCAGTCTGACCGGCCACTAGCCATTGGTTTGACCGGCCCTAGACCATCGGTTAGACTGGCCTCGCATGGTAAGCTAGGACTCTTCCAAATCTAGCCCGAGTTTTCCTATTTTCCATTTAGGTGTCAAATTTGGGTGTTAAATGTCCACTGCCTTTTAGACAAACTTATGAGCTGAAAAGTCTAGAACGCATGGTCTTAGGGCGATAATCTGTATCGGCCTTACAGGCTCCCAAGTTCTTAGCAAATCTTTCTCTTTCTAATATTTCAACAAAGCAAGAGCTCCTAAGAATGATTTGCACAACTCGATTAGGCATTCCCGACTAAATGATTACCCAGCGAGCTCTTTACAGGCTTCTAACGGTAAAATCGTCTTTTCATGCCAAGTCTTTAATCCCGAGACGATTCCACTCCAGTTCTGTTGTTATGGGTTTTGGCTATAACTTCGTATTATCTCTTTAGCTTGTTCTAAAGTCTTCAAACATTTATCGGTCACTTTATCACTATTAACGTCTTATAACCACTGACTGATAAATCATCTCACTCAAACAAGGAGAATCAACAGGCTAAATAATTTATCCCCTAAGCCGATTGATAAATTCGACAATGCCTCATAGCACTTTATCCATAGCAATTTTAGATTGGCCAGCATCTAAACATCTTGAAAGTACTAGCTCTATGGTTTGCAATGAAATTCTATATTAAACAAAATGTATTTAGATGCTCCAATCAACCGTCTTGTTTAGATCTTTGAAATATTAAACTAGTGGAATCCTTCGATTGGTAATCTTAAATTCATAACACATCAATAGCTATGTACTACGGGCTGCAATCCTTGGTCAGACGGGCATTATCCTCACGGTCATACCGTTCCTGTGCTCAATCAGACAGGACAAGAAGCCGCAGTCAAACTGACATTGAATCATCGGTTAGACCAGCCATGTAATTGAGGTTAGACCAACCTGATCTAGAATTATCATACACAATTTGTAATGAAGCACTGGCTTTGTAATACAAAATTTGCCTCTCCTATCTTAATAACCAAATGCTTGTTGTGTCAAACTATTGGTCAACATGATTTCTGAAGTAGCTATTTGAAATAATTATCAAAGAGAAAATCCATTCTATACCCCTAAGTTTACTCTAGTTCAATGATTTGCCATCGACTTTGTCTCCCTCTATAATATGCCACCGACTTTCTCAATTTTTCTATAATATGTCATCGAGATGGATACTTTTCAAAAAATGTCTAAAATGCCCTTCAAGCCATATAAGGGTTATCGATTGATTGTCTCATTATAAGCTTCAAAAAATATGAAAGTTTTGGTGTAGCCTTCATATACGACATAAAAGTTTGTGTACATATTTTATGATTTTCTTCATTTTTTTTGAAAAATTATTTTTATGTGGAATATGAAAGATGAATCGCGTACACAAAACATAGCTAGATTAAAAAAATAATTTTGTGTATCATATGAAAGATGATTTACATAAAAGAAATCAATGCTAAGGTATTATTTTTTTACTTAAATGCTAGGGTATTCTATTAGCATGTGAAACATAAATTATATTTTTTTAAAAAAATAATACATGAAAATTAAAAATCTTAATATGTAAAGAGACTATGCAAAAAAATTAATATTTTTCCGATACTTCTAGAAGGTAAATTAATTGTCAACCCTCTATGTCTTGAAGGGTATTTTAGGCATTTTTTAAAAAGTAGCTACTCCAAGGGCATATTGTTGAAAAAATTGACAAAGTCGTTGGCATATTATAGAGAGAGACAAAGTTGATGGTAAACCGTTGAACTGTAGTAAACTCAGGGGCATATAATAGATTCTCTCATTATCAAAGCATCCGAAACTCACAGCCACTTGATGCATCATCTATAATGAATCACCCAAAAGATTGACATGTTTTGCACCCATGGATTCTAATAAACTACAATGTATGTAACTGGCTCAAGCATAGATGAAAAAAACTCTAATAGGGCCAATGTAGAAAAATAGCATCTCTAGGTACTATTAGAAATCAACATACTGGCCATTTGTATAAGACAAATTATTAAGAAGTAAAACTCTCATAGTGCAATATTAACGAAATCAATATTTAATATGGTGATCCATAAAATCATATATAGTTTGGCTTTTAATAGATATAAAAAAAATCAAGAGCCAAATCATACTCAAACAAAGTGTATGCCAACTTGTTAATTCTATCACTAAGAACCGGCCTTTGCAGCATGTATGTACAATATCGATTTAACAAGCAAAGACACATGTGCTAGATAGCAAGCAATGTTCTAACATGGTATAGGCATAATATAACGATGAACATGATACACATACATTGTCTTAGCATTCAACAAATTTTGGCTCAAAGATGTGATGTTGTACCCGTTGCCGTTCATCTCTCTCGATTTCTTCAAAAGAACATTAATGTCTTACCCCCCGAGCAAAATCAGCTTTTCTTAGTGCTTGATTTTGAGGGCAAGATAAACACCATATTAATGTCAACAACATCATGTGGATCGAGGAAACTTATGACTAATGACCGATGGTTCTTCTCTCAACGAATTGGATTTATCACTACTTTGGGAAATCACCGTTCTCTCATCTTTTACCGCCTTGGGTCTCCACACTCTCTTAGGTACTGCTTGAGGCTCTAAATTGTTGCACGTTTGGTTCTTCACATCTTCGGCCTTTGTCTCCTTTCGATCCTTGGCCCCAAGACATTGTAGCCTCCTCTTTTGAGAGCGCGATAAGCCAGAAGGTATCCACTGCGGTTGTGATTGTGTTCTAGGAGGCAAATGATGATTTATAATACTCTTGTTTGAATTGGAAGCTCATGTACTACTCTCAGATCGCCTAGCTGTCTCTGATGCCCCCCGGTTAGACCGGCCTTGGGGCTCTGTTGACGGTCCTTAAGTACCAAATCCGACCGTCAATTCCTGCATAAAAGTAAATGAAAGAATACAAAATGGAGTAGCAAACTTAGAGGTAGTGGTTATTAGTAACCATTTTTCATAAGTCTTGTGAATATTTGTATGCAGGTGAATTACGAACAGATGTGAGTACATGGATTGGAGGGCCCACATATCAATCAAAACAAATTACAATTGAGCCCAACCAAGGTATAACATGTAGATGGCCCACCAGATAGCTTCCCAACCAAAGGAGTAATCGGAAGGTGGGACAAAGGGGTCGTCCGAACCCAAGGTTGGCCGAACTGCCTTTGTCTTCCCTCGCCATCAGCTTCCATCTGTAGGTTCCCGATGACTCCCAAAAGGCGGTTATGAGTGATTCCCATGAGTTACTAACTTTATAATCGTCATAGGATGGCTATAAAATGAGGAGAAGCTCTTACTCTCAAACAACATAACAAGTGGAGTACAACTCACTTACACATTTAGGCTACTCTCTAGTAGAGTTAGAATATAGGAGGAGAGAGAGAGGGAAAGCTCCGGAATGAGTGCCCCAAATATCAGAGTTCCGGAGGAGTGCCAGAGATGTCGGCATTCTTCCAGGGGAGTTCCGGAGGAGTGCTGGAGATGTTGGCACTCTCTCCGATCTTATACTTCGACAGATGTTTCTTTTATAAGTAAGCATTCATGATTCTTTTGGTATTTACTTTTTTTATTTAAGTAAGATATATTCTCATCGTTGCGGTTTCATCGCTCTGCTTAAGTAGAGTGTTGACAGTCGTAAGTACCGATTTCGGCCATCAACTATCTGTTAACGACCAAATTTGGTAACCCAACGATCGGATGTGAAGGAGGAATCGACACGGAGTTCGAGGTAGAGATTGTTCCGGAAACAGAGTGAGGATCGGCTGAAGTCTGAATCGGCTGCGACTAGGATCACCGGAGTTCGAGTCGGACAGGGTTAGCCAATTGAGCCGAATCCGACAATATGACGCGGCATACGTTGTCGGGTTAGGTTGACGTGCTTCATGATGGTTGCCACGCATGGATAGAGTCCTGAGAAGGCAATTGTATCTATTAATTAGGATATTTTATGTAATTTCTTTAGAGATATGTTTGGGCAAAAGTCTGCCGCAAAGACTTATGGTATCTTAGAGTTTGTTAGATAAGAGTCATGTCCGATATGGACATATTTTGTAATTCTCGGGTATAAATAGACCCCGAGCCCCATGTAATCAAACTAACACACGTTCAATACAATCTCGGCGCATCGCCACCCTTTTACTTTCGTTTTGTTTCGACGAGTTCTTGCTTTCGGGTTGAGCTGCATCGGTTTCGATCTTCAACAAAAGGTAAAACTTGTTATGGCGGCTTGCGTTCTCGGCATTAGTGCTTCCATCTTTATGATACTCTAATCTTGTTTATGTAATTCATCGAGTTATCATATATCTTATATAATCTCCGGCAATATCGCTATCTAACCTATAATCGGCTAACATCTGTCAGTAGAAGGCAGCCGATTAGGTTAAATATCGATGCTGGCTTAGATTATACAAGATATCCACCACTCTATGAAACATCCAACGGCTTGGTTGTCTAGATATTGTCCTTCTTTTCATACTTATAGCTGCATCAGTTGAGTTTGATCTTATGAGTCGTGATTAGAATCTCAATCTCTAGCCTGCCTTTGATTGCCGATTAGGGTAGTATCGGGGTTTCAGCCGATCTTACCTGATTTAAGTACTTTTTATCTTATATGCTTGATTGACATGTTAAATCCACCCTTTATGTTAAGATCTTGTTGCATTTAAGTATATTAGGCTTTTGTTTAGTATATTCTACTTGCCTTAATATCTTAATATAGAGTGGTATCGGAGTATTAGCTGATACATGCTAGATCTATCTGATCGGCTATGCTATGAACATATATAATCTTGTTGTTAGTATATATTTCGATCTAGGTGATTTATACTGTCTCGGCGTGGCGACCGATCTATCCCAATCACTTGATTTAAGTATATATCGACATAAGGATTACGTATTGTGAATATCTACAGCCGATCGAATAGATTTAGTTCTTTCTTATTTATTCATGACTGCCGATCGATTCACATATGACATCGGCTCAAGGATAAATGATATGTCATCGGCAACTAGCCCGATCGGCTATCGTTTATGGATTTAACCGTGGTTTCTTTGTCTTTGTTTCTTGTTGATTGCAGGATCAAATCAACTGGCATGCTCACACACCTAAAGGCAAGCTTTTGGACCTGCACTGGAGTTAAGCAGATCTCCCAGGCCTCGTGTTTTTACATCAACACTATCTCAATGAATAAAGAGAGAAATAATATTTCTTACACTTATATTAGTATTAAATAATGTAGTTCCACTTGTCATTAGAGAAATACTATAGATTCAGGGTTATGAGACAAATTAAGGAGAAAATGCACTGACATGCGAAGAAATACACTTCCGGTGAATCATGTGAGAGCACACGGATTGATGGGCCACAAGTCTAGTCCAAACCGACTTAAAGTGGGGCCAACCAACCATGCACCGACCAAGGAGTCCACATGTCAACCTCAGGACAAGGTCGGTCAAGAATGGTGGTTTCCCTGGTTCGGCCGAACCAGGGGTGGCGCCCCTTGGTCCTAGCTTCCATGTGTCACTCTCTTAGCCACTCTCAATGATAGTTATGCCTTATTCCCGGACCAAAACCGACTTAAGCAACTGTCATTGGAAGCTATGAAAAGAGGAGGCCTTCATACTCTCAAAGCACACACTTCAAGGAGCAATTCTTTGATTCCATATTGTATTCTCTCTAATAGTAGTGGAGTTAGGCTTAGAGTAGTCTTCGGTCCTATAGCCTTTATGGAGATTCCGATATGTCTTTAGCACTTTATCATTTTGTAAGACTATAGTTGCAATAAAGAAAGTAGCTTCTTTATTTAATTGTGTTCATAGTCCATAAACTACTTTGCTAGTTATGTGTTCTATGAATAGATTATACTTCATTTATATGCTTCACTTGATTAGGCTAGTCTATCTAAACTATGGTAACGACCCAATGATCTTAACGGGTTGCACTAGTTCTAACTTGTCCATCCAGAGGATGGTAATCCGGGGAAATTAGTGGTATTATTTATTAACATAAGCATGGTGCTTAGATTAAATAAATACCGTTAGATGCAGGAATGCCCCACAGAAAGTGAGGTAGGCGGCATGTGGTGATAGCTCTATCCATCCTTTGTATTCCTCCATGTCCGGGTATGACGTAAGAGTTCGTAAAATGCCATCCTTGACCACTCGAGTTCCTTAACCATGCACACACTCAACCATAGTGCACATCTTCACCTTCTAGTTTTCTTCGCGTACATCAGTCATTGCACAATTGATCTTGTGAAGTTTGTTATGAACACCTCCTGATATGATATCACCATGTTTTTGATCGAATAGTTTCATTTTCAATTTTCCGATATTGTTTTCAATTCCGATTACCATTTTCGACTGTGTTTCCGGTTAAAAAAATATGAATGTCGAAATGGTTTAGGTGTTTTTCCGACCGTCTCAGGCTGTTTTCATCCTTCTCTATCCAAACTCTAAAGTGGTTATATCGTGGCCGTACCGAATAGACCGTCAAGGGCCAACTAAGGTGGCGCTGAGACATTTTAGCTCAACGCTGTCGGGGTTGGTGCTGAGGCTACGGTCTATTTTTGAAATTTGTTTTTGACATGATTTATTTTTGAAACTACATGATGCCCCCCACGCTTTGCTGCGGGATATATGTTAGATATTGGAGAAATGATAAAATGATTTGTATTGAAATATTATGAAAATGATTTGAGAATGATGATTTAGCATGTGTATGTTTAGTTTTAGAATAAAACTAGTTATCGTGCACGTGCAAGGCACGTTTTGGTTTATATACATAAAAAATAGAATAATAAATATAACTTTTTTATGTACTGCACTCCATACAAATTCTAAAGGTAGGTCTATAGTAGGATGACAATTTGCAGATGGAAAACAAAACCAATAGTTCAATAGGTCCCTGTCAAACACTTTCAATTTGGCAGTAACCAAATAAAGCACTCTTACTATCACCCCTGTCAGCCCATAGGACAAAAAAGTACAGGAAACATAACTGTAAAAATTTCAAAATAAGGTTGTGTTTAGTTCTACACAAAATTGAAAGCTTGACTAAAATTGAAAGTTTGAAGAAAAAAGTTGAAAGTTTATCTGTGTAGGAAAGTTTTGATGTGATGGAAAATTTGGGAACTAAACAAGGCCTAAGATAAGATGCTATATAATTAATTTAGGAAATCTGCTGATTTTTTTTGCAATGATTGACGTATACTCAATATCATTTCTCATGAAACTTGCTGAGTTGATCATACCTTCGTTGTTCCAAATATAACCCAAAATCACCAACAAAATAACCTTGATTCTCTTTATATTCACTACAGGAGATTCAAATTGTCTTTCGGCTTGATAACAGGTATTTCAGATAATTACCTATCCGTCAATTTGGAACCATTAGGTTGTAAATAAACTATTAGAGAAGAGATGAACTGCACAGGAACTAAAGGAGGTTAAAATGTTTCTCCTCTTCACCTTGACCATGCAGTCCGCTCTCCTGCCCCAAGAACTGTAGCCAAGAACCTCTGTTCACTGCAAAAGTTGTACTTCCTCCGTTTCACAATGTAAGTCATTCTAGCATTTTTCCACATTCATTTTGATGTTAATGAATCTAGATAGATAGATATATATGTCTAGATTCATTAACATCAATATGAATGTGGAAAATGCTAGAATAACTTACATTGTGAAACGGAGGGAGTAACTTTGAGTTGTTGAACTATTGCTCTTCCACTTAGGTCACACCATCTTTTACAGGATTGTGTATAGCTTGTACTACAAAGACAACGATGGAGTATTTTAGCCTCCCTACAAAATAAATATGCAAATAGGAAGAAGAAAAAGTAACTTTTCAATAGTGCAACAAGATTTAAAACATAACAGGTAATTAGGACTGCTAGCAACTGCGAGCAATTGTGATTCCTTCTATTCGAGCGTTCTATGCATCACCAAGAATGATTCCTTCTATTCGAATCAAATCAAATAACACAGTTGTGAAACTATTCGTTTGTTCTGAGAGCACTGGATTTGATCTCGGTTTGGTAGATCAAAAAGAAATCAAGAACCGGGTGGTGATTCAAAAAGAGAAGAGAAAGATAGGAGCGAAAGCAATGGAGCAGTACCTTGGAGCGGCGGCTGCAGCGTTACCTGCGAGAAGGAGTGACTGCGGGGGCAGCGGTGGAGTGCGGCGGCGGCAGCGGTACACGGGAGGAGGAGCGACAGTAGGGGCAGTGGTGGAGTGCAGCGGTGGCAACGGTGCACGCGAGGAGGCGAGGAGACTTTTTAGGGGTCCAGTGTGAAACTATACAATGATAATATATGAATTATTGTCATAAACATTTAAATTGCATTTAGAAATAATATTTATATAAAAAAATTGTATATGCTACCTCAAATTTTTTTTCCGAGAACACACTAATGTAGCTAGGGCCTTCGTTGGTTCATCCAATTCTGAGAACAACTGAATTAACTAGTATGTGCCCCGCGCGTTGCCGCGGGACATAATGAAAATTGGTTATTATAAGCATGGAGTGAAGCACGGAAACAAAAGGTATTCATGTAGATTTTGAAATATAAATCCAACGTCAAAGCTGATATGATTAGAAACTGCAGTGTCGTTAATATAAATGTGAATACATATATTTTTAATATTTCACATGACAACAAAAATATTACTGGAAGTTTACTTCCTAAAGCATATAATATATGTAAGATATGTTATTTCATCGGACAAAAGAACTGATGACGGTAGTCAGTTGGCAATTAAAATAGTTATATTATTTACATGGCAGGCATACAGGTGAGTGAGACAAATAATTTATCTCGTAGAACACTCTTGCAAGCCAAAAGGTACATACTAGGGCATAGAGGTGCATTGATATGTTTTCAAGCAGAACACCTGCTGATGGAAAAATGAAATTTATGATGATCATTGAGATGGCTGGATGCTTGGTTCTTCGTATGATGGCAGCCTGCATTATAGTATGATTATGAGCATCAGCCATAATCAAGACTGGTAGCATAGTGAATAACAGATTAATTTTTAAGTAAAATAGGTATGTGTGTGAAACATCCATATACAGTTGTTGAAGTGGCTGATCACATTGAAACAGGGAAAATAATATCATGTGTCAGTTGATGAGATGACAAATGAAGTGGTAAGACATGTTATGAAACATATATATGGATGGAAAACTTAATGAATTATAGCATACTATGAACTTGTATCAAGACTAAATTAATAGGAGTAGGTGTGTGACCAAATATGATAGACTACTTAAAAGCATTAGCTGTGAGAGAATCTAGATTTGGTGTGGAAGATTTTTTTTTTTTTTTGGCAATGCAGGAATGCAAGGATCTTCAAATTTATATAGGTAACCTGTAAAATGCTGTAAACTTCTTTTCACATTGAACTTGTTTAGTGGTCAGAATGCAAAATATAAAAAGAGGAAAACAAACTTACGAAGAAACCATGGATACCAGAAGGCATATATTAGAGGAAAGTTGAGTGTGAAGATCACATAAAATAGACAGGAAAGAACTGAACTATTGTAACAATACCAACTGCGTGCTGCTTTGACAAGGCAGAGGTTTCAGATAAAGAATCCTGCAAACAATGAACATAGGTAAATTTGACATTAAGTATCAAAACACAAAGAATATAATCAGGTCAAGTTAGTAGGTCTGAGAAAAAAGAACCTAGGACTCACATTGGGGGCAAGGCAACAAAACACAGCAAATTACCAATAGGTAGAACACGTATGCTTGACTTACCTGTAATCATGTATGCATTCCTTGTTGATCCAGATCGTTAAATATTTCTTTGTAAACAACATTGTGAGTGCTGGTCACATGCTCAGTTGGACTATTCTCAATTAGAATACTAAGACCATCAGGCGATGTTAGACGTGAGAATGCGACATAAAGTTGTCCATGTGAGAAGACATGGCTAGGTAAGTAGACACCAACTCTACTAAGTGTTTGCCCTTGACTTTTATTTATAGTCATTGCATATGACACATGTACAGGAAATTGTCGGCGCTTTAATTTAAAAGGCCACTTCGGTTACTATCCTTGGTATATATGCCTTGGATCCTTTAGCCTTCCCTGTAATTATCTCCCCTTCTATCACACGACGAGTCAATTGAGTCACTATAAGTCTGGTTCCATTGCAGAGACCTTTAGATGGGTTCAGATTGCGCAGCAGCATAATTGGCACTCCTATTTTTAGTTGAAGGTGATGGTCTGGCAAACCGCTGATTTTTATAGTGTTCAGGAACTCAGTTGGGTAAAGAGCATCAAGAGTGGCACGATTACTTGTAGTATCTTCAATTGTGTCTGAACTGTAGTATGACATTTCTTGAGTAGTCAGCTGAGCAATCATTTGGGAATTTATACTTGCAGCGATTTCATTTGTTGGGGCTAGAATTGCTCGCTCACAGAGATAATTGGCTGTGTGAGAATTGATTGAGGCATCATATACAAAAGAGATAAGGCCTGAAAGGTTTCTTGTGTCATCTGGCAAAAGCAAATACTCTGGTATTTTTACCCAAGAAACATCCTCTCCATCAGTAGGTGAAGAATCTGCTACTGCTCCCTCCCCTATTGCTAACAACCATTCTGCAAATTCTTGAAGGCGTTGGCGATGAGTATTAGACAATGTTGGGGATTGAAGTCTCATATTTTCCGTAAGATGCATGAGAATGCAGTGCTGCCACAAATGAGAACGTGTGATGGATGAAGATAAGATTTCCTGTTTTTTTTTTGCATAGGGTAGAACCGGGAGAGTTTGCCTAAAATCTCCTCCAAAACAACTGTAATGCCTCCAAACTGTTTGTTAGCAAGTGATGGATCATTGGATGCAAGAATATCTCTCAATGTTCGGTCAAGAGCTTCAAAGCAATGTTTGTGATTAACAGGTGCCTCATCCCATATGACTAAGGAGGTTTGTTGAATTAATTGAGCCAAGTGAGTGTTCTTCTTAATAGAACAAACTGAATGCTCTTGTATGTCCAATGGTACTCTAAAGCGAGAATGAGGCGTGCGGCCACCAAGAAGTAGAAGTGATGCTATACCAGAAGAAGCAACTGCCAAAGCAATTTTCCCTTCAGCCCTTACACTATTTAGTAGGGTATTCCAAAGGAATGTTTTCCCTGTCCCTCCATAGCCATAGATAAAGATGGTATGCCCAATGTCACTATTTAAAGAATTGAGAATAGCATCATATATATGTCTCTGGTTCAGATTTAACTTGCCTAACTGATCAGCCGCTTCAATCGATATCTTCTCTAGATCATATGCTTGTTCATCTATTAGCAGCCTATTGCCAAGGATGGATGTGCTTTGAATAGTAGGCTCAGGTAAATGGAAATATGCCAAAGTACGACCAACATTTCTAAGTATGCTATCGATCTCGGAAAGAACATAGGACTTGACATATTGTATGACTGAAGGTGCAGAAGAATTTATACCTAGTGTGGCATGGTTAAGGTGGTAGGCTGCATCTTGACCCATTGAAGACAGATGCTCTTCAAATAAACTCAGTGGGTGTGTAACATCACAGAAAAGAAGCAATGTTACAAATAACTCGTTGGTAGGGAAGTGCCCAATGAGTCGCATCAGTCATTGCAAAGGACCATTCACGGTCATCACCAAGAAGGCCTAGGGCTTGACATGCAGCTTGGAATGGAGGATATACGTGTCCTTCAATGGTCTGGAGATCAGAATAGGATTTTGCTCCTTTGACAATGTGCAGCAACATTCTAAGGTAGTAGACATCTCCTTGGGCAGGACAAACATGTGCTATCCTTCCAATTTTCTTGCGGCAATTTTTCCGTGGAGCCCAATATTTGCCATTACCATGCCAGGTAAAGTATTCCGGGAACTCTGCATATGTATATGGAGCAGCCTGAGAGTATTCTCTATTTGCAGCAAACCATGCTGTAAGTTTCGTAACACGATTGCGTGGGTTATCCAAGATCTGTTCCAGATTATCATCCTCTGTGAATGTAACATTATTCTCTAATGGCATATGTACATGGAGACGCTCAATAGCAGGATCAGTATAATGAATCTCAAACTGAAGTAAACGCCATGCCGCCTCATTCGACGCTATACATCTACATTCTAAATAGTCATGAATCTCATTAGTTCCAGCACATGCCCGCTTGCGCTTGAGACTAACCCTCGAACAATCAAAACCCTTAGCAACATATTTGAATAGATACTTTTCCATTCCATCACGATTAACTCTTTCCACGTTGATATGCGCATCATATTTGACTAATAAATCGACGTTGTGGGGGACATGCCGATTATCAAGAGAAATTCCATTTTTGGCAACAATTATATCATTTTTTGGCCGAGCATACCTTACATGGCCATTTGGCAGGATTGTTGTTTTCTCACAATATTCCTTTGGGTAATTCTTTGAGCATTTACCGTCAACCATGCATGAACAATGCGGATTTGCATCACCACAAGGTCCATGCATCATGAATGCCGCAACAGCATCATAACCAACTCAATCAATGGATGGATCTGGAAGCTGTGCTGATATTAGTCTGTCAATATCAGCAGGTGTCAACAGACCACTCTTATCTAACCACAATATGATGTGAACATGTGGAAGTCCACGCTTCTGAAATTCAATTGTGTACACAACTACATAAAAGGAAAAATTATGTGAGAATGACACATACAAAATATTTGAATATATGAAGTGTGCAGTATGTTGTGTCATGATTCATGAACAATTAAATTACTACCTGCAGTGACAGGGCCAAAAAATTTCTTCTTTACGATGTCGTCCATGAAGAGGTGCAGCTTAACATGGAATACACGATTAATAATATCAGGCCTATCTGCTGAGTGTTGCCCAGGGATGATAGCCAAAGCTTGTGTTACCTCTGACCATAAGGAATTTGATGTGAAAGTGATGAACAAATCAGGGCAACCATATTTTCTACATAGAGCAACTGAATCTAAGTAATTTTGATATAAATATCCTGGCCCCCCAATATAAGAAGAAGGCAATATAACTCGCTGCCCGGCATCTGATGCTTCTGTGATGCCTGAATGGACCATAGTGGATACCTCACTGAATGAAGCTGTTCTATACTTAAGCTGAAATGTCTTGGATCTGTAGTGACTCAGGCGAGATTCTTCCATACAACAATAGGCATCTATGACATAGGCCTGGGTTCCTCTCTTGCAGCGCATAGGAGTATTGAAGTCATCAGCTCTGTCATGAAGCCTATATGCAAAGTATTCAACCATAGTAGCCTTCTTTCTTTTGATAGCTTGTGATCGAGCACAACGTCGGTATGTGATATTTTCATGATAGCCATCCTCCCCATATGGAAATAGAATTGAATATTGCATTGACATAAATTTACAATGCTTTTCTTCAACTTTTTGTAAATGACCCGCTTGGTCCTGCACAATAAGGTCACAGCCAACATCACTTATACCTACATCACCAACAACTAACCCAACAACCTCTAATGCAACTGGAGCACTAAATATATCACCATGCTTGTCGGGATCACCAAATAATCTTATGATGTATCGATCATCACCATTTTCAGCCAATCTATCACGAGCTGTCCTAAATAGGTGAACAATAGGATTGTGGGTGCTGAACATGTCTATAAGTCCAGCCACAATATCCTCATTAGGACAAAAACTCCTATTTGCATAGGTTCCAACATTCATCCTATTCCTGATCTCATTTTCTGTGTCAAAGATATATAACTGAGCATACTCTGGTCGTCTTCCTTCTTCTGGTATGAGTGACCCAATGCAGTGGCAGAGCTGGCCACTAATCTTGAAAACATATGGGCCTCGTCCATCATTGATAGAATCAATGACATTTACACCCATCGATGTGAAGGCAAACACCGAATTGTAGAACCTAATGTTCTCAAAAAAATGGGCTGACAATGATCTGTTAACTCCTGTGAGTAGACTATGCAAAGGTTCTGGGGGTGGCCTATATGGAGGTAAGATGACACTCCCACCTTTACAGCATGTATTGTATGAGCTGTGCTGTTCTCGGCGGACACGCTCCTCAAACCAAAAGAAAGCCCCACAATATGGACAAGTGTGACATGGGGGCCCAAGCCTTGATGGAGAGAAAATAGTGCCTAGTAATTAAAAGAAAAGGACATAAGTGTGTGTAAAAGGTGGGAATTTTTTTTCGTGCTATTGATTGACATACATCAGGTCGAGCATCAGAATTACATTAGTGAGTCGAACAGCAGGTCGAGCATCATACTGTATGAGTGATCTGATTTGACATGTCGAGCATCAGGTTCACATCAGCAAAACCGCGATAATTGATGAGCAAATGGTCTGTACATTATTAGCATTGTAGTTGTCATGATTTGTAAAGGGTGAAATGAAATGATAGTTGTAGAGAACTAATATATGACTAAACTTACGTTGATGTGTGGGAGATGGAGACAATAAGGCTGAAGAGGTCGACGATGAACATGCTGTCATTGGTTACATTTGTTGAAGAATTAGGAGAGAAACACAGTAAAATAAGTGGAAATAGGAATAGGACAGACCTCCATCGACAATTGCAAAAGGTTGTGTATGGCCACAATTGATAGGAACCAAGGTGGATGACTGAGACAGACCGGTTCGTTGTCGAACATTCCGTTGTAGCACATGGATATGCATCCGATGCTCTATCATTTCAGTGGTACTATTAATTTCTAGAGAAAACAACACGTGTTAGGGAAAAAAAATTTTGTATAAGGCATGAAAGTGCACATTTAGATAAACATGTGAGTGGATAAAGAATATAATCAAACCTCTAGATGATTTGGCAGCCATAGCGAGCTTACGCTTTCGACATGATTGAGCAGCTGTTATAGGATCCGGGTGGGGAAATCATGATTTAGAATATGAGCAACAATTTTCGGTCAAAAAAGAATTAGGATAATAACATGGGAAATTGATATGTAAATGTGGACTGCGGTAGGTTGAACTGGTAGTGATGATTATGCATAATAAATGGAAAGAAATGCCATACATTTGGAAAACAACAGGGTAGACAATTAGAACGAAAAAAAAATAATCAAAACAACAAATATTATACCAGCAGACTGAGCAAGTAGTCTTCGACATATAGAGCGCCTTGATGGCAAATGAAAACTTGTAGGGAAATCACCAACATGGGAGAGGGCGTCATCAGCCAGCAGAACAACGCCATCGCTAGGAATATTCCCTAGGAAATAGATATGGCACAACAGAATCATTTGTTGACAAATAGGAGAGCTCAATAGGAAAATGGTTTCAAATGTAGAAATAAAAATTTATATGGCTTGGAGCTAACCTGAAGGTATAAAAGCTCTCTCGGGTTGCCTGCGCTTGCGAGCTGGTTTAGGTGTTGATGGCCCAGAAGAGGCTGACATCATTCAAACTGATTTATGAAAGTAATTAGTGGTTTACTGGAACTATAATAATGAAAGTGATATATTTTTTATAGCAGCCAAAACATCATTATATGTGTAGCAATCAAGTAGTATACATATAAAGAGAAATTTATGCATCCATAAAGTGGCACATTAGGTACTGGCCAGTTTGCTATATCTTTTTTCTTTTTTTGTGATAGGAAGCTCATTTCATTCATCAGGGAACAGCAGGATTACAATCTTCAGTCACAAGGTGCTCGATACAAGCTGGGGCTGACTGCCACTCACCCAGCCTGTCATCAGCCGTGACTTGCTTCGCTAATACATGAGCTACATGATTGCAAGATCGGGGGGTGTACAGTAAAGTAAAACCATGAAAACCGGAGCTAAGCTCTATAGCATCACTGATAATCGACGCAACATGCGATCTTTGAGAGCCACCCTGCTTCCACAGTTTGGTTAGCTCTTGGCAGTCCGTCTCCACCTGGATTCTTAAGACTCCTTTCTCCCGGGCAAGTTGTATCCCATCCCGGCAGGCAAGGGCCTCCATCATCAAAGCATCCAGGCCATGAGGATGCCATCTAGCCCGGCCGCCTTTGAACCTCCCATCAACATCTCGTAGGACTGCCCCTGTTGCTCCCTGGCTATCGTTCCTAGAGAAAGCTCCCTGGCCAGTTTGCTATATCAGGTAATACTAATTAAACTATATGGGAAGAGCCATAAAAGGAAGCAGATAAAATGCACTACACATCTAGTCATAATTAATCTTTTTGACCAATTGATATGGAGTTCTTTAAATGTGAGTGTACTTGCAAATTGTAATGAAGAGACTATAATGCATTTTGTTTATGAAAGAAAGCACCAAACTGGAAAGAAGGTTAAAAAAAAGATATGCACATAGGGAAATTGATAGGCAGTAACAGAGAAAGTTCAAAATCAAACCACCAAGGCCAAATGCCATGCTGAAGCGTACATATATTCTAAATCGACCCAATATGGCAAGCCAAAATAAATAGCAAAATTAGCACTGCAATAATCCAAATGCCAAGCTGCAAGTTGACAGCCTACAAATATTTAATAAGCTGACAGGCAAAATGAGAACATATCAAGGAAAAGCGCATATCTATCTTTCGTTCATTAGCATATTGTCATATAGTGTTTAATCTGAAAAAATCGCAACCTTGGTAGTATTCACTCAGCCTAACTATCGCAAGGAAGCATAGGGAAATAGATTCATGTTTTGGCTGTTAACAACAGCAAAGATTGATCAGCCTGGGCATTGTCTCGGTGACTCAAAACTGAAAGAAAGCAAGATTGGTCCAACAGCAACAAAGAGCAGTATAGAGAAAAATGACTTACTGAAGAAAACCGAGGATGGAGGCAGCCGTCCAGAGCAGACGGGCTGGCAGATGGCAGCCGCTCGACCAGGGCAACAATCGGGAGCCTTGATGGGTGCGGCCAGCGCGCTGTCAGCCTGACCGATGGAGATAGCTGGACGACGACTATAACCAGCGGCAACCACCACGGGGCAACCCTACAATCACAGGTGGTGGGTGGGGAAGAACGCAGGTCGGGGAAGAGAAAGGCAACCGCCGGCGAACTGGTGATCGATGGGGCGGAGGGGATGGCGTCGATTTCTCCGATGGATTAGGGAATTCTCTTCATGAATTGGGGATTGATGGGTGTGTGCTGTGTGGAGGGCAAGCATATCGGGTTGGCAAGCGGACGGACAGATCACAGCCACGACAGAGCATCGCACGGCAACGCAGCCGGAAGGAAACTGTTGCACTGTAGCAAAATACTGGCCTCGTGGAGCAAGTTACTGTTGGTAGTGGCTTAGAAAATGACACGGCTACACAGTTAGTGCTAGCTGATTTGTCTAAACAAGCTACCACTTCATCTATAAGAGACACTATCCACCTATATTTTAAATACAATTTTCTCTTAAACTACTCATCTGATCTACGATCCGATTGCATCGTTGTGTTCGTAACAATTAAATCTTTATAACAAGATCTCACACGATTATATTTTGATGAAAAATCATAAATTACTTTTATAATATATCTAAATTACTTTTAGATTTCACTAAGTTACTTCTTAGACATATGAAAGTAAATTCAATAAAACTTAAAAGTAATTTACATATATATTATAATTATAGAAGTAACTTACAACAAAACTTAACTTACAACAAAACGAAGAACAAAACGAAGGTAACTTTAATTAATGTCTTTTTCATTGAATAAATTATCATATATATATATAAGTTACTTTTAGATTTTATTAAAAATACTTCCTATACATTCATAATGCTCTGAGGTAATTACTTTTATTATTGTTTTTAGTTAATTCCATAATTTGTGCTGATTAATTTAATTTTTAGATAGAGTCATATTTTTATCTTTACAACGGACTTACTTCAAATGACATGCCAAAGTTACATTCGTTTTGTTCTAACTTAATTCTATAATATATGTAAATTACTTTTAGACTTTACTTCATTTACTTTTATATGTTTAAAAAGTAACTTAGTGAAATCTAAAAGTAATTTAGACATTTCATAAAAGTAATTTGTGATTTTTCATCAAAATATAATCATGTGAGATCTTGTTGTAAAGATTTAATTGTTACGAACACAACAGTGTAATCGGATTGTAAATCGGATGAGTAATTTAAGAGAAAATTTTATTTGAAGCACAGATGATAGGAATATTTTCCCTACTTCCTTAATGGATTAGTACTATAAAAGGCATGCATGTTGACATAATAGGTTGGTATAAATCCTTCCACCCTAGCATTAAACTCTAGCTTAGATTTCTCTCACACTTGACAACTGAACCATCGCTGCTTAGCACTAAACTGAGAGCGCTTTTAGATTTTACGTTAGGAAAACTAAAGATTTAATATGATTAACCTAGCATTACTCGTATGGGAACAACAAGCAAGTTAGAAACAGCAACTATGGGAACAACAACTACTGAATCAATTTTTCACATGGGCTTGACGCGATGGCAAATTGGCAATTGCGAAATTGACTCACCTGATCAGAAAACCTACGATCATTGTCCTCGTTCAAAGGTCCAGTCGGTGCGCAAGCAAAAAGCAGCGGACAGCCGGGCTTGCGTCGGCGCGGCGGCAGGGGTGCTCGGCGCGCCGCTCCCTGGAGGATTGCGCAATCTACCGATCTCGTCGCATGAGGAGTGAGGATGAGGGTGTGGCGCCGCGGCGGTAATCTCGCTCGCTCGTGAGGAGTGAGGTCTCTCTCGCGTCTCTCACAATTGTCACCGCGCCTGTTGGGTTCCGTTTTCTCGCATGCGCCTGTTCGATTCCTGGATCAGGGCGATGTAGATGCAGATAGATGGACGGTAGGGATTCCCCCGTTGATTTGGCCTGTAGGATTGGAGGGGTGCAACTCCTCCTTTTTATATTAGTATAGATATAGATAAATTGTAGATATAATTACTATATATGATTGCATGTTAAGTTTTTTGTGCTTAATAGGTTGATGTGACATGCTTGCATGTTGGTTTTAGTAGTAGTAATAAATACTATGCTTGAATCTTGAGTTTTAGATATTTAATGAACATTAGCTTTATAGAAAGAAGGGATAAGTTATACTCCCTCCATACTTATAAAGGAAGTTGTTTATGACATTGTTTAAGTCAAACCTTGGGAATATAAATCATGAATAACTCTCAAGTTATTGAGTTTGAAAATGTAAAAATTATACGTATAGATTTGTCTTGAAAAATACTTTCATAAAAGTATACATATATCACTTTTCAATAAATATTTTTATAGAAATAAGAAGTCAAAGTTGTATTTTAAAGACCGTGCCACTGTCCTAAACGACTTCCTTTACGAGTATGGAGGGAGTATAGAAGTGTCAATTTGTCAAAATAACGGTAGTGTCGAGAAATTTAACAATATGCCACTCCCATAAAAGTGGCTTTAACAGAATGCCACCCTCTATGATGTTCTTATAAAAGTTCCACTCAATAGAGGGTACTCCTTAATAGAATGCCACTTTCGGCTGTTTTGAAGCTTTTAACGTGAGAAATGACAAAAATATCCCTGATTTGCATGAGCGGCGGTGGTGCAGTGGGGGCGGCTTGGTGGGGAGGAGGGTGGGGTTGGTGGCCGTGGCGGCGAGCGCGGCAACGCCGTTGTCAGTGACGGGGTGGAGGGAGTGGAGCTTGAGTCAGTGGAGGCCTGGGCCGAGGCGGTCAGCGACTCACGCGAACGTGGGGTTGACGCGACGTGGAGCGGCGCCCGCGCGCAGAGGATGAGGCGGCGGCACGAGGCGGCGTTGACAGAGAGCCAGCGGCGACAGACGAGGAAGCAACGCTTGCGGTCGCCAGAGCCGAGGAGGCCAAAGACGACGGCCAGGAGCTCGTCAAGGAGGTCGGCGGTGTGATCCTCCTCCGCGGGGGCGTCGTTCTCAGGGTAGGCTGTGCCACCACATGCTTGGCGGGGGGTGGAGAGGGAGGAGGCCAAGGCGGCTTGCAGGGTGCTAGCGATGATGGTGGTGGTAGTGGTAGTGGAGTGGGGTGTAGGGGCTCATGGCCTATGGCCAACGACGGCAGCGGCGAGAAATAAGGAAATACATCTGGTGGTGCAGGGGTATTTTAGTCATTTTACGAGCGAAGTCTGATAAAAATACTCAAAGTGGCATTCTTTTAAATGGCATTCTTTTAAAGAGTAACTCCTGTTAGGTGGTATTTTTATAAGGACATTTTAGATAGTGACATTTTGCTAAAGTCACCGCTACGAAGTGGCGCCCCGTGCGTCAGTTCCCCACTCAAACCCTCGCTTCTGCCGACCACACGGCCGCACCATGGCGCCGCCGCCGGAGCTCATAGACAACGTCACCGCCTCCCTCCCGCCGGATCTCATCTCCGAGATTCTCCTCCGCCTCCCGCCGGATGAACCCGAGCACCTCTTCCGCGCCGCCCTCGTCTGCAAGTCATGGCTCCGCGCCATCTGCAAGCACGGCTTCCTCCGCCGGTACCGCGCCTTCCACGGAATCCCTCCCCTGCTCGGCCTTCTTCACAGGCTCAAAGTCATGCAGGGAGACCCCGCCGCCCGCCTCGCCCGCACCACAGCGGTGCCCCTCTCCCCCGATCCCACCTTTCGCCGGGCCCTCGATTGCCGCCATGGCCGCGCCCTCCTCCACGCTTCGGACGATGATTGGTATCTCATTGTCTGGGATCCCGTCACGGGCGAACGGCACCGCGTGCCAGAGCCTGGCATCCCGTGGCTGATCTACTCCGCAGCAGTGTTCTGTGCCGCGAGTGGCTGTGACCACCTCGATTGCCACGGCGGTCCCTTCAGAGTGGTTTTTATAGCCACGGACGATGACGACGAACTCGTTCAGGCGAGCGTCTACTCGTCGGAGACGTGTGCGTGGAACAAGCCAGTGATTCTTGCTGATGGTTATCAAACCTGGCAAGAGCGTTTGCAAGCCATCACTAGAGGTGAATCATACCGTACACCTTATGTCCAGCCCAGGCGAGGTGCCCTTGTTGGAGATGAAATCTACTTCACGCTTCGGAATGAGAATGCAATCATCAAGTACAACTGGGCCGCGAACTGCTTATCTAAGATTGACCCGCCGATACGAGATGTGTATGACATTTCCCTCATGGAGATGGAGAACGGTTCACTGGGTTATGCCTGCATTCAGGGTTCCAGCCTTTATGTGTGGTCGAGGAATGCCAGTTCAGAAGGGGCTGCAGAATGGGTACAGTGCTGGGTGATTGAGCTGGAGCAAATGGTACCTGTTGCCAATCGCGGTGATGAAGCATTTGTTGTTGGCTCTGCAGAGGGTGTGGGTGTCATATTCATGAGCACAGGTGTTGGATTATTCACGATCGAGCTCAAGTCAAGGCGGGTGAAGAAGGTTGAAGAGCCTGGGGTCTACTCTAGCGTCTTACCCTACATGAGCTTCTACACTCCTGGTATTGTACTAAAAATTGCTTATCTCCTGTCCTTCATTTCCTTTACAGCTTCTATATATTTGCTTTGTCATAATGTAACTGCAATATTGTAATTTCAATTGACAAAAACAGTTTTGTGTATGCTAGAGAATACTGAATAGAGGCATTGCAAATCAGAGCCTTAATTTTTGTGATGAGAGTTTGCTTGCTAAGAACCATGACCTTGCATTGGTCTAATATATTAGGGATACAAACTTGTTGATCTGGTAAATTTGTTACTCTGTTACTTTCAAGCATATCTGTTACTCAGGCCCAGTTGATTCATGGAATAGTTCATGCAGCAGTAAATAGCTAATAGGCTAAACTGGCTATTGCTAAAGATTTATAGAAGCCTTCTTGTTATGATATTTATAGAAACATTAGATTTTCCTTAAATGGTATTGGTACTTTCTGGCATAGATGAAGCTCATATCTCAGACCCAACCTTGTAACCTTTGGAACTGGTTCTCTGTACATAGTTCGTCAAACTGTAAAGTTTGAGCTGGACAGTTGGTTATGAGTTGTGTGCTTGACTGTTTGGTGTGTTTCTTTTTTTCAGATCGTGGCACATTGTTATCGCTAGCGAGGACTCACTGATTCTCAAAACATGTTGCAATTGACTTCTTCCAGAGCTATCACTATGAAATCATTTATTTTCTGTTCGGCAGTATAAGTATGAACAATGCAAGTAATCATGTTTCGAATGTGGTTCTAGTGTCGAATTCATCCTACCAACCATGAACTGTATTTAATTTATCATGTCTGGCATATTTCAGTTGAGCCTCAGGTACAGGAAACTAAAATCTAAAATTATGTTGACTTTTGTTGCTTCCATTCAGAGATCTGCAAGTCATGCGAAGCTGAATAGCTGGATCATGTTTACTTCGATTACAACCTTACAGGGCCGGGGTAGTGAGGTGGGTTTGATCGGTCTTGCAATTTTTTGGTGGTCAGTTCAACCCGAATATGAGTGGAATATTCTTTTTTTTACCAACTAAACCCACCTAATCCTCAAACCAAACAGCTGAAAAAAAAAAGGATGGCCCCGACCCGACGTTCAACTTGCAGCTACATACTGGTATT
This sequence comes from Oryza meridionalis, assembly GCA_000338895.3. Lineage (NCBI taxonomy): Eukaryota > Viridiplantae > Streptophyta > Magnoliopsida > Poales > Poaceae > Oryza > Oryza meridionalis. The sequence continues at coordinate 12,147,618 of CM002531.2, read as the reverse complement.
CAAGTAGTAGCTCCTGCCCCATCTTAACTGCCATCTTAGTGAACCTTTTGCATCATGTCTTATTGGCAGGAAAATGTTTTGGACAAGGACGGGAAATATGGATTATAGCATCATCGATCCTCTTGCACCAAACAATGCTGCCGTTTTTGTTTCCGTTTCATGAATAAATGAATGTCAAGTGGTACAGCTCGATCGAAACTTGTGCTCTCAACATTTTATCTGCTTGTTTCCGTTCCTACAATACTTGTGGACTACGATTACTTTTTCAGTTGTAGACTACTGAGTACCGACTACGGAGTACTAGGCTTTTGTCTGATCACTACTGTGCTCAACTTATTCAGGAGTTCTTTATATTGTTTGGGACAGGGAGTCGTATGTTTATAAAGTTTTCCCAGGTTTTACTAGTTTTATATATCCCACGAAAATTCTATTGGGTGTTCTGTTTTCAAATAGCACTATTGGTTTGCAAACATGTAATTATATAATTGTTAGCCATTTATTTATTTTAAAGCTTCATAATATCTTAAACTTCTATGGTGGCTTCATATATGCATTAATAGTTACATCTCTATTTCAGGTGAACTATTTGTTTAAGTTTAGGTTCAAAATTACAGCTAATATCTCCAATGAGGAACAAAACATAATATCCACACTAATTTCTTTAATCAAGGATTAAATTTCTGGGATGTTAAAGTCCCTTAAAAACTTGATGTGCGTAAAAGGCAACATCAAGTTGTGGATAATGAAATGGAAAAAGTTACCCCCCTACACTATTCTGGAAGTACGAATTACCCGCTCAATTAAAAAACCAAATATTCTTCACCCTCAATTTTTCATACGGGACAGATTTACCCTGATAGATTTCGGAGCGGTTTTGTTTCTATGTGACAGTCTAGTCAGTATAAAAAATTTATAAAAAATTATAAAAAATGTAGGACCCACATATAGTAACCAAGAGAAGAGGCCGAACGAATAAGTGGGCCTATTATTTTTAACTTTTTTATGTTCACTGGTCACGTGTACACCATGTAGGACCAAAACGCTCCGGAATCGTCAGGGGGTAATTCGACCGATATGAAAAGTTGAGGGTGAAAAATGTCTAATTTTTTAATTGATGGGGGTAATTCCTACCGCCACAATAGTTTGAGGGATAATTTGGATTTGTTTCCTAACGAAATATGGATAACGAATGGGCGGACAATTAATCGGAATTTGTTGGAAATTTAACATTTTTCAAATATACGTTAGTTGATAATAATTTGACCTCTTTTAGAGAGAAATATATTTAAATGTATTCCTACCATCCTTGTCTCATGGTCGTCATCTGAAGCAAAGAAGAGGAAGTCAGTTCCTTCATTCATTGGACTTTCATAGTGTTGCGCTGTGAGAATTTTGGGAAGGCAAACGTCTAGGTCTAGCCAGCCAATAGCAGTAAAGAACACACTAATGGGTTGGAATGCTAGATTATTGTGGGATGGGCCTATGTCATCCCACAATTATATTGTTACTAGCAAAAGTGTCCGTGCGATTGCACCGAGTGATTACTGAGTGTGTACAGTGATCAAAAAAGTGTTGCTTAGGGACCTAAATCAGACTTTTTTCCGCCCTAGCCGGTCGGCCCATGGCCTCTTATGCGCACATGCAGGCGCTCCCCACCTCCTCGGGCCGCAACCTGGGCCTGGGCCGGGAAGCCTCCCCGCGCGCGCCTCCACTTGGGTTGAATTCGGTCCGGCCAGTGCCGGCCGTCTGATCTTAGGGTTTCGATCGGACGGTTGGGCGCCGACGTCGGAGGGACAAAACCTCTTCCCTCCCGGCGCCGGCGAAAACCCTAGCCTCCTCGCCCCTTCGCCGGTGTGTGCACTCGTCGCAGGGTGAGTGCGCCGCCGTCGAGCGGCCTTGCCCCAACGGCCCTCCCCGTCGTCTTTCAAGCGGCGCCCCTCCCCATCGTCTTCCGCGGGGCACCCTCCCCTCCGCTGGATCCAGTGGGAGGGGAGGCAGCGGTGGCCCGGCGGCTCAGATCCGATGTCCCGGATCTAACACTAGTAGAGAAACCATCTTTGGTCGGTCGACCCAAATCCACAATAGTCCCGGTTCCATTAAAAACCAGGACTAAAAATGATTTTTAGTCCCGGTTTATAAGAGAAAGATCTTTAGTACCGGTTGTTGTTACCAACCGGGACTAAAAATCATCTTTAGTCCCGGTTGGTAACTCCAACCGGGACTAAAGTTCATCTTTAGTCCCGGTTGATTCCATGTCAGACCGTATCAGGGTACTAGGATCTTTAGTCCCGGTTAGTAACACCAACCGGGACTAAAAATAGGTTTTTAGTCCCGGTTGGTGTTACTAACCGGGAATAAAAATAAAAAACACACTATATAGTCCCTTTTATCGATCATCTTTTCCCGTCCACACAACAAACTACTCCCTCTATCTCTTTCTCCCTCTCCAACTTCTTTATCTCTAACTCCTACCTTCTCTTTCTTTTTTTTTCCTTCCATTAGTCACAGCGAAGCAGACGACGGCCAGCGAGGGGGCGCGGGGGGCCGGTGCGGCGGCGGCCGGCGCGGAGGCGCGGGGAGCCTTGCGGCGGCGGCGGAGGCGGCCTGCGCGGCGGCGCGTGGGGCCGCGCGGCGGCGGGCGAGGGGCCGCTCGGCGGCGGCCGGTGCAGCGGCGCAGGGCCCCGCGTGGCGGCGGCGGCGGCGGCGGCCGGCCATCGCGGAGGGGAGGAGGGGAGGCGGCGGCGGCCGGCCGTTGCGGAGGGGAGGCGGCAGTGGCCAGCCGGCCGGCTTTTTTTTTTTATTTTTTTTCTTTTTTATGATTTATCCTGTGATGTATTTGATTTGTGTGTGATGGGGATCTGTGATGTATTTTTTAGAACTTGTGATGTATTTTTTTAAAAGTTTGTGATGTATTTGGAGATGATCTATTTGAGGATTTAGAGATGTTCTGTGATATGTGAGAATTTGGATTTGGGATTTTTTGGCATGGTTAGGGGATGGTGTGAAATCAATATTCAATACTAAAACAATGAAAAAGAGAAAAAAAAGAAAAAATATCTTTAGTCCCGGTTGGTAACAACAACCGGGGCTAAAGATCGATGTTTAGTCCCGGTTATTTGAACCGGGACTAAAGATAGCGATCTTTAGTCCCGGATTCGTAGTCCCGGTTGGAAAATCGGGACCACAGGGGGGTTACGAACCGGGACTAAAAAGCATTTCTCCACCAGTGTAACAGGAGGGAAGGGGAGGTGATGGCGGCCCGGCCTCCCCTCCGCCGGATCCAGCGGGAGGGGAGCCAGCGGCGGACCGGTGTCCCTTCGACGGCGGTGGCAGTTCGGCAGCGACGGTGGCACCCTCTCCTTCCGGTATTCTTTTTCTTCTTGTGTTCTTGTATCCAATTCATATGCTTCAGTTTTATTTGTGCGATAGAATTCCGACTGGGACTTGGATTGGGGGGTGTGTGATAGAATTCCGACTGGGATTTTTTTGTTGGGGGGCGGACGAAAGACCACTGCACGGATAAGGTGACAAAAGGAAAAACACGAATCTTTTAATTAGTTAAGAGATGGAGACGGATGATTATCGGTAATGACAGATTTATTCGTTCATTACACACTTAATGACGACCGTATCGGCATGACGGTTAGGGAATAACCGAAAATTTTGATTTTGTTATTTGGTATTTAGTCTTAATACCAATTGGACTTCGACAAACCTCAAGACCAAGCACTTTGGCCTTAGGTCTGTTTGGTTCGGTCTCGGTCATTGACCGAACTAACTGTACCAGAAGTTTGATTTGCAAAAAAAAAGCCAAGTAATCAGTACAAGATCGATGAGTCAAAGCAATTAGACATATCTGCAGTTTGATGCCACTAGCAAATCGAGCACAATTCAGAACAAAAGAGGCAAATCAAGCACGATTCAGGAAAAAAAAAAAAGAAGCCAATCGATACTTGCATGACTTGGATCCCATCAATCTCCACCAAACCACTAGAAGCTCCAGGGACCAGATCTCATTCATCCCACCGTCTCCTGTCATTGTTGTTCCTGTTGCTCCTTTCACTTTGCTCATGGCCAACCTCCTCGGCACAGCCTCTTCCGCATCCACAGTGCTCATAGCCAGCCTCCTCGGCCACGTAGGCCTCCAGAGCACAGCCTCTTCCGCCTCCACGGTGCAGCCGACCAGCAAACACCAGAGGGCGTCGAGTTGGGACAGTGGTGTTGGTTTTGGTGAGAGGTGAGATGCGGCGGTGGAAAGGGACAGCACAACGCAGGTCGTCGATGACAGTGCCACACCATGGGAAGTTGTGATCTCCATTTTTTCTCCAAAAACTGGGAGATGGGGATTGGCGAGGATAAGATCATGCCTAGTGATGGTGCGGTAAGGTGTTAGAGCATCACCAATTCTCCTATTTCATTCCCAAAACTATTTTTTCAGGGATTTTAAGTTTCCTCCAGGTTACTGTACTGGGCCTAGTGGGCAATGATGTCATATGTATTATTGGGTCACTGATATATTTTGGTTATTCGGTTAACCGAGGCCTAAGTCCAAATTAACCGAGAACGACAAATTTATTAGTCTCGATTAATTTGGTGTTGCACCTGTGGCCCGTATGTGTTTCAACAGACATATTAACGATCATTACGACCATTTACCAGTACTCCTACAATGTTAGCTATTTACTTATCCATGCTGTTCTGAAACATCACTTATGTTCTTATCCAATTATGTTAACTGACTAAGCAAAATAAAGCACAACCCAGTCCAGCTAGAAGCAGCCCAGTGGCAGCACGGGCCGCACGAAACACTCAGCATCCTTCGGGAATAGGGATTACGTCAGTACATTCTTAGGCGAGCAATGGATTATATCACCCCTATTTTGGACCTTCTTTAACGAAGAAACCACGTGAGAGTCAAATAGCATACAAGGGCAAGAATGCAAGATCACTACTAAGTTCAGAGAACACTAATAAAGTTTGGATTATAATTGATAAAAATTCAGAGCAAGAAATTCTGATAGCGGAGCCTTCATGGCCAGTGCGTGCTGATGCTCATTCTGATAGTTGGCCCATTCCTGTAAGGCAGGAATCAAAGCAAAACATTACTGGAGCCATCGTGGGCGTGTTGATGGACGATGTGATTACAGAAACCACATTACCGAAAGTGTATACCGTGCTCTCAAAACGAACAATAAAAAGTAGGGAGCCAGGTATTCATCTTAGCACGACTTGTAGTTTCATGTAGCTGAGCCCAACATAAACCAAACAGTAACTGAAATGTGCCAGACATGTTAAACTGCTTAGGGTTCATGGTTGGTAGGATGAATTCCACAACAATCACATTTGACCATGCATTGTTCGTACTTGTACTGCCCAACAAAAAATAAACAGCTCTGTAGTGGTAGCTCTGGAAGAAGTCAGTGGCAGCAGATTCAAGACAACGGATTTGTCCATTTTGCAACATGTTACTCTTGAGCATGACATCAAAGATCAGTGAGTCCTCGCTAGCGATAACAATGTGCCACGATCTGAAAAGACACCAAGCAGGCAAGCACACAACTCATAACCAACTGTTTCCAGCTGAAAATTACAATTTAACGAGCTGTGCACTTAGAACTAGTTCCAAAGGTTATAAGATTGGGTCTGAGATGTGAGCTTCAGCTATGCTAGAGAGCATCACAATACTTGTAAAGAAAACCTGACGCGACACAATAGGATAATACTCCCTCTATTTAATATTATAAGTCGTTTGACTTTTTTCTTAGTCAAATTTTTTCAAGTTTGACCAAGTTTGTAGAAAAATATACTAACATTTCAATACAAAACAAACATATTATCAAAATATATTCAAAGGTAAATTTAATGAAACTAAATTGGTGTTGTAGATGTTAATTTTTTGGTAAAATTGGTTATATAGCATCAAAAGTTCACGTTTTTGTTTTTATAGCACCGAAAGATACTGGTTCACTTTAATAGCACCCAAAGTTCACCCCATTCACATTTTTAACACTTCCGTCAATTCTCGATCATTTTCCGTCCGTCTTGATTGCTATTGACCCAGCTACGCACACGATATGAAAGTTCACGTTTTTGTTTTTATAGCACCGAAAGATACCGGTTCACTTTAATAGCACCCAAAGTTCACCCCATTCACATTTTTAACATTTCCGTCAATTCTAGATCGTTTTCCGTCCGTCTTGATCACTATTGACCCAGCTACGCACACGATATGACGTTTGTACCCCTCATTGCCATGCATTCTACTTGTACTTGTGAGGGGTACAAACGTCATATTGTGTGCGTGGCTAGGTCAATAGCGATCAAGGAGGATGGAAAACGATTGAGAATTGACGGAAGTGTTAAAAATAGGAACGGGGTAAACTTTGGGTGCTATTAAAGTGAACCGGTATCTTTCGGTACTATAAAACCAAAAACGTCAACTTTTGATGCTATATAACGAACTTTGCCTAATTTTTTCTATAAACTTAGTCAAATCTAAAGAACTTTGAGTAAGAAAAAAGTCAAACAACTTATAATATGAAACGGAGGGGGTACTATATCAACAGGGTTCTTTAAATATATAGCAATATCCATTTTAGCCTAGTCACTACTTCATGCTTCATATGAACTATATCAAACTATTCCATGAATCAACTGAGCCAGAGAAGTTTGCTTCAGCTATGGCAGAAAATAACAGAAACTTTTATAGCAGCTAACAGACAATACCAGATCAACAATTTTGTATGCATAATAGCAATTAGACAAATGCATGGTCATGGTTATTGACAAGTCAAATCTAAAAAAAGAAGGTTCTGATTTCCAATGTGTATATTCAATATTCTCTAGCATACACAAAACTGTCTTTGTCAGTCCATATAACAGATATTGCAATTATATTATAACTAAATAAAATATATAGAAGCTGTAAAGAAAATGCAGTACTGCTGATAAGCAAGGTTTAGTACAATACCAGGAGTGTAGAAGCTCATGTAGGGTAAGACGCTAAAATAGACCTCGGGCTCTGCAACCTTCTTCACGCACCTTGACTTGAGCTTGATCGTGAACAAGCGAACACCAGTGCTCACGAATATGACACCCACACCCTCTCCAGAGCCAACCACAAATGCTTCATCAATGAGATTGACAACAGGTATCATTTTCTGCAGCTCAATGACACAGCAGTGTACCCATTCTGCAGCCCCTTCTGAATTCACCTTCCTTGACCACACATAAAGGCTGGAACCCTGAATGCAGGCATAACCCAGTGAGCCGTTCTCCATCTCCATGAGGGCAATGTCATACACTTCTCGTATTGGCGGGTCAATCTTAGAAAAGCAGTTCATGCCCCAGTTGTACTTGATGATTGCATTCTTGTTCCGAAGTGTGAAGTAGATTTCATCTCCGACAAGGGCTCCTCGCCTGGGCTGGACATAAGGTGTACGGTATGATTCACCTCTAGTGATGGCTTGCAAACGCTCTTGCCAGGTTTGATAACCATAATCAAGAATTGCTGGCTTGCTCCATGCACCCGTCTCCGACGAGTACACGCTCGCCTTAACGAGTTCGTCCTCATCGTCCGTGGCCACAAACACCACTCTGAAGGGACCGCCGTGGCAGTCGAGGTGGGCACAGCCACTCACGGCACAGAACACTGCGGCAGTGTAGATCAGCCACGGGATGCCAGGCTCTGGCACGCGGTGCTGTTCGCCCGTGACGGGGTCCCAGACAATGAGATACCAACCGTCGTCCGACGCGTGGAGGAGGGCGCGGCCATGGTGGCAATCGAGGGCCCGGCGAAAGGTGGGATCGGGGAAGAGGGGCACTGCGGTGGTGCGGGCGAGGTGGCGGACGGGATCACCCTGTAGGACTTGGCGCCTGTGAAGGAGGCCGAGCAGGGGAGGGGATCCGTGGAAGGCGCGGTAGCGGCGGAGGAAGCCGGGGTCGCAGATGGCGCGGAGCCACTCCTTGCAGACGAGGGCGGCGCGGAAGAGGTGCCCTGGCTCGTCCGGAGGGAGGCGGAGGAGGATCTCGGAGAGGAGCTCCGGCGCGAGCGAAGCGGTGACGTCGTCCATGAACTCCGGCGGCGGTGGCAGCGGCGCCATGGTGGTCGGCGGAAGCGAGGGTTTGGGTGGGGAATTATAAGGATTGGAGAATAGAGGCACGGGGCACACTGCCTTCTTTGTACTACAAATTTGCTAACCCGTTAGACCAACTTTGACACCTGCCTTGGATGGTGTCCATGATGGACAGTCCATCTGTGCATCATGTGCTCCCTTTGTTTTATATTATAAAACTTTTTAGGATTATTCACATTCACATAGATATGTCTAGATCCATTAACATTTATATGAATATGTATAAATATAGTCAATGTTAAAAGTCTTATAATATGAAACGGATGAAGTATTTATTATGGACACACACCTATTATCGTCGGTACTCGGTAGCTGCTATCAAAATTTGAATTTAAAACTTAAAATTCTTGATTATAGTCAGTTTTCTAGTTTTTCATCCTAATCATTTTAATATAATCTTTTACATGCGTTTGTAATACATGAAAATTTTCTTCATCATTGGTCAGTCATGACCATACCTTGGAGTGGTAATAGGCCAAGGTTTATACGCATTTCGTATCCCATCTCAATCTTTAAATATTCTTTAATCTTAAAAATCTACTAAATTTCAGTCTAACCCTTTTTATCTGGTCCTTATATTTTGTAGGTCAAAAAGTTGGGCTCGTTACCACTTCTATCCATACTACGCTAGGACCCATGTATCCTTAATTGATTTTTTTATACGTACACCCAAACACACCACACTCGCTGACTCGCACCTCCACAAATGCATCCTCTAACACATGCTCAAAGAAATGAAAATCTAAACGGCACATTCCTGGTCTAACTAAATCATATTGAAAGTCCAACTGCATATGCGAGTAATATTGAATCCCGTAGAAAGATCATCAACATGTGCATAATATTCATGAACATAAGATTTAAACCCTCAAGGTATCATGCATCCACGATTTCACCGCCCATGATTCCACCACCACACCACTAGTACTTACCCATCCATCATTGATTTCTATTTGCACACATATACAAATGGTTAAAACCACAAAGGATATCTCTACTACCTTAAAAGTAAAGTTGTTATTCTTTGGTCACCTCCTCCTATTTTGCACCGCCCACGCATGCTTAGTGTACTATGTAGGTAACCACCGGATCAATGTTTTATCACTAATATTCTTACAACATATGGACATGTTAATAGTCTACAAATAATAGGCAGTCATACGATCTTGGATCGACAGACTAGATTAAACTCTAGTACAGGATAAATGTTTGCAACCAATTGGGGTAGAGCTAACTTGACATACGATATTTTACACAATTTTCATTGTATAACTAAGATAGCGTTTAATTATAACAGCATCATCATATTTTTACAACTACTGGCGTTGTAATCTATACCTAATTAAAAAATACATGAGGCTTCCGTAACCTTTTTCGTCTGTCATCGTCTCTCAGTTGGCCCCGCTCCGTTTCTCCCCCCTCCCCCAAGCCTCCATCTCTCTCCCTCTTGGATCTTATTCCGTATTTTTTTTACAAGGATTCCGTTTTCTTAGAAGTCCAATCCATTGCACGCATGCTGCGCACGCCTCCAGCTGCCGCCCGGGCCAAACCCTACACCGCTGACACGTCAATCTGCCTCCCCGTGAGTTTCCTCCAATTGATTGCGGATTCGCATCGATTATGGGTGAAACAAAAAGAGGAGATCGAGTGGATCAAAAACCCTTAACTGGTTTTGGGAGATCGAGAAAGATTCGTCCGAATTTGATGGGGAGGATCGACTTTGGCATTGTACGGGCACAAGGCTGTCGTCCGGAGGTTAAAGACGCTACTAAAGATAGTTGATGTATCACTGGAAGAAAAAACACCTTTACCCATTGCAATGCACGAGTATTTTTTCTAGTAGGAAGAGAAGATAGAGGAAGTTACCGAAAGAAAGTATGATCGGAGGACAGTTCAGATGTTAGTGTACAAGGAGAGAGTGTTGTTCGACGGCCGCGGGAGGCGGTGGTATCACAAGTTCTAGTAGAGAGAGGAGAAGAGGATTGTGATAGGAAGATATTAGTTTAAGACCCAAAATTAATAATTTCATTGTAATTTAGCTACGTACAACAAACTACGTGCCTATAACACCTCACACTTTTACCACTATAGATAAAAGCGCAAGGTTGTGGAATATTATTTAACAAAGTATTGTTTTTTCTAAATAATACCTCACAATTAGAGACCACAATAGACAAAATAATTATAACCACCTTTACTTTGTTCCAGAGTTTTGAGGCCATCTCTAATCCATCTTATACTTGCAAAGAATGGGACCTATTGTTGACAACTTTTTTTTTGGACGAGTCACAAAAGACAATCGACACACCTAAATGTCTTGCGGTAATATGGGATTTCCAACCACCGCGATCTAGAAAAGCCAAATAAAGATGGGTTACCGGCTAGCAGAGCGGATTTAAAGACCAAAATTAGCCTCAAGGCCAGTATAGATCAATATGAGGGTAAACACCCATCTCGTGGGTGAATTGGAAGGTTTACGGGACAAACTTACAAAGGGATTTCGAACTCTCGCAACGATGGCGAACGATTTATGGTACAAATCAACAAAGATGGACGAACTAGGAAAAAAAAAGTAGACGCGATATTAAAAAAAGATTCAATTGGCTAATTGCGTGGAAAATAGATTATGTTGGTTGTTTTTCCAATTGAACTGGCCTTGGCCCTTATAAAGGGGTTCGTCTTGCCTTCTATAGGTCTTCCTCCACCTCAATTTCAGGGTAGAGATCGATTAGAACTCGGAAAATACCTCCCCATGCAAGGAAACTCAAGACTCGGTGAAATTCGACCCGGACTTGGACTCTGCCAATCTGATCGGCCACACGCCGCCGGTCAGACTAGCTCCACACACCGGTCAGACCGGCCTATAAGCGGTGGTCAGACCGGCCACGTGAAGGAAACCGTGCGCCTTCCAAAATTTGGTAATGTTTTCCTATTTCGAATCTAGGTGCCAAATTTGGGGGTTAACATATGCCCCCTTCCTTTTTGTCTATATTTGAGAGCCAAAAAGCGTAGAACACGCGGTTTTAGGGCGATAACCTAATTACCTGCCATATCACCTCCTAAGCATCTTGCCAGACGCTTGGGAAGTATTTCTTCAAATATTTCCCATTGATTGCTCTTTAAAATCATTCTCCTTGCAAAGTTTCAAGAAAATACGCATTCCCTCGAACGATTCCACATATCCGATAAGGACCTTCCCATCTAGGCAACCACTTACCGAAGTCCTTAGATCTATAACCCAAAGGAAAAATCGTCTTCCAAACCAAGTTTCCTACTTGAAATGATTTTTCTCTCACTCTTTTTTTATAGGCTTTGGCTACTCTCTTTTTTTCCTTTTCTATCTCCTCTAAAGCCTTTAGACGTTTATCGGTCACATCATCAAGATTGTCTCCCATCAACGTCCTATATTCTTCAGCCGATAAATCATCTTGCTTGATATATCTAACAGAGCAAGATTTACCTCTACTAGTAAAACGGCTTCTTGCAAATAGATTAACTCAAAAGGAGTAACTTTAGTACCACCATGCTTAGATATTCTATGAGCTCATAACGCTTCAGAGAGTACCTCATGCCATCTCTTTGGATGTCCCTCATTATTTTTCTTGAATAATTTCAACAAAATCTTATTACTCGACTCAACTTGTCCATTAGCCTGAGCATAGTAAGGAGAAGAACTTAACAATTTAATATCATAAGATTCTGCAAAGCTTTTCACTTCCTTAGACATAAAAGAATCTCTTTGATCCGTAGTTAAAGTTTGAGGAATGCCAAACCTATGAATAATATGCTTCAAAATAAAGTCAATTACCTCTGTGTGAGTCATATTCTTGAGTTGCACGGCTTCGGCCCACTTGGTGAAGTAATCTGTTAGAACTAGCACGAACCGATGCCCATTTGGTGATGAATGATGAATTTGACCTATGAAATCCAAAGACCAATCTCGGAACGGCTATGGCTTGATGATAGGATTCAACACTGCAGCGGGTGCTAATTGGACATTGCCGAATTGTTGACAAGCTTCACATCCTCTATTGTACTTAGAACAATCATCAATCATCTTTGGCCAATAGAATCCCGCTCTATTAAGTAACCATTTCATCTTGTTGTAGGATCAAGGAGGTTAACTAGAGGGGGGATGAATAGCGGTTTTAAATTTTTTGTCTGAAACCGAGTTTTGTATGCGGAAGCATAAATCAAAACGGTTTTGCACAATTCAAAACCTAAACAACTAGTCTCAACTAAGTGCACAAAGAAGCCTATGTTGAGGTTTGCAAGCCTAGGATGATTTTAGCACAAATAAACTCTAGTATGTAAACTTGCTCAAAGTAAATTGGCACAAATGTAAATTGCACAAAATAAAGAAGACAAGAGACAAAGTATTTTTCCACCTGATGTTTGGAAGTTTGCCAAAGCCAACTTCACCACTCAAATCACCAAACATCCAAACCTCTCGTCAACAGATGGGCAAGGTGGGAGCCGGTCTCGAAATGGTCTCCCAAGTCTCTATCACTATGGTTGTTCTTCCTCCACTCTGGAGATGGCAAACACCGAGCCACTCACAACCAATTCCAGGCCTTCTCCACAACCTTCTCGGAAAGGTCACTGGGCAACTCATTTGTTGGGTAAAACCTATCGATGACGGGTTTTATTTTTGGCCCGATTGAGATAATTGTTATCCGTGACGGCCAAATGCTTGATACAAATGACTTGTCACATCTATGACCTTTGGTTCGTGACGGGAGCCTTTCCTGATATAAATGAGGGTTTCCGCCCGATTGAGATGACCTATCCCGTGCTAGTGGTTCGTCACCAAGATTTTTTAGAAAAAAATTACTGAATTTTAGAAAATGCATGTACTAGCTAATTGTAGGAGTGATACGTAGTAGCATGGTTGCTACATACTCTAATCCCTAGCATGGTTGTTATTTAGAACTCGACAGCCGCAATTTTGATTCATCACATAGCAACAACGGAGTGACGATGACCGCGAAGGGAGGGGTGGAGACAGTGGAATATAATGAAGGGATTGCTACATATCTTGGCCTTTTTGGCTTAGTTCGTTTCCCCTTTTTCCAACTCATCACTCTCGTTTTCCGCACGCACGTTTTTCAAACTGCTAAACGGTGCGTTTTTTATAAAAAGTTTCTATATAAAAGTTGCTTAAAAAATCATATTAATTTATTTTTGAAAAAAATAGCTAATACTTAATTAATCATGCACTAATGGACTGCTCCGTTTTTCGTGCAGAGGAGTTTGTTCCCAACCATCCAAAACTAACACAGCCTTAGTCTGTTTGGTTATCAGCTCTTAAAGCCGAGTAAAACACTGAACGCTAAATCCCAGAGTAGGGGGAAAATAAAACCAAAGGCTGAAAATAAAAACGGCCTTTGTGTCTTTCTGATTTGGTGCAACATTTGGATTGCACTTAATTTGTGCCCACCCCTACCCATAAGGTTGTGAATAAATATAGGAGATACACGATGCTCTTTTCCGATGCAAATGAATATCACTGTGAATATGCATGTCACTCAACTATGACCCTGTTTGGAGAATTGGCCAGAGTTATTTTGAGAGCTTATTTTTAGCACAAGAAAATAGCCCTCCAATAAAATGGCCCTAAGTTGTTTGGATCCAAGAGTTATTTTGAGAGCTATTTGGCTTTTAATGTATCCTTCCCATGGAGAGAGATAGAGAGAAGACATGTTTTCAGTGGGCCCCATCCGAAATAGCCCCAATTAGCACCCCTTGGGTGGGATAGTTTTTTTAGATGGGTTATTTCCAAATAGCTCTCAAATAGCTCACTCTTTTGAATCTTTTTAGGCTATTTGAGCTATTTAAGGGAGGGCTAAAAAATATCCCTTGAATCCAAACAGGGTCTATGTGGCAAACAAGTAATTTCCCTGATATTTTTATCAGATGGAGGTTGTACCGAAATGAGTATGAAGGCCTGGAACAAAAAAATAAGAGCAGCAATTTTGGAAAGGTGGGAATTCAACGACAGAAGCATGGCTATGGCACATAGGAGGCAGGCCCAGATCTCACTAACAATATTACACCTACTAGAAATATCTCATTTGTTGCAAATCTCTGATGTTAACAAAAACATATAGCAAAAGCATATTCTCTCCGCCTAAAAAAAACCCACTTCTGGGTTTAAATCTGGACATAACCAGAAGTGGATTTTTTTGGAACGGAGGGAGTAGCAAATATCTCATTAATTGGAAATATGATCAAAGCAGTTATCTGCATAAAAATTCCATTTATATTTATCTGGATGGCATGTTTAAAAAATATGCAAAAGCATAGCAACTTGATCTAATGAATAAAGGCTGAACACATGGTAACATGTCCTAGTTATATTTATCTGGATGGCATGTTGCCCTTGATACAAATGGACGGTGCATTAGAAACAGGAGACTAGTTTTGGGTAATAGAGGCGGTACATTATAGAAGAATAGTGCCTTCACATTCCATCAGTGAAGTAGTTGACATGGAACTCTTCAAGCAGTTCAGAAGTAGAGTTATGCTCAAAGAGACGGTGCAATACTCTGCCCATCAAGCATGAACTGCAAGGTTGATGCCACGCTCATCTGAGTCTGGGGCTCAGCTGTTTGCTTGGCATTCTTAACCACATCATTTGAATCGACAATGTCATCTATTACATTGAGGTTACTGTCGAATGCCTCCAACTCATGCAGCCCCAATGCATTTACATCACTAGCTAGCCTCACATCCTGACCACGCTGGTTTTTCTTCTTCTCCACTTCATTCTCTTGTTGCAACTTCTGGTACTTCAGATTGAGTTCATGCACTATGTCAGTCTCATCACCATTGCCCCCATCACCCATGGTAGGGTTACTAGGACCCACACCAAGTAAGCGACGAGTGACAGCTTGAACAGTAGGGCAGCCAAAGAAAAAGAGCTTACCAGCAGGTGAGAGCACAGCAACAGCAACATTGACACCACATAATATGCTGAGTTCGTTAGCCTTCTTGATTACAACCTGGCGGCGCTTGGAGAAGCATACATCACGAGCCTTTCTATTTGCAATGGGCTTGATCTTAACTTTTCCCCTTCTCATGGCTGCTTACCCTTCACTATCACCTAAACAAAAATGTGTTCTCTGTATTTTGTCAAGGGATGGTACAAGAACCTTTATATAGACCGCTATGGAGATGAAAAAGGAAGTGATAAGTCTATATTTTGTAAGAAATTTATTTTGTTAGTCATAAGTATATACAAATTAATAGTTGCCAATGAATCTAGCCAATTTTAACAATTCGACTTCCAAAATTGACGTTTGTACTGATAAAAGGATAGGCTAGAATTGTGCTAACTCTCATTTTAGTCGAACGACTATATTGATCATATTGGTAGGGAGTAATGGACGTCATGACATATTGCTGGCTAGTAACGCCCCTGATTTTACGAGGCGTTAAAACTCTTGTTTAGTAAAAGATTAATTACTTTTTTTTTGCTTTTCCACTGTCATCTCATAAGCTGTGTCAAATAATCTCATGTTATGCAGTTCATCCCTCCAAAAAAGCAAACTCCATAAACTCGAGTCCAATCCATGTTTCAAAAACCCAAATATTCAAATCCCTTCTAAATTAATTTAAATATTACCTCCCTCTAATCCAAGTTACAAAATACAAAAATAAACCCAAATCCCAAAATCAAGTTCCAGACCAAACACCATAATAAAAAGTACAGTTCACATTTTATGTTGAAAGTTCATTTAAATTTTCCATGGAATTCCCTCATTGTATCCGTCTTAATTCAATATCTCGTATCCCTTTCCATGACTTCTAATCTCAATATTTGAATTAAAGTGCAGGTATAAATGCCGCACCACAAAGTTACTCTAAAATTTCACCCTTTAATTTCATTCCTTAAAATTGGAAGAATCATCAAGAGCCTACTGCAATTTAAAAAATCACCAAGTAGTAACTCCTACCCCATCTTAACTGCCATCTTAGCAAACCTTTTGCATCATGTCCTATTGGCAGGAAAATGTTTTTGATAAGGACGGAATATATGGATTATTGGAGCATCATCGATCTCTTGCACTAAAAAATGCTCAAGGCTTGCTGTTTTCGTTTCCATTACATGAATAAATGAAAGTCATGCAGTCCTTCAAACCTATTTGTTCTGTCGAATTTTTTTCTGCTTGTTTCCATTTCTAAAATACTTGTGGACTATGATACCTGTTTCGGTTGTAGACTAGTACTGAGTACTGACTACGGAGTACTAAGGCTTTTGTCTGATCACTACCGTGCTCTATTATATCCCACAAAAATTCTATGTGCTGATCTGTTTTCAAATAGCCCTATTGGTTTGCAAAAATATGGTTATATAATTGTTAGCTATTTATTTTAAAGCTTCATACTTTCATAAACTTTTATTGTAGCTTCATATCTACATTTATAGTTAGATCTTTATTTCAGGTTAACTATTTGTTTAAGTTTAGATTCAAAATTACAGCTAATGTCTCCAATGGCGAAAAAACATAATATCCACACTATTTTCTTGTAACTATTAATCAAGGATTAAATTTCTGGGATGTTAAAATCCCTTAAAAACTTGATGTACATAAAAGGCACTGACAAGGTAGTCACCTTCTGACAGGTTGAAACTACGGAGTTTAAAAATCAAGATTTTGTTTGTCGAAACTTGTGCAATGAAGAAAGGTTATATCTTCCATCAAATAAAAAAAGAAGGGTTATATCTCTCTGGACTATACATGCCATTTATTGATCCAATTCAGAATTTGGGAGGAATATATAAATCCATCCTAAAAGAAGGCCACACAGCAGGAAAAACTGAAGCCGTCCCATACTCAGAGTTGGATTCAAAAACTGATAACTTGTAATACATCCATGCTGTTCAGAAATTTCCATAGACATCACTTATGTTATTATCCAACTATGTTAACTGATTAAGCAAAAGCATACACAACTCTGTCCAGAAAGAAGCAGCCCAGTAGCAGCACGGGCCGAACGAAACACTCAGCCAGCCAAAACGAAGAAACCACATCAGAGGTAAATAGCATACAAGGGCAAGACCACTAAGTTCAGAGAACACTAATAAAGTTAGGAGAAATTGATAAAATAGAATTCAGAGAAAGAAATTCTGATACCTGAGCCTTCATGGCCTCATCAGCGTGTTGATGCTTATTCCGATAGTTGGCCCATTCCTGTAAGGCTGGAATCAAAGCAAACATCACCGGAGCCATCATGGGCGTCTTGATGCTCAATATAATCACAGAAACCACATTACCCAAAGCGCAAACCATGCTCTCAAAACGAACAATAAAGAATAGGGAGCCAGCTATTCAGCTTAGCACGACTTGCTGATCTCTGAATGGAAGCAACATAAGTCAACATAATTTTAGTTTCATGTACCTGAGCTCAACATAAAACAAACAGTAACTGAAATGTGCCAGACATGTTAGACTGCTTACAGTTCATGGTCGGTAGGATGAATTTGACACAACAACCACATTTGAACATCAGACTTGGCATTGTTCGTACTTGTACTGCCCAACAAAAAATAAACAGCTTAGTAGTAGTAGTAGTTCTGGAAGAAGTCAGTGGCAGCAGATTCAAGAGTCAAGACAATGGATTTGTCCATTTTGCAACAAGTTACTCTTGAGCATGACATCAAAGATCAGTGAGTCCTTGCTAGCGATAACAATGTGCCACGATCTGAAAAGACACCAAGCAGGCAAGTGAACAACTCATAACCAACTGTTTCCAGCTCAAAGTTTACAATTTAACGAGCTATGCACTTAGAACTAACTAGTTTCAAAGGTTGTAAAATTGGGTTTGAGATGTGAGCTTCAGCTATGCTAGAGAGCAACATAATACTTTGTAAAGAAAACCTGAAACGATACGATAGGATAATATTATATCAAGAAGGTTCTTTAAATATTTAGCAATATCCATTTTAGCGTAGTAGCCACTTCATGTTTTATCAATTACATCAGCTATTCCATGAATCAACTGAGCCTGAGAAGTTAGCTTCAGCTATGCCAGATAATTAACAGAAACCTTTGTAGCAGCTAACAGATACCAGATGCATGGTCATGGTTATTTCACAAGTCAAATCTCAATAATAAAATTTAGGTTCTTATTTCCAATGCCATATATTCAGTATTCTCTAGCATACACAAAACAGCCTTTGTCAATCCATATAACAAATGTTGCAGTTATATTATGACTAATAAGATATATAGAAGCTGTAAAGAAAATGCATACAGCAGATAAGCAAAGTCTTAGTACAATACCAGGAGTGTAGAAGCTCATGTAGGGTAAGATGCTAAAGTAGACCTCAGGCTCTGCAACCTTCTTCACCCTCCTTGACTTGAGCTCGATCGTGAACAAGCCAACACCTGTGCTCACGAATATGGCACCCATACCCTCCCCAGAGCCAACCACAAATGCTTCATCACTGAGATTGGCAACAGGTATCATTTTGTCCAGCTTGATCACCCTGCATTGTACCCATTCTGCTGCCCCTTCTGAATTCACCTTCCGTGACCACACATAAAGGCTGGAATCCTCAATGCAGGCAAAACCCAGTGAACCGTTCTCCATCTCCATGAGGACAATGCCATACACGTCTGGCGACGGCGAGTCAATTTCAGATAAGCAGTGCATGCCCAGTTGTACTTGATGATGGCATTATCCTCCCGAAGTGTGAAGTAGATTTCATCTCCGACAAGGGCAACTCGCCTAGGCATGACATAAGGTACGCGGTAGAATTCACCTCTACTCTGTGCATCTCGCCATCGCTGTTCCCAGGAATAAAGACCATCATCAAGAACTACCGGGGTGCTCCACGCCCCGGTCTCCGATGAGTACACGCTCGCCACGGGACAGAACACAGCGCCGGAGTAGATCAGCCACGGGATGCCGGGCTCTGGCACGCGGTGCTGTTCGCCGGTGACGGGGTCCCAGACAATGAGATACCAATCATCGTCCGAAGCGTGGAGGAGGGCGCGGCCATGGCGGCAATCGAGGGCCCGGCGAAAGGTGGGATCGGGCGAGAGGGGCACTGCGGTGGTGCGGGCGAGGTGGGGGGCGGAGGCTCCCTGTAGAACTTGGCGGCTGTAAAGGAGGCCGAGCTAGGGAGGGGATCGGTGGAAGGCGCGGTAGCGGCGGAGGAAGCCGGGGTCGCAGATGGCGCGGAGCCATTCCTTGCAGACTAGGGCAGCGCGGAAGAGTTGCTCGGGCTCGTCCGGCGGGAGGCGGAGGAGGATCTCGGAGAGGAGCTCCGGCGCGAGCGAGGCGGTGAGGTCGTCCATGACCTCCGGCGTCGGTGGCGGCAGCGCCATGGTGCGCCCGTGGTCGGCGGAGCGGGGGCAGGCGCGCCGCGCGACGCGAGAGGGTTTGGGTGGGGATTGGGACAGAGAGAGTGAGAGACCAAGAATGGGCAAGGGGGGACCGACCGCACGCCCGCACCCGCGCTGCCTTCTACCCGGTCCGGTTCGACCCTATCCTATACTACAAATTTGGGTTTGCGAACCTTCGATTTTGAGTAAACAAGGCAATATTCGTTTCTGTTGAATTTTGATCTGCTTTAAGATCTGCATTGGATGGTGGGCCTGCATCATGGACTGTAATGTGACACTCCATCCACAAAAGTTACATATATTACTTTTGACACCAAGACTAAGGAGAAATTAAATTATCTTAGGTGTTACAAAATCAAGTAGTAAATGTAAACATGCAACCAATGAGTATTTCGAGGACTCCTTAGGATCTAATAAAAACATTTAATTTATCTCTTCATTTAAGTATTGAATGCATAAAGATTACAAATAGGAATAACTTATTTGGAAAAACTCAAATATGAAATAGGTGTAGCTGTTGTGGATGGAGGGAGTAGTTTTATTCTCAAAATAAGTAGTCTGCAAAACAATGTGAAGATGATATTTATCATGGTATTTGACGATGTGTTTGGCACGACAAGAAACATTTTAGCATAGCAACCCATGAGATGGCCCACTACCTAGTACCATAGTGAGAAAGGTGTAAGACTGTAGCTCGTGCACATTTTTTTTTTTGCATGTCAGAAATAACCTCCAACAGACGACGCAAACGGAGGAGGCATTTTGCGTATGAGGAGAGAGGGAACACAAAATTGCGTCGTCTCTCTCCAAGATGCAATCGTCTGCACGGCGTGGTGGTGGGCCCGAAGATTCGCGTAGGGGCGTGGTGGCCAGCGGACGATGACATCGAGGCGAGCCCACGGCTGGCGTTTCCAGGCATGTCCGCGACGGGGCGAGGAGGGCTGACGACGGATCCTCGTCGGGGCGCGGCGGCGCGGCGCGGTGAGCCTGCGGACGGTGCTTCCACGGTGGATCCATGTCGGCGAGGCGTCCACGTCGACGAGGCGAGGAGGATCCGCGTCGGTGCGAGGCGCGGCGGCGAGGCGAGGCAGATCTGTGTCGGTGCGAGGCGCGGCGGATGCGCGTCGACGTGCGTCAGGGCGAGGCAGCTCGTCGGGCACGGCGGGTGCGAGGAGGAAGACGGAGGATTTGCGTTCGTTTGTTGGAGTTGGCTTTGTTTTGGGTGCCCACCTTTTTCTTTCAACGTGAGGCATACCAGGTATAGGTCTCCTATTTTACATCATATTGTTGGAGACAGTCTAATAGTCGGTGAGGCACCCTGCTACTAGTTCCATTGAGAAAGAAGACGTGATAGGTGCTAGCCGATGAGGCAACAAAATGTTTTGTACGGTGTCAACGATATCCAGTGGATTGTGTTAAGACGACCACTTAATCTAAAGCGGGGTGTGGCAATATAGCCATAGCTTCTCGCAGTGTTAGTGGTAGGGATTCTTTTTTTTTTTACTTGATGTAGGGTGACTAGGAGCACCTAATTTGTGGGCATCGTTTTTATTTTGTTGCACGTACAAATCAAAATGATGTTTTATAATGATTGATTAAAAATTGAGTGGATATGAGTTGATAGGCAAAAAAAAAATATGTTAGGGTTTAGCTAGTTCCGTGATCAGTGTCGGATGGTTAACTGGTTATATCGTTTGTAAATATTACAGTTCCTTAAAACTCCTCTCTATTTTCTGTTGTTCCTTTCACTAGTACAAGTACAGATCCTTCCATCTGTGATGGCCCATAACAAGACTGGAATTTACGGGCCGTCACAAGGAAGTAATCTCAATCGGGCCGGAGTTTCGCCCGATTGAGATATGGTCGCACAACCATGATATATCGGCGTAAAACTAAAACCCGTCACGGATGACACTTATCCGTGACGGGTTATAGTTGAGGCCCGATTGAGATGAGGGTTCCATATCTCAATCGGGCCCTAAAAAAAGCCCATCACAGATGAGGGTCATCTGTGACGGGCTCCAACTAGAGGCCCGATTGAGATAAGTTTATTGCCCGTCACAGATGACACTCTTTTTTGACGGCCTTTTATTAAGGCCCAATAGTGATTACTTGTATGCCCGTCACGGTTGATTGTTTTAGGGCCGTTACAGATATTTGTTGCACAGTATAAATACCCCCCACCACCTAGTGTAACTGTATCCCACTGTTCACTATTTTGGTGGGAGGCTGTAGGAGGCGATTTTTTGTCCTTTTTCCAAGGAAAACAGAAATTAAATTCCCAAAAGCGATCAAAATGGATCAATCAAGTGAGTAATATAAATCATTAATTGAGCAATTTCATCACATCTTACTTTTGCAATACTGATCTTATAATATGTGCCTCTAATTTGTTTTTTTATTTTGTAGCAATTGATCGAAGTTGGATGTATGCCAAAAATTTGAAACGTCATTCTACGGAGTACCGAAAGGGCGTAATAAATTTTATGAACGCCGCAGAGGAGGATCGGATAAGAAGAAACAGTGATTACATGTGTTGTCCATGTGCAGATTGCAAGAACGAGAATATATTTGATAGCGGAGAGGACGTACACGGTCATCTGATACAACGAGGATTCATGGAGGGCTATACATGTTGGGTGAAGCATGGAGAGCAAGAATCAGGAAGTGGAGCAGCAGCAGACAGAAGTGGTGCGCATAATCAGGAAGATGAAAATGAGCATGACATGTTTATACCTTCTCCATTGGACGGTGAAATGGTTGATGTGGATCACGATCTGCTGCAAGACATGTTACGTGACGTTGAGGACCCAGCCCAGAATGAGAGAGATGGAATGAAATTCAGCAGGTTGGTAAGTGATTCCGAGACGCCTTTGTACGCTGGATGCAAAGCAAAACACACTAAGTTGTCAGTTACCTTGGACCTAATGAAGCTGAAGGCAAGTAGTAGATGGACAGACAAGAGTTTCACAGATCTTTTAGGAATTTTGAAGGCTATGCTTCCTGTTGAGAACACATTGCCCGAGATGACATACGAAGCAAAGCAGGTTCTGTGTCCACTGGGGTTAGAGGTCCGTAGAATTCACGACGATCTGACATATGTCAAGAAACCAATCCGTATTTTGGAGACAGATGAGAGAAGAACCAGGAATCGAGTTATCCGTTTCTGTAAGGTTCAATGGACTAATCACTCGGAAGAAGAAGCTACTTGGGAACGAGAAGATGAATTAAAGTCCACTCATCCGCATCTTTTCGCCAGTTCTTCCGAATCTCGAGGACGAGATTCTGTTTAGGGGGGTAGGTTTGTCACACCCTAAAAATCCTAAATATATAAATTGTTGTTTAATTGGAATTATTAGAAATGATTTTAAAAGCCTAGAAGAAAAGATCTAATTTGAAATAATAAATTCCAATATAAAATTGGGCTAGATAAAATTTTATTAAATACTTTGCTTGATTCTATAATTCCTAGATTTTTGTGGGATTTATTTGAGCCAAGGAAGTATTTTTAATAAATGAAATTGCATTTCAGGAATAATTTAAATTGAAAAAGTTTTAAAAATCTCCTTTTGGCTTTGGGCCGAAAGTCGGCCCAAAACCCTCTCTCTCTCTCTCCGGCCCAGTCGGCCCAGTCAGCCGAGCTGCCGCTCGCGCGCGCGTCCGCTCGCTGACAGGTGGGTCCCGCCTGTCGGACTCGTCGTCTTCGTCGCGCCGCTGCCGCGCCGAAACCCTAGCCGAGCCGCGCCGCCGTCGCCTTTTCAATTCGGCCGTGCCTTTCCTTCTCCGGTGAAATTGATAGAGGGGAAATGATCCCCGAGATCTCCTCTACCTTTTCCCTTTTGGAATCTATCGCTAATTCGGTTTGGAAATCATTGGATTTGATCTCGAATCGGATTCGATTTTCTTCTCCAAACCCTAAATTTTCCTTCGCGTCGCCGGTCACCGTGGGCCTTCGTCGCCGCCCCCTAGCCCCTTTAAAAGGACCCCCAAGCCCTCCGTTACCCGCCGCCACCCTCGCCTTCGTCTCTCGTCGCCGGTAGAGCCCTAGCGCCGTGCAGCCGTGCGCCGCCGTCGCCGCCGTTCGTCCAGCCGTGCGCCGCCGTCGCTCCGGTCGTCGTCGTCACTCGGGAAAGCCACCGTCGTGATCACCAAGCCGTCGCCGATCTCGTCAGCCCCTCCGTCGCCGTCGTAGGTCGTCGTCAAGCCGAAGATCGCCGCCGCTTCTTCCTTGACGCCGTCGCCGTCCGTTGATCTTCCGCCGTTGTTTTGGTCACCGGTGAGTTCGCCGCGTCGGCCGCAACCCGTAGGTGCTCTCCGTTTGCGCCGCCGCGTCGTCGTTCGCCGGCGAGCTTGCGCCGTCCGAGCCGTCGCCTGGTGATGACGTCACCGCTGACGTCATCATTGCTGTCCGCCGTAGACCGTTAGATCTCGGCCGTCCATTTTGGATAGGGTTAGATCTCGGCCGCCCAATCCGTAGACCGTCGCCGTGCACCCGGTCCACCGTGAACCCGAGCCGATGACGCAATAATCCTCTTTTTCTTTTCAAAAATAATTCATTATTGCGTCATAATTCAATTAAAATCTATATAAATGATTTAATCCGATTTAATCTTTAAAAATTCATAACTAATTCATCTTAGCTCGGATTCAGTTGGTTCAAGTCTCTAAATTTTTCTAAAATTGAGATCTACATGTTAAAAATATCCATATGTACTATTCATACTTGTTTATGTGCTGTTTTGGTGATTTTGCTCTTTTCTGTTTAGATTCCGACGTTCCCGGAGAGTCCGATTTTGCAGGAGAATGGTTGGGCCTATGCAACAGGGTATGTTGTATAGCGTTGGATTAATACTGCTTAATTAATACTTTACTGTTTTATTGAATTCTGAAATATTTATTAAATGTTATTTATGCAAATGAGACTATATTATGCCATCCTTTGTTATCCTATGCACTTGTATATTTGCTGCGTGGCTTGCTGAGTATGTCATATACTCACCTTGCAATCATTCATCAGAGGAGTAGTTCTTCAGTGATGCTGATGGTGTGGAGAATTAGGTGTAGCCTTGGTCAAGCTGCCTATGGAGTGGAGTCGTCTGCGCTGTTGTCGCGGCTGGTTCTCCAAGATCTTAACTTCGGCTTCACAGCTGGCTTCACTGCTTCCTCCACTTCGCTAGCAGACCCTGCGGTCTTCCGGAGCTTCGGCAAACAATTGGCGACATCTTTTTCTTCGCAAAACTAACCATCTAGTACTAGTTGAAATCCGAAGAAGGAAGAAAGGAGTAAACATTTCGCAAGTAGCATTGGGGAAAGGAGGAAAAGGAACTTTCGCAAATAGTTTCATTTATAAAATATGTTCTTAGGTTTTATCCACTTGGCTTAACCTACAGTCGAGATGGCTCTGATACCAGCTTGTCGCGACCGAGAAAATTGCCTTTTCCCGAACGCTAGTGTATTAATCCCCGTCCCAGGAAAAGCCGGGGTACACCACACAAACATGATACAAACGGCACATCTTTATTATATCGATAATATTTACATTATTACAAAGGCACTCCAGGCCTGACAATCAAAAATAAACAGCAGCGGACTAGCGGGCCTACGGCTCCATCTTCACAGGCGCTCAACTGGGGTATAAGCCAGGAATCCACCTAAGACTTCTTCTCCAAAGTTTCTCTTACTGAAAGGGGGGAAAGATAGAGCAAGAATGAGTACAACCACAGTACTCAGCAAGTCACACCGGGAGATGCATGATTAATGCAAGGGAGTACAAGGGGTAATAATATATGGGATTAGGTTTTGAAGTAAACAGCATTTAAAAGTCACTTAGTTGCCCAAAGCTATTTTAGAAAGACGATCCTAGAGCTACACAGTATTATTAATCAAGGCCGTGGACCCACACGAACCTGCCTTAACCCAAGGCCTATGATGATTCAGACCGAACTGGCAACCCGACCTGGGTCCCAGCTCGTCCCAAGCCAACCCAGGCCAACCATTCCATATTTTAGTTGTTAAGCAAATTTTAAGAATTAAACCACTAACTTGGGTACATTGCTAGGCTTGCCCATATCCAAGGGCACGGCTATTTGAATAGATTTACTCTGATCAGAGGTGTACATCTTTACCCACAAGACACATCTTTACTCCGCATTCCATGGCCTTGGAACCCGTCGTAAACATGTGACATAACCCTTCACCCATCCTAGCCGTGAACAAAAGTACCGACCCAACCCTGCCTACGGCTGGTATCCCGGGACAGGCAGGCCAGGATTGAGCCCCTAGCAACAGGATCTAGACCGGGTGCGCCACACACATAGGGGTGAGACCACCCGCGTACTAGTCCAGTGCCATGGCATCTCGACTAACGGGCACCGACCCGTGTAGTCTTCATTTGCCTAGACATCTCGATTACCGAGCCGCAGCTCGTGTAGCCTTCATTTGCCTCAGAGATATCCATCGTCGCAACGACTTCATCCATCTCTATCCGTGTCCTTTTGTTTAGGACTAGACTGAGCACCGAGTTAAGCCTTACCCATTAGACATGTGGTTAGTACGGTAGTGCTTTGCAGCAGAGGCCCGAGCTTAATCCTTATAGTGCCCGAGGTACGACTAACAAAACCCAACCACGCACCTCAAGCCCAGCCTAAAACCATTTTAGGGGTTTTGAATAGAGGGGGAGGTGTGTGTCCAATTCCAACATAAGCCAACCATTCCATACTGTCCAAATGATATGAGAATTCCCAAAGTCTAAAGTTAGAAAACCACCTAATGTTGCCTAATTAATCAGCGAAGCATCTACCTAAATTCATACTAGTGGAACCATGAATAGGGTACCCACTAGTTGGGGTTTTGTTTATCCTAGGGTGAACAAGGTAATAATAACAATAACAACAATAATAAGG
Source organism: Oryza meridionalis (assembly GCA_000338895.3). Taxonomy (NCBI): domain Eukaryota; kingdom Viridiplantae; phylum Streptophyta; class Magnoliopsida; order Poales; family Poaceae; genus Oryza; species Oryza meridionalis. The sequence goes on along the minus strand of CM002531.2, from coordinate 12,121,224 downwards.
TCATGACAAAGGTAAATAGGCATGGCTAAATAAAACAGTGATAACGCGGGAATTTAAATAAAGCGATAATGCATTAATTTAAATCAAAATAATTTTATAAACTGGGATTCAATATGCTCAAGGATGATGTGACTTGCCTTGCTCAGAGAGAACGGCCTTCCGAACCTTCGGCGACGACCGCAAACCACGCTTCGAGAATCTCTGGAACGACAGAAGCTACGCGAAGCACACAAGCAAAGCTACAAGCCTATAAAGAAGCAATAACAATACATAAAAAGAAAGCACACGGTTCTTTAGGTTATAAGAAACATTAGGAGACTTGAACGGGTCGATTCGGGGTTCGTATGACCAAGATATGATCATCCGAAGTTTAATGCTGTTACATGGAGATTTACGGATTATTGTGATTAGGTTTTGCAATTATAAAACATGTGTAAGCACTAGCCTGGAAAAGATAGGAAGACTGCGCTGTTGACATGTGGACCCCACATGTCAACCTAAGGGACCACCGTAGACCGAGTACACAGAGACGGTCCACGGGTCGACGGAAGCAGATCCTGTGTGTCAACCGAGGCAAGCGGTCGACAAAAGGACTCCACTAGACACCACACGGGCTGCACACGTGGAAACCACGCGGCTACCAAGTGGGCACACTAACATGGACACTACACGCACAAGCGAACGACTACCGACACCAGTACACGGGTACCGGGGTCGACAACCGCACAACGGGCACGGGCGACACCGAGAGGACTAGGACGGGGCAGCGAGAGGACGGACCCTTACCACCACGCGACGAGGCGTGGGAACGACAAAGACGAACGAGCGCGGCGGAGACGGCTTGGAGACGACGGAGGCGAACGGCGAGGGAGCGACTTCGGCGGCGATCCTTGGACGAAGGCGAGATGCGGCCGGCGCAACGCTTGGCGACGCGGAGGCGAGGACGAAGACGACGGGGCTGCAGCAGCTCGCTTGACGAACCACGGGCGGCGAACGTGATCGGCTTGACGGAGTGATGTGACCATGGCTACTATAGATACAACCGTCGTTCACATCAAGATCAAGCCATCCAAGTTCTGCAATCCAGTTCGGCCACCTGCTACAGTGTCGACTTCAAACGGCCGCCAAATCTACATACCTGCTCTGTTTTGGGCCCGTGAGTACTTGATGGAAAGCTCTCGGAGTCCTCATTCCAATGAATCCAGCCTCATTGCCAAACTCCTTCTCAGTCGGCAGCAACTGAAGAAACAAGGTGCTGCGACACCTGTAATGGGCCTATGGGCTTGTAACTTCGTATGGGACCCTGGCCCATGTGGGGCCCATGTGGGGTGCGCCCCAATCTGGTGGAGCACGACCCTTGGACCCTCTTGGTCGTCCTCCCACCCCTATAAATAGATAGGTACCCCTTCAGGGTTTCTTGGGTTCTGTTAGATTAAAGATTAGCCATTGCTACTTGCTTGCAGCGCGCGTGTCGGCTAGACCGTCCGTCTGCTTGTTCTTCGGAACCCCAACTTATCATTTGTATTAAATTCCTATTTGCAATATTAGATTGCTTTTATCTTGTTCTTGCTTGTTTCTTCGATTTGCTTGCAGGAATAGGGTTGATCTGCACCGGCAAGATCAATCGCTAAGGCGCAACACAACGTCTCGTATGGTTGTAGTCGGATCGTCAACGTTTCATCCAAATCGTAGTTATCACAACTCACCGAAAGATCGGGCCAACAACAGCCTTGAGTGTCGAGAGGAACTCAGGGTTCATCACGGAGGGACGAACGCCACGACGAGCGAAACCGGGAACGACGAGAGGACGACGACAACGACGACCGGGGCCGGTGAGGAGGCGACGTGGGCAGCCGGCAGCGGCTGCACGGAGACGAGGACGGCGTGGAACACGCCGGTGCGATGCCGACGACGGAGGCGGCGCCGCGAGACGACGAGCCGGCGAGGATGAACGGTGAAGACGACGACGGACACCGGCGGTGTTCGGGTGGAGGGGAGGCGAGGCCGAGGGCGACCTTGCCGCTGCGATGCCGGAGGTGGAGATGGCGACGTCGGCCGGTGCACGGGCACGGCGGAAGGGGCTGCCGAAGGCGACGTCGACGAGGAGAAAGGAGAGGCCGGCGCGGCGGTGGCGGTGTTCCGGCGAAACCGAGGAGCAGCCGGAGGAGAGGACGACGCTGCGACGTCGACGGAGGAGACGGCGACGTCGGTCGGCGTACCGGCAATGAACAGCAGCCGGCCGGAGACGGCGTAGTGGCGGCGACGCCACTGGACGCCGGCGGGGGCGCGTCTTCGGTGATTTCCCCACGAATCGGAGGCGGCGCCGGGGAAGAGGAGGCGGCTGCGACGCCGGGGAAGGCGACGGCACGGCCGGCCGGCGTGCTGAGGCAGCGGCAGGGGCGGCTGGAGGTCGGCCGGCGGCATGGGAGAGAGAGGAAGGAGGCGGGGAGAGGTGGTGAGGCCACGGGAGAATGCGGGAGGGGGCTAAAACGATGGAACGGAGGATGGGGATCCCATTTTATAGGGGAGGAGAGGGAGCCGGCCACGGGAGAGGCGGGGATAGGCGACGGAATTTGTGGCCGGCGGCCATGGAAGGTGGCCGGGGTTGGCGCGTCCGTTCTTGGCGATTGGGGGCACGATTCAAGGGGGAAATTGGGGGGAATTGAAGAGGAATCAATGGGGATTAAAACCCCCCAATTAATTAGGAAAGAGCCGGCTTGATTGGGGTGGATTTGGAGGAGGAACGGCGCTAGGTTTGCACGGGAGAGAGAAGAGGCCGTGCGGGAGGAGGAAGATGACCGGCGCGTGGGCCCCACGCGGCCAGGCGCGCGGTCAGCGCACGCACGTGCGCGGCATGGGCGGGAGGGCGCCGCTCGGCTTGGGCCCGGAGGCGGCCTAGGAGGAGAGGAGGGAGAGGCAGGCCCGGGAGAGAGAGGGGAGGGGAGGGAGCAGGGCCGGGAGGGGGAGGGAAGAGGTGGGCCGGGAGGAGGAGGAGAGGCCCGGGAGAGGAGGGAAAGAGAGGGAGGAGAGGGAGACTTTGGGCTGGGCTTGGCCCAAAGGAGGAAGGAGGATTATTTTTAAGTTTTTCTTTTTAATAAACTTTGATCATAGTTATTGTTGCTTAATAAATATTTCCGGTGCTCTGAAAATTCAAGTAAAATTTGAGGGCTCATTTTAGACCAAGGAGATTTTAACAAAAATTCTCCGGGCCACATTCGAAATTTTCTTGTACGTATTTTAGTGTTTGCCAATTTCTTTTCGAATTTTAATTAATTCTATTATTCCTTTTAGAAAATGATTTTTATTTCGGGATGAATTTATCAGGACATGACAGCTGTTTATCTTTATTTTCAGCTGCTTAGATCTTTATTGATTGAGAGGAACTATCTACCTCTGTAATGACATTTCATTCGCTTATTAATTAGAGTAATAATTGTACTCTATTATCAATTTGTTATTGTGTGCCTCGGCTGATTCCTAGATGAGGGTTTACACACATGTAAGCGTTTGGAATTTTGGATAGAAATTCCGGGCGTGACAATTAATGACTACCCTGCACTCGGTAATCTTTCCGGACAAACTATAAAAGGAAAGAAGGCATGCTTCGATTGCAAGGAAGATACACGAAGCCGGTGGCTGAAGAAATCACGAAAGATGGTATACATGGGTCACCGGAGGTGGCTCCCGCTACGTCACGCATTTAGAAGAAAGAAGAAAATTTTTAATGGTAAGAGAGAACTTTAGCCTGCTCCCAAAGATTTGTCCGGAGATGAGGTCCACAATATGGTCAAGGACATAAGGAATGAGTTTGGGAAGAAAAGAAAACGTAGCAAGACAAAGGAGAAGGGTATGTGGAAGAAAAAATCCATATTTTGGCGGCTACCTTACTGGAAAGATCTTGATGTCCGTCATTGCATTGATCTCATGCATGTAGAAAAGAATGTGTGTGAGAGTATGGTTGGCCTGATGCTGAATATTCCCGGGAAGACAAAGGACGGGTTGAACGCGCGCCTTGATCTACAGGACATGAATATTCACAGTGAACTCCAGCCCATACGAGATGCAGAGACAGGCAAAGTCTACCTCCCTCCAGCCTGCCACACACTGTCGAAGGTTGAGAAGATCGCAATGTTATCATGCTTGAAGGATATTAAAGTTCCATCGGACTATTCAGCGAGGATAAGTAAGTCTGTTAAATTGGACGATCTAAAACTTGTTGGAATGAAGTCTCACGATTGCCACATGCTAATCACACAAATCTTGCCAGTTGCTATCAGAGGCATTCTACCACTGAAAGTGCGTCACACGATCCAACGTCTGTGCGCCTTCTTCAATGCAATTGGACAAAAGGTTATAGATCCAGAAGATCTAGATGGGCTGCAGACCGATATTGTGAATACCCTCTGTCACCTGAAGATGTTTTTCCCACTGTCTTTCTTTGATATAATGGTTCATCTCCCTGTTCATCTGGTGAAGCAAACAAAACTATGTGGCCCGGCTTTTCTAAGGGAAATGTGGCCGTTTGAAAGGTACATGGGAGTTCTGAAGTCGTACGTTCATAACAGAGCTAAATCCGAGGGGAGCATCATTGAAGGTTATACGACCGAGGAGGCTATTGAGTTCTGTGTCAATTACATGCCCGATGCCGATCCTATCGGAGTTCCAGCGTCTCGTCACGAGGGAAGGTTGTCAGGTGTTGGCACAATCGGAAGGAAAAGAATTAGGCCCGATCAAGCGTCGTACGCGCAGGCTCATTACGCTGTGCTCCAACATATGGCAGAAGTTGGCCCATACTTTGAGGAGCACTTAGCGAAAATCCGAGATGAGAACTTGGGGCGATCTGATGCATGGATTAACAGAGAATATAATTCTCGGTTCAACGAATGGTTCAAGAATCGTGTGACAATGTCCACGGATGTCCCAAATGAGGCAGTACAGTTGTTGGGTATGGGACCGTCTTGGACCATAGACACATGGCAAGGATACGATATAAATGGATACACATTTTACACCGTCAAACAAGATGACAAAAGCACAGTGCAAAACAGCGGCGTCCGTACAGATGCATTCCAGGATCAAGTTGGGTCAGACACATACTACGGCCGCATTGAGGAGATCTGGGAGCTAAACTACGTCAAGTTCAAGGTTCTTTTGTTCCGCTGCCGTTGGGTGAATCTACGCACTGGTGTCAAAGCCGACAAGGAAGGTTTCACTTTAGTAGATCTATCTAAGGTGGGATACGCCGATGAACCATTTGTGCTTGCGAAACAGGTTGAGCAGATATTCTACATAAAAGACCCTTCAAACAAGAAGATGCACATTGTGAGGGATGGAAAGCGCCGAATTGTAGGGAGTTGACAACGTCGTCGATGAAGAAGAATACAACTATAATCTTCATGTAAGACCTCACATTGACCTTGACGATGATCCCCAAGAGCCTGTAGCATATGCTCATTCAGATCATACGGAAGGCATAACCTTGTGATTGATGCATTTGTACTTATTCCTGTATTGTTAGTACTGTACATCTATTACTGTACCAATGGCCCATTTACCAGCAAAAGTTTTACAACATTATTTTATTTAATCTTGCTGCAATGTAATAAACTTAGCATGTTGATTTTATAACTCTCTTTTAATTTATTTCTTTTGAAACCTGCTATTCAAAAGTGCAAAACCGGTGATCCTATTTCTAACCGTTTTAACTTATCTTGAAAGATCGGTTTGCTCTATTTAGTTACCTTTCACTTTGAATTTTCTAAGTTTATTCAAATTAACCCAAAAACTTGTGCTATTAATTGGATAAATGTCTTAACTTCCTCCTTTCACTTGTCTTTAGATGCCGCGCTACAAGCCTGAGTACTTGTTTGGTACTGAAGGATTTGTCCAGGAGTTGCGTACGATGTCCTTTGCCATAGGATTTGGGACTGCCCCTTTGTATGCCCAGATTCCTCATGATCGTGATGAAGAGAAGTGCCGTGTCAAAGTCACCTTGAACAGTAATCGTGAAGCTATCCCATCGGTGATGTTCGAGGCTGGAGGGGGAAACTATATTCATGCATGTCAGGATGTGGCAAGGATTGCCATAGGAGAGCTCCGCGATCGCTACAGTGATCAGTTGGCCAACACTGAGTATCACTACCATCCTCGCCAACCCCAGGGAAGTGACCGTGGCAGCTACCTTGAACCTGCAGGGATTGAGAATGATGCTGTGGGCCATGGATGAGACCCGCGCGGAGATTGTGTTAGCAGCTCAAGATCGTGAAGACTGGAATCGTGGTAAGATTTGCAAGCTGGAGGACAAGGTGGATCATTTGGAGAAGGAGCTAGCCGCACTGAAGGGAGAAGCACCACCACGAAAAGCCAGGGTTCGTCTTACCGCAAGAAAGAGAGCTCTTTTCGTCCCTCGCTACCAGTTGGCGCCAAAGGTTCGTGTGGTGGAAAAAGAAGGTACCCCGGCCCCAGCGGATCCTCCGGTCGTCAACGTGAGTGATGATGAAGGAGAAGAATCGAAGCGCACCCATTCAAAGGTAGAGTGGGGAGCTACTCAAGATGATGGAGATGAGCCGAGCGAGCCTTCAATCAACCCCGATGCCCGGAAGACCTAGAACGCCTTGTCAAGCCGTTGCCCTAGATCGTTGTGTTAGTTTGCTTGTTTAAGTTTGATTGTGTGTGTGGGTCTAGCATGTGGTTTACATCAGTGGTGGGATGTAAGTGCATGCGTTTGTTTGCTTTCGAGTGTTAGGTAGTTGGTGAGTTAAGTGGTGTGAGAGTCTTCAGATCTATGTAATAATTAAACTCAGTTAAGATCAATAAAAGTTAAGTTAGTAGAAAAAATTAATTCCCTGTCCTAAGTAGTTTTTCCTTGGTTTCTCTTCTTGTGCTCCTGTCCATACCAGATGGTGCTCACTCGCAGCATTGGGAATGGTCCCAACAACAACAACAACAATGGAGAGAATCCCACGCTTGCCCATGTCCTGGCTCAACAGGCACAGCTTATGAACATGATGATGCAGCAACTCCAGAACCAGCAGAACCAGGGAAATAACCATGCACCTCCCTAGAACAAGTTAGCAGAATTTCTTCGTGTGAGGCCGCCCACTTTTTCTAGTACTACTAATCCAGTTGAGGCTGGTGATTGGCTGCACGCCATAGAAAAGAAGTTGGACCTGTTTCAGTGCACTGATCAAGAGAAGGTCTCTTTCGCTTCACATCAGCTGCATGGCCCTGCCTCTGAGTGGTGGGATCACTTCCGACTCAACAGGACTACGGTGGAACCTATCACTTGGCTTGAATTCACTGCTGCTTTTCGTAAGACGCACATACCATCGGGAGTGGTGTCTCTCAAGAAGAGGGAGTTCAGGGCACTCACTCAGGGATCTCGCTCTGTTACTGAATATCTGCATGAGTTTAATCGCCTGGCTCGTTATGCTCCGGAAGATGTGCGCACTGATGAAGAGCGTCAAGAGAAGTTCCTGGAAGGACTGAACGATGAGCTTTCTTACCCATTAATGACTGGGGATTATCATGATTTCCAGAAATTGGTGGATAAGGCTATTCGCCAGGAGGACAAGTACAACCGCATGGAGCAGAAGAAACGCATGATTGCTCACTTCAAAGCTCAGCAGGGGCGTAGTCAGAGGTCACGTCTTGCTTTGGGACCCCAGTCAATGCCACAGGGAGGTTCTTCGTCTGTTGTTCATCCGCAGCGTCAGTTCTTCAACAACAATGCTAGCAACAACAACCGCAACCAAGCTCCACGTCCTGTGACAGCTCCGACACAGCATCAGCCTGCCAAGAGGGAACAAGGAAACAAGCCCGGAGTATGCTTTAACTGTGGTGAACTAGGCCATTACTCTGACAAGTGTCCGAAGCCCCGACGCGTGAAGGTTGTCCCTGCCCAGATCAACTCCACCGCACCTGCGACAAAGGCTCGTGTCAATCATGTTGCTGCTGCAGAAGCTCAAGGTGCTACAGATGTGATTTTGGGTACGTTCCCTGTTAACTCAGTTCCTGCAACAGTGCTTTTCGATTCTGGTGCTACACATCCATTTTTATCTATGAGCTTTGTGGGGAATCATGGGATGGAAGTAGAAGATCTTAGGCGTCCTTTGATGGTTAGTACCCCGAGTAATCAAGCACTCTCAGTGCAACGTAGCCCCTCTGTCAGAATAGAGATTCAAGGAGTACCATTTCTGGCCAATCTTATTCTGATAGAATCCAAAGACCTTGATGTCATCCTAGGGATGGACTGGTTAGCCAGATATAAAGGTGTGATAGACTGTGCCAATAGAAAAGTAACTCTCACCAGCAATGATGGTCAAGTTGTAACTGTTCATGCATTGCCTTCTGAGCTCTTAAGGTCAAGTCTGAACCAAATAGCTTTGGAAGAGATTCCCATAGTATGGGAATACCCAGATGTGTTCCCTGATGATTTACCTGGTATGCCGCCTAAAAGAGATATAGAGTTCAGAATAGATCTGGTACCAAGAACAGCTCCAATCCATAAGAGACCTTATAGAATGGCAGCCAATGAATTAGCAGAAGTCAAGAGGCAAGTAGATGATTTGCTTCAGAAAGGGTACATTAGACCAAGTTCGTCTCCATGGGGTGCTCCAATTATTTTTGTGGAAAAGAAAGATCATACCCAGAGGATGTGTGTGGACTATCGTGCACTAAATGATGTGACTATAAAGAATAAGTACCCGCTGCCCAGAATTGATGATTTGTTTGATCAGCTCAAAGGTGCCACTGTTTTCTCCAAGATCAATCTTCGATCAGGGTATCACCAGTTGAGGATTAAAGAGGAAGACATACCTAAGACGGCTTTCACCACTCAGTATGGGTTGTTTGAGTGTACTGTTATGTCTTTCGGACTTACCAATGCCCCCGCTTTCTTCATGAACTTGATGAACAAGGTGTTTATGGAATACCTAGACAAGTTCGTGGTCGTCTTTATTAATGACATCCTTATCTACTCCCGAACCAAAGAAGAGCATGAAGAACATCTTCGCCTTGCATTGGAGAAGCTACGAGAGCATCAATTGTATGCCAAGTTTAGCAAGTGTGAATTCTGGTTGTCTGGAGTGAAGTTCCTTGGTCACGTCATCTCAGCCGGAGGAGTTGCCGTTGATTCTAGTAATGTAGAATCCGTAACCAACTGGAAACAACCAAAGACAGTTTCAGAGATTCGCAGTTTCCTGGGTCTTGCAGGTTATTACCGGAGGTTTATAGAGAATTTCTCCAAGATTGCTAAGCCCATGACACGACTGCTTCAGAAAGATGTGAAGTACAAGTGGTCAGAAGAATGTGAGCAGAGTTTTCAAGAGTTGAAAACTCGCTTAATATCAGCACCCATTCTGATTTTGCCTGATCCAAAGAAGGATTTCCAAGTGTATTGCGATGCATCTAAGCTTGGGTTAGGTTGTGTTCTGATGCAAGATGGGAAGGTGGTTGCCTATGCATCTCGTCAGTTACGTCCACATGAGAAGAACTACCCTACTCATGATCTTGAGTTAGCCGCAGTGGTTCATGCGTTGAAGATTTGGCGTCATTATCTTTTCGGTACTCGTACAGAGGTGTACACTGATCACAAGAGTTTAAAGTATATCTTTACTCAGCCAGATCTGAACATGAGACAGCGGAGATAGTTGGAATTAATTAAGGATTATGACATGGAAATTCATTATCACCCGGGAAAGGCTAATGTTGTAGCAGATGCTCTTAGCAGGAAAGACTATTGCAATGCTATGGAAGGATGACAGTTGCCATTGGAGTTATGCAAGGAATTTGAAAGATTGAATTTGGGAATCGTCAGTAGAGGTTTCGTTGCAGCCTTAGAAGCAAAGCCCACTCTCATTGATCAGGTTAGAGAAGCCCAAATTAATGACCCTGATATTCATGAGATCAAGAGGAATATGAGAAGAGGAAAAGCTATTGGATATTTGGAAGATGAGCAAGGAACTGTATGGTTGGGCGAGAGAATTTGTGTCCCAGAGAACAAGGAGTTAAAAGATGCAATTCTAAAAGAAGCTCATGACACTTTATTCTCCATTCACCTTGGTAGTACCAAGATGTACCAGGATCTCAAGGAAAGATTTTAGTGGACAAGTATGAAGCGTGAGATAGCAGAGTATATAGCTGTGTGTGATGTATGTCAGCGAGTCAAGGCAGAACATCAGAAACCCGCAGGTTTGCTGCAACCTTTGAAGATACCAGAATGGAAGTGGGAGGAAATCGGTATGGATTTCATCACTGGTCTACCCAAAACGTCATCAGGCCATGACTCTATTTGGGTGATAGTCGACAGACTTACCAAAGTGGCTCATTTTGTCCCAGTAAAGACAACATATTCCGGAAGTCGTTTGGCGGAATTGTATATGGCAAGGATTGTGTGTTTGCATGGTGTCCCTAAGAAAATAGTGTCTGATCGAGGTAGTCAAAGTTTTGGAAGAAGCTTCAGGAAGAGATGGGTTCTAAGCTGAACTTCAGTACTGCTTATCATCCGCAGACAGACGGACAAACCAAAAGGGTGAATCAGATTTTGGAAGACATGTTGAGAGCTTGTGCTTTAGACTTTGGTGGAAGTTGGGATAAGAATTTGCCTTACGCGGAATTCCCGTACAACAACAGTTATCAAGCTAGTCTTCAAATGGCTCCTTACGAAGCACTGTATGGTCGTAAGTGTCGCACTCCGCTTTTGTGGGATCAAACGGGAGAACGTCAGGTTTTCGGAACCGATATCCTAAGGGAAGCAGTAGAGAAGGTAAAGATCATTCAAGAAAGATTGCGCGTGGCTCAGTCTCGCCATAAGAGTTATGCCGACAATCGCCGCAGAGATTTGAGTTTTGAAGAAGGAGATCATGTGTACCTTCGTGTCACACCTCTCCGAGGGGTTCATCGTTTTCATACCAAAGGAAAATTGGCACCGCGTTTTGTGGGACCTTATAAGATTGTCAGTCGAAGAGGTGAGGTTGCTTATCAGTTGGAGTTACCTCAATCGTTGGCAGGAGTCCATGATGTGTTCCACGTGTCACAGTTGAAAAAGTGTTTAAGGGTACCCACTGAGGAAGCTAATCTTGAACAGATAGAAATCCAAGAGGATCTGACATATGTCGAGAAACCAATCCGTATTTTGGAGACAGATGAGAGAAGAACCAGGAATCGAGTTATCCGCTTCTGTAAGGTTCAATGGACTAATCACTCGGAAGAAGAAGCTACTTGGGAACGAGAAAATGAATTAAAGTCCGCTCATCCGCATCTTTTCGCCAGTTCTTCCGAATCTCGAGGACGAGATTCTGTTTAAGGGGGGTAGGTTTGTCACACCCTAAAAATCCTAAATATATAAATTGTTGTTTAATTGGAATTATTAGAAATGATTTTAAAAGCCAAGAAGAAAAGATCTAATTTGAAATAATAAATTCCAATATAAAATTGGGCTAGATAAAATTTTATTAAATACTTTGCTTGATTCTATAATTTCTAGATTTTTCTGGGATTTATTTGAGCCAAGGAAGTATTTTTAATAAATGAAATTGCATTTCAGGAATAATTTAAATTGAAAAAGTTTTAAAAATCTCCTTTTGGCTTTGGGCCGAAAGTCGGCCCAAAACCCTCTCTCTCTCTCCCCGGCCCAGTCGGCCCAGTCAGCCGAGCCGCCGCTCGCGCGCGCGTCCGCTCGCTGACAGGTGGGTTCCGCCTGTCGGACTCGTCGTCTTCGTCGCGCCGCTGCCGCGCCGAAACCTTAGCCGAGCCGCGCCGCCGTCGCCTTTCCAATTCGGCCGCGCCTTTCCTTCTCCGGTGAAATTGATAGAGGGGAAATGATCCCCGAGATCTCCTCTACCTTTTCCCTTTTGGAATCAAACGCTAATTCGGTTTGGAAATCGTCGGATTTGATCTCGAATCGGATTCGATTTTCTTCTCCGAACCCTAAATTTTCCTTCGCGTCGCCGGTCGCCGTGGGCCTTCGTCGCCGCCCCTAGCCCCTTTAAAAGGACCCCCAAGCCCTCCGTTACCCGCCGCCACCCTCACCTTCGTCTCACGTCGCCGGTAGAGCCCTAGCGCCGTGCAGCCGTGCGCCGCCGTCGCCGCCGTTCGTCCAGCCGTGCGCCGCCGTCGCTCCGGTCGTCGTCGTCGCTCGGGAAAGCCGCCGTCGTGATCGCCAAGCCGTCGCCGATCTCGTCCGCCCCTCCATCGCCGTCGTAGGTCGCCGGAGCACCGCCGTCGTCGTCAAGCCGAAGATCGCCGCCACTTCTTCCTCGACGCCGTCGCCGTCCGTTGATCTTCCGCCGCTGTTTTGGTCACCGGTGAGTTCGCCGCGTCGCCCGCAACCCGTAGGTGCTCTCCGTTTGCGCCGCCGCGTTGTCGTTCGCCGGCGAGCTTGCGCCGTCTGAGCCGTCACCGGTGATGACGTCACCACTGATGTCATCGTTGCCGTCCGCCGTAGACCGGTCGTAGACCGTTAGATCTCGGCCGTCCGTTTTGGATAGGGTTAGATCTCGGCCGCCCAATCCGTAGACCGCCGCCGTGCACCCGGTCCACCGTGAACCCGAGCCGCTGACGCAATAATCCTCTTTTTCTTTTCAAAAATAATTCATTATTGCGTCATAATTCAATTAAAATCTATATAAATGATTTAATCCGATTTAATCTTTAAAAATTCATAACTAATTCATCTTAGCTCGGATTCAGTTGGTTCAAGTCTCTAAATTTTTCTAAAATTGAGATCTACATGTTAAAAATATCCACATGTACTGTTCATGCTTGTTTATGTGCTATTTTGGTGATTTTGCTCTTTTCTGTTTAGATTCCGACGTTCCCGGAGAGTCCGATTTTGCAGGAGAAGATTTTGAAGAGTTCCAAGGCTAGCAAGGCAAGTCACACAGATCCCAAACAACCCTTTGAGCATGTTGATCCCGTTTAAAGCTATCGTTTCTATTCAACTATTGCATTTATTTTCGAATGTCATTGGGTGGAATTAACCTATTGTTTGTTATAGCCCTTTTTGTTCTTGATTACTTTATTCCTTGATACCTTGGGTTATTGTAACTTGACTAGTTGAGCTTTATATATTGGTTCAGCTAGATATTAGATATAATTGCTTAGCCATGCTCAGAAACTTTAGCACACCATTGGGATAACTTATGAATCACTATTATTTAATGATGGCTTAATAATAGCTCACGATGATCAATCGTGATTGGTTAATTAATTAATTTACCAACAAAAACCTGATAATGGTGGGTTGTGAGTACATGGTTTTGATGGTCGTGCTCATGACAATTAAGGACCGGTTCATGATTTTCGGTTGTGAAACATTTACCGTGCCAACCACAAGCCAGCGTGGGCAACGGCTTTACTTTCTGTATAGTATGGTTCCTAGTAGAGCACCAGACTGTGAAGTGGCGGAGATAAGCCCACGGGGGTCGCTGGGGAGTCCATGCCTTGTTTATAAGGGGGTAACTATGATCCGGGAACGGTGCACTGCTTTGAATTGTGTTATATAGAGGGTATTTCACAATCTCTATTCGGGTACTTGTTAAGTATCGCGACGCATGGTTGACATGATGTTGAGGTTATGTCTTGTGGGTACAGTGGTATACCTCTGGCCAGAGTAAAACTATTCGAATAGCCGTGCCCGCGGTTATGGGCGGGTCTAACAATGTCTTTCGTGATTAGTCTTACACTTCTCACCATAATAAATGATGCTATAACTGGTAATAATTTGATTAGCTCCTGGTTTGGAATGGTATATTCCTGGTTTGGAGATAGAACTGTGCAGCCAGGATTGGTTGTTCAGAATGGTTGGGCCTATGCAACAGGGTATATTGTATAGCGTTGGATTAATACTGCTTAATTAATACTTTACTATTTTATTGAATTCTGAAATATTTATTAAATGCTATTTATGCAAATGAGACTATATTATGCCATCCTTTGTTATCCTGTGCACTTGCATATTTGCTACGTGGCTTGCTGAGTATGTCATATACTCACCTTGCAATCATTCATCAGAGGAGGAGTTCTTCAGTGATGCTGATGGTGTGGAGAATTAGGCGTAGCCTTGGTCAAGCTGCCTGTGGAGTCGAGTCGTCTGCGCTATTTATCTTTATTTTCCGCTGCTTAGATCTTTATTGATTGAGAGGAACTATCTACCTCTGTAATGACATTTTATTCGCTTATTAATTAGAGTAATAATTGTACTCTATTATCAATTTGTTATTGTGTGCCTCGGCTGATTCCTGGACGAGGGTTTACAAACATGTAAGCGTTTGGAATTTTGGATAGAAATTCTGGGCGTGACAATTAATGACTACCCTGCACTCGGTAATCTTTCCGGACAAACTATAAAAGGAAAGAAGGCATGCTCCGATTGCAAGGAACATACACGAAGCCGGTGGCTGAAGAAATCACGAAAGATGGTATACATGGGTCACCGGAGGTGGCTCCCGCTACGTCACGCATTTAGAAGAAAGAAGAAAAATTTTAATGGTAAGAGAGAACTTCAGCCTGCTCCCAAAGATTTGTCCGGAGATGAGGTCCACAATATGGTCAAGGACATAAGGAATGAGTTTGAGAAGAAAAGAAAACGTAGCAAGACAAAGGAGAAGGGTATGTGGAAGAAAAAATCCATATTTTGGCGGCTACCTTACTGGAAAGATCTTGATGTCCGTCATTGCATTGATCTCATGCATGTAGAAAAAGAATGTGTGTGAGAGTATGGTTGGCCTGATGCTGAATATTCCCGGGAAGACAAAGGACGGGTTGAACGCGCGCCTTGATCTACAGGACATGAATATTCGCAGTGAACTCCAGCCCATACGAGATGCAGAGACAGGCAAAGTATACCTCCCTCCAGCCTGCCACACACTGTCGAAGGATGAGAAGATCGCAATATTATCATGCTTGAAGGATATTAAAGTTCCATCGGGCTATTCAGCGAGGATAAGTAAGTATGTTAAATTGGACGATCTAAAACTTGTTGGAATGAAGTCTCACGATTGCCACATGCTAATCACACAAATCTTGCCAGTTGCTATCAGAGGCATTCTACCATCGAAAGTGCGTCACACGATCCAACGTCTGTGCGCCTTCTTCAATGCAATTGGACAAAAGGTTATAGATCCAGAAGATCTAGATGGGCTGCAGACCGATATTGTGAATACCCTCTGTCACCTGAAGATGTTTTTCCCACTGTCTTTCTTTGATATAATGGTTCATCTCCCTGTTCATCTGGTGAAGCAAACAAAACTATGTGGCCCGGCTTTTCTAAGAGAAATGTGGCCGTTTGAAAGGTACATGGGAGTTCTAAAGTCGTACGTTCGTAACAGAGCTAAATCCAAGGGGAGCATCATTGAAGGTTATACGACCGAGGAGGCTATTGAGTTCTGTGTCAATTACATGCCCGATGCCGATCCTATCGGAGTTCCAGCGTCTCGTCACGAGGGAAGGTTGTCAGGTGTTGGCACAATCGGAAGGAAAAGAATTAGGCCCGATCAAGCGTCGTACGCGCAGGCTCATTACGCTGTGCTCCAACATATGGCAGAAGTTGGCCCATACTTTGAGGAGCACTTAGCGAAAATCCGAGATGAGAACTTGGGACGATCTGATGCTTGGATTAACAGAGAACATAATTCTTGGTTCAACGGATGGTTCAAGAATCGTGTGACAATGTCCACGGATGTCCCAAATGAGGCAGTACAGTTGTTGGGTATGGGACCGTCTTGGACCATAGACACATGGCAAGGATATGATATAAATGGATACACATTTTACACCGTCAAACAAGATGACAAAAGCACAGTGCAAAACAGCGGCGTCCGTATAGATGCATTCCATGATCAAGTTGGGTCAGACACATACTACGGCCGATTGAGGAGATCTGGGAGCTAAACTACGTCAAGTTCAAGGTTCCTTTGTTCCGCTGCCGTTGGGTGAATCTACGCACTGGTGTCAAAGCCGACAAGGAAGGTTTCACTTTAGTAGATCTATCTAAGGTGGGATACGCCGATGAACCATTTGTATTTGCGAAACAGGTCGAGCAGATATTCTACATAAAAGACCCTTCAAACAAGAAGATGCACATCGTGAGGGATGGAAAGCGCCGAATTGTAGGAGTTGACAACGTCGTCGATGAAGAAGAATACAACCATAATCTTCATGTAAGACCTCACATTGACCTTGACGATGATCCCCAAGAGCCTGTGGCATATGCTCGTTCAGATCATACGGAAGGCATAACCTTGTGACTGATGCATTTGTACTTATCTATTGTAATGAATGAAGTATTTTGTTTTATTGCAAAGACTTGATATGTGTTGTCATTAATATGGCTAATTTTGTTTTATTACAAATGACCAAAATAAAAGTTGTAGATCCTGATGAGAGGATCAACTTTGTTGTTGACCATTTTCAATTTGAAATCATTTAATATTTACAAATGCTGTTAATTAGATTTGTCATATTGTCAAAATCAATTTAATTTCAAGCCGTTGGGAAAAAAAATATATAGAAAAATGACCAAAATAAAACTAGTAGATCTTGAAAGGCTCTACAACTTTGTTGTTGACCATATTTCCATTTGAAATCTTTTACTATCCGAAAATGTATTATGACTAATAAAATAAATTATTACACAGCTGCTATATATTTTGCACTCACAACAAATGAAAGATGGAAAATGAGTCATCGGTGACGGGCCTTAGTTTACGGCCGATAGAGATTAATCTATCTCAATCGGGCTTTGCCGTAGGGCCCGTCACAAATGACTCATCGGTGACGGGCTCCATACTAATGCCCGATTGAGATAACATTCAGGCCCGTCACGGATGACTCATCTGTGACGGGCCCTAAGATAATGCCCGATAGAGATAGATTAATCTCTATCGGGTTTGAACTAAGGCCCGTCACCGATGACTATTTCTCCATTTTCCCAGATAAGTCTTTATATTTGTGAGTACAAAATGTATAATAATTCATTTTATTAGTCATAATACATTTTAGGATAGTAAATGATTTCAAATGGAAATATGGTCAACAACAAAGTTGTAGAGCCTTTCAAGATCTACTAGTTTTGTTCTGTGTCATTTTTCTATATAACATTGTTTCCAACAGCTTGAAATTGATTTTGACAATATGACAAGTCTAAACAGCATTTGTAAATACTAAATGATTTCAAATTGAAATATGGTCAAAAACAAAGTTGATCCTCTTATCAGGATCTACAACTTTTATTTTGGTCACTTCTTCATCCGACAAAAATAAAAGTACCAATGTTTACAAAATTGACATATATGTGTTGATATTTATAAACCAGATGAAATAAATGTGATTATTGTGAATAGTATAACAATTCACTTTGTCGGATGAAGATGTGACCAAAATAAAAGTTGTAGATCCTGATGAGAGGATCAACTTTGTTTTTGACCATATTTCAATTTGAAATCATTTAGTATTTACAAATGTTGTTCAGATTTGTCATATTATCAAAATCAATTTCAAGCTGTTGGAAACAAAGTTATATAGACAAATTACCAAAATAAAAGTTGTAGATCTTGATAACCTCTACAACTTTGTTGTTGACCATATTTCCATTTGAAATCATTTACTATTCTAAAATATATTATGACTAATAAAGTGAATTATTATACATTTTGTACTCACAAATATAAAGACTTATCTGGGAAAATGGAGAAATAGTCATCGGTGACGGGCCTTAGTTCAAGCCCGATAGAGATTAATCTATCTCTATCGGGCATTATCTTAGGGCCCGTCATAGATGAGTCATCCGTGACGGGCCTAAATGTCATCTCAATCGGGCATTAGTATGGAGCCCGTCACCGATGAGTCATCTGTGACGGGCCTTACGGCAAAGCCCGATTGAGATGACTCAGCAGTCTAATATAACTAGGGTTTCTCAGATCGGATCGAAAATTTTTCTAAGTCCCGCTACAGTTTCCCGCTTCCTTAGAACCCTAGCACCGCCGCCAACTCCTACTTCGCTGCTGTCGTCCTCCCTCGCCGCCACCGCCACCGAGACCGCCACCGCCGCCACCGAGCCTCTACGCCGACCGGACCGGTGTCGGCCTTCCTCATTGTCACCGCCCGCGTCCTCACCGACGCACGTCTACACCGACCGGCGTCTACACCGACCGGCAACGCCCTCAACCGAGCCCGGCGCCGCCGCCACCGAGCCTGCCGCCTCCACCGAGCCCAGCGCCGCCGCCGCGAACTACTCCTTCGCCGAGCCCGCCGCCGCCGCCACCGAGCCAGCCGCCCTCCACCGAGCCCGGCGCCGCCACCACCGAGCCCCCCCGGCCGACCTCAGGTGAGTCCTCCATCGTGCCGCCCTCTGCTACCTGCATGTGGTGAATGATGAAATGTGGATGTTGGGATGAATTTAGTTATAGATGATTTTAGTTGATTGATGACATGATGATGAATAGATGAAATGTGGTGCATTAATGAATTTAGTGATAGATGATTTTAGGGATTGATATCATGTGCTGAACGAATGATTTATATGCTTGATGACATGTTGATGAATAGATGGAATGTTGTGCATTAATGAATTTAGTGATAGATGCATGATATGTGGATGAATAGATGGTATGAGGTGAATTTATGATTTTAGGATTTGATGATATATTTAATTTATTTATATGTGACATTCAATTCATTCTATTACAGTGAGACGTGCAATTTAGTTTATTTATATGCTTCATTTATTTATAAGTGACATTCAATTCATTGTAATAGATTGTAGCACTGAATTGTGTATTTTCGTTATTTTGAAAAAAAGAAGACGATGTCTCAGCAAGGCGAACCAATGTCGACGACAACTTGTGGGTCCTCAAGGGCACGTACTCCTAGGACAGGGAACAAAATCCCTAAGGAACGATTCCGCATAACAGCGGTGGACGCCGTAGGGTTGCCGACATCTCCAAGGAAAATATTGAGCCGATTTAGGTCTATCTGCGGGGTCATAGGAAGGCAGAAATTCAGTATTCTGCAAGACGACATCAAGCTCGTGCCGGCCGCAGAGAAGGACATTGCTTGGCTAACGTTCAAGGAGAGCTTTGATTATCCTGCGGAGCATGAGGACCGTCTCAGGCGGGCTGCTTTCAAGGTTATGGGCACTGCTTGGAAGAACTTCAAGACTAAGCTAGTCGGCAAGTTCGTCTACAACCCGGCAAATCTAGATCCAAGAGAGAAATTTCCTTGGATCACGGAACAGGTCTGGGAGGAATTCCATGCGAAGAAGTCGACCCCCGAGTCCAGAGCTAGAAGCGAGGCATATCGCTTGCTCCAGACCAGGAACCAGCATCCGCACCAGCTTGATACCACCGGATATGCCGGTAAGGAAGAGAAATGGCAGCGTGAGGATGAAGAAGCGGAGGAATCGTGCACACCGCTCGTGTTTGGCGATATCCCACACCCTCGGGCTAGGAACTGGGCCAGGGCTAGGTACCAGAAGAATGATGATGGCACAATCTTCATGCCAAATGCAGAAGATCAACGAGTATACGAAGCTATAGTAAGTGTCTAGTCAAACTAGATGTTCGCATTGTTTCCCATCGTGCAGTTTATTTGACCCCACTAAATTGTAATGCAGAATGAGTTGGTTGCCGAGCAGCAAGCCTCGCAAGAGGCCTGCTCTCAAAGACGCAAGGACGACCTCCTCACGAAAGCGTTGGGCAACAAGGAACACCGTGGACAGACACGAGGCGTTGGGTCTTCTGTTCCTTGGAAGTATGGATTTCCAGACTACGCGTGGCAGTACAAGAAGCAGACTTCCAACAAGGCGGAGAAAGATGCATGCCTTGAAGCCAAGATCCGGGCGTCGATACGAGCTGAGCTGACATCTGAATTCGACGAAAAGCTCAAGTCGATGAGGGCCAAGATTAGGCAAGAGATCCGAGAAGAGCAATAGATCCCCCAGGCCGCCGCTGCTACTGCGCACAAAGAGTTAGGAAGTCCCACCGAAAAACGCAGCAGTTGCGCATCAACTGAGTTGGCGGAAAATCCAACATCGGTCGACAGCGCCGTCGACCACATAATGGTAACCGTGAACTTACTCAATACATGAAAGACATAACGAATCCATATGATATATAATATTCTAAGAAAATTGATTAATCTATCGCAGGAACCAACGAGCTGCACCCTCACAGTTAGTGTGATGCCGACCTTCACTGTTCCAGTAGCCGAGGGACTTGCGTACAAGCCAACCCCAGAGACAAGAGTGCATGGAGCGCAACTCAGGGCCGACTGTGCAAAAGTTCAAGTCTGTTCCCTCTAAAGTATCCACCGAACGACGAGGTCCTCTTACTAGGAAATGCCCGTGGTACCTTCATCCAATGGCCCAAGGACCTCATTGAGATCAGGGTTACAGCGAGGCCAACCACTGCACCAGGCGGTCGTCCACCAAAGAGACCCGCCTCTGCTCCTTCAGCCCCTCCTGCTCAAGATCGTCATGCACAATCTTACGATGTGCAGTTGCAGTACGACACGGATTTTGGGGAGGACCGAACGGAGGCCGACAGTAAGGCGATTCATGAACCCCCACCGATGAAGAAGAGCAGGAAGGCACACTCTTCCCCTCAGAGAATTACTCTCGATAAACCCAAAGCAAAGGGGAGAGGAAGGGGAGGAAAGGTGCAGGCCTCACTTCTAGCTCCAGGAAAGCTAGATCTGGGCAAGGGCCAGGAAGAGACTAAGGGCAAAGAGGTCAAGAAGAAATACGTTGCTCCACAGGAGTTCCAACTAGGCATGCCATTAGTTGGAGATGACGTGCTTGCTGCAATGGGCACCGCTTGCAAGGACCTTCACTTATACTACATGGAGAAATCTAACGCCAGGAAGCCAAGTAAAGCTACCGATATCCTTGGAGAGCACGATAGAAAGCCATTCCTTGGTCCAACAAATTATATCGTGGTTGACTTCAAGGATCTTTTCGACCTCTACGGGCTCCGAGCGGTGGACACAAGTCTCCTTAAGTGCTACTCCTTGTAAGTATTGTCGCCCAACTCATTCTGGTAATAACAATCGGTTTAACTTGCTTACAAGATCGTTGATCCTGTGTGTAGGTTAAGTTGGCAATGGTGTCTGAAGCATGCACCGGAAGTTGCCTTCCTTGATCCACAAGTGGTCACTGTCACAAATCTCCAGAATGACCGTCAAGGAATGGTCAACTACATCTACGATACCTTGTGGTCCCGCCGAGACAAGGAGTACATTATGTGTGCCTATAATCAATAGTAAGTGTGTTAACTAAATATACACAACAGCATGACACATTCCTTGAGTACTTAATTAACTTTCACTATATTAATGCCGCGGTGCCCATTGGATCCTTCTGGTCATAACACCTAAATGGAGTACATGTCACTACCTGAACTCCAGAATTGATAAGAACGCATATGATTGGACCCCAATTCAACTAGCGATAGATGAAGCGTGGGCCCAATACGTGCAAAGAGGAGGCCTCAGGAAGACAGGACATGACACCCTCATCCACAAAAAAGACTTCCCGGTGAAGCAACAAATAAGTGACCAGTGCGGATTCCATGTGTGCCACAACATGCGCCTTCTGTATAGAGAAAAGGTGAAGACTTTGGCTGAGTTTGAGGTCGGTGGTCTCAATTGTGATAGACTAACTACATTTTAGTACTTATATATGATCGATCAACTCATCTAGAATTATGACAATGTAGGGCACAATAACCAAGTCTCTGCCTACCAGCTTTGAGGAGGTTCGCGAGGAGATAGCCAGCTTCATCCTCCACGAAATAATTTACCCCAAAGGAATGTTTAGGCTTAAACTAAAATGATGAACAATGTTGAACTTTTATGTTTAGGCAATGATGAACACTTATTATGCAACTGTGATGATGTAACTGTGATGTTTATATTTATGTATATATTTCATATGTTTATGTTAAGACTTGCTAAATAAATATTTGATCCAATTAACTCGGTTTTGCAGGTGAAATATGATAAATATTTGAATGGATGTGAAATATGAGATGGCTGTGAATGTGTGGTTGTGTGAAATATGTTGATGTCTGTGTATGTGAATGCATATGTATGAATGGGTGATGCTGGGGAGCTGGGGATATTGGATATCTGTGTTTGTTTCTGTCATTTTTGCAGCGGGCATGGCTAGCAAAGGCCTGAGGCTAGCCAAAAAACAAATTTTTTTTTGTGGATTATAGTCATCTGTGACGGGCCATAACTAAATGCCCGATTGAGATGAGATCATCTGTGACGGGCTCTAGCTTAGGCCCGATTGAGGTCACTAGTCATCTGTGACGGGCTCTAGTTTAGGCCTGATTGAGATCAGTAGTCATCTGTGATGGGCTCTATTTTAGGCCCGATTGAGGTCATCAGTCATCTGTGACGGGCTATATTTTAGCCCCGATTGAGATGAGTATCATCTGTGACGGGCTCTACTTTAGGCCCGATAAAGGTTAGTAGTCATCTGTGACGGGCACTAGTTGTGACGGGCTATAGTTTGACTGGTCATCTGGGTCAAAGCTATCGGTGACGGGCTTTACTTAGGGCCCGATTGAGATATATTCATTCGTGACGGCCGTTTGCCCGATTGAGATAACTCTTCACATCAGTGACTTCTAACCTGTGACGGACGCTGTGCCCGATTGAGATGGGGCTTACCGTCCGATTGAGATGAGGGTATCCGTTCTAGTGTTTGTTACAATTTTTTGGTATATGTTCGCAAATTCTACACATGCATCATTATGTTAATTGTCATCAATGAATTATATAGTAAGTTGCTCATTAATATTGCAGCAAAACAAAGGACAATTATACACTTATTAGACCCTCTTTTATATTAATATATTAGCATATAGGCTAGGCCATCTAACAAACCTCCAATAAGAGGTTACTCAACTGTCTATTTTTTTCAGCCAACAGGTAAATACTATTATCCGGTTATTTGGAAAAAAAATAAAAGATAAGTAATAAGGTCTTTAAAAAACAGAAATAAGTTACGAAAAGAAAAGACTGGGAACACCAGCTCAATATAAATGTTCTCCAATTCAATCAGAGGTTGTAAACGATGAGACGCTCATCCTTTAACCCTAACACGATTCAAAGAAACAAACATAGACAAATTGGAGCAGCAAAACTAGTCACATCCTCATATCCTCAGGCAGTACATAACCGCTCCAACTTCTTCACCAGCTTCTCGTGGACAATGTCTAGACAGGCGCGGTCTTTTTGTTTTATAAGCACTTTCCAACTCATATGAAAAACTATCAAGACAATTTCTGTCTATTTAGAACTATATATATAAATTTCAAATTTCAATACTCTCATGAAACAACATTATACAATCGCTAAGTTATAAGATAGAATATGGTGCCAAACAATCTAGTATCAATACGATTGACAAGGAGTGAAAAAGAAAAACTATGCAGATGGTCCAGTTAGCCACGTAACTATACTGTACTTGTACAAAAGATGAAGATGTTCTATCAGGACATATTTAGCTATGGGAGGGGATGATTTGTCACTCGTAGTCAGTCACTCTCACCACAACTTCATCTTCATATCAGTAGCAGGCCAGTTAGACAACATCTTCATTTCATCTGTTCTTATTGCATTTACACATTTGGACAAACGAACAAATCCAATTCAGTATGTACAAGTTCTTCAGCAAGCGGACCAACCTTCCGAGGCAAAGCATGTTTGCAGAGCATAGCATAGTACATCCTGTAACCTTGATGGTTTTTCATATGCTGTATGAGAACGATGAGGTCAGGGAGTAAGGGATCCGCGTCACCGTGGCAGGCTGCTGCTGGAGCTTGTGGATGTCCTTCACGATGTCGAACACGGCTTCTGGCTGCGCTAGCTTCAGCGCGTTGAGGGAGTATCTCCGGAGCTCGTTTGTGTGTGTGGTGAACCATCTGGCAACCTGTCTCGCGGCTTCCCTCGGGTCCTTGGAGAACACACCGGCACCATTGTCCACGACGTAAGGCACATTCCCGACTTCCTGTGCGACGACAAGAGGGACGATATTTGTTTAGCCTCAATATCTTGGCCATCCCTTCTTTCAAAAATTATTTTGGCCCACTCACGTGTATATATAACCATGGCCCATATACATGCATTCCAGTCCATCTAAACAAGGGCTCCATTTGATTTTTTTTTTCTGAGAGCCATGTAAAAGCCAGACTCCACTTAACTAAAACAGGGACTGGATGACTCTTTTTCCAAAATAAAGTGGAGAGCGCTATGGCTCGGACGTCTGATATCTCACCAAATATCGGACGCCCAGCCAAGCAGCGAGCGTATGTGTATGTGTATATTACTGTACTTCATTCTTCACTCCTCAATCACGAGGAATCTTCCCATCTAACGTCCTATGTCCCAAAGAAAATTGGTTGGTCAAATGTTCTAGTTGACCAATGAGTGAAACATCAAATTATATATGGTGAAAGAAAAAATCAGCAACTGAAATATTTAAAAATTTTATGAAACATGATAAAGATACACGTTGAAACATATCGCTATCACATATGAAACAACTAGTGTTAACGGATTGGAACATATGTTTTTCTTTCATCAAAATATAATCATGTGATATCTTGTTGTAAAGATTTAATCAGAACGAATACACCGATGTGTTCGGATCATAGATTGGATAATTAGTTTATGAGAAAAGTTGTTTTGAAGCTCGCTAAAATGCATGCATGCATGTATGAGGTGGAGAGAGGAGAGAGAGTAGTGAGATGTAGTTCCACGGAATTTGTGAAACATGCCGAAGAGACATATTGAAACATATTACTATCACGTATGAAACAAAGAGTGTTAATGGATTGAAACATATGATTATTTTTAATCAGAATATAATCATGTGACATCTTGTTGTAAAGATTTAATTACAACGAATACAACGATGTGATCAGATTGTAGATTGGATAAGTAATTTAAGAGAAAAATTGTTTTGAATATTGTTAAAGGTATATGTGTATAGGCTTGATAGGATGTGTGTCAGAGTCAGTCCATCCGATTTTTCTCCTTCAGTCGGACGTCCGAGGAGAAGCATTTTCGAAATAAAGTATGCACGCATGTTGTCGTATTGGGCCTGTTCGGTCGGCATTACTGTGTGCAGTCGCTGCAACAGTGTACACACGTTTTGACTACTTTAAATTTGACTATGTTTATGCACAAATATAGTAATATTTATAATACCAAATTAGTTTTATTAAATCAATAATTGAAATATATTTTCATAATAAATTTGTGTTGAGTTGAAAATAATATTATTTTTTCTACAAACTTAGTCAAACTTGAAGCAGTTTAATTTTGATAAAAATTAAAACGTTCTTATAACCTGAAACTTTCGGAGGAAGTAGTAGTATTTTTAATTTTTTCAGATAATTAATAGTTTTTTAAACTAACCCAGCAGGAGAATCGCCAGTTTTATTAAATTAAGTCGGAGTAACAACAATTAGTAATTTCTCACTTAACTAATCTAAGCAAACCATTTAATATAGTCTTAAAATCAGAAAAACAATTTTGTTACTCTAACGAATTCAGTATAGTTGCATCCGCACACACCTGTCCAGGTATGAAGTCGTTGAGAATAATTGGGAGTCCTCTTATCAGGGCCTCTGCAATTGTACCAGGACCAGCCTGCAAACAGGACACAAACATTCCTAAGTAAAAACAGTAAAAAAAAAAAAAACCATCAACTCCTCCATCAGTCCAAGAACCAACCTTTGTGATGATGCAATCGCAAGCGCCCATCCACTTCTCCATCTGCTTTTCGAACCCTCTAATCTGAGATCAAAACAAAAAGAGAAAAGAAAATGTAAAAATGTCAGCCAGTGTTCACTACCAAACGCAGTAAGAGCAGAAATGCGCATCTAGCACGGCATCATCCTCCCCAGATTCGGCATATACATGGTACCTTGACAGGGACATTCCACCGTGACGACTGCAGCGTGGACCGCAGCACCTGGTTCCTGCCACAGATGACAACGATCTGCCCGACAGGCCGGCGTCTCCGGCGATCGTAGAGCTCGTCGCTGAGTGCTCTCGCCGTCTCCTCCACCGGACCCATCCCCTCGCCGCCGCCCATCAGTAGCACTGCAGGCAGGTCGGGATCCATGTCCAGCTCTTTCCTCAGCTCATCCTGTCACCCCAAACCCCGAGCAGAGTTCAGTTCAGCTCTGCGTCAGTGCAATGCAGCAATGTGCGGCTCATGAAGATTATCTGAAAATGCGCGGCAACCGGATCGACCGACCTTGTCGAGCACGGCGCGGCAGAAGGACGGCCTGATCGGCAACCCGTACACACGGATTTGGGACGGCTCGAGCCCCCGGAGCAGTGCCCTCTTGGCCACCTCCGCCGACGGGCAGTAGCACCTCGTCACGCCATGGTGGAACCTTCACAAATAAGCTCTATCGATCAATCTGAGATCGCGCCGCGCCGTGGCGAGGCCGGCGAGAGTGCGTGGCTCCGGTGAACTGAACTGGTTACCATGTCGGGTGGCAGGTGTTGAGGTCGGTGATGACGGTGACGAATGGCACCTTGGGGTGGAGACTCTGCCACTTGAGCACCCACAGCGGGATGTGCTGCATCAGCGGGTGCACGCTGATGATAATGTCGGGGTTGTACCTCATGATCCCGGCCACCACCTCGCTGAAATCAACCATGTCAGTTTTCGCGAATCGATCGGATGAACAGAGACGGAAACAGAACGTGATTTGGATTGGACGATCAAGTTGTGATGGCTGCATGCGTGCGTACTTGGCGTAGAAATAGGCCAGCGCGGCGAGGTACATGCCGTGCACCCAGCGCGGCGAAGTGCCGTGGAACGCCACCTTCCAGAGCCGGACATGGCGGATCATGAACTTGTACGACCGCTCCATGTCGTTCAGTGGCCACCCGCCGTACTCCTTCCCCAAATCTCTCACGAACACCTGCGCGAAAGCAATTCAGTTGTGATTGGAGTTCAATTTTTTTTCGCGAGAAATCAAGAGATTCACCAAACCAGTTTACAAACAATTCAGTTGTGATTGTGAGTTCAAATGTTTTGGCGAGCAAATTGAATTTGGGGGCGGCTGTAATTTCGGAGCGGGGAGGAGAGGACCGAGGCTTGGAGCGCAAGGAACAGCGGGCATTGAGCGGACGGACCGACCGACCTGGTAGGCGTCGCCGAACTCGAGGCGGAAGGCGTCGCGGAGGGCCTCGGCGGATGCGCGGTGGCCGCCGCCGGTGTCGCTCATGAGGATGAGCACGTTCTTCGCCGCCGCCGTCTTCCTCCCGCACGGGAGGGGGACGCCGCCCTCGGCTCCATCCTCCGAGAGCGCGGCGGTGAGGCCGCCCCCGGCGGCGCCGTCGTAGAAGGCGCAGCGGAGGGGCTGGTAGAGCTGGCGGCCTCCGGCGCCGAGCACGCCACCCAGCACGGCGTCGCGGATGGAGCGGCGGGGGGTGGCGACCGAGATCACCATGGCGGCGGCGGCGGGGGCGGCGGCTTCTCCTCCTCGTCTCGTGGACCGAGCCTACGAAAGGTTTGCCGGCGAAGAGAGAGAGACAGAGAGAGAAGGCAGGGAGGCGAGAAGGTGGCGAGGAAGGGAAGGGCGGATACGCCATTTATCAGTGCTCTCATATGGATTACTACAAATTGCCCCTTATCTTTACATATTTCTTGTTCCAGGCCATTTCAAGTTTTGTTCCAAAATTTTCCTCTGGCTAGATTATTAATAAGTATATAGTCGAGAAAATTTTCATGATAACATTTACTCATCTCTACTCTATCCAAATTTCAAATTCTTAACTAGTCCTCATTCGTAGTTACATGGTGGCACGGTGCCCAGGCAAAGTACAAGCGGGCAAGGCAACTCGGGCAGGCAGTGCAAAACCACGAAAAAGCCCCAGAGCAACCGGTCCACGTGGCGAAATGCTAGTGGCCGAACGAATTGCTTTTGGGGGGTTGGGCACGCGCGGCTAGCGGGCGAAAGGGGATGATTCCGTCGGAGATGCTGGGATTATGCTTGCAGGATTGCTTCGTTAGCCTCATGTCTGTTGCTCAATGAGTCGATCGAGTAGTCTTTTACCACACGCTTAAAAAGGATAAGAGACAGAAACTGGTGACAAATTTCTGATGTTACTAAATTTCCATCAAAAACCTATTTGCACTTGCATGTGCTTTACATTTGTGGGAATCAGAATTTAAACCTTGATGGGGTGGAGTCATACACGTTTAACGTCTTTACCACTACAGAATCAGTGCTTCTTTGTCTTTGGCTTATTTTATTTGACTAGTACATGATAATTATGAGTACATGAGTTAAGTATTATGTGGAAATAATATAGTAATACTAAAGAACCCGTTTAACAATAATTGATGAAACCATTTGAATTTTCAATACTTCAAAATCTATAGAATAGCTATTACATGTTACAACATGCTCCCTTACTCCACAAATAAAAGAACTTAAGTTTTTTTATTTTCAAAATTAGGATGGAACTATGATGCACTCGCTCCATTTCATTATAAGTCACTTCTCTTTTTTTTTCTAATCAAACTTGTTAAGTTTGACCAATTTTAATGAAAAATTTAGCAACATCTAAATTATCTAATTAATTTTATTAAATTTAATATTAAATATATTTTGATAATATATATGTTTTGTGTTGAAAATACTATTATATTTTTATATAATCTTGATCAAAATTAAAAAAATTTGACTAAGAAAAAAAGTCAGACAACTTATAATATGAAGCGAAGGGAGTACCCATTAAATTAGGGGTGTGTGGGAGGATAATATTAGCTAAATATTACATGAAAGGTGGTTGGGTGATAAAGTAATACTCTAAGTACTTATATTTGTGAACAGATGGAGTGGTAAATATCAGTAACAAGGTTACTACTCCCTCCGTTTCATATATATGTCTAGATTCACTAACATACATATGAATGTGCGGAGGGAGTAGTACAACACTGTACAAATTTCAGATTAACAAATAAGTTTTAGACTAACACACTCTTGTAGTCTTGTGTTCCTTCCTCCTGCATCTAGAACTCCTAGACCCTAAACCCTCATCATATAATCAAATAAAAATGACATTTTTCATATTTCTATGTTTACAATTGAAGTTGGCTATTATACTTTTTATGTAACTGTATATGCATGACTTTAGCTACCAGTATTTTAGTTATGATGTTTATAATTAGATGGATATGTGCATTCACTTTTTTTTTAATAATGGAATATAACATCCCTGCCTTTGCTCCTGCCTTTGCTCAAGAGAGCTATAGCCAATTATTACAGAGAATGTGCATTCACTTATTATAATACTACCTCTGTTTTTTAATAGATGACGCCATTGACTTTTTCTCACATGTTTGACCATTCGTCTTATTCAAAAATTTTATGCAAATGTATAAGATATAAATCGTACTTAAAGTACTATGAGTGATAAAAGAACTCATAACAAAATAAATTATAATTACGTAAATTTTTTAAATAAGACGAATGGTCAGACATGTGAGAAAAAGTCAACGGCGTCATCTATTAAAAAATGGAGGGAGTACAAGTTTTCTCAACATTTACGAATTAGAACATAAAGAAAATATATTCTCATTCGTTGCAGCCCAAGTGATGAGGACATCCTACCATTGATACAAACATACCTAGTGCATAACAAAGACCAATGCATGACTTGAGCTTGAACACAACTCAATTATCAGGTAAAATTGTTCCCTGTTATTCAAACAAATTCTTTTTCGAATGATGATTTTCTTATGCTTAGGAACTTGGGACACGAACCATGTGGGTGAAGGAACAGCCACGACAATGAACAAGTGGAAGCCGGCATGAGCAAAGGAAGGATTAGACCAAATGATTGTACTACAAGTTCGGATAGCACGTTTGGACCTCCAAGCAATGGTAACTTTAATTGGACATAGCTCTTTACTCTGGAGGGTGTTGAGGTCCATGAGTACTTGTTGAAAATGTCTTGATGTCTTCTTTGTAGATGGATCAAGAAACACTACTATAAAAATAATTTTTTTTACGAGAACCTCTTTATCTGCCACCGTAACTGGTTGCATCTGCAAAAATCATCCTCCATTTTTGCGTGAAGCTACTTAAGAAGACTGCACGGAAAAATCGATTTTCACAGACAGGCCTCTTAAGTGGACTGTACACGAAAATGAGCCTATTTTCGTAGACGGGCCTCATAAATGGACCGCGCACAAAAATATCACTATCCTTTACAGATTTTTTTATCCCATCATTTCTCTCTTTTCCCTCTCACTCACTTCAAAATTTTCACCTCCTCTCTCTTACTTTCCCTTTTATTTTCACTCTTCTCTCTCTCTTGCTCTCCTCTCCTCTCCTCTTCTCCAAGCGCGCGGCTAGCCCTACCGCATGCAAAAACCCCTTTCGGGTTGTCTACAAAAATCTCTTTTATAATAGTGAAACACCAATAAATTCCATCAATGTTGCCTAGAATCTACAGAAGAGATGTTCAAGACTCTAACCCGCGAGTTGGGCCTCTTGTATCTATAAGAGCCCATCAAGGGAGTGTCTTAGCTAGGGTTTCCCATACCTCCTACTATTCCCCCCATATATAAGATAGCAGCAACCACCAAGAACACTTCCTTACCTTTTATTTAGATGCAAGTTTAGCTTCAGCTACTTCCTTTTACTCATGTGTGTTGGCTAGACCACCCGGATGCTTGATTTAGAACCCCAACTTTGTGTTTGTTTTATCATCTGGCAAGTGATGTAAATCGTTTCCTTGTCAATTGGTTCTTGATGCTTATTCTTTTATTGCTTGCAGGTTCAAGGTTGTCGGGGCCCACCCTGTCTTGATAGGTAAGGAAACTCCGGCGATCGAATTCTATACTATTACATTTAGCATTCCACCTTCTATTTTCAGCCAGATAGCTGCGATTTTTAGCAACAGCTATTTGGATTTTCAACAGTGCTGTCATGGAATGTAGAAAGGCTACCTAACAGCCCTCTCAAGCACCTTACTGCTGACAATACTATCACAATTGACCCATATATACCAACAATCTTGTCACAGTTAGTACCATGATGCCATTTCCACTTCAATGGATGATAGGCTTGTTGGGAATGTACCATGACAACTAGACACTAGCAATCAATGTATGATAGTGCTGTTGCAGATATATTTTGTATATATTTTTTAACATATAAGTTAAAAGACATGAATTTGCCTTAATTTTCCAAGAGCCAAATATATTCCCTTTATTATTCCTCTAACATATTACTTGTGTGAATTTGACACTCACCATTCACGATGTTGCTTTAAAACTTTTGAAAAAGATACACAAAACTTAATTAGAGTATTTATTATATTCCTCATAATACATTTTGTTACGATAAAAGGCTTTTATTTTCTTAAAACATGTACTAAAAAAGATATCATGATCAAAATATTGAAATGTGAGGCGAGAAAAAAAAGAAGAAATGTGAGGGGGGAGGAAAAAAGAGAGAAAAATAGGCATAATTAGGAAGAATAGGAAATACATGAGAAAATGGAAAAAAAAGAAGAAAATAGGAAAAAAATATGTGAAATTTAAGAAAAAAATATAGGGGGAAATATGAAAACAGATAGGTCGGTTGGGCAATGCTCATGCTTGGGTCGTACCTTGTCGGAATATCGGCAACCATGCCGTGGTGTGCCAAGAATTTATATAAGATACTTTGTGTATGTGTGAACTTTTTTGCTTGTAAATATATAAGAAGAAAATAATTAATTTTTGCAATTATTTCAAAATCTGAATTTAGTAGTTACAAAGTTATATATAGAAGCAATTGCGTATTCGTACCGTTACCTTTTATGTTATTAGCTTAATAGTTCTTAGATTTGAAATTCATAAATACAAAGTTTTACTCCTTTTCAAAATTAATAAGTTCCATCCTTTTCATCAAAACTAATAATGAGTAAGTCCTATATGGGAACAAATTTATAAATAGAATGTTGTATTTGTTGTGGAGTGATAACTATTTTGATTTTATTCTTCAAATTTCGAAAATAATATATACAATCCTGTCAAAAAAATGTTATATACAACGTTGTATTTTTCTTGTAGTCTAAATATCAGTTTTCGTGATAAAGAACTAAAATTTGGAATTGATATACATATATAAATATATATGTAAAATTGTTGTCAGCCAAAAAACTAGTATTATCTAAATCTCTAAAAATCTAGTATTTCCATCCACTTATTACAAATTTTTTTTGAATATTTTCTAGAAAATTTGAACCAGCTTTGGTCTAAAGGAAATAATGCCTTCGAAAAATACATCTAAAAATCTAGTATTTCCATCCACTTATTACAATTTTTTTTTGAATATTTTCTAGAAAATTTGAACCAACTTTGGTCTAAAGGATTTTTTTTTTGAATATTTTCTAGAAAATTTGAACCAGCTTTGGTCTAAAGGAAATAATGCCTTCGAAAAATACTTCAAAAAAATTTGTGGCAGGAATCGAACAAGGGACCTTGTGTTTCTCATCAGGCATGCATGCCAATTTTATTCTATGTGCGCGCGAAAATAATTCACTTCCCTCGGTTTTTCCGCAGGAAATTTTCATTTCCCCCTAATCCCGCTACACGATGGCGATTCTCCTATAATCCCGCGAACTAGATCTCGCTTCTCTCTCCAAAGAAGTGCTCGCTCCTATAATCCCGCGAACTAGGATCCTAACTGTCGTTTCCAAATTAGTTTACTTGAGCTACCTATTTCGTCGGACTTTCCAAACAGCCATCTCCAAAAAAAAATCACCACGCAGTTCTTTCGATTCTACTTGGCGACGACATCCATGTGTTGAATCATGTTCATCTTCAACAACGGTGATTCAAGGGAGAGCCGGTGTCATATTGCCTGATGCAAGCATCTTGTAGACCACAATCACAGGTGCATTTTCTTTCGACTAGAAGCTGTTCGATCTATTTCCCCTTCCGTAACTTGAGCGTACACGCATCTGTGAGTTGGTGTGGGCAACGGGGCGGGGGTTGAAGAGCAGTGCTGCAATGATGCCGCCGCCGGTGGTAGTGAGGTGTGGTGAATGGAGGCTGCGGTCGGCTGGGCACGTGGTTGTCGTAGGGGTGACCGGTGGCCGGTAGAAAGGCGCCGGGCCAAGGCGTGATTGCACGGGGTGGAGATGGCTAGCCGGCTAGGAAGCTGGTGCCTGCATCTAGAAAGCTAGAGACTAGAGTCCTAGAGCTAAGGTTGTGGTTAGTGTTTCTTGATTACTGAAAATGGATAGATGTAGGAGGAGAAAAGCATTGGAGTTCTACAACCGATAGGTGCATGTTTCTCTGTACTAGTTCTATTCTCTGCTTTTGTAGTAGGGAGGCACTGGATAGATATCTTTGTTTATCTGGAATCTTGTTGGATGTTGTGGCAATGCACCTGCTATGGATTGCTTCACATGGATCTGCAGCTTTACATTCTGTAATTGGAACTCAGTACATACATTGCTCTTTTACATCAGTCTAGATTCAGGATCACTAAATTGTATTATCAGATTATATCTAACAGCTAATTGAATTTATTGTGTCATGATGTTTCTTGGATGGTAAAAATATTAATATTGTTTCACAGTTGGACCAAATGTTATATGGGTAAGGGCACCTTTGGATGCACAGGTTATGTACGAATGCACTGGACGCAAGGCACATGGGAAGTTTGCAATGGCGGATGGTGCAATTGATAGCTCAGAAGTGCAATTATCCACAAATGCTCATCCTTCTCACACTTACACAGTTAGACCTAGCCAAATAGAGGTTGAACTGCGTCAAGAGCTTGCTAATTTCAAGCATCAGCGACAAGAGGATTGCCAATCAATACAAAATGCTCTATCTGAGTTCAATAATCAGATAAAGGAGGTTATTCCTCTTTTCATGATGCTATATTACTGTTCTTTGTTTTTACTGCAATGTGAACGTGTCTAACTATTGCCTAATGAATTCTTATTAGTATATGATGAATGGATCCGCAAGTACACCTCCACCTCAGATCAATTTGGCTGCATTATTTCCTAGCCATTCATCTCCAACTACTCAGCAGGTAAGAACATTCTGAAAAAAGTTTTCTACTACAGATCTGTACTACTTTGGAGCATTCATCCATCTTTGTTTAAAATATATATGTTTGACTAATGGCATCATATTTTCTTTTATTGTAGAATACTACAGATAATAGCTCCAGAAATGTGTTCAACCAAATAGATGGAAATAATAGTGGAAACTGCAGCCAACAAGATGCTGGTTTGAGCAACAATGAACAGGTATTAACAAATCTACTCTTTTGGTAGTTCCTTTTTCAGAATGATTGATAAAGTAAAAAACTTGTAATCATTTGTCAATTAAATTGTGGAACTTAGTCAATAGCAATTTCTCTGTCTTCTCAAGTGTAGATCAATATGACCATGGAACATTATATTAGCCTAGCTATTTTTTTGTACCCACACTATACCAGATTATGCATATATGTTACATACATAATTAAAGATAATGTGTTGATTAGATATAGTATGACATATCATTCCACATATTTAACATTATTCTAGCTTTTTCACTTGGAGCTTTTATTGAGGGCCGGAATTGCTTGATGTGATGTATCCTAAAAAACTGAAGTCATCAATCTCTAGCAAAATTTACAATTTTCTTACTAGCTAGAAGTAACTTTTACCAAGCAGCTTTACTATGTTTTGTCAAAAACTAGTTTGATCATAATCTTGCGTAGTCATTGATGATCACCACATGAGAGTATAAACTAGCTTGTACAACTAAACCATTGTTTCATATGCTGAACCATATAGACATTAACCTATCCATAGAACACTTTCCAAGTAGACGATATCTGTTTCAAACATCTTTAGAAGATATTTTTGTACTGTTAGCTAAATTGGAGATTGGAGGGATACATTGTCACCTGATCCTTTTTCTTTTTAGGGTGACATGGGAAACAACTCTGAAAATGTGGTGTTACAACGCATGGATGGAAGCACATTTGGTTATTCTAGCCAACAAACTGCTCCTGCTACTAATCAAGGCAACAGTAAGCGAGGGAGAGATGGAGACTATGTTGATAGTGAAGATGATTATGCTGATGATGGAAACTATGATGATGCTGATGAAACTCCTGATCCATTCTGTAGTTTATTTGGAATATAAGAACCGTTCGTTGCTGCAGTTATAGTTGATTATCCTTGTACAAAGTAGTGCTCACTGTTTTATGTTGGTTAGGAACTTCAATTTACTTATCCTTAGTGCAAGACAATTACATTTATTTAGGAACGATGATTTATGTTTTTTTTGTGAAACCTAATGTCAGTACAATTTCTGATTATATGTGATATAATTAATTAAGTCATGAGATCACTGGTTCAAGTTACCTTTGCAGTCTGTAATAGTATTGAAAAGTGTAGTGCTATGAAAATGGTTGGAAATGGCAGTGGTTCATTTATAATAAACATAATTCTAAAGTATATCCACTGATTTTTGACAGTGCTATCATGGAAGCATCTGTATCCATGACATGCCTATTGTGGTTACTGCTATAATACCCTTGTTTTATTTTGCTACTTGTGACTGTGTTGTCACTATGTATGTTGAATTTTCTGGCATTGCAGTCATAGAAGGGGGCTAGCTGGACACTATGTTGAGATAGCTTGACACCAAGTTACCCCAACAATATGGGCAGTCAGTAAACAAGAACCACAACATGGCTGTCAACGATGAGACCACATCCCCGACATAGCAACCCCAACAGGAAATACCCAAGAGCTGTTGACAAATGGCATCCGCGACAGTTTCGTACCTTTCACCAACAGTTCTAGGCTGTTGCGGTTGCTATAGTATGGTGTTCATATCCTCCACATGAACCTATAATAGTTTCTACATATAAAACACCACATATTCAACACGCACTGCAACGCAACTAAGTTAGGCAAATCACCCGTTTTTACATCACATAGTTATCCAAATGGGAATATAAATGAGGATATTTTTAGCATATTACCATTTGCTATCCAGGGTGAGATCCAACACGGCATATTGTATCCCCAGGCTCCATTCGAATGAGATGCAGATATTAAACTTTCTCTTTCGCGTAAAACAAGACAAGTCATTAGCACATAATAAATCCAGTATTAACTAGTACAAACTTAAAATGGTTTAATTGATTTAAAGAAAGTTAAACCAGACCATTTAACAGTTTGAGAAATATGCTCACGAAAAATGATGAAGTAGCATATCCTAATTGAGCCAAATCAAAGATATAGTCTTAGTCGGTTGTAGGTATAACAGTAACCCTGAGTTATCATTAGTTCATTAATCATTACAAGAATGCATTAGCATGGCAGCATGCTACCGTAACGTAGGTTAATTATGCGGAAATACTTAAAAGTTTGTAAGAGGATGTGCGTGATAGTGATATTATCCACTCATGGAATCATCTCGCTTGTGTACTTGACCAAAGAGGGAATATGCCACGGAAGGCAGTCGCTAGTCACAAATGTGTTGTTCAGGGCTACTGATTTGGAATTCCTTTTTTTGGAAGGCAGTTCCGTTTAAGTTTGATGGAGACGAGCATCAAGTAAAGGTAAATTGAGAAAACTATTAGTGCTTGATTAATTGAGTTTTATTTATTTTTAACTTGAAAAATAAATTTATTTGGTATTTTATAGCAACTTATATATTGAAAGTTTTCGTACGAAACTTATCATTTAACATTTTAAAAAACGTGCTAACGATACCAATGTCTAATATGCATCTTAATCATAAAACAACGGGCGGAAAATAGGATGTGCTCATATCATTGGAGAGGATCTATTGAACACAATCCGCAGCAACGAAAAAGATTCGGACAATGATATATATATTGCAGAATAAAATAGTAAACACTAGTGGCCAGGAAGGCAGGAAGGAGCCCATGCACCAAATTGTAAGTGGCAGAGGATAAAAATAATAATAATAATTGTACGAGGCATAATCCTCGGGTGGTATACAGACCTCAGATTTAGAAAATGTGCTCAACTTTTCATCCAAGTAGAATTGAATTCAGTGAACTTTTCCCCTGTCGCTGCTAGAACAGGCTGTGACAGGTACATGCTATGTTTTCCCTAGGATGGTGAAATACGGTTATTTGATGTCATGGTCCTTGTAAACCTTTAGTATGAGAATGCCATTTCCTTGAATTCGTGGGTGGTATATACCTCCACATCCCTTAAAGAGGCAAAAAAAAAAAGAGAGAATTAATTAGCTAAACGGATGAAAAAAAGACTGGACGATTGGCAAGGTACAAGATGGAATTTTTGACATAACATTTGATCATTGGTCAAATTAAAAATACAAATATATATTGATCAGGTTTAAAGTACATTTGGTAAAAAAAACCAAAGCAATAATACATATCACGATAAATGATCAAATATCATGTCTAAAAGTTAATGTTGCCATACATTGAAAAAGGAGATAGTATATATACCTTAACTCATATTGTTACACACTAAGTACATATAGACCTTGCAACTGTTTTTTTCTCTCTCTAAAAATAAGTTTTGCAAAAGAAATCAAGTGAGCCCAACTGATTCTTGATTTGTTTTGTGAAACAACGCCACAAGAATGATTCCACGTGAGCTCTATAGACTCAAAAGATGTACAGCAGAAAACCAAATAGGTGGCCGCATGCTTAAAGCTGATTGAGTACTCTTTAGCTCGTTCGAAAATACCCTCTGCTTTCTTGTCCCGCACTTGTATGTTCAGACACAGTGTTCGTTATGTGCGCCGTTGGTAGGCAAGTGGATTTTCATAATTTTATGGAACATGCTTGAAATACAGCAGCTATACACGAAGCAAGTACACTTTCAGTAAAATAAAAAAAAAGTCAACTCCTGAGAATAAATGTGGATAAGCATTCATCCTTAGAAGTTGGGTTTTCTAAAACAGAGAGTAGTATTCAGCAAGCATAGTAGTGAATTACTTAACCCTAGTTGGAAGCCCAATTTCATGCCCAATAAGATGGTAAATTGTGGTACCTGAAACTTTTTAACCTTGCTCATTTGCCATGAGAAAGAAGTAAAAAATTGTAAATTTTACAAAACTATAGATATTTTAACAAAATTACTGTAAAACTACATATTTAATATATAGTATCACAAAAATACATATTCAAAAATGATTTTATAGTTTCTTAGAAAAACAAGGAATGGTTTTATCATAAAACTACATATATAATCTATGCTATCTTCAAAGTATAAATTTAGTGTTGTTTTTTTCCACAAAACTACAGATTTTAGATGCTCCCTTCACCTATTATCATGGTAAATTTCTAAAATGTGTAGTTTTGCGAGGAAATCAATGCTCTATCTGTAGTTTTATGGGAAAAAATATGACACTAAATCCGTAGTTATGAAATATAATAGCTTAAATCTAGAGTTTTATGATAAATTTATTACTAGATCTATACTTTTATGATACTATGGTTTAAATATATTATTTTGTGATAGTTTTATCAAAGTATTTGTAATAAAACTATGTAGACTTTTAATATAAACATTATACATAGAGAATATTAATAGAAATCAAAAAAATTTTCAGTTATAAACTTCGTTTCAAAGAAAGCAGTGACATCCTAACAAAAAGGTGGGGAGCATTCGCGCAACGCCTGCAAGGCACCCACCCAGGTAGCTTTGATCCCTGCATCAGAAGGGGGCCCCCTAATGGGCGATCGCTCGCCTGGAGATGGGGGCAGCGATCAATTCGTACCCCCTCCGACCTCCCTCCCTCCACCTGGTTTCCTTTTTTGACATCGCATTACTTTCCTATTTTAGTAAATTTATGCACCTAAAGTTTATACACCTTAAGTTTACACATCTAAAGTTTAGAGACCAAAAGTTTATAAGTCAAAAGTTTATATATCCGATTCAAATTTGAATTTGAATTCAAATATTTTTTTTATATATAGTATTTCTATACATCTAAAGTTTATACACGTAAAATTTATAGACCTAAAGTTTATATATCCGATTCAAATTTGAATTTGAATTATATCCAATTCAAATTTGAATTTGAATTCAAATATTTTTCATATATAGTAATTCTATACATCTAAAGTTTATACACCTAAAGTTTATAGACCTAAAGTTTATATACCCAATTCAAATTTGAATTATATCCGATTCAAATTTGAATTTGAATTCAAATATTTTCTATATATAGTATTTCTATACATCTAAAGTTTATATATCTAAAGTTTATAGACCCAAAGTTTATAAGTCAAAAGTTTACATACCCGATTCAAATTTGAATTTGAATTCAAATTTTTTATACATAAATTTTTCTAACTTTTTATTTTTTAAAATTTTTTTTGTGGTATACTGTAATAGGAAGAGAAGAAGGGGAGGAGGAAGGGGGAGAAGAGAGAGGAGCACAGGGGAGGCGCGGGGTGATCGCCAGGGTAGCGTGGGGGTGATCACCCGCGCGTTAGGATTTCCACATCAGAAGACCATATCAATTCCATAATGCGAGCCATGCAGCCATTATATCCGACCATACTTAACATTCTCTAATCCACGTATCCACAGTTCGTTACCCTAGGTGTGAAAACGAAGTAGATAGAGCAAAACAAATACGGATACCATTTGGAGCAAAATCTTCAATAGTCTACAGGGGCAAAGGGAGCTAGATAGAAGAGGGTGTGCCCAGAAACCCGGTCAAGCAAATTTATAGTTACTGTTTATTTATTTTCACCATATGTGCTCAATCCAAATTCAGGCGCTCAATCAACCTAAACTTGCTCTAAAGTAGACTAAGGCCCCCTTTAAATCACATGAATAAAAAAACGGAGGAATAGGAAAAACATAGAATTCTCACAGGAATACAAGTGTAAAACAGAGGATTACAAAACACAGGAAAAACATAGGAATGACTGTTTGATTGAGCCGTAGGAAAAATACAGGAATTTAAGGGGAGATAAAGACTCAAAGGATTCTTAACATGAGGTTCTACCTCATGCTAAATTTCCTCCAAAACTTGCATGGGAAGAGGCATTCCATAGGACTTTCATAGGATTCCATATGATTCATTCTTTTGATTCAAAGGGCTATATAGGAAAAATTCCTGTAGAAATGAAATACTTTAAAATTTCTATAAATTTCCTTTGAATCAAAGGGGGCCTAAGGGTGAGTTTGAGGAGGAGGAGATTGGGAAGATACGCAAAACGAGGTGAGCCATTAGCGCATGATTAATTGAGTATTAACTATTTTAAATTTCAAAAATGAATTAATATGATTTTTTAAAGCAACTTTTATATAGAAAATTTTTGCAAAATACGCAGCGTTTAGTAGTTTGAGAAGCGTGCGCGCGGAAAATGAGGTGTTTACTCACCCTATCTCAAACGAATGAACGCAGCCTAAGGCCATGTTTGGTTGGAGAGACGTCCCTTCACTTTAGTCCCTTCCGAGCATAGGACTAAAGTTTTTAGTCAGGGATTAATTTTAGTCTCGGGACTAAATGATCCAAACAGGGCCTAAACGGTGTGTCCGGCACCCTTTTTCTCAACTCCTCTCCCTCGTTTTCCGCGCGCACACTTTTCAAACTGCTAAACGGTGTGTTTTTTTGCAAAAAATTTCTATAGAAAAGTTGCTTAAAAAATCAAATTAACCCATTTTTGAAAGAAATTAGCTAATACTTAATTAATCACACGCTAATAGATTGTTCCGTTTTCCGTGCGGGAGAGATTAGCTCCTATCCCTTCAAACCAAACACACCCTAAAGTAAGCGAATGTTACCTCTCTCTATTTCGTTCCGGCTTCATCCGTGGTAGTCCATATACAAATACAAACACACAACAAATACAGATGATTTCATGACCTTTCTTCCCTACAGCCAGCCAACCCTTATCCAACCTTATTGTCCGGCACGGATAAGCAAACAGTACGAGGAACAGAAGCAGCATGGCGCACCAGCGATTCTATCGAGATATGCACAACGGAGACATGTAAAAACATTAAGCACTATGTGTAGATTAATGTTAGCTAACAAACTTTCAGTGTGTACTACGGTTGAAATGTCAAATTTATGCATCCTAAAACCAGAAGCATCATCATGTTTTTAAATAGAATGACAAGTCTGAACTCTGAACTGAATGTCTGCATAAGAGTACGTACAAAGGCGCATATTATACCTACTCATATTTACCAGAAGACGGCTGTATGGAGTTCCTTTTTTCACAATAAGGCGATCTTTAATAAGCAACAAGAGAAACAAACTGTAAAAGGAAACACCTTATTCAGAAAAATCATTACATTCAATTCACAATCCGATTTCGCAACACAGCACAAGCAAGTACACTAGAAGAGTGAAATCTTCAGTGGACAGGCAACAAGATATGGCTGTGTTCGGCATTGCCGGTTCCCATCCTCTCCCTAGCTTTCCACGCGCACGCTTTTCAAACTGCTAAACGGTTGTATCTTTTTGCAAAAACTTTCTATACAAAA
The DNA here is from genome assembly GCA_000338895.3 of Oryza meridionalis. Classification (NCBI taxonomy): domain Eukaryota; kingdom Viridiplantae; phylum Streptophyta; class Magnoliopsida; order Poales; family Poaceae; genus Oryza; species Oryza meridionalis. The sequence goes on along the minus strand of CM002531.2, from coordinate 12,079,701 downwards.
GTTGCTGAAAATCATATTGATCCATTTCTAAAAAAAAAAAATTAGCAAATACTTAATTAATCACATGCTAATGGACCGCTCCGTTTTCCGTGTGTACATCCTGTGTTGGGAAGACTGGCTTCCGAACGCAGCCTTAGGGCTATGTTCGCAAGAGCAAGTTCCCAACCATGTTATGTGGAGGGATGAATTGGGGTACTCGATGGGAAGGCGAGGCTGTTGCAGCCTCGCCGCCCCGGAGCCTAGGTGAGGCCGAACAGAGAAGAGGGGAGACTAGAGATATGTTTAACTTCTTTCTTGATTGATTCCAACTGACTGCGGTGAGGTCCTTATATAGAGCCGGCTCCTAACAAACATCCTAACAACCTTATCTAATAAAGCCTAACAAACCTCCTAACAACCTTATAGAGAGGCTGAGTTCTGCCCATAACACGTGATTAATTAAGTATTTGCTATTTTTTTTCTAAATGGATCAATATGATTTTTTAAGCAACTTTCGTATATAAACTTTTTGCAAAAAACGCACCGTTTAGCAGTTTAAAAAGCATACGCGCGGAAAGCAGAGAGTAGGGAGTTGGGACTAGCTCTTGCAAACAGAGCCCGAGTCTTTGTGCTACCAAGATCTATATAAGTGTTAACTTCATGATAAAAAATGAAACATGAGATTCTAATCAGGTGGTACCGTGGTAGTACCTACCTTGAATGTTTTTTTCTAAGTAAGAGAAGGGATTCAATTGAAATTTGCAACCAACATAATGAAATCACAAGACAGAGAAACATCTAAGCTATGTGGGTGGACACTAAGTTAGAGTACATAAGCAACTTGAAGAATTCATGTAGCCCATCACACATCAGAACCGTTTTGATAAATCAGGTGCATTGCTGAAGTGCAGTATCATCTTGATTAACTGCTCCTTTTCAAATCATATGCATATATAGCTACAAATTTCAAGAATCAAGTTAAGAAGTGATGCAGCATGTCCTGCCATCATAACATGTAATGCCAAGAGTGACCTCCACAAGAATGAACACAGAAAATGAGGATGAAGGGGATCCCCTAATAATTTACAGGGCTATACAGATTAAAATTGCAATTTGCCGCCACGAGGAAGTTATAAGCATAAGGAACTATACCAAAAGGAGGAGGATTGCGATAGTGGCATAGTGCCATCAAAAACACTGTTTTTTTGGACATGAGAACCAGTTGCCCAAGTCAACAACCATAGACAAGTAGAAGAGAACGAAGTTGATGAAGTGATATATGCATAGCAATTAGGCCATGTACTTTTGCTTGATCAATCTGCCTAAGGGATTAGATTATGCAATATCTGATAATCTTGACATCACCTAAAAAGATCAGGAGTAGAGCTAGAATGTAATCCGCAATTGACATGCCATGTGCATTGCAGTTAGTTACATATGAAACCAAAGCAGGAAACATATGTAGTTTGTTGGTTAGGCATGTAACAAGTGTAGCAAAGATACCTAAATATTGCTAGCTGTAAGCTATCAGAAAAACGCAATTGAACATAACAGAATCTTATTTTCCTCACAATTGGAATAGCGAAATTGCAAGAGACAACGATATTTTGCTTAACACATTGTTATTGCCTCAGAAACATTAATCATGTCTTAAAATCACCAAGAGTACAGCAATGGAGTGTCACCTAGTTAAGGAAGAAGCTTTCCAGCCATAAAGCAGGCAAACTTATTGCTCCGGGAATACTCATACGGCACGCCGGCCACGGTGAGCAACCGCTCGAGGACCTGCTTGGCCTGCTCGGGCTCCGCCGTTTCACACTCCAGCTCGTAGTTCGTACCAAAGTCGAAGCGCGTCTCGTCGAGCTCCACGACGAGCCCGTGGGTGTCGCCCTCCTCCAGCTGGTACACGGCGCGGGTGTTCCGGAACCCGCCGAGGCAGACGAACGGCGCGGCGTCCCCGCCGACGCCGTACTCTTCGGAGACGAGCCGAATGATCGGGGACTCGACCCCGCCGAGGCTTGCCGGGTCGTCGACGCAGGCGAGGGCGATGGCGGGGTCGAGAGGCTCCTCGACCTCCTCGACGCGGCTGACGCCCGCGTCGATGCGCGGGCGGCGCTTGAGCGCGAGGACGGCGCGGGAGGGGGCGCGGTCGTCGAGGCCGTAGAGGCGGACGCGGAGCGCGGCGGTGGCGGCGGCGAGGGGGCGCGCGGCGGCGTCGAAGAAGAGGTTGCGCTGGGCGTCGGTGCGGCGGAGGCGGGGCGCGAGGAAGGAGGAGAGGCGGCGGTGCGCGGCGGCGTCGGGGAGGCGGAGCTTGATCTCGACCTCCATCAAGGCGGGCGAAGGGGGAAGAGGAGAGGCTAGGGTTTGGGGTTGGGATTGGGATTGGTAGGGAGGCCGATGCGGTGGGACTTGGAGGGCGCGGCGCCGGGCGGCGGGTGGAGGAGGTGGAGGAGGGGGTTGGAGTTGGAGGGCGGCGGGGTCGTGGTCGGAGTGGATGAGGCGGTGGGGGTGCTGGCCGCTGCGGCGGCGGCGGCGCGGAGGTGGTCTTCGAGCTCGTCGCGGTCGGAGGAGCGGAGCTCGATGCGGGTGGGCTTGCGGCGCAGCATCGATGTGAAAGGAATGGGTTGGCCCGGTGCACTGTGGTGACCGTGTGGGCTCGGGATGAGATTATAATGGAGCTGGAAAATAAACTGCGATGAAAAAAATCTTAAAATTGAAAATTTAAATTTTAGCTGATAAGTATAAAAATAAGCGAAAAGATGAGGCTATTTGATCGAGACTTTTTACCGTTTCGATTCGAGTGCCACGATAAAATATATGGTGTGATTAAAAAAGAAGGGCACACAATTGATATCCATCATAACCGAAATTCCTACACACTTTTGTTACCCACAGTGAGATAATAGGAATATTAACAAATAATTATCATGGTTTATCTATTTGTTATGAATTAAACATATTATAAATTAATAAATTGTTAGAACTTTCAGTTCAGAAGTCAAAGACTTCAAAAAAAAAAAACTTCCCATAATGTTTAGCATGGTGCATCCGAATAAAAAGCCTTTTTATATTTTAACTCAATATTTCAAAAGTTTATCCTTAACTTTACACTTTCAACTTGATCCTTCGAAAGCTTTAGTCATATCTTCAACCTTTTAACTCAAACCACAAAGCACATGTATTCAAAATATCAACTTATTAACTATAATATTCCTTCCGTTCCAAAAATAAGTTTATTTTTCATTTATCCCACACATATCAATAAAAAACCAAAAAAAAACTGGAACACCCTCACTTCATCAAATCCAAATACAATTATTCTCCACTTATCTACTCGTAATGCATTTAACCTCTATTTTTACAAACTCCGACGTAATGATTGCTGAAAACTGAACTTATTTTGAGACAAACGGGAGAGGCAAATAGGACAGAGGGAGTATCAAAACTTTCTACTCAAAATACTAAGCGTCAAAATCAACACCAATATATTATTTCACCTAAAACTAGTTGAATAGTCCTAAATCCAACCGATAAAGAACAAGTTCCCCTGCCAATGAGAGATCATGGGGAAGATGGCCTACAAAGGAGGGAGGAGGATGAGTGAGGGAGATCATAGCGAAGGGGGTAGTGGAGGGATATTAGAGTTGTTTATTAAGCAATGGTATCCCTTCTTACTATAAAGTTATAACACACTAAGTGCAATTAAGATCCTAAAGCTCAAACCTCATTGTGCCACGTCATCATTAATTCTCAGTAATTGGATCAGCAGATTTGATCATCTTTAAACCGTTGGATGAAAAAACACAGCCCAATCCATCTCGCATAGTCACCATGGGAGGCCCATCTAATTTGATTGTGGCCCAATTCAATAGTGATGGATTTTTATACCACTTCAATTTATCAAATGCAACCACGAATCTCAACAAAATATCCCGTTGCAACGCGCGGGGTTTCAACTAGTTTCACTTAAAGGAGGAGGTGTGACGCTTGGGTTCGAACCTGAGAGGGCATACATACAGCTCGTCAACTTGCTTAGCCAATCGAGCAAGCGCTCGTCTACATTTTGCTGGTATTCCGTTGGTTGTTTCTGTTGATTGGAGTAAGGAGCCAAGCATCAGAGAGGGAAAGTGTTAAGACTCTCGATTGGAACAAGGAGCCGAGCAGGGAGGGGATGAGTAAAGGCTTAGTCTCAAAGGGATATATAAGGTTCGCTCGTTTCTTCCCTCATGAATATTAGCGAAAGAGGTACTCTCCATTTGTCCATGGTTGTATGAAAAATAAGTTTTTATATGGTATAGAAAGGCTTTTTTTCCCCTCATTGTCGTGTAAGTGATATTACGTTTTTCTAACTTTTGCTTCAATGTGCCCGCCTTTGTACCCTTTAAAATAATGGGATACAACCACTATTTAATGGGACAAAACCATGGATTATCTTCTACTTCATCCGTCCCAAAATAAAAAAAAGTAGTACAGTATGTGACACGGACGCCGTCGTAGGACACTTCAACAAGGTGCCCGTCACCCGAGCTCGATCGCCACCTGTGTTCTATCCGCGACTTCGGAGATTGATCCGCGAGGCTGGAGCTCAATGAACGACTTCGGAGCTCGATTTTGTGATGCAAAGATCAATCTGCGTCGTAGGCACTCGATCCAATTCGCAACATCAAAAATCCATCCGCGCCCGCTGGAGATCGACCCATGTCACTGGAGATCAATGCGTGCTGCTTGAGATCGATCCATGCTGCTAGTACTCCAGAGGAGGAGGAGGAGGAGGAGGAGGAGGAGGGGTGGCATAGCGGCCAGAGGGAGATGAGGAGAGGTGTGGCGTTTAGAGAAGGAGAAGGGGAATCTCTATGACATACGAGAGGGAGACAGAAAGGGGGAGGGACGGCGAAGGCATGATGGCGTATGAATGCTAACGCTCATAGGGGTGGGAATGGAGATATCTAGCTGAGAGTAGTTGATATGTTGGTTTTATTTGTTATCACATGATCTAAATTGTAAAAATATTCAGTTGTATTGCTAATAAAAAAATACTACATAGAGAGACCGACTTATGAAGAAAAATCCAAGGGCTGAAATAGGAAAGTACTTGAGGTGGTCTCCATTGTGGATTGAGTCTCCTAGAAGTAACATCATACCACATGATACACCTTTTGACATGATCAGGCCCCTCCTTAGAGGGGCTTGCATTGCTAATGCCCTAAGAAAACAAGTGAAGAAACTGATCCCATACATAGTTCTTGAGCTCTCGAATTAAAGAGATCATGTGTACATGTTTCTTAAATCTAGATCAGCCCCACTTATGAAACCTTTAGTAATCCTATACACTGCTTTATTTTTCACAAGATAATACTACCTCCGTCCCAAAATATAACAATTTCTAGCTATGAATCTAGACATAAATATAACAATTTCTATCTCCGTCCCAAGATTCATTGCTAGAAATGCTTATATTCTGGGACGGAAGGAGTATCATTTTAGTGGGACCCACATACATAACCTCCTTCTCAACTAAACACTACTCATGCCCTTAGAGTGATTGTTATATGCCTTAGTATCACTGCTGAGTACACAATGCCAGTTTTTTTAACCTAGAACAATGGGCTTTGTGGTAGCGACTGTTACCTCAGTTCGCCAACAGTTGTGCCGCCCTTCTCCCTAGGTCCAGCTCTAGACCTAGGCTAGTTGTGCAACCGTCTAGGACCCATGACCGGTGGGGGCCTGCCTGATTATCTTCCACCTGGTTATCGAGATCAACCACCTAAAGTAGAGTAGTGTTGCGTCCTGCCATCTAAGGCTGAGTGCGTGCGACTATGATACAACTTCAATTAAGTCACGCCGAACTATAGATCTCGTTCGACTCAAGTTCTCAACTCCTCATCTTCTTATCTCAACCTCTCCTCACCGGTCACCACGGTAGACGAGGGCATTAGATGGGACAGTGCTGACACAACGACATCACAACCACAGCTGGCCGTAGACCAACTGTAGCGCCTGATGAAGGCATAGGCAAGCGATGATAAATTGATGACTCAATCAATGATGCTTTAAAAAGGTGTAGAGGTACGTACATTACATTCAGACCATGTTGTTTTTTCATCTATTTAGTCCAAAATTACATTGTTCCACAATCTATAAATGATGAATTGATGATGATCCATTAGTTAGCAGGTTAGAGTACTTGCTCTAAGGGCAGCTATAGCGTATGATCTGAGAGTTCGGTTCACAGGAGTCGAATAAAGCTTTGGTTCGATCCCAGCAGCGTAAGAATCGTTTTGTGGGACCCACGGGAAAATAGAACTCAATCTCACCTTTCCTCTCGCTCTCACACCGGCCGGCAGCAACAAATATTTTTTTATGGTTTGTGTTTGACGTCTTGTTTGAAGTCGCTTTTTCATCTAACACAAACCATTCGCTCCCCAGTCCCCACAATGTGCACGGTTCGGTTTTTTGGTGTTAAAATCGATTTTAGGTTCACACTGGAGTTGCTCTAAGCGCCCTTGGCTTGAGTTTGTTGAGATCCATTCTGAGCCTTGATTTCCCTACTTTTTCTCGGCTTTCGTGATTTGACTTTGTGAATGGATTGGAATGAGTTCTCTCATGTGCTTGGTGAAAATTCGGTGAACTTTTAAGCACCAGCATTCAACCCCAAGTTCTTTTTCATCTAATCTCATAGAGGCTAAAAACTCGTAGACAGCTAAGCTAGGTGTCATTGTAGAGTCTCCAATCCAATTGTGGTAAGCCAGCATCTAATCTCTTAGAGGTTAAAAACTCGTAGACAGTTAGGTGTCATTGTAGAGTCCCCGGTCCAATTTTGGTAAGCCATGGAAAGTTTGTAAATGCTGAGATATTATTGGTGAAAGAGTAGCGCATTTGTAGAACCAGGGTAGAGATGGAAAAGACCAAGCAATCTCTTTATGAGCTACTCAACAAAGAGGTATAATGCCCTTAAAGATTTGAATTTCGAGAAATACATCAGCTTCGCATCTCAGTGAAATCATGCTATCCATATTCTTCTGATTTTTGCTTACTGTTACCGCGAGTAACTAGTTGTTTGTGCTAGTATTTTTTTTTCTAGTGGTATAGTTGTTGCCTGGTTGAGCTTGCTGCTGTAGAATCTACATCGAAAAAAAAAAAAACCCCACCGCTATCAAGCAGGCCTCAAACCCCAAAAAGAATATTCAGCTCGTAGATGCTAGGGTAAATGTATCCAGAAATATGAGTATTCCTTATTCATTGTTGTTACCTGGTGTTCACCTTGCTGCAACGATCGGTCTTCAACAAGAACCTGTTACTACTTTATAGAGTTTGGCAGGCAGATACAATGGATTGCAAACCGATCATGCTAGTTGCAGGCGGGGGTTGTACAAGTGATCCGTGCAAAATCCACAATCTAATCCTTCTCTTCTTCGGCTGGAGTATCCACCTTGGCTGCCGCAGAAGCGTAGCTCACGCTGCTGTCCCTCATGCTCTTGCACTGGCTTGACTGCTCATACCGAACAAATCCGATCTTGATCTTCGTCGAACAATGTTTCAGCATCTGGAACATTATATTACATAAAGATGATGAAGTTATAGAAGTAGAAATGAAGAGAGAACACTAGTTAGATCGTCACAACGCTTACGCTGAGGAAAACGCTGATGGGGTGGCGTCCACATATGGTATTCTCATACTCTTGCAGGTACTGCTTGAATGCATCTGGATTACCGGTCTCTATTATCTCCATGCCCATGCGGTCCAAGGCCTCTATCGATTTATGTATAGCACCATGGCTCTTGTCGTAGTATGTGTAACTAAACCTGATGAGACGATGCGGATGAGCATAATCATATACAAATCCTATAATATTGAAGTAACAACTACAACTTAGCCTGGTGATGTATCATGGGCAAGCATTCTTTGGTGTCCAATTATGAAATGAATTGATCTGGGCTGTTCAATCACGTTTTCTGCGCTATCAATTAAAGCAGATTCGCCTGACACAGCCTGGAGCAAATCAGCTCCCTTTTTCACTTCCCACCAAAATCTTATGAAAATAAATTGTGTCGTCCCTGAACCGCAAACACCATGACCCCAAAACGACCTCCCCCCATCTTCACACTCCTGACAACTCCAAATGCTTGCACACTGGTGATACCATCGTTGGGCGGATAGTGGACCCCAACCTGATCAGGCTAAGCCATGTGGCAGATGTAAACCAGGATACATCTACAGCATCTGGTGTTTCAATTGATGAATTTAGCAGGGAAGCAAGGTGCTGTCACCATCCACCGAAGATGGATTCGAGATTGGGGTTTGCAATATAGTGTTATTACAACACTGCCAGGTGGAGTTATTTTTTTCTTTCTAAATTGAGATGGTTCTAGAATCTGCCAATTGGATCTGATGGGTTCTCAAATTCCATCTAATGCCTATATCGATTATTTGAGCCTAAATGTTATTCCACATGACAAGTCGCACTTCTGCTAAGTGGCAAGATAAGATACTGCACAACAATAACTAGAGTACTCTGGCTATGAGGGGTTCAATGATAGACAAATGCTGCTCATTCGATGGTACCCTTTTTGTTATTGAGAGCAAATTTTGACATCTACTGAAGTCCAAATTTGCACATACAAGATTCAGATTTTGTACTGAAATTTAAACTTGGAAAGAACCATATTTCTAAGTGTGATGAGGAATTGATCTGAAGAGAGTCATAGCTAAAACTGTTATTATGACATACTATCTACCTACTGGAAAGAGTAAAAGTAGAAAGACTAAGAATTTGGACAATCTATAGGCCTAATAAAAAAAATATTCGGCAAGAGAACTCTAAAGATTGTGGATTTTATAGAGCTCATTTTAACTAAATTGGGTAGCAATTTTAATGAAAAACCAGGCATGCCAACTCTTCTGCTTTTCTACACGGCCAGATCTTTAGCCTCGAATAGGCCAAACATTGCAAACTTCATTAATTAGTTCTGCAGAACTAGTAGATGACAAATGTGACACAGGACAATGAAAGTTTTCTCACACTAAAGATTACCATAGGAAAGCAAGCAAGTTGGCAAATCATGAAAAAGCTGACAGTAGAAATTAAGTATTTACCGGGTTCCCCAGTGGCAGAAATCTGAGGAGATAGAAAAGAAGTTCTTCGGATCGTCAAGATATTTAGAGAGCAACTGCCCATACATGGCTTCATTTTGGGAGTTAAGGGCACCAACAAGGATAGGGACAACTTTTACGTTATGTCTGTAAGATAATAACATGAAAAGACAGAAAATTTAGTGTGGGATTGGTATATTTTTAAACGGGATTACTAGATTGATGCAAAGTTATCAGAAAAGAAAGTACCCCTGAAAAACTTTAGAAAGATAGGGTAAATGCATTTCCATGCTATGTTCAGCTTCATCCACACTAAGGTCCATAAAATCAAATTTTCCTGTAGCGTTGAGTTCCTCAATTACTGCAAAAACAGTATTGTAAGTAAGATACATAGAATATTCAAATAGAAATGCAATCTATCAACACACAGGATGCAAAATATAATTCAAGCTCAACAAACTATTTCATCTCATATATGGTTTTATCACCTTCAGGAACTCATCGGTCATCACAAAATGAACACTATGGATGAAATTATTCTGGAGGGATTAGAGAACATATTCTTATAACTTTGGAGAGTCGGGGAATCCTTAATAACGAAATTGTGACCATCTGTTTGCTCAATAAGTGGGCTTGGAAGTTGTTCAAAAGGGCTGTAAAGAAGATTGGCCTCAACCCATTTACAGAAAAAAGGGGTAAGTTGTTTAGTGAGTGCAGGAGGGTCTCAATTCTGGCAAGGTTTAGAGAGTTAAACATTGGTTTAAGTAGGTAACCTTGCAAAAAGTCCAAAAATATTTCCTTTGGTAAGGCATTTGACCTGGAGAGGTGCCTTTCAGAACTTTTTTTCCAATCTCGTATAATTTTGTGATAACCCATTAACTGAGACCCTGAGCTACCCTATCTGGCATGCTATACACCGTCCCAAACCAACGCCCTCCATCTTTGCCACATAGAACTTTGCCTTTGTAACCACCTTGGAGAGAAGGCCTAGTGTGCAACATGGCTCCCTCTTCCCCTCAGACCAGACTTATACTAATTTGCTTTTGTTTTTCTCGATAGATGGGTAGAATTCAAACAAAATGCAAGCAGATTGTTGAAGCACAACAGGAAGAGATTTGTTGATACATCATGGATAAGAACCTGCAAAGAATGTTTAGTTAGGGATGTGACGCCCCTACTATCAGTTATTGTGCTAGGAAGGGTATGGGCATGCTCAGCGCTTTAACTGATAGCCTGAGTGTTTTGTTTAGTGAGGTTTGAAGGCTAAATAGTTTGTTCTGGGAACTTGCTTATTTTGTTTATGGCTTATGCTGGTCTGCCTTGCAAGGGTCTTATGACCATGATGTTTGCTTTCATCAATGTAACTAAAGGCTATGCATTGCTACTGATAGAAAGATACTCCCTCCGACCCAAAATATATCAACCTAGTACTATACAAATCTAAAACACCACCTAGTACTACGAATCTAGACAGGGGTCTGTCCACATCTGTAGTACCAAGTGGTGTCTAATCGAGTACCACATTCATAGATATGTGGTTTTCGCATCAAACCAGTTACACATTGTTTGCAACTAGGAGCACTTGACAATGTTTAAGCACATTGAATAATATAGTAGCTCATATAATGTACTGTGTGCCTGTGGCAATTCAATTATATTTGACTAATGTGTGATACTGAAAATTTTCAGGCAACTCAAGAGAAAGTAGCAACGGTAGCAGGTGGGGTGGCAGATTGTTACCACCACTACCTTCTTTTAAACGGGAATCTTAAGCACAAATGGCTCTATCTGAAAATATAGCAAGTTCAAAACATAAATAATTAATATGGATGGCTGTCTAAAAATAATTATGTTGTAAAATCATATTAGTACTGCTAAAGTGCTAATCATGCATGAAAGGCATATTGGGTCAGATTTATGGCAATACTAATGTTCGTGTTCTGGCCTATAATCGAAGAGAAATCTTAGGTAAAGACCGTAATTTAACAGATTGCATGGCATGTAATATTATGAAAGTAAAATATCCAAGTCAAACAAAAACAAAGCTCAGTAACAGCATACCTTCATGGTCTACTGGCAAATCCCCAATTGGGGTGCTATAAATAGTAGCTCTTGTTAATGCACATTTTGGAGTATAGTAGTGATGTGAAGGGCCTAACAGGAAGACCCGAGAACTGGATCACATACAGGAAAACATATGAGATAACAGGGCAAAGTGAAAATTAGAATAAAGTAATCAGCTATAATAATGTAAATACTAAATAGTATTTTTTGGGCATTCTTAAAAGCTGAAGCTGATTGTGAATTTCACATTTTGATTTTACATCTCCCTTTTCATGGCTGTTAAGGAGACAAGTAAGAAATTTACCAAAACTATTCTTAAAAATACATATTGAAAATTCAAAAGTAGCAGAACTATTGCAGCGTTCGGAATGAGAGAAGTATATCATATATCTATGCAATAAAAGTGAATGTTTATGATTATCTTGGCGTTCAGTTCGAACAACTGACATAGGATGTTTGGTGGTGAGGAAGGTGTTTAACCTCCTCACTCACCCGGGTTTAAACTCTAGGATTAACACATGTGACCATCTCATTCTTTAGTTAATGCTAGAACCCATGCCCAACTTTCAAAATAAAATAAATATCACTTTACGAATTATACCACTGAGAAATAAAATTACAGGTTGATAAAACGGTACATCTGTGGTACTTTTACATGAAAGCATTCAAGTCAAGGTATTACCAGTACAGCAAGACAGTGATTTACTATTAGAAGATCTGAAATTTTGAAAGAGTAACAGTAATGTGTAAATAACATACATGTTAGTTGGATCAATGTTGCCAAAAGCATATGCCGCACACCGCCCTGAGTATGAATAGCCAGCATGGCTGTAATGGAAAGAAACGATTGTTAAAATAGAAGAGAAGAAATTCACCGTCATATGAATAGTTAAATACCAACTTACGGCGCAATTACTGCCCTCACATCAGGGGACTTGGTGAGACCAGCAGCCCTCAGCCAACCATCAAGTTCCTCATCCAGTTTCCTGGCTAACATGGAGCAATGAATTTAGGAGACGGAGCTGAAGTGGTAAATTGTCGAACAGAAATTTAAAAATAGAAGAAACTGGTTGAGATCCCTGAAATTTTTCTACAAATTACATGCTTTTATTAATTAATGTTGGAAACTGCAGAGCAAGAAGATAATGGAGTCAGCTAGGAATGAATGGTTCGACTCCCAGTGAAACTAAAAAGCTCATGTGTTTCTAGAATGGCCTGACAGCTAAAATAAAAGTAAGGCATTTGCATAACAAATAGCAAATGATCCAGTTTCATCTATCATGTCAGGCTACTACGTGTCTGGGCAAAAAGAATAATATCAATCTAACAAGCAGTACCTAAAATGTCATCATGCCTAACAGCACAATAAAATTGATCCATGTCCATACGATAAGATTGCCGACAATTCATTTCTTCTAATGAAAAACTATTCCGAAAGTGCATAATTTATATGAAACCTATATAACAATGGCAAGCGGTTCCTGCATTTGTCTAACAATATACATTGTTCTCACAAATCTGTTGCCAACTCAGCAACTAAATTTGAAGCAAGAGAGCCGTAATGACTGGCGAAATCATCCAAAATGCCCACCAAGCAATTAGAGCACGCATCTTTGGCTAACTATCAAACAGATTATCCACAACAACCTGAAGAACATCAATCACCAACATATCAAGTTATCAAAACAGTTCGAAGAACTGCTGGCCTATTTACACTCCAGATCGGTTAAAACTAACACTCCGAAGGTATGCACTATGCAGCATCCTCTTTTGCATTATGGAAAGCGCACACAATCGAACAAGTCAACACACTCTCCCCTCCCCAACAGACAACACAACTACACAAGTGCACTCCAAGAAGCTAGGCTAGGCCGCGGAATCGAGTAATCACCACCAGCGAACCGGACCCCGTTAATTCCCCAAATCTCGTCAGCAAGAAATCCCCTCCAACCCCTCCCCACTCCCGAAAAGTGGGAGAATCCATCGATCGGATTGAACTAGCAAGAAGTCCCCTCGTCCAACCCCCTCCCCCTGCCCAGAAGTGGGAGAATTCATCGATCGGATTGAACTAGTTGAGATTGCAGTAGTGGAGGAGAGTGGATCGAGTACCATTGTTGGTGTACCAAGAGCCGGCGTGCGAAGCCCTCCTCACGCGCTCCATCCCTCACCCCGCAGCAGGGAAGAAGAGCGGTTTCGATGGCGGCAGCAAGGAAGAGGAATCCCTTCCTCCCCCTCTCACCTTGTTTTCTTTCCGTTCGGGCTGCAAAATAAAAAAGAAAAAAAATAATAAAGTAGGCCGTCCGGTCCTCCCCCTCTCTCTCTCTCTCTGTGCTTTAGCCGAAGGAAGGCACCGAATTCAGTTGTGTCGTCACTGGAGGGATGGCAACGGGGCCATCCCCGGTGGCCGGTGGGTAGTGGTACCCCGTCCCCGCCCCCGGACAGCCTGCGCTGAATCCCCCGTCCCCGGCGTCGGGGATGGATTGGCGACACACCCGGAAAAATACAAAGCAGCACAAGGAAAATGAGCAGAGAAAAACTATTATTGTATCAATTGGGAAGGGGGCAGATTTAGGAAGAATTGATCTATCAAAGTACACATGTACTGTACACGAGTAAATACCGTCTAGTGGTTGCGTGACCTGAGTAGTACCCCGTGTGTCATTTCTCCTCCATCACCGGCTGCTGCTTGTTGCTCAGACTTGAGAGAGAGACAGAAGAGACGGAGGATTTGGAGGAAGAGGATAGCGAACAGGTGTATTGGCGCACTCGTGGGCGGCGGTGCGACCATGCGAGGGGAATTTTGAAATAAGATTAGTGTTTGCCTCTTGTAGATTCCCAAAAAATTGTGAATATACTTATTTTTTTAATAATTTATATTTACATATTAAATATAGCCGTTCCGCGGGATGGAAACGTGAGATCGCGACGGTCCGCAGCTCCAAAATGCGGTATCGACGATCCCGCGGAACGGTCACGTGGCACCACGACGGTCCTGTAGCTCCAAAATGCAACACTGTTTTGACAATGTTTGAAACATTGTTTAACAGTGTTCACGGGGCGGTCCCGTGGTTCCATAGTGCAGAAACGACCCGTGAACAATCAGTACAGGCACAGTAATAAATCGCTGGCTATCGCGGTGCCGCATTTTGGAGCTGCGGGATCATCGCGGTCCCATGTTTTCATCTTGCGAGACGAGTATACTATGCAAATACTTCCCATACATGTATATAAACATAAATTATTAAAAAAATAAGTATATTCGCATATTTTTTTCCTTGTAGATTCAGGGAAATATATACACCACTATATTTATGACCCACCTGTCAGAGAGTAAGCGGGGCACCGAGTGTAGGGCGGGCATGGGGACTGGTGAAACGCCTCCAGCTTCACTCGATGGGGAGGTGTTTCATCCCACTTTATTCCACATGGGGAAAGATTGGCCCCATCCACGTGACCCCTCCCCCTAATAGATGAATTTCCCGTCGAGTAAGGGGGGACGGGGCCCATTGCCATCCCTAGTCGTTAGATTCACGGTCACTGCCTCCGGTTGCCACTCCAACTTTCAAGAACTGGAAAAGAAGAGAAGATCTGTAGAGAAAAGAGAAAAAAAAAAGATACTCATGAGGGTAGAACAATACAAGATTGTTTGGCATGGAATTTTGAATTCCTTCATCTAACGTCCTGAAAATTCAAGACAATAAAAATCACTAAAATTTTGAACTTTTTAAAACTTTTTGCATCATGCTGGATTTTATGGTTGTCATTGGTTGCTAAAATATAAATTGAAATAATGGAGAATCAAGTTAAAGGCATACACCTGAACAATAAATATAAGTTACAAGAATATATTATTTAATTAGGGCACCAGGAAACAAAGCCAGACAAAGGGAAGGTTAATTACTAATCTAATTTATGGATCAAACATTAAATAATTCAACCATATGATGCGTGCCATGAAATATAGACACTTAGAAAATGATAAATCGTTCAAATAAATGGAACTCTATCTATAGAATAGTTTTACTGGGAATAATTAATTAGATGTTACATAATTTGTATTGAACCACGAATATTAAATTATAAGGATCCATATAGAGGTAAAACCAATTTTAAAAGAACAAGGTTAGCTCATACATTAGAATTAGATAGAATGATTTGTTCACCCGAAATAATGATCACATTGTTACCAGGATCCCATCAATAAAAGAGTGTTTTGCTGGAATATTTAAATCAATATTTAACGCAACCATCTTCACATAAAATTCACTCACATAAATAAATAGAGTGTATAATATCACTGCCTCTCTGTAATTGTCTCATTAGGAAATTACAAAGACTATAATAAATACGAGTATTAAGTATTGGACAACATTAACTTTAAATAAAATTCACATCTGAACACTTAATAATGTCACTCAAATGCGTTGGTGAAAATATAAATTCAAATAGCTATTATTCTCAATTTTTAAAACCAACCAAAAACCTAAATTCTTTTTTTTATTCACTGCCGTCACTATTTATTGCACGCCATCTGCTCGATGTGGTCCCCTAGCCCTTCCCCCACACCGCGCCGCCGCGGGCCGTCACCGTCGCCGTCGCCTCGCTCCGCTGCTGCCGCCGCGCGCCGTCGCGCCACCTCGCGCCCCGCGCCACCGTCGCCGTCGCGTTCCGTCGCTGCTCCCGCGCCGCGCGCTGTCGCCGTCGCCGCCTCCATCCCGCCGCGCGCCGTCGCTGTCGTCCGTCGCGTCGTCTCGAGCCCCGCCCCTCCGCACGTGCCGTCGCCATCGCCGTCACGTCGTCGCGTGTCGCCGTCACGTCACCGCTCGCCTCGAGCGCCGCGCCGTCTCCATCCCGCCGCGCGCCGTCGCCGTCGTCTGTCGCGTCGTCTCGAGCCTCTCCCCTCCGCGCGCGCTGCCGCCGTCGCCCCCGCGTCGCGCCCCTACCGCGCCGCGCGCGTCACTGTCACCCGTCGCCATGTGCCGCTGCCGCGCCGCGCGTGCCGCCGACGCCTCGAGCCCCTCCCCGCGCCGCGCGCCCATCCCGTGTCGCCGCGCCGCCCGTCGCGTGCCGCCCCAAGCCGCGTGCCACCGCTGTCGCCATCCATCGCCGTCGACGTCCCATCGCCGCGCGACGGTCGCCGTCACGCCTCGTGCCGCGCGCCCACCGCCTCGCGCCCCACGCGCCGTGCGCCGTCGCCTCGCCATGGAGCCGGCCGCCCCTCCCCCGCGCCCTATAAACCCCCTCCCCAGTCGCCCTTCCATCCCACACCACCCCCCTCCTTCCCCTCCTTTTTCCCCCTTCCCCTCCACCGCGCCGCGCTGCCGCCTTCGTGCCGCCCTCGTGCCGCCGCACCGCCGCCTTCGTGCCGCTGCGCCGTGCACCGTCGTCGTGCCGCCGTCGTCGGTAAGCCGCCGCCTCCTCCCCTTGCTCGGTCGTCGTCGCGAGAGAGCCGAGAGAGAGAGGAGGGAGAAGAAGCCGGGAGGGAGAGAAGAGAGAAAACAGAAAAGAGAGAGAGAAAAGAGAAAGGAGAGGGGAGATTAGAGTGGGCCCACGTGTTTAGTGAATAGTAATTTCCTTCTTAATCTTTATTAGTTGAGTCTATTACATGTGGGTCCGGGTGATTAAAAATCTAATTATAAAGGTTTTATAATATCGAGTCTATGACATGCGGGCCCTACCGGGTTAAATGGCCGGCTTGACCCTAGTCAAAGGAATCAGGCCCACCTGTCATTTGCCCATATGATCCCTTTAGGAAGAAAAATAAAATAAAAGAAAAGAAAATAGGAAGACCCCACCTGTGAGTCACTATAGCCTGTGGATAAGGTTGTATTAAAAATAAATGAATTAGGAACAGTACCATTTCGCAATTATTAGAATTAATTCAAATTTGAATCTTTACACTAGCATAACTTATTCATTTTAGCTCCGATTTGAGTGAAACTTGAACCTAAATTCATCTAAATTCACAAGCTTTCCAATGGTATATAATTCACTATTTAATAAAATATATTTATAATTATTAATAATTAATATCAAGATGATGCATAATAATTAACTTAAAAATGTGCTAATAATAAAATCGATATTGTATTGTAAAGTAGATGTCAAATAATTGTCTTTAACATGTTTTCTCACTATAAAACCTATGTAAACTAACTAGGAGCATTGTTTCAAATTGATTAAAGCATAGGAAATATTAGTGCCATTAATTAGTCTATGTCCAAATATAACTAAACCTATGACTTATAAATTATTTACATAAGTTTAGCCTCATACTTTGTAACTCAAATATAAACACACTTAGATGAACCTTCAACTTGTCTAAGGAGAATAATAACTGAGCTAGTTGTAATTGGACCACTTAAAAGTTAGTCGGTATAATGTCATGTGAAGTGGAATAAATATAGTTTGTTTGACATCCATTAGTTAACAAAACAGAGCCATCTTAATCACATATATCATATAGCTTCTAGTAAATAGCAACCATTCAGTAAATGATCCAATGATTAAATATTGTTGCACACACGTATATTGTACATCCCAATTAGATGTACGGTATATCAAAAACCTACCCTTTTGTGTATAGTAAACTAATGAGTCTATGACAAACATATATAGTGGATAAAATACTAGTTATAAATCTTGACCTAATATAATCGTAAATTAGGATTATTCCTTATAAAATTATGTGATGGGATAGTCCGTAACTATAATATGATTAACCTAAACAGTTCTAACATACAAAGCATGGGTAATTGTTAACCTTTTATAATTTATTTTGACAAGTAAAATATGTACATAATTAAAATAAAGCCTCCATCAATAAAATAATAATACAAATGATTCACAGTAATTATTTGACCGATCCAAATCCATCTGGCAACAGAACCTCTAGTGTATAACCGTTCTATTTAGATAGATGCATGAATAGCCATTTGCTAGACTAAACCACATAGTAGCCAGATACGTATCTCATTCATACTACATTGGTTAGCTCCTATATAGACCACCATGACAACACAAAGATTAATAAACTTTAGCCCTTAGCATGATTGGAATCCCCTAGCAAGCAATAATAGTATGAGCAACCCTAGGTACGACCCTAACAAGTACACTTTGTTGTGCATATTTGATTGTTGTTTGAATATTGGTTTTTCTCGCGTATTATAGACTTTGTGTATCGGTTAGTCGTGAGGCAACGTCTGCGACTTCCACGAGGTGAAGGTTGATCAAGATTATATCGAGAATAAGGACCATCCTGAGTAGGCAAGTCATCACTATCCCTTGAACATGTTGATCCCAATTGCGAAATTATTTTGTTTACAAATAAAATTGCATGCAATTATGCCATGCCTTGATTATTGTTTACCCCATATTCCTTCGTAACCATGTTTACGTATGAGTCCCTAGTCAACTATGACAATTGCTTAGCAATGCTATTCTAGAATCATGCATACTCATATTTATCAAAATGCTCTATGCTTGGGCAATTACCTTTGGAAAGGTAATTGAGATGCGGCATGTGGAGACATGAGCGCCACATTGCCATGATGTTGATGACATGATTTGCGAAAAGAGAAGTAAAATTAAACAACTATTTTCGACTGGGGCGGATGGAGGATTTGGGTGGTATCCGGAAAAGGCTAGTGCTGTCCCCGGTCAATTAAGGACCGAGCCATGAAGTTAAGCATGAAACGACCCCCGTACAACCGCACTTCTCGTATGGGTATAGACCTAGCAGAATAGATAGCTGAGCGGAGGCAGTATGCATGCATAGTGGTTTCTTGATGTGTGAGGCAGGGGCTCTACAGTGGGGCAGCCATTGGTAGGACCGCGAGGCGGGTGTCTACAGTGGTGTCGCCATCGGTAGGACAGCCATGTGAGAATCTAAACGTAATTATAACTTAATGCATGTGTGAGTCTTCCCTTTTCGGGTGCGCCAGAACTCGTCTCACTGCTAGAAACCGTGTACGCCTAGAGTGCATGAGGATGTAAAGTTCATGGAGCGGGTACTACCAATGCGAGGTTATCGAAAAGCTTTGCCGTGACACGTCTCATGTGTTGGGACGAGGCTCATGTGTTGGGCAGTCGCGGAGTGCGGGTAAAGTGTACATCCACTGCAGTGTGAGTAAACTAAATCTATTCGAATAGCCGTTGATGCGAACCCGCTAGGGTTTGTGGCCCGATCTTTCGATGAGAGGTAAGGGATAACTCGATTGGATGAAGACGACGTTCACGGCCCGACTACAACTGTCCAAAGACGCTGCGCCTTAGCAACCGATACACCGTCTCCAATGGTCGCCGCGAACTTGTGGTGCGCGTCAACCCGGCCACGAGGGCACTCGTCCTGCAAGCAATCGAAGAACAAGCAAGAACAAGTAGGACAAGCACTGAAATTGCTAGATAAATATGAAAGTTTCACTATCAAACACAATATGGTGGGGTTCCGATTACAGGCAGACGGGCGGTTTAGCCAACACGCGCGCTGCGAGCCGGTAGCAAGAAGCTATCTCTATCATCAAAACCCGAGAAACCCTGAAGGGGTACCTAACTATTTATAGAGGTGGGAGGACGACCAAGAGGGTCCAAGGGTCGTGCTCCACCAGATTGGGGCGCACCCCACATGGGCCCCACATGGGCCGGGATCCCAGACGAAGTTACATGCCCATAGGCTCATGACAGGTGACGCGGCACCTTGTTTCTTTGATTGCGGCCAATTGAGATGGAGTTTGGTGATGAGGCTGGATCCTTTGGAAAGAGGACTTCGAGAGCTTTCCATCAAGTACTCACGGGCCAAAAACGGAGGTCGTATGCAGATTCGGCGGCCGTTTGAAATCAACAGTACAACAGGTGGCCAAATCGGATTCCAGCACTTGGAGGCCTTGATCTTGATGTCTTCTTGTTCATGCATGATGTGAGCAATGGTTGTATCTGTAGTAGCCATGGTCACATCATCCTCCCCTTCTTCACGAAAAACCGTCCTCGGTTTTTCCATGTGGTGCAAATCTTGCTCCCCTTCTTCAAAACCGACCTGTGTCTTTGGACAAAAGCAAAACAAACTTGAAGTAACATCAGTGGTCCTAACACTACTCTCTAGTTTGCATTTTCTTGGCACAACAACAGAGGGTTGCATATCTGAACAAATGTAAACTTTGTGCACCAAATAAATGTCGCCATCATTATATTTGCCAAAGATGTGAAAAATAACATTACGAGGACATGGCAAATCAGAATAAGCAAATATTTTAGCCTTCAAATAATTGAGCTCACAAGAATCATCAAACAGAATATAGCCCAATGTATTTAAAGAAGATTGCAATTGAAGTTCATCATTCTCGCTGGACGTGTGAATAACATGCTTAAATTCAGTACATAGAGAATCAAGATTAAAAGTAGCATGTTCATTCACTAGTTGTGGAATGGATATAAGTGAAGTACTATCGCACAACTCTTCTTTACCACAAGGAACAGAATGCAAATCAACTTGTGACAAAGGCAATTCAGAAGTAGGTTCCACTAAAGTTTGCTCTAGGTCAGCATGGAAAGTGGAAAAATGTAATTCATTAGAAGCATACTCACCTTGAGTAATTTCTGCACCATTTAATTTACCTTTTATGCCCTCTTCAGATAATGTAGGTGCATCAGCCTTCTCCTCATTCGCGAGTGATGGAAGTGACATCTCAAACATATCGTTCTTCTCATTTTGGAGACTGTTCTGAACTTCCTGCAAAACATCAGTGATAGGAGGCACAAGCATAGCTTGTTGCTCCATTGGGTTCTCCAAAATTTTGCGCTCAACATTGCAAGCAATGAACAATTGGCCTATATGATTATATGTCACACTAACAAGCCCAGCCTGAATATTGGAATTAAGCCCTCTGAAAAATCTTGTCATTGTATTCTCATTAGATTCTTGTAAACCACTATAAGTGATACAAATTTTAAAATCATGAAAATACTCCCTAACAGTTTTGTCACCTTGTTTTAGATGTTCAAACTTCTCAAGGAGAGCACGTCTATAGTATGAAAACACGAATCTTTTTCTCATCAGTATTTTACATTCATCCCAAGTTTCAAGCTTATTTCCCACAGTATGCCACCAAAAAGATGCAGAACCGGTACACTTATTACTAGCAGCCTTAATCATTTGAGCATTAGAGAAATCATACTCATCAAATTGTTTTTCTACTGCTAGCTCCCAATTAATGTATGCAGCGGAATCATACTTTCCATCAAAAGATGGCAAAACAGACTCTACTCTTGCAAGATTATGATCATGTACCTTATTTGCGTCATGTTGGTCACTTGCCATGTGTTGTCGCATGTGAAAATGTCCATATTGAGCACAAACAGCTCCTAACTCTTTGTGTAACCCTGCCATAGTTAGTAGCAAACAAGAAACATATAAAAGAATATATACGTTCCTATCAACTACTAGGCAGTGGAAGCTCACAAATCACACACACTCAAGCTTTATATCGAGTTCTTACAAATTCTTATCAATGCAAGTGGAATGGTGACATACACCGACTCAACCAAGCACCCCAATGGAGGTTGGATGTATCGATGCCTTGGCAAACACCTGTTGTACGGCTACAGTTAGATCTGTGGAGCTCTGGGTAGGCTTAAATATATAGCAAAGGGATAGCAAATGCTCAAATCAGATAATGCAAAGTTGAATAATGGTTCAAAGTCAAGTACCGTGCTGGTCCTAGGCTAGAACGTACTAGAGACGCGAGCCTAGACACAAACGATACCACAAGATAGCACTAGCAACAACTCACAGCTCACGCACAACTCTGATATATGAAGTTCAGCTCAAACATAACAATATTTTCTCTTTTCTTTCTTTCTTCTTTTTTTTCTTTCCTTTCCTTTCCTTTTCTTTTTTTTTGGGTGCGGCTTTTCTTTTCTTTTTTTATGCACCTTTCTGCCTTTTTTTTTCTTTTTTTTTGATTTTTTTACCAAAAAACAGACTCAAGGACCTCAATGTAAAATTACAAGGACTCAAATGTAAATATAAAAATTACAGGAACCGAAATGTAAAAGTCCAACCAAAAATTAAAAATTATACAAAAATAGAATGCTGAATTTATGCCGGTTCCGTTTTTCCAAATAGATCTCGAAACTGACACCAAACAAAAATTCACCAAGGTGTTTGACACAACTCAAACTTTAGGATGTTCGTGATTTGGATGGGGAGAGAGTTCGGACTGGTTCCTCATGGTGGAGGTGAGCGACGGGTGGATGGATATGGTAGGTGGGGTGGTTCGGCCTTTATATGAAAACCGAACAGGTGGAAATCTGGAAACCGACCAATCAAAACAAACTTTCCCCTTCCTCCTTCCTGACGTATGGAAATCGAATCCAATCTACAAAAAATCTCTCAACCTTCCTTCTTGGTAGCACACACATGCACGGCAAAAACAAACACACGCCGCATCTGCAAACTCTAGATGCAACTCAACAACTCCAAAACTAACCGACAGAAACTTCTGAAAACTAGAAAAATGGAACCCTGGTGGAAAGACGACTCCGTTTTCGTAGGTCCCGACGACAACAAAGACACGACAGCGGCGGGCGACAGTGGTACTAAACGTGACCAGAACTCGAAACTCTAAACGGACTAAACGCTATGACCAGCAACACGACTCAACGATGTAACGCAAAACTCAACAAAGCCATAACTAAGCAGTACTAGTAAAAAGGCACAATGGTCTATAGGATCACGGGAAAACTAATCTACTATGTTTTTTTTTGTTGGTCTTTTCTGGACTATAGGAAAAAAAAAATTAATGACAAAGGGAAGGGTAAATTCTCTCACCGATGAACCACACTCTGATACCACCTGATGCGAACCCGCTAGGGTTTGTGGCCCGATCTTTCGATGAGAGGTAAGGTGTCACACCCTGAAGTTCTTTCCCAGGCCTAAATTGAAATTTTAAATGGTCTCAAGAAAATAGCAGTGTAAAGCAGGAGAAAAACCTTAATAAAATAATGCAAATAATAATCGAATCTGGCATGTGGAATTTTTCTTGAGTTCTACATGTCGAAATTTCACTAACAGGATTTTTAGTGGAATTTTCAGAGCCCTAGAAATAATTTTAACTAATTAAAATTGAGCACATGCAATTTTAAATCCCAGGAAATCCTTTTTCCTTTTCTTTTTCCCTCCTTTTTCCCCCTTCTTGGGCCGCCGGCCCATTCCCTTTTCTCCCCCTCTCTTCCGCTGGGCCGGCCGAAGGCCGAGGCCCAGCCCAGCCGCGCGAGCCGCCGCGCCCGCCTCCTCTCCCGGGGTCGCCGACAGGTGGGGCCCACCTGTCGGGTCCTCCCCCAACCTCCCGCCGCCCGCGCCGGCCACCTCCCGAAACCGCCGCCGCCACGCCCACCTCCTCCGCGTCTCCCGGGCCACGCCGCCCACGTCGCCTCACGCCCGCACCTCCCGCGCCCACCTTCCCCCTCTCTCCCGCTCGCCCGCACTCCCGAGATGGCCGGGATTCGATTTTCAAATCCCGCCTCTCTCTCCTCCCCGCTCCCCCACGTCTCCGGCGATCCCCCGCCTTTCCCGGCCACGTCCGGCCCCCTCTCGCTCTATTTAAGCACCGCCGCCACCTCTTCTCCCTTTTTCCCCATTCCACCGAGCTCCATCGTGCTCTATATCGCTCCCGCGCCGTGCATCCACCCGCCGCCGCTTCTCCCGCCGCTCCGGCCGCCGCTAGCCGCCGCTAGGCTCGCCGCCGCACCGCGCCGTCGACGCCGTCGCGTTCGCCGTCGTGCGGGCCGCCCCGTCCACCCCTCCTCCGTCGGGTTCCGTCGCCGTGCCCCCTCCGCACCGTGCGCCGGTGAGCATCGTCATGGCCGCCGCCTTCGGCCGGTGCCCTCGCTCTCCTCCGGATCCCTCTCCCTCTCTAACCCCTCTCACTTTGTTCGCTAGGAGGTCCCGCAGCCCGTCTCGCCGTCGCCGTCTCGCTCCGTCGCTCGCCGTCGCCGACCTCCATCGGTGAGACATCCCCTCCTCTTCCTCTCTCTTTCTCCCGCGCCGCTTAGCCGCCGCGCCGCCGCTTAGCCACCGCTCGCGCCGCCCGCGCCCGCGCCGCCGCCGCCGGTCGGTCGCCGCCGTCGGCCTGTGCGCCGTCCGCCGCCGCCGCTCGCGCCATCGCTTGCCGCCGCCGTGGTCGTGTGCGCCGCCGCCGCACCCCTCGGCCGCTCGGCCGGCCTTGAGCCGGGTCGAGCCGAGCTCGGCCGCCTCCGCGCCGTCCGATCGGCCCGAGGGCGATCCGGGCCGTCGGTCCCGTGGACCGGCGGTGGACCACCCGCGTGGTCCCGGTCCACGGTGGACCGCCCCCTTTGAGTCGCTGCCGAGTGGGGCCCGCGTGCCGGTGCCCCTTCTCTCTCTCCCGAGCCGCTGACCGGTGGGCCCCGCATGTCGGCGCCGCGCCCCCTCCCCTTGATGACGTCAGCCCTGGGAATTATTGTGCAATAAATGATTTAAGGATTTTTGTTATAGTAATAAACATAGTGAATCTTCTAAAATTCATATCTAATTCATCCGTGCTCCGTTTAAGCCCATTCAAGTCTCAGTAAATCAAGAAAAATGTGTAGAATCCATTAAAAATGGTTTTGTTCTCTGTTTCAGTAGTCTTATAGCCTGTTTGCATTGTTTGCCTTGTATGTCGCTTAGATTCCGGTTCTTCCGACGCTCCGGTGTACTTCGAGATTGTCGCCGAGGTTCCTCCAGCAGCAGAGCAAGGCAAGTCATGCTTGTCACTTGATCATATTGAACCTATATTGCAAACGCTCTCTCGTTTTATCCTAAATATTGCACGGTTTTATAATATCACATGGGATGGTTACCTACTGTCATAGCCGTACTATTCTGTATCATGTTCCTTTGTTAGCTTGGGATATAACTTGACTAGAGATTGGACTAGGGAATGCTTAGCCATGCTTAGTTCAACTAGCACACAATGAGGGAAATCTTATTAATGTTTAGACTGTAGGTCCTAATGGTAATATTGGATTAGTACCACCGTTTGGTGTTGATTAATTAAAATGAATCACATGGTGGGCTGTGGGTGTATGGTTTTGTTGGTCGCACCCATGGCAGTTAAGGACCGGTTCGCGGGAAACCCTGGAAGAATTTATCGTGCTTTCCACAAGCCAGCGTGGGCAACGGCTGGGCTTGTAGTGTAGCTTTCCTCTAGCTGACGCATCCAGGCAAGGGTGGGCGTGATGGAGCGGGGCGGGCCCTGCGACGGTCTCTGTCGTTTCCGGATTCACCTAGGCACGAGAGGGGACTGCCCGCTGCCTTGCGAGGAGTGGGGGTGAAACCTGAGGTATGGTGTGCTGGGCTAGAGGGGGTTATGCGAAGGGTCCTATCACGACCTCTTTCCGGTATGTCGTGGTGGCATGTCGGCGCACGGTAACGTGTCGTGGGGCTGTGTCTTGTGGGTACAGTTGTACACCTCTGATCAGAGTAAAACTATTCGAATAGCCGTGCCCGCGGTTATGGGCGGTCAACCAGGTTCACCGTGATTAGTTCCACCCTGGTTTAGTCTAATGAAAATTGGATAGTCTAGCTGGATGGTTGGGCCTGTTGCAACGCGGGATAGCGTTGAACAGTGGATGATTAATATTGAGTAATTATTGTAACTGTTTTATTCTTTCAACTCCTGTTTATAAATGCTCGCTTTATACAAATGAACCAGTCTAGCTCCCCGTTGATAATTCCCTGCATCATACCCCTATTCCGGTATGACTTGCTGAGTACAGTGGGTAGTACTCAGTCTTGCTCTATTTTCCCCAACCCCAGAGTGCGAGTATGTGTCCGATGGTGGTTTCTCCGAGGAGTAGGCTTCGTCCGTGCCGTCGAGGATGCCTGTGGAGTGGTGTTCCCGCTGCAGTCCAAGTCAAGGCCTAGCTTCTTTTATTCTTACGTTTTTCCGCTGCATTTATGTAAGACTTTTATGATGTTTGTAAGACGTGGATCTGAATGTCAACATTGTCGTTTGTGTACCCCGGCTGGTCCTGGACGGGGATTTTAATGCACATTCTGCTTGGAATTCTATTCGGGAATTTCTGGGCGTGACATAAGGGATAACTCGATTGGATGAAGACGACGTTCACGGCCCGACTACAACTGTCCAAAGACGCTGCGCCTTAGCAACCGATACACCGTCTCCAATGGTCGCCGCGAACTTGTAGTGCGCGTCAACCCGGCCACGAGGGCACTCGTCCTGCAAGCAATCGAAGAACAAGCAAGAACAAGTAGGACAAGCACTGAAATTGCTAGATAAATATGAAAGTTTCACTATCAAACACAATATGGTGGGGTTCCGATTACAGGCAGACGGGCGGTTTAGCCAACACGCGCGCTGCGAGCCGGTAGCAAGAAGCTATCTCTATCATCAAAACCCGAGAAACCCTGAAGGGGTACCTAACTATTTATAGAGGTGGGAGGACGACCAAGAGGGTCCAAGGGTCGTGCTCCACCAGATTGGGGCGCACCCCACATGGGCCCCACATGGGCCGGGATCCCAGACGAAGTTACATACCCATAGGCCCATGACAGGTGATGCGGCACCTTGTTTCTTTGATTGCGGCCAATTGAGATGGAGTTTGGTGATGAGGCTGGATCCGTTGGAAAGAGGACTTCGAGAGCTTTCCATCAAGTACTCACGGGCCAAAAACGGAGGTCGTATGCAGATTCGGCGGCTGTTTGAAATCAACAGTACAACAGGTGGCCAAATCGGATTCCAGCACTTGGAGGCCTTGATCTTGATGTCTTCTTGTTCATGCATGATGTGAGCAATGGTTGTATCCGTAGTAGCCATGGTCACATCAGCCGTGCTCGCGGTTAGTGAGCACCGGGACGTGTATTACACTTGGCTAGACTCAAAATTCTTAACTTGTGTGGGATGGGATATTGCATGATGATTTTTATGCTGTTGGAGCCACTTCCTGAGAGGAGGGAAGGTGGACGTCCTCAGAAAACCATGACGATTCAATGGCGGGAAGCTATTCTTGGGATCACAATGGATGGTGGACAGAACCGTCGTTGTTAATGTGAACACTGGAACTAAAATTTGATCAGTCTATGCTAGGTCTTAGGCTTGTGAAAATATTTGCAAAATGCAGCTTTACGCAAAAGAACCTGAAGCCATTCCTTGAATACCCTCTATCATATGCATTGCTGTTGTGGTGGCTTGCTGAGTACGGTTGGTACTCACCCTTGCTATTTATATATCTTTTAGGAGAGTGTTGAAGAGAAGCCCTTGTCAGTACGCTTGCGTATCCAACAAGATGATCGAAGTGCGGTCTTGTTCTAGGTCTCGTTCCCCAGTTGACTGCCTATGGCATGTTAACCGGGCCCTTATATTATTTTGTCTTCCGCAGTTGTTCTCTGATAGTTGTTGGCCTACCTGGCCCTAATGTAAGTATTTAACTCTTTTAGCCTGAATTTATTCGTGATATGTTGTGATCCAACTATGTATGTGTGTACCAACTACTGATCCAGGGATTGGTACGGATAAACACAGAAGATTTCCGATTTCCAAAATCGGGGGTCTATAGAGCTGGTATCAGAGCATATCGACTGTAGGACGAGACCTTAGATAGAATGGCCGTTAGTTTAAGGACCCTATATTTTACAAAGATATTTTTTTAAAAAAAAAATTGTGAGAACATTCAAATGTTGTTTCTCATCTTACCTTTCTTCAAAAATATCTGATTCCGATACGCCGAAAAGAAAAATTATTTTTGATACCTTACGTCTCAACCCTTCCTTTGACAAGGTGATTTTACCACTTGATTTTTGATTGAAAAATATTTGTTCTATGTTCTCATCTACATTTCAAAATTATAGAATAAGAACCGAAAAGCAATTAAGACGCTATAGGAATATTATTGATTGTCGCCGAAACCTCATCCTCGAAATTAGACGACTGCATCATGTCATATGTAAAACAAAGTAAAAAAAAACCAAAAATTAACTTCATGATAACTTATCATTGTTTGCATTCGTTTCCTCTAGTTACGCCCTCGTACAGTAGAAGTGAGTGAAGTCTCAACTAAGCCGTTAGTGACCACAAAAGCACTATCTGCGACATGAAAGAATCATGAAGGACAATAAAGAGGAAGAGTAATAGACTGCGTATCTATGAGAAAGCTAGGCAAGATTGCTAAGTTGTTTCCATAAATCTGAAGATTATGGATCAAAAAGGAACATAAGATGGTATGCATATATGGAAATTTAATAAAGGAACCATGTTTTAGATAAGAGTACATGGATGAAGGATGAAAGAGAATTGAATTTATTGGATTTTAGCTCTAGATTGCTTCAAAATTCCAAGGACAAGTCGAACTCATATGGCTTAAATCCCCTGAACTTTATAAAATGTCTTTAGAAAATAATGCAAAGCAAATTAATTTTTGAATTTTGAAATATAGCCTTACAAAGAAAAAAATTTCTTTCATGAGTTTTCTTTTAAGGTGTTCAAAAGTATTGTTGTTTCAACTTTGAACCATGCATACAAACTATATAGCATTTGGGACTTATTGGCAAGAGTTTTCTTTTGCGAAATAAAATCAAAGGTTGCTTCAAAAAAAAATATGTTTGCAAAAGTTTCTAGTTGCCATACTGCTTATGTTAAACATATATATGATTATATGGAGATTTCCTTGAAAAATCTATTATGTTGATTGAGAAAATGCCTCGGAAATTTTAAATGTTTTGCAAACATCACTTCCAAAGGATATTTGTGCAAAATCATTTAAAAAAAACCTACTTTGTGAATGCAAAAGCATATCTTCTTCTAAATTACTTTCAAAATTTCTTATTTTAAGGGGGGTAGCCTATGTGGAGAAACCTCAAGAGAATCAAATAACTTGTGAGAAAAATATGGATAAGGAATGCGATATATCAAGGTTATCCGCCCTTGGACATGGAATTTGGTCATCATGAGTACCATATGATAGTAAAACTGCAAAGGATGTGACCATAACCCACGTCGACAAGATTTATAATATATTAAGGAACGAAGGATTGAATAGATGAAACACAAAAACAACAACTCAGCATTGTCATGCTACTATTGATGCCAAGAATTTTAGTTTACTAACCATCAATCTGCTAACTTCTAACAGAATAACCTACCACGGGACGTGAGGACATGGAACAACTAACGCCGAGAAACAAGAATTTCTTCAACTCTCAATAACTGCAGAATATGGAGATAAGCCAATCCACGCTACTAACTGAATATCCTTCCCAAACTTCCCGTGTCCAAGAACGGGTTTAATCCCCACAAAAGCCGGAAGACTATACCCTCGGTCTAAACCACCCAAAGCAATACCCTGCAAATGAGAGCTATCAACTGATTACGACAAGACGGAAGGCAAATGTCACATGTTTTGGTTGTGGGGAGAAAGGACATTATGCTAATAAATGCCCCCAAAGAAGGTTGAGAGTTGGACCGAGAAGGAATTTGCCTTGGCACCCAATATGCAATATAAGACCAGGAATATTACCAACGCCAATGCCCTGTTCAGGGAATCCAAAACTTCCGTATCAACCATTTCCTAGACGAAGAACTACACAGCATTGGTGGAAAGGAGAACGGAAAAGAAAAGCGTCATCACTAATAACATATGCTAAACTTGATCTCAGTAAAATGGGAATAGAAATCGGTGATTTGCCTGAAGAAGTTGAAGAGCTACAACGATGGCAACGAAAGAGAGATGGCTGTTGTTTTTCTTGTGGACAATTTGGACATTATGCGATAGGCTGTACTCAAGACACCAATGAAGAACAAGAAACACTGCCTTCACAGATCAGCCCGGAAGAGGATAGAGTTCCAGACCCATCCAAAGAAGTTTCGAAGATTAAGGCATGTAGTCATTGCGGAGAGATAGGACACTACGGTAGTAATTGCGTTACTCAATGCCCCTACTGTGACGAAGACCATCAAAACGGAGAATGCCCTACAATGAAGATCACGTGCTTCCTCTGCGAAAAGATGGACCATGTGCCACAAGACTGTCAACTAAGTCCGTTGCTGACCAAGGCGGCGGAAGTACAAAGAGTGTCGCTTCGCTTCGCTCATCAACTCATGACATCCGGAAGCCACGAAGACCCTGGAGTTTCAACCTTCGATTAGCATGTTTTGTTGTCGAACGATATTTTAGTCGAACTAGTTTAATGTCACCGTAGTCCCACCGAATCTCGGGGACGAGATTTCTTTAAGGAGGCTAGGTTTCTAACATCCTGAAAATTCAAGACAATAAAAATCACTAAAATTTTGAACTTTTTAAAACTTTTTGCATCATGCTGGATTTTATGGTTGTCATTGGTTGCTAAAATATAAATTGAAATAATGGAGAATCAAATTAAAGGCATACACCTGAACAATAAATATAAGTTACAAAAATACATTATTTAATTAGGGCACCAGGAAACAAAGCCAGACAAAGGGAAGGTTAATTACTAATCTAATTTATGGATCAAACATTAAATAATTGAACCATGTGATGCGTGCCATGAAATATAGACACTTAGGAAATAATAAATCGTTCAAATAAATGGAACTCTATCCATAGAATAGTTTTACTGGGAATAATTAATTAGATGTTACATAATTTGTATTGAACCACGAATATTAAATTATAAGGATCCATATAGAGGTAAAACCAATTTTAAAAGAACAAGGTTAGCTCATACATCAGAATTAGATAGAATGATTTGTTCACCCGAAATAATGATCACATCGTTACCAGGATCCCATCTATAAAAGAGTGTTTTGCTGGAATATTTAAATCAATATTTAACGCAACCATCTTCGCATAAAATTCACTCACATAAATAAATAGAGTGTATAATATCACTGCCTCTCTGTAATTGTCTCATTAGGAAATTACAAAGACTATAATAAATACGAGTATTAAGTATTGGACAACATTAACTTTAAATAAAATTCACATCTGAACACTTAATAATGTCACTCAAATGCGTTGGTGAAAATATAAATTCAAATAGCTATTATTCTCAATTTTTAAAACCAACCAAAAACCTAAATTCTTTTTTTTATTCACTGCCGTCACTATTTATTGCACGCCATCTGCTCGATGTGGTCCCCTAGCCCTTCCCCCACACCGCGCCGCCGCGGGCCGTCACCGTCGCCGTCGCCTCGCTCCGCTGCTGCCGCCGCGCGCCGTCGCGCCGCCTCGCGCCCCGCGCCACCGTCGCCGTCGCGTTCCGTCGCTGCTCCCGCGCCGCGCGCTGTCGCCGTCGCCGCCTCCATCCCGCCGCGCGCTGTCGTCTGTCGCGTCGTCTCGAGCCCCGCCCCTCCGCACGTGCCGTCGCCATCGCCGTCACGTCGTCGCGTGTCGCCGTCACGTCACCGCTCGCCTCGAGCGCCGCGCCGTTGCCGTTGCCGCGCCGTCTCCATCCCGCCGCACGCCGTCGCCGTCGTCTGTCGCATCGTCTCAAGCCCCTCCCCTCCGCGCGCGCTGCCGCCGTCGCCCCCGCGCCGCGCCCCTACCGTGCCGCGCGCGTCACTGTCACCCGTCGCCATGTGCCGCTGCTGCGCCGTGCATGCCGCCGACGCCTCGAGCCCCTGCCCGCACCGTGCGCCCATCCCGTGCCGCCGCACCGTCCGTCGCGTCCCGCCCCGAGCCGCGTGCCACCGCTGTCGCCATCCGTCGCCGTCGACGTCCCATCGCCGCGCGACGGTCGCCGTCACGCCTCGTGCCTCGTGCCGCGCGCCCGCCGCCTCGCGCCCCACGCGCCGCGCGCCGTCGCCTCGCTATGGAGCCGGACGCCCCTCCCCCGCGCCCTATAAACCTCCTCCCCAGTCGCCCTTCCATCCCACACCACCCCCCTCCTTCCCCTCCTTTTTCCCCCTACCCCTCCACCGCGCCGCGCTGCCGCCTTCGTGCCGCCGCGCCGTGCGCCGTCGTCGCGCCGCCGCACCGCGGCCTTCGTGCCGCCGCGCCGTGCGCCGTCGTCGGTAAGCCGCCGCCTCCTCCTCTTGCTCGGTCGTCGTCGCCAGAGAGCCGAGAGAGAGGAGGGAGAAGAAGCCGGGAGGGAGATAAGAGAGAAAACAGAGAAGAGAGAGAGAGAAAAGAGAAAGGAGAGGAGAGATTAGAGTGGGCCCACGTGTTTAGTGAATAGTAATTTCCTTCTTAATCTTTATTAGTTGAGTCTATTATATGTGGGTCCGGGTGATTAAAAATCTAATTATAAAGGTTTTATAATCTCGAGTCTATGACATGCGGGCCCTACCGGGTTAAATGGCCGGTTTGACCCTAGTCAAAGGAATCGGGCCCACCTGTCATTTGCCCATATGATCCCTTTAGGAAGAAAAATAAAATAAAAGAAAAGAAAATAGGAAGACCCCACCTGTCAGTCACTATAGCCTGTGGATAAGGTTGTATTAAAAATAAATGAATTAGGAACAGTACCATTTCGCAATTATTAGAATTAATTCAAATTTGAATCTTTACACTAGCATAACTTGTTCATTTTAGCTCCGATTTGAGTGAAACTTGAACCTAAATTCATCTAAATTCACAAGCTTTCCAATGGTATATAATTCACTATTTAATAAAATATATTTATAATTATTAATAATTAATATCAAGATGATATATAATAATTAACTTAAAAATGTGCTAATAATAAAATCGATATTGTACTGTAAAGTAGATGTCAAATAATTGTCTTTAACATGTTTTCTCACTATAAAACCTATGTAAACTAACTAGGAGCATTGTTTCAAATTGATTAAAGCATAGGAAATATTAGTGCCATTAATTAGTCTATGTCCAAATATAACTAAACCTATGACTTATAAATTATTTACATAAGTTTAGCCTCATACTTTGTAACTCAAATATAAACACACTTAGATGAACCTTCAACTTGTCTAAGGAGAATAATAACTGAGCTAGTTGTAATTGGACCACTTAAAAGTTAGTCGGTATAATGTCATGTGAAGTGGAATAAATATAGTTCCGTTGACATCCATTAGTTAACAAAACAGAGCCATCTTAATCACATATATCGTATAGCTTCTAGTAAATAGCAACCATTCAGTAAATGATCCAATGATTAAATATTGTAGCACACACGTACATTGTACATCCCAATTAGATGTACGGTATATCAAAAACCTACCCTTTTGTGTATAGTAAACTAATGAGTCTATGACAAACATATATAGTGGATAAAATACTAGTTATAAATCTTGACCTAATATAATCGTAAATTAGGATTATTCGTTATAAAATTATGTGATGGGATAGTCCGTAACCATAATATGATTAACCTAAACAGTTCTAACATACAAAGCATGGGTAATTGTTAACCTTTTATAATTTATTTTGACAAGTAAAATATGTACATAATTAAAATAAAGCCTCCATCAATAAAATAATAATACAAATGATTCACAGTAATTATTTGACCGATCCAAATCCATCCGGCAACAGAACCTCTAGTGTATAACCGTTCTATTTAGATAGATGCATGAATAGCCATTTGCTAGACTAAACCACATAGTGGCCAGATACGTATCTCATTCATACTACATTGGTTAGCTCCTATATAGACCACCATGACAACAGAAAGATTAACAAACTTTAGCGCTTAGCATGATTGGAATCCCCTAGCAAGCAATAATAGTATGAGCAACCCTAGGTACGACCCTAACAAGTACACTTTGTTGTGCATATTTGATTGTTGTTTGAATATTGGTTTTTCTCACGTATTATAGACTTTGTGTATCGGTTAGTCGTGAGGCAACGTCTGCGACTTCCACGAGGTGAAGGTTGATCAAGATTATATCGAGAATAAGGACCATCCTGAGCAGGCAAGTCATCACTATCCCTTGAACATGTTGATCCCAATTGCGAAATTATTTTGTTTACAAATAAAATTGCATGCAATGATAAACATCCTACTTGTGATTATGCCATGCCTTTATTATTGTTTACCCCATATTCCTTCGTAACCATGTTTACGTATGAGTCCCTAGTCAACTATGACAATTGCTTAGCAATGCTATTCTAAAATCATGCATACTCATATTTATCAAAATGCTCTATGCTTGGGCAATTACCTTTGGGAAGGTAATTGAGATGCGGCATGTGGAGACATGAGCACCACATTGCCATGATGTTGATGACATGATTTGCGAAAAGAGAAATAAAATTAAACAACTGTTTTCGACTGGGGCGGATGGAGGATTTGGGTGGTATCCGGAAAAGGCTAGTGTTGTCCCCGGTCAATTAAGGACCGAGCCATGAAGTTAAGCATGAAACGACCCCCGTACAACCGCACTTCTCGTATGGGAATAGACCTAGCAGAATAGATAGCTGAGCGGAGGCAGTATCCATGCATAGTGGTTTCTTGATGTGTGAGGCAGGGGCTCTACAGTGGGGCAGCCATTGGTAGGACCGCGAGGCGGGTGTCTACAGTGGTGTCGCCATCGGTAGGACAGCCATGTGAGAATCTAAACGTAATTATAACTTAATGCATGTGTGAGTCTTCCCTTTTCGGGTGCGCCAGAACTCGTCTCACTGCTAGAAACCGTGTACGCCTAGAGTGCATGAGGATGTAAAGTTCATGGAGCGGGTACTACCAATGCGAGGTTATCGAAAAGTTTGCCGTGACACGTCTCATGTGTTGGGACGAGGCTCATGTGTTGGGCAGTCGCGGAGTGCGGGTAAAGTGTACATCCACTGCAGTGTGAGTAAACTAAATCTATTCGAATAGCCGTGCTCGCGGTTATTGAGCACCGGGACGTGTATTACACTTGGCTAGACTCAAAATTCTTAACTTGTGTGGGATGGGATATTGCATGATGATTTTTATGCTGTTGGAGCCACTTCCTGAGAGGAGGGAAGGTGGACGTCCTCAGAAAACCATGACGATTCAATGGCGGGAAGCTATCCTTGGGATCACAATGGATGGTGGATAGAACCGTCGTTGTTAATGTGAACACTGGAACTAAAATTTGATCAGTCTATACTAGGTCTTAGGCTTGTGAAAATATTTGCAAAATGCAGCTTTACGCAAAAGAACCTGAAGCCATTCCTTGAATACCCTCTATCATATGCATTGCTGTTGTGGTGGCTTGCTGAGTACGGTTGGTACTCACCCTTGCTATTTATATATCTTTTAGGAGAGTGTTGAAGAGAAGCCCTTGTCGGTACGCTTGCGTATCCAACAAGATGATCGAAGTGCGGTCTTGTTCTAGGTCTCGTTCCCCAGTTGACTGCCTGTGGCATGTTAACCGGGCCCTTATATTATTTTGTCTTCCGCTGTTGTTCTCTGATAGTTGTTGGCCTACCTGGCCCTAATGTAAGTATTTAACTCTTTTAGCCTGAATTCATTCGTGATATGTTATGATCCAACTATGTATGTGTGTACCAACTACTGATCCAGGGATTGGTACGGATAAACACAGAAGATTTCCAATTTCCAAAATCGGGGGTCTACACTCCATTAGTGTCATCACTCTAGGAGAGAAAGTGTTCTTTTGAAGCTCGATTTTGAGAAGGCTTTTGATACCATTGAACATGATGCCATCTTGCAAGTCATGAGACCTTTGGGTTTTTGCTCAGTTTAGTTGGGCTAGGTGTTGACAAAAAAATACGATGGCCTGGGAGATATGCTTAACTACAATACAGGTCCAAGGCTAACCTCGAGTGTATCAAGGGTGTGACAGAT
Source organism: Oryza meridionalis (assembly GCA_000338895.3). NCBI lineage: Eukaryota > Viridiplantae > Streptophyta > Magnoliopsida > Poales > Poaceae > Oryza > Oryza meridionalis. The sequence continues at coordinate 12,043,837 of CM002531.2, read as the reverse complement.
AGTTTGATCCTTCAACCAGCAAGGAAAACAATAAACAGAGTGAGTCAGCCGGTAGTAGCTCGGCTGATAGGCCGATCACTTATCGTTAGTGATCCCAGACGATGTAGTTGAACCATATTGGCTATGTATTGGAATATAAATTAAGCACAAACCCTAAATATGCCTCATCGGTTGTAATATCGTCTATTTGGTTTATCAAATGTACTTTAGAGGATACTATAGAAATAGCCGATGGAACAATATTTAGAGCAAGATAGGTAAATAAAGATAATGTACTAGCTAATACTCTAGTATAAATTTATATAAACAAACCAATCTATAGAAATATATCAAATAATGATCAACTACCAATTTGGTAACCTGGTCGATACTGATTTAGACTTGATATATTTATATGGTTGATATGTGCAAATATACATAAAACTAGTAAAGAAGCATGTATATTAGGTAAGATCGGCTAAAACTCCGATACTATCCTTAATGATGATTAATTTCAGGTTAGTTTGTAGGGTTCAAGACAAGACTAGGGATGATGCATCGCAAAGTATGTAAAGAAACCTACTTCATTCAGCTTCCGTATTTTACTTCATTCATATTATCTGAGTACGAACTTTATTTCATACTTACGCCAATATAATTGTGCAGCTAGCTTACCAGAGATATGCATTGGTGTGGGTTTAATGTTAATGCGAATGATTGCTCTATGTCTTGCTGGGAGGTATAGAGTAGTATTTAATAATTTAAGCATGGTGCTTAGATTATCAGATATCATTATTTGGGGTTATATACTGCGGGACAGTAGAGGTGGGCTGCTGATGGTGATAGCTCAGTATGGGTATTTCTCCACGTTCGTATATAGTCCTAAGACACTTTCCTGGTATGTATACTTTTCCGTATTCATGTCCGGTTGGATGGCCATGACGGATTGTCGTAAGGAACTCGGCAATCAGGGGTGGTCTCTCGAAACACTGGGAGAGCATAGTTAGGGGGGTATTGGCTACATAATTGTATAATAGTGAGTGTAAACTAAAGATGTCAGTATATTAGAAGTATAGGAATGAATTCTTTTCTTATTCTTTCTCCACTTAGCCTAGACTTTATTTAGTGAGAGTATCTTAGTTTTTCTTTCTTCGTGTCACCCTACCCTTTGAATTAATTAACCCCTGCATAGATTCTGATTTATACAATTAACATATAAATTATTAACATAGTTCTCTCTTATCAATCTTCCCTTGGGATTAAATAAATACTATACCTTGGAATATTTTCGGACAAGCCCAATCCACCACCTGAACTAACCAGTTCCATTAAGCTAAACTAGTGATGAGACTAATCACGGTGAATCTAGTTGGCCGCTCATAACCACGGGCATGACTATTCAAATAGTTTTACTTTGATCAGATGTGTACAACTATACCCACAAGACACAGCCCCACGACATGTTTCCGTGCGCTGACATGCCACCATGACATACCGGAAAGAGGCCGTGATATGACTCTTCGCATAATCCCCTCTAACCAAACACACCACACCTCAGGTTTCGCCCCCACTCCTCAACAGGCAGCGGGAAGCCCCCTATCGTGCCTAGGCGATCAGCAAGCCGCATAGGCCGTCGCAGGGCCCATCCGAACTCCATCACGCTCACCCTTACTTGGATGCGTCAGCTAGAGGAAAGCTACACTACAAACCCAGCCGTTGCCCACGCTGGCTTGTGGTAAGTACGATAAGTTCTTCCAGGGCATCCTGTGAACCGGTCCTTAATTGCCATGGGCACGACTAGCAAAACCATGCACCCAGAGCCCACCATTTAGTGTATTTTAATTAACTAACACCATTGAGGTGGCACCAATCCAAAGTTATGCTACTAGCCAATGTCTATGCATTAATGTGAATCCCCCTTTGTGCACTAGTTGAACTAAGCGGTGCTAAGCAATTCCTAATCCAAGATCTAGGCATATTACATCCCAAGTTAACAAAGGAATAAGGTATACAAATAATATGGCCGAGAACAGTAGATAAATATCCCATACAGTAACATTATAAAACAATGCATAACTTAGAGGAAAAGTAGAGCATTTATAATATGGGAGCAATATGTTCAAGTGACAAGCATGGCTTGCCTTGCTCTGCTGCTGGAGGGACCTAGGCGACTATCTCGAAGTACACCGGAGCATCGGGAGAGCCGGATTCTACGCGACATACAAGGCAAACAATGCAAACAGGCTATAAGGCTACTGAAACAGAGAACAAAAACATTTTTAATGGATTCTTTGCATTTTTCTTGATTTACAGAGACTTGAATGAGCTTAAACGGAGCATGGATGAATTTTCTATGAATTTTAGAAGATTCACTGTGTTTTATTACTATAACATAAAAGTCCTTAATGCACGTCATCGGGGGAGGGGAGGTGGCACCAGCAGACGGACCCCACATGTCATTGGCTCAGGTGCGCCGGTCCATGGTGGACCAAGTCCACGGGACCGGGGAAGGGGAGCACCACGTGGACGGCCACACGAGCAGCAGCCAAACAGCCCCGATCTATCGGGCGGTAGATCGGACGGCTGCGGTGGCTCGTGGCCAGGTGGCGCACGGGCGGCTCAAGCCGGCCCGGCCATGGCGATGCGGCGGCATGGCACGGCCACCGGTGGCGAGCGGTGGCGATCGGCGGCACGCGACGACATGGCGGCGCGACACCGACACGTGGCGGCACGGCACAACGGCGGGCGGCGCTGCAGAGAAAGAAGAAGGAAGGGGAGGGACTCACCAACGACGATCGACGACGGCGAGTGACGGGATGTCGACAGCGACGGGTGGACAGGCTCCGGGATGACCTAAGGGACAAGATGAGAGGGATTAGAGAGGGAGAGGAGGTTCTTGGAGGGCTAGGGCGCTGGCTGAAGGTGGCGGCCATGGCGATGTTCATTGGCGTGCGGTGGATGGCGGTCTCCGACGGTGGAACTTGGACGGGCGAGGGGGTGGACGAGGCAATCCTCGGGCTTGCAAACCCAACGGCGGCGACGGCGCGGCTCAGCGACGGCCGGAGTGGATAAGAAGGCGGCAGCGGTGGGGGTGATGGCGCGGGAGCGGTGGAGTGCACGGCAGCGAATGGCGAAAGAGCGAAAAAGGTGGAGGAGGAGGCGGGGATCGTTTATATAAGCGCGAGGAGCGCGGACGTGGCCGGGAATGGCCCGTATCCGCCGGGAAAGTGGGGAGGTGGAGAGAGAGAGACCAGCATGATTCGAAATTCGAATCCTGGCCATTTCTCGGCGCGGGCTCGCAGGGAAAGTGGGGCAGATGTTGCGGGAGCGGGCGACGCGCGCGGGGGAAATGGAGGAGTGGCGCGGGAGGCACGAGAGCGGCGGTTGCGGCGCATGGTTGCGGGCGGCAGCACTAGCCGGTGCTAGGAGACGGGCCCGACAGGTGGGCCCCACCTGTCAGTAACCCGTGAGGAGCGGGGGCCCAGCTGAGGGGCGCGGGAGCGGGAAAAAGATGGGCCAGCGGCCCAAAGGGGAAAAAGAGGGCAAAAGAAAGAAAAAGGAAAAGGGAATTTCTAGGGAATTCTTTAATACTTGTGCTCAATTTTAATTGGTTAAAATTATTTCATGGCTCTGAAAATTCCACTAAAAATCCTGTTAGCATATATTGGCATGTAGAACCCAAGAAAAATTCCGCATGTCATTTCCGATTATTATTTGCATTTATTAATTTGGGGTTTCTCTTTTACCTTTAAACCAATAGTTTCTTGCAACATTTATTAATTGAATTTAGACTTGGGAGAAAACCTCAGGATGTGACAAAGCTCCAGGACATCATCGAGGAGACGTTCTCAGTGTCAGCGTTGCGGTAGATCGGTGGCGCTCTCGCGGATCCAAAGCGCGATACCGCGCTGCTCTCGCTAATGTGGCACGCGACGCCGATTCCGCTGCAGGGCCCATGACACGGCCGGCGCTCTCGCTGATGAGTGGCGTGAGACCGACTCGGTCTCCCTTGTTATGAGCGCGAGATCACGGTATAGCTCACCCGAAGTGCGACGACGGTATATTTGTGTAATTCCGCCCTAAGTCCGTTTATTCTTGCGATTTGGGAGAAAAAACATATATTTCCAAATTTTTTTCAACAATCAAATTGATTCAACTGATAAGTTATATTTTCTGTCCACAGGTACTAAGGGTTGATCTGCTACTCTGTGAAGACGGGAATCAGTACCTGATGCAGTTTCTTTTGTGATCACTGATGCAAATACTGATCAGCATGTGGAATAATATCATCCTGCAGTTCTCGATTGTGTGGTCGAAACGTAGATTTTTTAAAACATTTCCGGAGTTCAGTGGTGTTTTAATTGGTACTTTCAGAAATGTTATGTTCAACTGAAACTTGTGGTCGCCGTGACTACTACCACAAGAAACAAATCGTTTAAATTCACAAAATATCACCCCCCTAAGGTATGGCACTATGTAAATGCCTGAACTCTGCATTCAAGTGATGAGCATTAGTTCTTTTATTGAAAGTAAGATGACCAGTTCATTGGATGGGGACGGATGCAGCTACCCCATTCGTTTTTTTCCTGAGCTTTTCTGTTTCTTTTATTTGGCTTCTTCTAAATCCGGTTTTTGAATAATAAAACCGATTTTTGTTCTTTTGCATCTAAGCATATCCATGTAATTCCAAATTTAATTAAGCATGGATTGCAATGTTTCAAATCTTATTTATAACCAATATGCCCATGTGATCACGTTGGTTGATCGACCTGATGCCCAAACCAAAAAAATGAGCTGCATGTTTAAATGCTCAAGAAATTACTGGGTATGTGCTACCCTTTTTCTGCAATAATGTGGATAACCCAGCAGCGTGAACTATGCTCCTCTGATCTGCCATAACAGTAGTTTACCTCTCTAGTTTGGTAACACTAGTGAGCGTGCACGTACAAGGCACGTCAGAATATATAGAGTAAATTGAAGAAAAGTACGTCCAATGCATGTTTTCCACATTACATCTAATTTCAAGCTAAAAATTCGTGGTCTTAATATGTATGCAAGGTGATTTTATTTGCATTCAATGATAAAATAAAGAAATCAAGCTTCATCCTAATTTCTATTTGAGCTGAAAATAAAAAAAGGAAAGGAAAAAGTCCAAATACCCCCTGAACTTTGGATGTAAGTTCATCTAGCACCCCGAAATTTAAAACCGAACATCTAACCCCCTAAACTTTGTAAAATTGTTCATATTACCCCTCAAGGTGATTTTGAATAGCGGTTTTTGTCTAATTTGTACATAAGTTGGATGAATTTGATCACGTGACATACACATTAGACATATATATATTTGGACAACACAATATATATTGATGCGTACAACCAGACTACAATAATATAGAATTTTGGAATCCATGTCAGTAATAAATAAATCATTGAAATGGAGATGAAATTAAACTTTACTTTGAGCAAAATTCTAGATCTGTAAACTATGCAGAAGTCTTATATAAGCAAGAATTTGAGCTAACATGTGATGGAAAACAAAATTACCATGACCTATCTTATCCATGTTTGAACAGGGGCATTCAGAATTTCATAATTTTAGTAACAACTGCACGTAAAATACAAAAACATGGACATCCAGAATTTCAACAGCAATTCCATAGTTATTTACACATTTGCAGTTGCTTTACTTAAAAAATATGTAAATTCTTAACCTATCTACCAGAAACAGTGTGAACCTTAATAAAATAATGACAATAGTTGCACTGTTAGATAGATAGACAGTTCCGTTCAAATCCCAAAATCAAACAAAGAGGCAGATATCAATATATCAAGTAGTATATGCAAGGTTCATAAAGCCGAGAAATAATCAAACATGTCCAGTACACATTGACCACACAGGGTACTTAGCAGAGTCTTGTACGTAACAAACAGAAGCAATCAGCCTAAATGTGCATGTCCAAATATTTACATAGGGAGCCTAGTCCTTGTAGATGTTACCAGTAACATCTATCAGCCTTCTGGGTTCACAAAGGGTTGTTTGCTTCGTGAGCATCATCCTTGAGCAGCGAGTAGTGGTCACTAGCATCTCTCTTTCGCCCATCAGGAGGTGTGAGAGCAAGGTCAACAACAAAAGTATGCGGTCCTATAGATAGAAACAATGGTATAGAGTTAAACAAGTATTGGCCACTTTGAAAATCAGTCCAGCATTCTTGACAGAATGAATGAGATGTGGAATAAAATTCTTATGGCACTTCTGTATACACAATGGATACATGAATTATTGTGTACCTGATTTTACCATTGATAATGTTGATTTTGCTTCGTGTGCTGAACCAAACAACTCATAGGAACAACATCATCCATATCTTAGCAAGCTCGATCATTGCAATTTGTAATCCTCTTTGGTGACGCGTCTGGCTGTCACAATAGGTTGTTGAGGCTGCATTCCTTCTTTAAAAAAAAATCAGCCCAACAATGATGAGCAAGTTAATTAGTTGCAGAAAAAAAAAGCTTATTGTGTAGCTATATATAGACTGCAGTCAAGATTGTTTACCTGAACTTTCAACACTAAAACAGGGCTCGTGCAGTCAAGTTGCTTTTACTCCGGTTGCTGTACCAAGAAGCTAAAAGAAACACCACCCATACCTTGCTGTTGTTCTCTGTAAATGGGAGGCGCCTAGGTGTCATAATAGGTTGCTGATTCTCCATTCCTACTTAAAATTTTTCTTGCAAGACTAATGACTTTATGACTTATACTAATTTTAATTTTATATACTTCTAATATTTAAAGGTAGTGAACAGGAGAATAATATGTTAGCAATATATGAATTTGCCAGCTGCTCTATTACGGTTAATTTCTATTAGCACAATGTATTAATGTGATTTACTCAGTGGCAAAACAGATTAGCAAATGGACCAAAACAATGTGTGTTTACCGATTCCAATGTAGAGCTTCATGCGATGTCCATTGAAATAGGGTGAGCAAGGAGATGAGTGCACTAAGTCATTTTAAGGCGCACAGTTGACAGTCTATAGATGTCTCTCGACCAAGATAATCACCGGCAAGATAACCCGTTTCTTTTCTCTCTTTTTTTTATTGTCCAATTGAATTTCAATCGGATATACGGACGAAAAATTGATGTTACGGATGAAAATTGGATGTGACAAAAGGAAAAAAACAAATCTTTTAATTAGTTAAGAAATGCAGCTCTAAGAAATCTTTTTTTCCTCCACCTAATGTTGTGCACCCCACAGCCCAAATAGAAGCCCAGTTAAGAGTCAGCCCACGAGGAACGAGGAAAAGTGGAATACTGATCGACCTTTTCTCCACTATCTCGTACACGACGCCGCCGTTGTTCCGCCTCGCGTATCTTTTCCATGCCGCGCCTCCCCACTCGCCCTCGCCCTCGCCCTCGCCCTCGCCTGGAGAACAGCGGCTGCTGGCCAGTCACAGCTACAACTGTGGCACTCCCTAGCTGCCTCGGCACAACACTGCGGCTAACCCATCACTGACTCGGCGTTCGTCTAGGGAGCACAACCAGCGTCAGCCAAACTGCCATAAATCCATCAGCCACGCAGTACTCCATCATGGTAAGAAATAATGCACCATCTTTTTGTTTTTCAACCAATTTGATTTATTACAGACAAAACCCTAAATTTTTAATTGACTTGTTGATATTGTTCTTCATGTTGTAGGGTTAGAAAGGCAGTACGTTTCAATATGGGATCTTATTATGTTTGGAGTAAACTACTAATTGGAGGCAAACTGTAAGTTATGTGAACCGTCATTCTATTTTTATACTTAAAATCTGAAAATTAGTACACTTTTAGAAACAAAAATCAGTACAGTTTTAGAAATTCTGAAAATGCAAAGATAGAGCATATGATACTAGATTTTTTTTCGGTTTCTTGTCAAGAGAAAACAAGGATGGTGTATGTTAAGCATTTGTTAATAATAAGAAAACGTTTAAGGCTGGCATTGATAATTGACACAGATGGACTCTTCTGAGACCGGGAAAGGACCGACTGAGATATTACCTAATATAGATATGCCGGGCCAGGTTGGTAACTCAAAAATCACCTATCAACAAATTGACTTGATAACAAACATCTGCCAATCAGAACACAAAAAACCAAAGAAGGAAGATGTAATTCAAATTACGCCGCAAGGTACTTGTGTTTTCTTTATAAATTATGGTGTCTTTTCTTTTGTTCAAATGTGATTTATTTATGAAATCTTTCTCTATAGATTATATTTGCACTGAAGAAGATATTCAGATCCTTCGTTATGTGAGACAATTTCTAGAGAGAAATGGTCGTCGACGTCGGCGGTGCCTTTCTTTACAAAAATGACATGAACTGTCTTTTTCATGACGATAGTTATGTTAATGACGATGTAAGTATAGTATAGCCAAAAATAATCTAATGTTTTTTTATAGGTTCTAAATGCTTATATTCATTGTATAAGGGAAGAAAAGCATCTTATTATCAGAGATGGTCGAAACGTTTTTTTGGAGAGCACTATTATTTTTAGCATTCTTAAATGTGATGGTGCCTCAAACTTAGGTCACAAAAATTATAAGGATGCTACTGTTGTGACAAGAGTGGCCAATTATCTAGCTAACGACATGGTAATCTCCATAATCCCTCGTACATATCAACACTATTTTAGTAAATAATACTGACAAGGAGGCGTTTGATGCAGCTATTCATCCCAATTAACATAGAAGAATCTCACTGGTACCTAGCAGTTGTTAATGCCCATAAACGTGAGATAGATGTACCCGACTCGCTAGTAATAATGGACCGTCGTGATCTCCAAACTACCGTGAGTAACTATTAGATTTTTAATTATTGTTTAATTGCTTATTGTTAAGATTAATGTTATTATTGATCATTTAATGTTATATGTTCAACATGGTAGCTAAAAGGACTGCATAGACATATCCAGGTTGCAGCTGAACATAAAGAGCTTAGCCAAGAAACATGGCATAAGCTTTGATGTTACAACATGGCCATCATAGAAAAGTTTCCGGAGAGAATACAAACTGATGGATATGTTTCAGCACATGCTTGTACAAATGATTACCATCTCTTTAACTAAATAGATGGCTCAATGCAATTTTTACATCCTATAATGAAGGTCACCCTGTGGACTTTGGATGCTAAACTACGTGGAGTATTGGACATGATCAAAACTTTCTGATAGAGTAACTCAGGTATTTCATACAACTGTTCGTTGCATGTTCAATTATATAAATCACGAGAACAATACATATTCTTTGCTGCTATTATTTCACATGAAGATATCACAAAATTTAGGTCTAAGCTAGCTTCAATATTGTGGTGCTCTAAGTATAACACGAGGAAAGTATGTATGCAACCTGAACCAAAAAATGAAGACTATGAGAGTCTAAGTGATGTACAAATAGTTCAGACTCCTAATGATGTGCTAAAACCGTCTAAAGTCTCGCATAGGATCGAATTAGAATCTCTGTGTATTGTAGCCCCAGGAACAACATTAACAAACAGAAAAGAGTTGTTGGGTGCGCTTTGCAAATATGTCATGTCAATTGATTGTGGTGAATCTTTACAGTAAGTCAGTTTTTCACCCATACTTATATGCATAGCAAATATTGAATAAATATTATCTCACTTAGCCTAATTGGTTCTTTGATTTTTACAGGAAAGAATGGATTCGGAGCATGAAGCCATATCCAATCTCTTTGAGCCTCAGAAATCTTCAAGACATTCTAGATGTAAATAAGTGATGGACAAATGCTGCTTCAACATGGCTATTCGGATGCTTACATGCAACCCACTTCTGTTGTTTCTAGATGATAAAATCCACTACATGGACCTACAATTCTGGGTGAGTTCATAGAACTATTTTCTAACTATATATCTTGTCTCACTAAGCATAAATATTTCGCATGATAGACCATCTCTGATTTCCATCGTGACCTGAGGCGTCGTGCAAAACTTGATGTCAAACGGTTGGCTAAACTGTTTGAATGCTGGCCTGCCATGGACTACAACATTTCAAACTGTACCAAGGAAAGCTATGTTTCATTTGTCTTTTGGGGAAATCTTACTCTTCTTCAACCGTACATTATGTTTGCTTCTGAATTCTTTTTCCAGATTCTATTGCCGCATTCTTTCCTTGGTCACTTCACATTATTTGTGCTAGACATGAAGGCTAGAACTGTCTTTATATTTGACCCGCTGCACATTCCTGATACATTTAGGGTCCTCATCCAACCCTACACTATGTTCACAAGATAGCTAATATAGCTATCAATGTTAAGCTCGCAATGGAAGGAGCCAATCCAACTTGGAACGATGGCATTTATCTATGGAATCGAAAAATACCAAGAGATGTTCCAAAAACGGAAAACTGGTACTTTCTTACAACCTAAACACACTAATTACTTTGCTGATCCATGCATATAAATGTAACAGTCCATTTTTGGTGCAGGGAAGTGACGGGTTTCCATGTCCTCAACTTTATATGGGATGGTTACATTTATATGCAGGGATTAGCAAAGTAATTAGTGTGTTTAGGTAGTAAGAAAGTACCGGTTTTTCGTTTTTGGAACATCTCTTGGTATTTTTCGATTCCATAGATAAATGTCATCGTTCCAAGTTGGATTGGTTTCTTCTATTGCGAGCTTAGCATTGACAGCTATATTAGCTATCTTGTGATCATAGTGTAGGGTCGGATGAGGACCCCTAATTGTATTAGGAATGTGCAGTGGGTTCAATATAAAGACAATTCTAGCCTTCATGTCTAGCACAAATAATGTGAAGTGACCAAGGAAAGAATGCAGAAATAGAATCTGCAAAAAGAATTCATGGAAGCAAACATAATGTACGGTTGAAGAAGAGTAAGATTTCCGCAAAAGACAAATGAAACATAGCTTTCCTTGGTACAGTTTGAAATGTTGTAGTCCATGGCAAGCCAACATTCAAACAGTTTAGCCAATTGTTTGACATCAAGTTTTGCATGACGCCATAGGTCACGATGGAAATCAGAGATGGTATGTCATGCGGAATATTTGTGCTTAGTGAGACATGATATATAGTTAGAAAGTAGTTCTATGAGCTCACCCAGAATTGTAGGTCCATGTAGTGGATTGTATCATTTAGAATCAACAGAAGTGAGTTGCATGTAAGCATCCGAACAGCCATGTTGAAGCAGCCTTTGTCCATCGACTTATTTACATCTAGAATGTCTTGAAGATTTCTGAGGCTCAAAGAGATTGGATATGGCTTCATGCTCCGAATCCATTCTTTCCTGTAAAAATCAAAGAACCAATTAGTCTAAGCGAGATAATATTTATTCAATATTTTCTATGCATATAAGTATGGGTGAAAAACTAACTTACTGTAAAGATTCAGCATAATCAATTGGCATGACATATTTGCAAAGCGCACCCAACAACTCTTTTCTGTTTGTTAATGTTGTTCCTGGGGCTACAATACACAAAGATGTATCTGGTTCGATCCTATGCGAGACTTCAGACGGTTTTAGCACATCATTAGGAGTCTCAACTATCTGTACATCACTTGGACTCTCATAGTCTTCATTTTTTAGTTCAGGTTGCATACATACTTTCCTTGTGTTATACTTAGAGCACCACAATATTGAAGCTAGCTTAGACCTGAATTTTGTGATATCTTCCTATGAAATAATAGCAGCAAAGAATATGTATTGTTCTCATGATTTATATAATTGAACATGCAACGAATAGTTGAATGAAATACCTGAGTTACTATATCAGACAGTTTTGATCTAGTCCAATACTCCATGTACGTAGTTTAGCATCCAAAGACCACAGGATGACCTTCATTATAGGATGTAAAAATTGCATTGAACCATCTATTTAGTTAAAGAGATGGTAATCATTTGTACAAGCATGTGCTGAAACATACCCATCAGTTTGCATTCTCTCCGGAAACTTTTCTATGATGGACCATGTTGTAACATCAAGCTTCTGCTACTTTTCTTGGCTAAGCTCTTTATGTTCAGCCGCAAACTGGATATGTCTATGCAGTCCTTTTAGCTACCATGTTGAACATATAACATGAAATGATCAATAATAACAGTAATCTAAATAATAAGCAATTAAACAATAATTAAAAATCTAATAGTTACTCAAGGTAGTATGGAGATCACGACGGTCCATTATTCCTAGCGAGTCGAGTACATGTATCTCGCGTTTATGGTCATTAACAACTGCTAGGTATTAGTGAGATTCTTCTATGTTAATTGGGATGAATAGCTGCATCAAACGTCTCCTTGTCAGTATTATTCACTAAAATAGAGTTGATATGTATGAGGGATTATAGAGATTACCATGTCGTTAGCTAGATAATTGGCCACTCTTGTCACAACAGTAGCATCCTTATAATTTTTGTGACCTAAGTTTGAGGCACCATCACATTTATGAATGCTAAACATAATAGTGTTCTCCAAAAATAAGTTTCGACCATCTCTATTAATAAGATGCTTTTCTTCCCTTATACAATGAATATAAGCATTTAGAACCTATAAAAAAACATTAGATTATTTTTGGCTATGTTTTGGCATGTGTACTAAACATAACTATACTTACATCACCATTAACATAACTATCGTCATGAAAAAGATAGTTCATGTCATATTTGTAAAGAAAGGCACCGCCGATGTCGACGACCGTTTCTCTCTAGAAATTGTCTCACATAACGAAGGATCTGAATATCTTCTTCAGTGCAAATATAATCTATAGCGAAAGATTTCATAAATAAATCACATTTGAACAAAAGAAAAGACATCATAATTTATAAAGAAAATACAAGTATCTTGCGGCGTAATTTGAATTACATCTTACTTCTTTGGTTTTTTTGTTCTGATTGGCAGATGTTTGCTATCAAGTCAATTTGTTGATTAGTGATTTTTGAGTTATCAACCTTGCCCGGCATCTCTGTATTAGGTAATATCTCAGTCGGTCCTTTCCTGGTCTCAGAAGAGTCCATCTTTGTCAATTATCAGTGCCAACCTTAAATATTTTCTTATTAACAAATGCTTAATATCCACCATCCTTGTTTTTTCTTGACAAGAAACAGAAAAAAAATCAAGTACCATGCTCTATCTTTGCATTTTCAGAATTTCTAAAACTGTACTGATTTTTGTTTGTAAAAGTGTACTGATTTTCAGATTTGAGGTATAAAAATAGAATGACGGTTCACATAACTTACAGTTTGCCTCCAATTAGTAGTTTTACTCCAAATATTAATAAAATCCCATATTGAAATGTACTGTCTTTCTAACCCTACAACACGAAGAATAACATCAACAAGTCTATGAAAAATTCAAGGTTTTGTCTGTAATAAATCAAATTGGTTGAAAAACAAATAGTGAAGCATTATTTCTTACCTTGATGGAGTATTACATGGCTGATGGACTTATGGCAGTTTGGCTGACGCTGGTTGTGCTCCCTGGATGAACGCCGAGTCAGTGACGGGTTAGCCATAGTGCTGTGCCGAGGCATGCCGCAGTTGTAGCCGTGACCAGCCGGCGGCCGCTGTTCTCCAGGCTAGGGCGAGTGCGATGGCGAGTGGGGAGGCGCAGTGTGGAAAAGATACGCGAGGCGGAACAACGGCGGCGTCGTGTACGAGATAGTGGAGAAAAGGTTGATCAGTATTCCACTTTTCCTCATTCCTCCTGGGCTGACTCTTAACTAGGCTTCTATTTGGGTTGTGGGGTGTACAACATTAGGTGGAGGAAAAAAAGATTTCTTGAGCTGCATTTCTTAACTAATTAAAAGATTCTTTGTTCCTTTTGTCACATCCAATTTTCGTCCGTGACATCGATTTTTCGTCCGTAAATCCGATTGAAATTCAATCGGACAATCCGATGGGCATTGGGTAGTCTGCGAGTTTGAGATTCCAAAAAAAAAAAGAGGAACAAATCAATTTGACACTATTTAAGAAATAAATTAGGAAATTATATTATTATTCATTAAACAAAATAAATTCAACTATAAACACAAAAAAAAAGTAATATTGAGGATTCAAGGTGTGGCTACAATATTGGATGTTTTTAGTCCCTTAATCAAGCATCAAAGGATTCATAAAAAAAATCATCAAAACAAAACTCTCATGCCTTGTAAAAAAAATTCTCAGAATTTTAGTAAATAGGATACACATTCCCTTGCACTAATGTAAATTTTCTACAGGTTAAAGATAAAGCTCTTCTAGGTTGCTATAACACAGTTCAAACATTTGCTAACAAGTGCACCAATGGAGAAAATGGCAATGCAGATACAAAGAATGGTAATTGTCTAACTGATTTGACATGTTTTAAATAGCATGAAATCCAAACGACAATTAGAACAGTAAACTAAAAAGAGGTCGCAGTATACATAGTAGCTACCTTTAATGGAACAAAGGTCTGCAGTGCAAACTGATCAGCACCAACCCATATAAGCTGTGTGCCCAAGGGCCACATGATAGACCCACTGTTATGCATGCACCAAATCTTAGTAGACGAAGTCAAAGGTGTCATCAATATTCCATCCAGGACATCTTGCTTGCTAGCTCTATCAGAATAAGAAACCAAGTACAAACATACCTTTTGCTTGCTCTAAATCTTTTTTTTTTAACTGGAAATACTACCAGGGCTTTGCCCAGTAGTGTGTTTTCATTTATTTAATTTATACAAATTTGCTCTAACTCTTCAAATTTATAGCAGCGTAAACTAATTTGTAAGACATGTGCACCCTAAAAACTTTATAAATTCAGAGTCAAACGATTGCAGCAAGCCTCATTTGCTCTGTTAACCCTCAAATACTAATTACCATGTGGCCACTAAAAGATTCCAGCAGAACATTTTCTTGGACAAATATTCGTGTGCATTAGGAAAGAAAACAGATTTCACACCATATTTTAAATAAATATTTACCCATAGAAAATTTAGCTACTTCTTTTCATAAGGCTGCTCCAGGATGGATTGTGATCCAGTAACCTCGAACAACTTTTCATGAAAATCAGAAATAAACATGACTCCATTCATCAAAGAGAAGGAGCATAAAAAAAGTTTACATGTAAATGGAATGCAAAAATAAATGTAAACCTGACTCCATTTATGCAAACAAAAAATTGATCTAAGACCCACTTAACCAAAGAAAATAATGTATTGAATTCAAATTAGCTCCTGCAATTTAGTTATGAACTTATCATGACAAATGAGTTAACAATGTAGCAAAATGGACTAATATCTAGGTATTATTGAACTGTTGATACTACTAAGCCATGGAAGAATTAAATCGTGATGATAGACAAGTGTTCAACTGAAAGGTTAGAAGATCGGAGTCAAAATTTAGAACTTACAGGCTACAGCTACTGAAAGTCTGAAACATAATATGTTTAAACGAATTTTGTAAAACATTATCGTACACCTATATAAGGAAAACTACGCGCGACGTCAATACATAGTTATTTTAGCTTTAGAATTGCATAAAAGGGCACAAAACAAGTTAGGGTTGGCCTTAAACAAAATGGTCGTTGGTAAGCTTAGTTAGTTGGTCGTTCAGTACCACAATATGTCGTCAGACAAAACACAGAACCACAGTATTTCAGTAACATACTCAAGATTTGACAACATCACACACTTGATTAAAACAAGGTTGTATATATACATCATTGGCTGTGGTGTTCAGACAACTATTTTGCTCTTGTGCCGGGTCTCCTATAAACACACAATTCTGCGACATAAGAGTGAACATCAGTCACTGGATCATAGTCAGCTGCACCCCAAGAAATATGGTTATATACATGAGATATTCAGATCAGATTCAGCACATCTCGTTTCCTACTAATTAAGTAATTATTGGCTTCAGCTATTGTCCCTACAATGTGGTGACCAGGCAAGTTTGCATTACTGAAATAGTAGAATCTAAACATGACCTAAAACCTCACCACTCACCAGATTTTTACTGCTAACCAAAGAAAACCTCACCTCACAAGACAACGATGAAACGCATGCGCTGTCCTTCTGATGCTCACCAACTGCCGGCGTCCAATGCGGCTGGAGCCATTGAGGGAGAAAGGAGCGGCGCGTGGCGAGACCGAGAGAGAGAAGGGGAGAGCTGGGAAGACGGATGCGGTTACATCAGAAAAGTGCGGGGAGTGGAGGATGGAGTGCCGGAGGTATGCGGCGGAGCGGGCGGCGCGTGGAGAGGGGAGCGGCGGCGCAGGCGTGCGGGGAGGGCAGCGGCGAAGGGAAGCGGCTCCGGCGGGCGCGCGCGAGCGAGGAGGCGGCGGGGTAGGGCGAGAGGCTCCGGCGGGCTGGCGCACTAACAGGAGCGAAGATTTTTTTTCCTTTTTCATTATCGCTTCGATGGATCGCTGTAACCGCTGCTTGATATGAGATCGCTAATAACCGCTGCTACCATGGGCACCCGCAATTGTTATCAATAGGCTCTCTACAAAAGATCCATATCAGCATATTTTTCTACTTAGAAGAGATTAAATGAAGAGAGAGAGTAAAGCTATCTACTAATTTAGAGATAGTCTATAAGGAAAAATAATACCCATATAGACATACTATTAAGATGGTTTACTGTTAATCTAGTCTATTGCTAAAATGTACATGTTTTATAGAGAGCACCTTACTTTATCATTGCGAGAGCACCTTACATTCGGCTAAGGGCATAGGAGACCTGGTGGCCCATGGAGGCCCTTCGCCACCTAATGGGTCGGCCCAGAAAGACCACCTCAGGGCCCATAAATATAATAGACATTGTATACCCAATATAGTGTCCCTATCGTAAAGGTAACCATGTAAATTTCCTTGTAATAACCAAACCCTAGAGGGTATGAGTCCGTACTAGCATTATAAATAGCCCCCTAGAGCCATATAATGGGGGATCCCAAAAATTTCAACCAATTAATATATTGTTTTACTATTCCAATCACTCACTGAGTCACCACGTCCTTCAACGTGACGCAGTTGTCATTCAATAACATAGACAAAATAAGGGGATATAAAAAAATACTCTCTCCATCTTAATTTGATCAATCATATTTACAAACGGTATTAAGACCTAGACATGAATATATCATTCATCCTGAAATTAAATCTCGTCGATCAAGGTGCTGGGTTAGACATTCACGTGGGCATGCAAGACCTACAACGATGCTATTTATTTCTGCACAGATAAACGAATAGACATATAATAATTGTATTTAGAAGTTCTACACCCTCCATCACATTTTGATCATCGCCTAGAATCGCCTAGGGTTTTTAAGGTCTTTTCAAAATGATCATCATCTAACAAGTGTCTCTTTGTTTATTTGTATAAAGAGTAAATATGTATCATTATACAACTAACCAATATTAATTTTTTATTAGTGCAATGGCACGCAATATTTAAAACACGAGCAATCTACGGGACACGAAGCGACGAAGCACCTTAATCGATAACGATTAATTTGAGAATGATAAATATTTTGGTGTCCTTAGTCATGGTGTCATTTGCTTATGGGATGATCAAATTGGAATAGAAGTACTGCACAAATAAACGAACATACATATGCAACGATATGCCATTTACTTATGCCCGAATACTCGAATAGACACTAGTTTAGATGATGATCAATTTAAAAAAGAGTGAAGTACACAGGCGGTACTTAAACTTGTACAGATGTGTCATATAGATCTTTGAACTCTCAAAATATATTTTTGGGTCCCCAAACTTGTCATGTGTGTCATATAGATCCAAACGGGCTCCAACTCACTCCATGAGATGACGTGGCATGCCACGGTGATTCTTACGTGTCAGTGGGATCCACATGTCAATCATGTAGAAAAAATAAAATTTAAAAAGAGAGGAGAAAATGATGTTTTTAATTTTGAAAAAATTAAATGAAAAAAGAGAGGAGAAAAAATACGTCCTTAATTTTTTCTATATGTGGCTGACATATGGGTTCTACTGACATGTAGGCGCCACCATGGCATGCCACGTCAGCACACAGAGCGGGTTGGAACCCATTTGGAACTATATGGCACCCGAGACAAGTTGAGGGATCCAAAAATTCATTTTTAAAATTCGGGGACCTAGTTGACACATCTACACAAGTTTAGGGACCGCCCATGCACTTTACTTTTTGAAAAATAACCTTAAAAAGTGTAGGGGATGATTAAATTAGGATGAAGAGAATAACAAGGTTAGCCTCATAAGTTAGTTTATCCCAAACGTGTCCTATAGCTGTTATTAACTGTGATTAAGAGCTTGAACCCCTTTGCCTTTGGTTCATGACCATTGGCATCCCCCATACAAATAACTAAAGGGTTAGAAGGTCACGTCTCCTCTAAAAGTGTATTAGAGCAGTTACAATAGTAAATTATAACCTAGCTATAAATACATATAAAAAAATAAAAAGCTAGCTATAAATACATATCAAAAAAATAAAAAGAGAGAGAGAAGAACAACAGACTATAGATTCGTAGCTAGTTGCAGAAACACAAACTACAATACACAAATATGTGTATAATAGGTGTGACCAGATGCTAATAGTGTAGTACTCTCTATGTCTCATAATATAAGAGATTTTGGAGTGATGTGACACTTCATAGGAGGTCTAGATTCGTAGTCCTATGAAGTGCCATATCCCTCTAAAATCCTTTATATTATGGGACAGAGGAAGTATATGTTTATAGGTATGCTTTTAAATTAGATGATTTGGAGTTAATAGTTGCTGTACTATTAAACTTGCTCTTAGAACGTGAGAATGACAAATATTTTGATAAAAAGAAAGTGAAAGCTAGAACAAATAATCTTTGGTGAAACGGACGGAGTACTATTTAAGACGAGACAAGTAACAGACATTTGATTAGCTCAATCACACAGATACTTGACTACACCGGGGATGTGAACCTTGTAGAAATACTCATCCCAATCAATCGACTTGGGGTCAAAATCAAAACAATATCCTCCATCGTTTTTGTCCTCCTGCTTCCTCATCGTAATCCTTAGCTTCTCCGTGTTGATGTCGTCGAAGCTACATATTGCCATAATATATTATGAGGGAGCAAATTATTGGCCGTTAACTAGTACTCCGGTCTTAAATATATCACGCCATTAACTTTTAAATTTATTTGAGTGTTCAACTTTCTAGAAATATTTGTACAAATAATCAAACATACTAGTCACACCCAAAGTCCTTCTGAAGACAGCCAGTTATACACTTTTCACTTATTACTTATAACTAACTAATTGAATAAATATAGTTGAACAGAGTTTGATGAAAAGGTTCAATGTTACCATATACTGCCTCCATTTTTTAAAGAGATGATGTCCATAATTTTTGGACACACGTTTGATCGTTCATCTTATTTAAAAATTTTACGCAAGTATGCAAGATATAAATCATGTTTAACGTACTAATTTAATGATAAAGCAACTCATAATAAAATAAATAATAATCACACAAATTTTTTAATTTTTTTCGCAAGCTCGCAAAAAGATTACACGTAAATATATTAGAAACACAATTTTTTTAATAAAATAAATGATCAATTATATTTTAGAAATTAATGATGTCAGCTATTAAAAAATAGAGGGAGTAGCAATTTGACATACATGCTAGCTTGCTTAGGAAGAGCGAGTGTGTGCTTGGGTGCTTACCAGCCTTTGAACAAGGTGTAGGGCGCGTAGAGCTCGACGAGATGCATGACGAACTTGTACTTCCTGCTCAGCTCGTCGTAGCGCCGGGAGAACATGCCACAGAGCGCAATGTTCACCAGCCGAAGGATCTGCACACCATCACGTTTCACAAATGAATCGGTGTATGCCACTTGCTTAATTTGGTAATCCTCTGTAATAAAATTTCAGGAAAATAATGGCTAAAAATTAAGCAGGGGCAAACTGGTTGATTTATTTGTAGGGGCTGTCTAGTTTTCATGAGAAAATTTCAGTTATTTTCATCATCTCTCGGATAAAAATGTAACTCTCTTACAATAACATCCGTCATTCACAATGTAAACTTCATCCCTTTCATTAGGGTGATCATTAATTTAGCTCTACTTACATAAGAATATCCAAACTTAGATAAAATTAAATTAAAACTACATATATTAACAAGATTGTAGTGAAAATGAACAGAAGTAGCTACACATTATATTATATTGCATAACACTTCCACTTTAAATAATTGAAAAGAAAAAGAATTTTTTTCAGCGACGACTAGAATCTGTTAAATAGCAATTTGTATAAATAAAAAATAATAATTCGAATCAAAGAATATCCGTCAGCTGAATTATTTACTTGCATTGCTCAGATATATAGATACCCTCGGACTAATAATAACCGATAATCTTCACTGAGATTTGCATTTTTCTGAATAAAACAATGAATTACTCCCTTCGGGTTAATAATACTTGTCGTTTTTGACAAGGGCACGGTCTTAAAAAAAACAACTTTGACCATTATTTTCCATTATAATATATATAAAAATGTTAATAAATATATGATTTTATTAAAGTACTTTTTTAAGATTAAGCTATACATGTAGTCATCATATTTGAAAGACAAATATTTTAAAAATAATTTATAATCAAAGATTATAAAGTTTGATCTCACCCTTATGTAAAACGATAAGTATTATCAGTCTGGAAGGAGTAATGGGAAACATATTTATTTGGAGCATTTTACTAGATAAAGCATTTTTTTAGTGTTAATTAACGAAATCTCCAGTTACATCTGGTGTGTGTAGATAGATGCACGAGTCCTACGACAGAGAAGTTATATATGGTTTCTATCAAACCATTCAAAGCAAGAAATTAAATCAACAAAAAGCAAACTGACCTCGAGGGGAAGCTTGTAGTTGATGGCCATGTGGGCGCGGAAGCTGGCCACCGTGCTGAAGAAGCGCATCCTGCGCAGCCGCCCGTTATTCCCCGCACGCGGCGGCGGGTTGGCGAAGAAGTATCGGTGGCCGGCGTCCGACAGCACCGCGTACGGCGCCGGGTTGCGCAGCGACGACGTCACGTGGTAGATGGTCTGCGCCTGTTCCCCGGAGTGCGCCGCCATTGCCACCATCATCGCGTTCACCACCATGTCCCCCGGTATCTGCATGTCCCAGGCACAGTCAGTATACAGCGCCATTGCTAACCTCGATGGAGGTTAATCATTTCAGACTGTTGAATTAATTAATGTTGGTTGTCACTAAAAGGCTTAATATTTTGGTTTGCAATTTCGTTAATTTCGGGTATTTCGATCCAGCGACAGGAAGTTATTTGAGTCAAAAAATACATTTTTTTGGATTAAGTAAAATTCATTTAAATTTAACCAAAATCTGTTCAATTTTTTAACCATTTTTGCCCAAAATATCCAAAATTCCAAGATTTTGCTAATATCAGTACCCCAAAATTTTATGATTTCCTAGATATAGAACCTCCCTATGACCCTGTTCGGTTAATCCCTGTGAGAGAGGGATAGGTCGGATTTATTCCATGTCTACTGTGACGTGTAATTATATTCTCACTTAATCCCCTCTAATCCTATACAAACCAATCAAGGCCTTAATTTATTTATTTCTAGATACTCCCTCCGTATTTTAATGTATGACGCCGTTGACTTTTTGACCAACGTTTGAACATTCGTTTTAGTTAATTTTTTTGTGCAAATATGAGAATATTTATGTCATGCTTAAAGAATATTTGATAATAAATCAAGTCACAAGTTACATAAATTTTTTTTGAATAAGACGAATGGTCAAATTTTGGATTAAAAGTAAACGGCGTCATACATTAAAATATGGAGGGAGTAACAAATAATTTCCATTATGAGGTAATTTCCATAACATGTAGGAGTAATTTTTTAGAAGAAAGCCCAAAAGAACAAGGCCTTACTCACCACGTCCATTATGAGGTTGAGGTCGACGAGGAAGAAGGACAGGGTCTGCTTGGCGTAACCTATGATCACCGAGTCGATCGTCCTGCAAAAGATCGAGGCGAAAATGTTCAGTGATCCATTCGATCAGCTGGCCAAGAAAGAGCTAGCGACAAGTACTAGTTGATTTAGTTTTTGTATATGCGTCTCACTCACCTGATTCCTTCCATCCATCCGGGCAATGGCTCCTTGAGGATGCTGGTTATGATGCTCGGCCGGATGATCACCACCGGAAGGTCCCCGCGGAGGTGCCCCAGCAGCATCTCCCCCATTGCCTTGGTGAAAACGTAGGTGTTTGGCCATCCAAAATACTTAGCCCTTCATTCAGTTGTGCATCCAAGTAAAAAAATGCAGTAACTTTGTCAGTTTTGAAGATACGCTGAGGTTTAGCCGTTAACTTTTTCTAATAAATTATACTTTACTGTAAAGAAAAAATTAAGGGATTTAGAAAAGATTAAGGAGCTTCTTAGGTGAACTAATATTTTGTTTGATTGATTGGCTCAAGATTGATTTGTGGTTGACCTCTTGAGCCCAAGCTCCTTCATTGTTCTCTTCTCAGTCTTCTCTGAACAACGGTTACTAGCTTTCATCTCTCTCCTGGTCTCCTTGATCAGGTTTAGCTCGGATGTGATATCCAAATGCCTGCCTTCCCTTAGTGCTTGACCCATCAAGAATGGTTTCTCTAGTATCAGTCCCTCTTGTTCTCCAGCGACATAGACTGTTCAAGTCATTATATCATCAGAATTCACAATGAAGCACATATACCAAATATATTAAGCAAGTGCTGTTTTTTACTACCAGTCGAAACATGAAGCAGCATCTTCAGTTTTGTACACTTCTTCGCAAATTCACAGATGTTCTTAGCTCCCAAGACATTCGAGTCAAAAGCCACATCATATCTGCAAAATCGTCAGACGCTGATAAATCATGTTGACCAATTTACACTATTAATCTCTGACCAGAAAAGTTCCCAAACCTTTCATAAAAATTTGTAGTCGCAGCACCATTGACGATGATGTCGATTTCGTTCGACAATTCTGTCAATTTGGCAGAATCTAGTCCCAAGTTCTCATAGATTATGTCCCCTGCCAAAGTACAGACCTTTTCTTCCACGAAACTTTCGAACCCATCACCATGCTTTTCTTTCAGAACTTGAAAGATCTCCTTCCCTGTCACCTGAAGAAATAAAATAGCATTTGGAGGGAAAGAACACCATAAAAGAATATAATAGCTTTTGTCAGAGCGTTACAAACTGTTCTATGTATGATCAGTTTAATACATCTATTATGAATACTTTCTTGGGACTTGGGAGAATGTATTTCTCAGAACGAATGCTACTAGTCCAATAGGACCACCAGGATTGAGAGAACCTCCAGATCTGGCACAGTGCAAGTTTCCATTCATTTATTTCTTTCGACTTGACAATAGCATTGGATGCATCTCAACTACTATTTGGGTACACCTCAACTACTATTTACCGTCTCTAGTTTGTGTTCCACTACTGTCCACTGTGCAAGTGTGTATTATTTCCGGTAAGCATTTTTGGTAATTTCCCATTGCTTCCGACATGTCAATGTCTTTATCTATTTGAAGTACCCCTGCTGCCCTGTAGTTTCCAAGGCAGAATTGCTCAATGGACAGTCCTGGAGTAAACTTCTTGTCACTTTGCAAATTATGTATACTTCTCTATAAACATAATTACTTCATTTGGTCAGTAACTGGTCTGACAAAAATTGTAGAGGTAGTTTTGATGAATGCGTGATGAGAGTAAATGGATTTCTAGATGTAGCTACCAAACAAATGCTCTATCATATTGAACAAATTTTAGCAAAAGCCCTTTGTTGTTTGATACTAAAAAATAACTTTTACAGCCACTTTTTTCTCCTGTTTATGCCATGGTGGTTTCAGACGTCATGTAATATTTGAACTAGATACTCGGTAACAATTAGGTATGCTCTAAGGACTGCAGTCTAACTTATGAAGAAAATCATAGATGTTTTTGTGAGCTTTCTTTCAATATGTCAACATTTGGCGCCCATGCATGGAAACACATTGTGATGGTTAGTCAGCCATTTCAGACTGTACAAAAACCTACAAGCTACAACAGGGGTGGCGAAAAAACAGCCAGAAGAACTACCCTACCTCGTCCTGAACCCGGCGCGTCGCGGATTCGACGTCGTTTGCCCGGACCAGGAGGTAGAGCTTCTTGACATCTGGCTGAACCCTGAGTATCTTCTCCACAAGCACTGCACAATGAGCACAGAACCAAAACACCGAACAGTTAAACACCAATCAAACAAGCTGCACTGTCTGCAGGGGTACAGAATTCACTGATCAACAATCAATCACCTTTGCCAAGGAACCCGGTTGAACCGGTGATCAGGATGCTCCTGCCCCTGAAGAACGCTACAACATTTCCAGAATCCATCTGGCTGATCATCACTGGTGCCGGTGTGCTTTGTGTGTGTGCCTCAAGAGCGCCTGAGAATTATGCGCTGTGGTACAAGTAAAAAGAGTACTTGGTGGGTGTTAGGTAGTCAAGTGTGGTGGCATCACCTGTTGCCGTCCACAGGAGTTTGGCCATGTATTTATAGGAAGGGAGCAGGGCAAGTGAGGTAGATGTTCCAGTGACGACCAGCTTTGCTTTAGAAGCTAAAGAACTCCATGATTAATTGTTGCTGCATTTCCCTGCAAGCCTTCTGATTGTTTTCGTCAGCAATAATGGTGTGGACGATTTTTATTGTTGTGGAAATTAACTTGCTATGTTGTTGGAAATTTTATGTCAGAAGAGTAGGGATTCAAACTTTCTTTTGGGGGTTTATTTTCAACCACGTACGTCACTGATTTGGCAATATAAGACCCGGAACATTGTTCTCCACATGATTTTTTTTTTCTTTTAAAGCCAACATAATTGTTGAGTTGGTCAGTTGTAGCTGGCTTAATTTTGAATAGGGAAAGTAGGGGAAATATGGTCTAAATCGCACACAAGAGCTGTAGAAGGTATGGTAGGTAAGCGAACAATTGTGCATATAATAGACCTCGGGTAATACTAGAGCACCGACATCTTTGTTTTTCTATTTGCGAGGAAATATATTTTATTGTTGTTGCTTGTTGGCAGGTTTCTGCATGCCGTTTTATTCATGGACATAAATTGGTAGAGTTTTTCTTGTAACTAGCTCCTTACATGTAGCTATGCTGATGGTGACCAATCAAGAACAATAGTCATTAATAACTTACATTAACCACTTGGTGGAATGTTTGGCTTATGAGAAAGAGGAGAATTTTTCAAGCAGTTCTTGTACAACAGTTGAGGTCGCTTATCTTGTTAAGTAGGATCTAAACCTGCGGTCGACGGCTTTTAGACCTAGATTCTCCTTTTGGACTTCGGATCTTTGTTCCTTCGCTGGGATTGTAATTTTTTTTCTCCGTTCAATTAAATTCCGGCAGCTCTCCTGTCATCATTCTCCTACAAAAAACACACATTTGCATAAGCTACTTATACTGCATGTATTTCCATTGTTAATATTTACTCCCTTCGTTTCATAATTCTTCTTGACATTTTGGATAAAATTATAGTTAAACTATCGAGTCACCAGAAAAAGATATCTACACGAGTCAAGTTATTTCTTGTAACTGTAAAAGTTTATGGGTGCGGCTAATTGTCTCACGCGCGCCAGGTGGCAGGCTGACAGCCCCTCCCCGACCTTGTGACTTTTTGTCGCTTTCTTTTTTTTTCACGATTTTTTCCCTTTTTACGTTTTTCTGATTATTTTTTTTAATCTTCAGCACACGTGTTTTTAAATATTTTGTGTTGAAAGTTTTTAAATCTTGACTTAAAATTTTTCAAATATCATCTTAAAAATTCAAATCTAGACTTGAAAGTTTTCAAATCTCGAGTTGAAAGTTTTCAAACTTGAGTTGAAAGTTTTCAAATCTCAAGTTGAAAGTTTTCAAATCTGAGTTGAAAGTTTTAAATCCGGGTTGAAAGTTTTCAAATGCGTGTTGAAAGTTTTTCAAATTTGAGAAGAAAAGTTGAAAGTTTTTAAATTTTGACTTCAAAAAAATTCAAATTTCAAGTTGAAAGTTTCAAATCTGGGTTTAAAGTTTTCAAAATTTGACTTCAGGTATAGATTTCTTTTCAATCTAAAAAAAATTTCGCGGAATAAAGAAAATCTTATCTATTAAATACTAAGACAAATTGGTTAGTCTAACTACTTTCGTCCGGAAAAATGTGCGCCGCTGGCGCGCATGCGCTGACTAGTTTTCCGAAAGTTTATCGAACACCCAAAATGTGTACAGAGAGAGGGAAAAAAGCGTGCAAAAAAAGCCAAAGCGACCATATATGGAATTAGATTGGGCCGGTATATCGGTTAACTATAATGCAAAAATAGTTTCAAACATAACATATTTTATTGTATTTATATCATGCAATAATAATTCATGGAAAATATTTACAACCATCATTAATATTATCAGTTTATTTAAAACTGGTACTGAAAATAATATCACTATTAATGATACTACTGGTTTGAGAGAAAACCTGCGATGTCTTTTTGTTTCTGAACCAACCGTTAAACCTGTTGAGTCAGCCAACATGGTCCTCGTGCACGCGTTAATTAAGTTCCACGTTCATTATCCCCACTGATATGCTCACAGTTTTGGTTACGCTTACAGTTATGATGTGATCAGGGGGTGACCCAATATTTCGGTGAGCTGAACATATTTATAATTTAGGAGAAACATTAATGACTCAACTACAGTTATGCGAGACATTGTGTTGTTGTATTAGCGATCGATACACTCCGTTAGTTGTTAATCTTATCGATACAAATTAACCTTTTTCCTATAAGTAAATTAAGAAACAAGAAAAACAAGATTAAAAAAATTAATATTATAAATAGGAATTTAATATAAATTAACTGCGGAGAATACGTCAATGTAATCAATCACAGTTTACCTTAAAAAATAGCAATAGCTAAATTTTAATATAAACAAAACTCAAAAAATTCTAAAGAGCACCTAACTATTTTATGGAGGTGGTAAGAGTCTAAGTAATTGCCACTGACTCGTATAATTTAGAGGTAAGATCAGACCCATTGGAGAAAGGTACTCCGTGATGTTTCCATCACATACTCATGGGTTTAGACTTTAGAATAGAGCTCTTATGTAAATTTGGTTACCTTTTGAAGTCAATACTATCTCGGGAGATATAACATTCCAGAACTTAGGCAACAACTCTGTATCTTCTGGCTAGTAAATAATGTGATGGATAGTTATATCGATGATAGTGACATCGTCTACCCAATTTCACTCCTCTTTTGCCCTCCCCATCGCGCACCTCCTCTCTTATTTGTGGAGACAGTTTTATCAATCCGTATGACACGGCCGATCTTCCCAAACAGTGTGACAATTTTATCGTTCAACTTAAAAAAGCTAAGGATGAATATGTGAAACATAAAAAACTTACTAAAACTAAGCAAAGGATGAATATGTGAACATAAAAACTTACTGATAGCGCACATTCGTGCTCCAGTCTTTATTCTATTTAAAGTAAGGGTTTGTCTTATTTTCCATATGTTTACTTGCTTAGTATTGAGCACGCGCCTTGATAGAGAACTACTAAGATGCAAACCATTTCTATTACCCATAAGAAAAAGGAAAATGTACGAAATATCCCTGAACTATCGCGGTCAACCGAATTACCCCTGAACCCAAAAACCATATATTACTCACCCCGAACTTTTAATACCGGACGAATTACCCTCCTCAACACTGTTTCGAGCGGTTTTGACTTGAGTTTGCACACATGACGCCTATGTGGCAATCCAGTCAGCAAACAAAAATAAAAATGCCTTCCTTGGGCCCACCTGTCATACTTCTCTCCCTCCCCGGTCGCACTCTCTCTCTCTCCCGTGTGCACGCTCAGGCACGCGGCTCCGCAGGCAGGCAATGGTGTCCGACACAGGAGGCGAGGAGCACGGCGGTGAGCACCAGCGGCCGCGGGAACCTGTACCGGGCGAGGAGCATCTCCGACAGGTAGCCGGCGCCGACGCGGCCGGCGTAGTTCCAGATGCTGATGAGCGATACGAACGTGTTCACGCTCCTCGCCGGGTACCCCAGCAACTGGCCGATTTGTGCCATGTTGTCGATCGCCCTCAGCGTCCCGCCGATGACGAACACCGACACCACGAACAGCACCACCATCTCCACGCTCACCAGCGCCTGCATGATGCTGTAGTCCTCCCCCAACTCCGGCAGCCTGAACATCCTCTCGATGCCGCACCTGCCGCACGCCGCCGCCGCTGTGGCGTCACCGCCGTCGGCTTCTTTCGTGGGGTGCTCAACGGCGATGGACGGCGGCTGCTGGAGAGCGCGCTCGAGGTGGGACGCGTTCTTGTGCTCCTCCTTGACGACGACAGCGAGCGGGAGGAAGAGGATGAAGAGGAGTGCGGCGGCACCGACGACATAGTACCAAAGGCAACCATTGTTTGTTTAAGAGCAGGTGCAATAGTATGCTATAAGCCAGCTGCAAACATATTTTAAAAAAATAAATAAGGAGAGAGAAGAGCAGCGTGCTACAGATTTGTAGCCAGCTATAGCACGGACTTCAAGACGCAGTGTGTGTATGACAGGTGGGACTAGATATTAATAGTGTAGTATATAACTATTGTATGAATGAGCTTAGTTATAGATAAATTGAATCTAGTAGTTGACTATACTATTGAACTTGCTCTAATAACAACCGAATCTGTGTCCGCTCTAACTGAAACTACCGTGAAATCTCTCATAATTAATGACTAGATCTTGTCCCATTTAAGTTGGACCACGTTGTACGTACTAGCAGCCTCTCACAACTATACTCACATGCTCGAATGCTTGTCCCATTTTAGGTGCCCATACTGCACATTAAAATTTTCCTCTTAATGTTGCAAAAATACTTAAGTAGCGCAAACTCTGTTCTGTGAAGCTCTGTTTTCTCGCGCAGCTCACACGGTATGGCTACACCTACACCGTATGCCCAAGGCAGAGTGCATTAAAATATAAGGAGTTATCTACTCGAGGAAATTAATTTTGATAACAGAAGAAACAAATATTTGCATGCATTTAAATATACTTGTATTATTTTCAAGTGGATGTTTTCTATACCATATACTACTCTTTTTATATGTGTTTTACAATGCAGGGGCCTAGGTCTGGGTACGCATACTCGGGATCATGCGCTCGTCTCCTACGCGATGCAGGGGCCCATGTCTGGATATGCGTACTCGGGAACACACTATTTACACCCAAATTTAACACCTATGGACGAAATAGGGGAAAATTGTCAAAGTTTGAAAAGTGACGGGTTTCTTTCAAGTGGGCCAGTCTAACCGCCGTGTGTTGGGTGGTCAGACCGCCGGTTGAGGGCCGGTCAGACCGGTGGTGTATGGCCGGTCTGACCGGCAGGTCCGAGTCCGATTGTGTTTCGTCGGGTCTTGAGGTTTCCTTACTCGGGAAGGCATGTTTCGGGTTTTCTTTGGTTTTTACCCTGAGTTGGACGTGGAGGAGGGCCTGTAGAGAGCAAGACCAACCCCTATATAAGGGACATGGCCGGTTCTATTGTAACAACCAATCTACAGTCAATCAATCGAATCGTTTTTCATATTGCTTTTAGTTTTCTCTTAGTTTGTCCATCTTTGTCGGTTTGCGCCGTAAACCGTCCGCCGCCGCTGTGAGAGTGCGACATCTCTTTATAGGTTTGTCCTGAAAACCTTCCGTTTTGCCCATGAGACGGGTAGTTATCTAAAATCGGCTCCGCTAGCCGGTTTGTTTGTCAAAATCCATCTAAGTTTAGCTTTTTGCTAGATCGAGGTGGTTGGCGACTCTAGAATCACTGCAAGGCATAAGGTACTACGATCGTGCTTGTCAACTTGTCAAAAAAGTTACCAACATGATTTTTGGCGACTCCGCTGGGGAACGATCTAATCGGCCTTATCAACGGCCGAATTTTGTTCAATCTAATTAGCTACTGTTTCGTCGAATTAAGAGTTTCGGCTACTTTGGCCGAATCAATCTACACAAAATCTGTTACTGTTGCCATCGATTCATCGATTTTTCATCTAATCAGGTGTTTCGGCCATATAGCCGAAACCGATCTATATTCGTGCGTGGAAAAAGCAACAAACGGCTGGCAGCATCTTTGCTGTACACAGTCAGAAAATCAGAACCTCAATTCTATTCGGTTTGGCGTGTACAAATTGCTGAAAAGAAAAAGAAAATCTGGCTGTACCAAGCCGATTTACTTAGAGTTGGCAAAACTGAGTT
Organism: Oryza meridionalis; assembly: GCA_000338895.3. Classification (NCBI taxonomy): domain Eukaryota; kingdom Viridiplantae; phylum Streptophyta; class Magnoliopsida; order Poales; family Poaceae; genus Oryza; species Oryza meridionalis. The sequence continues at coordinate 12,013,619 of CM002531.2, read as the reverse complement.
GGATTCAATTAGTGCGTGCATTAGGCGACTATCACCGAGCAAACAGGAAAAATATCAGGCTGTCTAAGCTGATCTACTACTATCCACGATAAAAAAAAATCAAAAATCAAAGCCATTGCAGTGCATCGGCTGTTATTGTGGAACATCAATTTTCAAAGATTTGCTAGCAGTATACACACAATTGTACTAAGGAAATCAAGACAGTATATTAATTTATTCGGTCAAATATTTCGGCTATGAGCTATATGGCCGGATTTAATCAAGAAATTTCTTCATCAACCATGATGAGCGGGAACGAGATTGACGAGGTCACATGGGAAGATCTTGACGCGGAGCAACGCAAGATGATGGCGGTTACGCAGGAGCTGTTGATGAAATCATACATCAGGAACAATCAAGGCGTCGTGAAGGGAAATGTCTCACTTCTCCAAGTTGTAGTTTCACCAAAGGTAACCTTCGATTCGTCCAACCCGTCCTTTGCTAATAATCATTGTGTAGATATATATACTACTTCTAGTTTTGGTCCTATTCAATATGCTTGTAATGCTGTGGGGGTCAACGGGTGTTTATACGGTCGATTACACAGGAATCGGCTATATGCAAAACCTAGATAACGGTATGACTGGTCATGGCATCGGTCTAACCACATCCTATGCCGGTCGGACCGTGTACTATGACGGTCAGACCGTGCCCCCCATGGCCAGTCGGACCGTGTACTATGACGGTCAGACCGTGCCCCCTATGGCCGGTCAGACCATGTCCTATCCTGGCCAGATCGTGCCTCCTGTGGCCGGTCTGACCGTACCACTGACCACCGGTCAGACCGGGCCATGGGCCGGTCAGACCGGGTGCTTGGCCGGTCAGACCGGGCTATCTATAGCCGGTCAGACCGGTTCCTTGGGAGTTTCTCCAGGTTTTCATACCACAACTAGCAGTACTGATTTTAATTATTATTCATCACCTGCTAATACTGTTAGTCATGCTACTCCACATATCCCTAATGTTTACAATGATACTAATAGAGGATATTCTCATGACAACGGGTATGGCCAATATGACAATATTGCGCCACAACAACCACCTTTTAGGCTATCAAATCCACCACCAAATTCATCAACGCCTGAAATCATGGAGGAAAGAAATCGTGCTAGGGTTTACCAAAAGCCGTATCCTAATTTTTATGACATTGTTCCATATCCTCCTGATTATAAAATTCCTGAATTTACCGAGTTTAGTGGTGAGGATAGTAGGACCACATGCGAGCTTGTAGGTCAATTCTTAACGCAATGTGGTAGGGCTAGTAGTATGGATACATGTAAATTGCGCTTGTTTTCTTTATCTTTGTCCAGTACTGCTTTGATATGGTTTACTTCTTTACCGGCAAATTCTATTAGTACTTGGGCTCAATTAGAACAAAAATTTCATGATTATTTTTGCACTGGTAAGACTGAGCTTAGGTTGTCTGATTTAACATCAGTTAGGCATAAACATGATTAATCTGTCACTAATTATATTGAGAGGTTTAGAGATATTAAAAGCCGATGTTTTAGTTTGAAGATAACTGACAAAGATTTGGCCAACATTGCATATAATGGATTGCTTGATTCTATTAAAGAGAGATTGAATGGCCATATATTTCTTGATGTTGATCATGTATTGCACGAAGCTCTGGCTCAGGAAAGCTGAGTGGATGATAATAGTTTAAATGCTAGTTTAGACGATAGTGCAATATCATGTATAGCCAAACCAAGCGATGGTTCGGATTGTGTTAATGATTTGTGCAATGATGCCGTAACGAGTATAGCCGAACCATGTGACGGTTCGGATTGTGTTACTAGTTTAGACAATGATGGAATAGTCGAACTAAGTGATGGTTCGGATTGTGTTGCTAGCTTAGAGAATAGCATCATTGAAAATATAGCCGAACTAAGTGACGGTTCAGATTGTATCACAAGTGAAAGTGAAATAGCATTGTCACCTAAGACCGAATCACAAATTGGTCAGGTTGATGTTGGAAAAGATGATGACAATGTCTTGCGGGATAGTAGTGAAATAGAATCCAAAGTAGCTATGCATACATATCAAAGACTGTATCCTGAACACGTAGATTCGGTCCTCTACCCGCAAGGATTTGAGGTGCCCAACTTCACAAAATTCATAGGTGAGGATGCTAGAACAACAATGGAGCATATCGGCCAATTTATTGATTAATGTGGTAAGGCCGGTAGTGACGATTTTCTTAAGTTAAAATTGTTTCCTCTTTCTTTGTCAAACTTTGCATCTACATGGTATAGTTTACTTGCTCCTAATTCAATTTCTACATGGTTACAAATGGAGCATGAGTTTCATGATTATTTTAAAGATGCAAGCTTGATAGAGCAAAGACTGATTGATGATTCATCGGTCACTTGTGAAACTATTTCGGTTACATCTATGCCTAAGACCGGAATTGTTAGTGATCCTCTCCCTGTTAGTTCTATTGATGTTGGCAAAAAGAAAGGGAAAAGTGTTATTATTGGGGATCCTCGGCCCAAGAATAGGATAAAAAATGCGAAGGCCGAAGATCATAAAGTTGCAAAGGATGAGTCATCTAGTTCCCAAAAGACCAAAAAGCCGAAGCTCACTTTTGAGATGCTTATGACTAAGTACAAGAAAGGATTAGCCGGTCAACGATTTGATAATCAAACTAGTGATTCAAAAAGACCAAGATCATCTCGTAGGGAAAGATTTGGTCAAACACCAAAGCAATCGGAGCCATCAACTATACCTACTCCATACAAACCTCCGGTTGTGATGCCATGCTATCCACATCCAATGTTACCATTTGGTTATCCTTCTATGTATTACATGCCATGGATGCCTCAACCACCTATGCCGTGTCATCAAGGATGGAAGCAATCACCTAGGACAGTACCAAGTCATTCTAACTCAAGACAAGACCGTTTCCCACAAAAGAATCGGTCCGGTGGATCAAAGGTGAAAAAGGTGAAGAAGGTGTGGGTGAGGAAAGAAGCCAAAGCTCGGTGGTCGTTGCTATCAAGGAGAAATCTCAAGATGTTCAAGTACCTACTGAAGATGCGGCGAAAACTATACAAGCGGAGAAGACTGAAGCTGACGCTGTTGCTGTCGACATCGGCGGTCTAACCGAGCCAGCTGGCCGGTCTAACCGCCAGCCTACTGCCGGTTTGACCAACCTGCCTGGTCGGTCTGACCGACGGCTTGCAGCCGGTTTGTTCGGGCCCAGAGGCCGATCAGACTAGGGGGCATTAAAGGTGAGCGGGAAAATTGAGAGCAACACAGGAGCTTCTACTTCGACCAAAAATATTAAGAATCATTGCTTGGCTCCTAGAAAACAACCACAGCTGAAGTGGATACCTTCTGGCTTATCTCGCTCTCAAAAGAGGAGGCTACAACGTCTTCGAGCCTTAGGACAAAAAGAAAAGGAGACCGAAGATGTGGAGAACAAAACATGTAACAATTTAGATCCTCGAACGACACCTAAACGAGTGTGGAGACCTAAAGAAGTAAAAGTTAAGAGACCGGTGATTTCCCATAGTAGTGATAAATCCAATTTCATGAGAGAAGAATCATCGGTCATTAAAGATAAGTCTCCTTCGCATGATGCTATGGGTGTTAGTGCGGTATTTATCTTGCCTTCGAAATCGTGCAACCAAGAAAGCCAATTTTGTTCGGGGGGCAAGACATCAATATGCTTATGAAGAAATCAAGAGAGATGAACGGCGATGGATACGACATCACATTTTTGAGCCGCCGTTTGTTGGATGCTAAGGTAAGGTATGAGTTTATTGTGTTTACCGTTATATGCCTATGCCATGTTAGAACATTGCTTGCTATCTAGCACATGTGTGTTTTTCCTTATCAAATTGATATTATACATACATGTTGCAAATGCCAGTTCTAGGTAGTAGAATTGGTAGGTTGGCATATAATTTGTTTGAAGTATGATTTGGCTCATGACTCTTTGATATTTATTTAAAGCCAAATCATATGTGTTTTTATGGATCACCATATAAGATATACATTTCATATTTATTGCACCATGAAAGTTTTGCTTACTAGTAATTCGGCTAATGTCAATGGTCAATGTGATGATTTGCTCTAGAGTGGTTTTCGTTAGGAACATTGGCATTGTTAATATTTTACATACATGCTCAAGCCGATTACTTACATTTATAGTTTATTGGAATCTATGCATGTGACACATATGACTTTGGTGATTCATTATTTATCATACTTCAATTGGCTAAGTGTTTTGATCCATGATGATTATTGTTTCAAAAGCCACTTGAATTAGTATTCATCTAGACATATTAGTTGGATATTATAATTTTTCATATGTCTAGAGAGAAGGAATTTTGGTCCAATAATTTGATACACCAAGCATCTGGCTATTATGTGAAGAAAAATTATATACTAAAGGCCGATGCTTGATTTCAAAAGTTTGGACGAAATTGACAAAGTTATAGACCAGGGGTGGTCTGACCGGCATTGTACGGCTGGTCTGACCGGTGGTACCGGTGGTCTGACCGGACAGACAGGATGGTCTGACCGGCATTGCGTGGCCGGTCTGACCGATCCCGGGCAGAGAGTTGGGGGCATGTTACAATTGATTAAAAGGCCGAATTAATTGTGAATTCAGACATTTGTGCCCATGAGTTAGAAATAGCTTGGAGAATTCCTTTGATTAGATATTTGAAAGATCCTACACTTAAGGTTGATCGGAAGATTCGGCGGCAAGCGTTCAAATATTATATCGCCGAAAAATAGATGGAGTATTACTTAGATAATGATCAATCTAAAGTTGCTAGGAGAGTAGTAAATGAAGGGATTTGTGAAATTCATCAATCGGCCCGTAAGATAAATTGGTTGCTTAGGAGAGTGGGGTTTCATTGGCCGAAAATAATTGATGATTGTTTCAAATGCTAGAGGGAGTGAAGCTTGTTAATGGATCGGCAATGTTCAATTAGCGCCTACCGCTGTGTTGAATCCTATCCTTAAACTATGGCCGTTCCGAGGTTGGGCTTTGGATTTCATTGGTCAAATTTATCCTTCGTCATCAAAAGGGCATTGGTTCGTGCTAGTTGCAATGGATTACTTCACTAAGTGGGCTGAAGCCGTGCCGCTCGAGAATATTACTTGTACGGAGGTAATTGACTTTATTTTGAAGCATATTGTTCATAGATTCGGTATTCCTCAAACGTTAAAGGAGCTTCTTTTATGTCCAAGGAAGTGAGAAGTTTTGCCGAATCTTATGATATTAAGTTGTTGAGTTCTTCTCTTTACTACGCTTAGGCTAATAGATAAGCCGAGTCGAGTAATAAAACATTGTTGAAATTGCCGTTTTGCCAGTTGAGGTAAATCTTGGCTCTCTTCGGTATTTCAAGCAAGACGACTTGTCGGTTGAAGATTACAAGACTTTGATGGGAAGCAATTTTGAAGACGTCATCGACAAGCGTTTGAAGACTTTGAAGGAGATGAAGACACTTCACGATGGTGTTTTCAGAGAGCAATTAATGGGAAATACTTGAAGAAATACTTCCTGAGCATTTGACAAGATGCTTAGGAAGTCCTATGGCCGGTAATTGGATTATCGCCCCGAGATAATATGTTCTATACTTTTAGGTTCACGTATGTTCACCAAAATGGCAGGGGGGCATGTGTTTACACCCAAATTGGGCACCTATGGACGAAATAGGGGAAAATTGCCAAAGTTTGGAAAGTGACGGGTTTCCTTCAAGTGGGCCGGTCTGACCGCCGTGTGTTGGGCGGTCAGACCGCCGGTTGAGGGCCGGTCAGACTGGCGGTGTGTGGCCGGTCCGACCGGCAGGTCCGAGTCTGACTGTGTTTCGTCGGGTCTCGAGGTTTCCTTGCTTGGGAAGGCATGTTTCGGGTTTCCTTTGGTTTCTACCCTGAGTTGGACGTGGAGGAGGGCCTGTAGAGGGCAAGACCAACCCCTATATAAGGGACATGGCCTGTTCCATTGTAACAACCAATCTACAATCAATCAATCGAATCGTTTTTCATATTGCTTTTAGTTTTCTCTTAGTTTGTTCATATTTGTCGGTTTGCGCCATAAACTGTCCGCTGCTGCTGCGAGAGTGCGACATCTCTTTGTAGGTTTGTCCTGAAAACCTTCCGTTTTGCCCACGAGACGGGTAGTTATCTAAAATCGGCTCCGCTAGCCGGTTTGTTTGTCAAAACCCATCTAGGTTTAGCTCTTTGCTAGATCGAGGTGGTTGGCGACTCTAGGATCACTGCAAGGCATAAGGTGCTACGATCGTGCTTGTCAACTTGTCACAAAAAGTTGCCAACACACACACCCGTCTCCTACGCTTAAGGACTGGACCGTGCCACTGAGTGAGATATGCCCCTGAGGGCTACCATACTCAGCCATCACTCCACTAGCTAGGTGAGGCTCACTCGTGAGTGCTGTCTTACTCGACTCCGTCACTACCGATTGGGGGTTGCGCCTCCTCAGTTGGCTACCTTACTCGGACGTCACTATGTTGTGTGGTGCACACTCCTGTGTGCTGCCTTACTCGGTTCATCCGCCGCTAACTAGAAGTTACATCTCCAGGCTGGCTGCCTACGCCGCCGCTGAGTGACTTCGTCCCTGTGATGGTTGGCTCCTTCGCTGTCATCGTGTGATTTCGCCCCCGTGCTGGGCAACTCCTTCGCCCCCGACTAGGAGTTGCGTCTCTAGGCTAGCTACCTACACCACCGCCGTATGATTTCATCAACATACTGGCCGGCTCCTCTACTACTGACTGGGAGTTGCCTCTCCAGGCTATTGCCTACGTCGCCGCCAGGTCACCACACCCTCGCGCTAGCTGGCATCGTCGCCACTAACTGGTGGTTGTGCCTCCACATCGGATATATCTGCCGTATTGTACCACTCGGCTAAGAGAGTTCTGCTCGGCTATGCTGGGGTGAGTACTCAGCTAATCTCGTCTCTCCCTGATGGTTTCACCAACTTCTGAGTCTTCATCAAGCTTAGTACTCAGGGGCTATTGTGGGGTACATAATACCTAGGTATCCACAGCAAACAATGTGTTGTATAGTATGGGGTGGGCCGAGCACTTTGGGCCCATCCGGTTTACATGTGTCTTAAGAAAGAGACTGAGGATAAGACGACTTATCTTATCCCATGTAAATAGATGGTAGGTACCCGGATTATAAGGTATACATTACCATATCTAGCCGGTTACATTATACAATATGTTCCATGTGTTACTCACACGCCGTGCTATGCCATATTGATACAGATCCAATCTACTTAACTAGACTATGGTATTTGTTAACAGCGGAATTTTGCATCAGACTCGGAGAAGAAGGAACAAGATCGAGGTGGATTTAGTGCGGAATCGAGTTGAATTTGAATCGGACAGCGCATCGGCTGACATCGTATCGGCTAGAAATAGGTCAGAAGCTTAACTTAGCCGATATGGCAAATAGCCGATACGATATGACTTGGGCTTGTTTTGGGCCTAGATCAGGATAATCGTCATTGCCTATTAGAGATAGAGCTCGAGCAAGGCAATTGTATCTATTAATTAGGATACTTAAGTCAGTTTATTAGAGATTTGGCAAGAGACCGCCATGTGGTCTTATTTGTATCTTCTCTTTAGAAAGTTTGTGTCGTGTCTATAACGGACTAAGTTTGTACTTGGGGTATAAATATGAACCCCAGACCATCGTAATAGGGAGACAATCCAATACAACTTCGGTGCATCGTGTGGACCCCTGTTTTTATAACAGGAATCAATCGTGTAAACAGTACCATTTCCCTGGATCAAGTAGTGTCACGCCCAGAAATTCACTAGTAATTTCCGAACTTATTTGTGCATTAAATCCTCGTCCAGGAATCAGCCGAGGTACACAAACTGACAATTTAATATACAGATTCATCATAATAATAACGTAAATACTTACAAAAGAAAAGAAAAACAGCAGCGGAATTACGGTCTAGCGAAGCTCCGGCTCCACTCCCACATGCAGCTCAACTGGGGTATAAGCCAAATGTCTTCTCCTTCGCAACTTGTCTTCAACTGAGGTTTGATTGATTATTGCAAGGTGAGCATATGACATACTCAACAAGCCACACAGCAAATATGCAAGTGCACAAGGACACCAAAGGATGGCATAATATAGAGCTCATTTGCAAAAGCAGCATTTAGCAAACATTTGAGAGTTATAAAATAGTAGAGTAATTAATCATCAATTTTAATCAACACTGAACAGCACACCCATGCTGCTCAGGCCCAACCATCCTGAACAACCATACCCGGCTGCACAGATCTATCTCCAAACCAGGAGCTAAATTAATCACCATCAATTACCACATTATTATTAATGAGTAGTGTGAGACTAATCACGAAAGACATTGTTCAACCCGCCCATAACCGCTGGCACGGCTATTCGAATAGTTTTACTCTGGCCAGAGGTGTACCACTGTACCCACAAGACACAACCCACCAGCATGTTACCGTGCCAGGCCAGACACGTCACCATGTTGAATGATTGTGACAAGACCCCTCGCATAACTCAACCCAAAGCAGTGCACCGTTCCTGGATCATAGTCACCCCCTCAAAAACCAGAGGCATGGACTCCCCAGCGACCCCCGTGGGCTTAGCTCCGCCACTTCTCAGTCTGGTGCACCGCAGTGAGCCTTGTTATACAAAGTGTCCAGCCGTTGCCCATTCTGGCTTGTGGTTGGCACGGTTAATGTTTCACAACCGAAACTCGTGAACCGGTCCTTAATTGTCATGAGCACTACCATCAAAACCATGTTCTCACAACCCACCATTATCAAGTTTTAGTTGGCACATTAATTAATCAACCAACCACGATTGACCATCGTGAGCTATCATTAAGCCATCATTAAATAATAGTGAAACATTAGTTATCCCAATCGTGTGCTAATGTTTCTAAGCATGGCTAAGCAATTATGTCTAACATCTAGCTGAATCAATATATAAAGCTCAACTAGTCAAATTATAATAACCCAAGGTATCAAGGAATAAAGTAATCAATGCAAATTGGCCTTAACAACGGAATAAGTTCACACCACCCAGTGACATTCGAAAATAAATGCACAGTTGAAATAAATAGAGAATTTAAATATAGGATCAACATGCTCAAAGGAATTGTGTTTGGGATCTATGTGACTTGCCTTGCTGGCCTTGGAACTCTTCAAATTCTTCTCCTGCAAAAACGGAATCTCCGGAAACGTCGGAATCTAAACAGAAAAGAGCAAAATCACCAAAACAGCACATAAACAAGCATGAACAGTACATGTGGATATTTTTAACATGTAGATCTCAATTTTAGAAAAATTTAGAGACTTGAACCAACTAAATCTGAGCTAAGATGAATTAGTTATGAATTTTTAAAGATTAAATGGGATTAAACCATTTATATAGATTTTAATTGAATTATGACGCAATAATGAATTATTTTTGAAAAGAAAAAAAAAGATTATTGCGTCAGCGGCTCGGGTTCACGGTGGACCGGGTACACGGTGATGGCTCACGGAAACGAACGGCCGAGATCTACCCTATCCAAAACGAACGGCCGAGATCTATCGGTCCACGACCGATCTACGGCGGACGGCAACGATGACGTCAGCGATGACGTCATCACCGGCGGCGGCTCGGGCGCACAAGCTTGCCGGCGAACAACGACGCGGCGGCGCAAACGGAGGGCACCAACGGGTTGCGGGCATCGCGGCGAACTCACCGGTGACCAAAACAACGGCGGAAGATCAACGGACGGCAACGGCGACGAGGTCGAAACGGCGGAGACCTTCGGCTTGACGACGACGGCGGTGCTCCGGCGATCCTCGGCGACGACGGAGGGGCGGACGAGATCGGCGACGGCTTGGCGACCACGACGGCGACCTTCCCGAGCGGCGACGACAACCAGAGCGACGGCGGCGCACGGCTGGACGAACGGCGGCGACGGCGGCGCTAAGCGGCACGGCGCTAGGGCTCTACCGGCGACGAGAGACGAAGGTGAGGGTGGCGACGGGTAGCGGAGGGCTTGGGGGTCCTTTTATAGGGGCTAGGGGGCGGCGGCGATGGCCCACGGCGGCCGGCGGCGGCGATGGAATGGTTAGGGTTCGGAGAGAGAGACGAATCCGATTCGAGATTGAATCCACGGGTTTCCAAACCGAATTAGGCGACGATTCCAAAAGAGAAAAGATAGAGGGGATCCCCGGGATCATTTCCCCTCTACCAATTCGATCGGAGATGGAAAGGGGCGACGGAATTGGAAAGGCGGTGGCGGCGCGGCTCGGCTAGGGTTTCGGCGCGGCAGCGGCGCGAGGTAGACAACGGGCCTGACAGGCGGGCCCTACCTGTCAGCGACGGATGCGCGCGCGCGGGCGGCTCGGCTGCGGGCCGGCTTGGGCCGAGGGAGAGAGAGAGAGGTTTTGGGCCAACTTTCGGCCCAAAGCCAAAAGAAGATTTTAAAACCTTTTTCAATTAAAATTATTCACGAAATAATATTCCATTGATTAAAAATACTCCCTTGGCTCAAATAAATCCCAGAAAAATCTAGGAACTATAGAAACAAGAGAAGTATTTAACAAAATTTTATCTAGCCCACTTTTATATTGAGATTTAACAAATTAAAATTAGATCTTCTCTTTTAGGCTTTTAAGATCATTTCTAATAATTCCTTTTAAACAACAATTTATAATTTAAGGATTTTTAAACAAGAAAAGCACTTAACAATTATAATTAGATCATTAATGATTAAATAATTACTGAACTGTTCTTTGTATCATTTAGGAATTGAGCTCTGAAAAATCTGAGAAAATTTCAGAGAGTATAATTAATCATGGAGAATAAAAATTAAATCTAACCATGCTTTATATTTAGGAAGTTTTATTTCCCACATTTAACTTCACTTGTAAATTAAAGAACATTTAATATAAATTCTATTAATAATTTATTAGATAATTTATAAATCCTAAAACGAAAATCAGGCTGTGACAAGTAGTCTGGTACATACGAGTTCACAGCTGAAATACCAAATGCACATACACGAAAGTCTAGTGCGAATTATTACATCAAAAGCCCGTAGGCATAGTCTTAAATCATCGGACCGAGCGGTCCGGAATACATTCCAAAAACAGAAGTAGATAAGGCAGCGGAGTTAAGGCAGCGGCACGCCATGGCCACAGGCAACGACCGTAACTAAGACCTATTGAGCGCCATCGTCTTCATCACCTTCCTGGTAGCAAGCGTAGGGATCCTCCAAAGCTTCATCTCCGACCTCTGATTAAGTTTGTATATTGCAAGGGTGAGTACCAACCGTACTCAGCAAGCCACCACAGCAACAATGCACATGACAGGGGTATTCAAAGGATGGCTGTGGTTCTTTTGCGTAAAGCAAGTTTTGTAATTCTTTTCACAAGCCTAAGACCTAGCACAGACTGATCAAATTTTAGTACCAGTATTCATATTAAACAATGACGGTTCTGTCCACCATCCATTGTGATCCCAAGGATAGCTTCCCGCCATTGAGTCGTCATGGTTTTCTAAGGACGTCCACATTCCTGCCTCTCAGGAAGTGGCTTCATCAGCATAGAAATCATTATGCAATATCCCATCCCACACAAGTTAAGAATTTAGAGTCTAGCCAAGTGTCATACATGTCCCGGTGCTCAATAACCCCGAGCACGGCTATTCGAATAGATTTGGTTTATTCACACTGCAGTGGATGTACACTTTACCCACACTCCGCGACTGCCCAACACATGAGCCTCGTCCCAACACATGAGACGCGTCACGGCAAAGCTTTTCGATAACCTCGCATTAGCAGTACCCGCTCCATGAACTTTACATCCTCATGCACTCTAGGCGTACACGGTTTCCAGCAGTGAGAGGAGTTCTGGCGCACCCGGGAAGGGAAGACTCACACATGCATTAAGTTATAATTACGTTTAGATTCTCACATGGCAGTCCTACCGATGGCGACACCACCTGTAGACACCCGCCTCGCGGTCCTACCAATGGCTGCCCCACCATAGAGCCCCTGCCTCACGCATCAAGAAACCACTATGCATGGATACTGCCTCCGCTCAGCTATCTACTCCGCTAGGTCTATACCCATACGAGAAGTGCGGTTGTACGGGGTCGTTTCATGCTTAACTTCATGGCTCGGTCCTTAATTGACCAGGGACGGCACTAGCCTTTTCCAGACACCACCCAAATCCTCCAGCCGCCCCAGTCAAAAACAATTGTTTAACTTTATTTTCCTTTCACAAATCATGTCACCAATATCATGGCAATGTGGCGCTCATGTCTCCACATGCCGCATCTCAATTACCTTCCCAAAGGTAATTACCCAAGCATATAGCATTTGATAAATATGAGTATGCATGATTCTAGAATAGCATTTCTAAGCAATTGTCATAATTGACTAGAGACTCATAGGTAAACATGGTTACGAAGGAATAAGGGGTAAACAATAATCAAGGTATGGCATAATTACAAGTAGGATGTTTATCATTGCATGCAATTTTATTTGTAACCAAAATAGTTTCGCAATTGGGATCAACATGTTCAAGGAATAGTGATGACTTGCCTTGCTCGTAGTCCTGCGGGTCTTGATCCTTGCTCGGATCCGCAACTCCCTCGGGCTCTAAAGTTACGTGCGAAGAAATTATTTGAATTCAATTAGAATTCAAGTAAAATCCAAATAAACTCAAATAGAAGTCGAACGCGAATCGAACTTTCTACGTCGACTACAAAGTTTAAGAAACTACGCTATTCCAATTTTAGGGTCATTCAACCCAAATCACTTTGTGATTTAGAAGTTATTCCTAAGAATTCAACATAATTATTTATTTGTTAAAAAAAACCTAAATTCCTACCGCGAATCGATCACTTATAGAGATTACCGAAAATAATCTATAATTATATTAATATTTTACAATTCTAGACTATAATTAATCTCTAATTAATTTCTAATTATTTTAGAATTTCTAAACTTCTTAATCTCCCTCAAATTACTATTTATTCTCCTTTTCTTTTTCTCTCCTTTACTCTCCCTTTCTTTTTTTTCTTTCTTTTTCTTTATTTTTCTTTCTCTCTTTCTTTTCTTTCTTTTCTCTCCTTCCCTTTCTTTTCTTTTCCTCTCCTCCCTCCCGGCTTCTTTCTACCTCTCTCTCTCTCGGCTCTTGCCCACCCGGGCGGCGACGGCGGTGGACGCGAGGGGAGGGGGAAAGACGGCTCACTGGTGGCGGCGGCGGCGACGATGGCGACGGCGGCGCAAGTCGCAGCACGGCGCGGCGGCTTTGCGGCGGCGGCGCGGCGGCTCGAAGGCGGCGGCGCGGCGGCACGACGACGGCGGCACGTGGAGAGGGGGAGAGGGAGAGGAGGAGGGAATGGAGTGGGGTGGAGAAGGGGGAAGGGGCCGGGGTTTTTATAGGGGAGAGGGGGAAAGAAAGAGAGGGGGGCGGTGAAGGGGGGGTGACGCGACGGCGGCGCGGCGGAGCGGGGCGCGAGGCGGCGATGGGACGCGCGCGGCGACGGGACGCGCGCGGCAACGGAACATCGACGGCGACGGCGACAGCGGTGGCGCGCGGCACGGGGCGCGAGGCGACGGGCGGCGACGCGGCGACGCGACGGGCGGCGACGTGGGCTTGAAGCGGCGACGCGATGCGACGGTGACGGGGTGCGGCAGCACGAAAGCGGCGACGCGACGGGCGAGCGGCGTGGCGGAGCGCGGGGCGTGAGGCGGCGAGGGGACGGGCGAGCGGCGCGTGGGCGCGGGGCGTGAGGTGGCGAGGGGACGGCGCGCGGCGACGGGACGGGCGACGCGACGGTAGAGGGGAGGCGGAGCGGGCGCGTGAGCGTGCGGCGCGGGGCGACGCGACGGCGGCGCGGCGCGGCAGCAGCGATGGTGACGGTGCGCGGCGTGGCGGCGGCAAGACGCACGGGGCTCGGGGCTCGAGGCGACGGTGGCACGCGCGGTGATGGCGACGACGACGGTAGAGGGCAGGCGGAGCGGCGCGCGGCACGCGGGGCGCGAGGCAGCGCGGCAGAGGAGGGGCTAGGGCTAGGGAACGTGATCGAACACCTAGGGTGCAATCAACAGTGTATTTTCCTATTTTTCCCATTTTAGTCTATTTCTTATATAAATTTGATTCCAAAATTCCTAATTTTTGCATATATGAATTTTACTCAATATTTGTGTTATCTCAACTAATGAATTCACCCTAGATTAATATTACTCATATTTTATTTATATAATTTATTTGAATTTTTAATTAGGGTTAATTCTTATTCCATCGCATTTAAATTTAATTGATACAAATATGGTCGCAATAATATTTTATTTATTTCTATCCACACCTAATCTTTATTTTAAATTATATTTATTTTACCAATTTATTTTTTTAGGGTTTATTCCTAATTAACTATTCTTTTCTCACGACTAATGAACTTCGAAATCAAATCCAAATAAAATAGGCGAATAAAATCGGCATGATGCAATTAATTTAAAAAGTTTTCGAAAATCCGTATTTTTAGAGTTTTGATTTTGTTGGTCGAATTTTCAGGGTGTTACACATCGCCACCCTTTTCGTTCTTCTTTTCGGCGAGTTTTTCTCGACAAGAGGTTACCCGTCTCTATGGCTTTTGCTTTCGGGGCTATTATGTCGTTTTAGATGTTCTACTCCTTTTATCATAACCATCTGTTATCGTATGTCTTAGTTAATCTAGTCGTAGTATCTCAATTTAGCCTTATCGGTTGGTTCTCGTTTTAGGGTTCCTGTTGGTATCGTCTAAATTGTCTTACTAGATCAGATTGACCAAGGCATCCACCATCTCGAAAAGTTTTTAATTCCTTGATTATTTAGACTTTAGGTTTCTTTACTTACTTTGAGATGCATCATCCCTAGTCTTGTCTAGAACCCTAAAACCTAACTTGGAATTAATTGTAATTAGAGATAATCTTACCTAATTTACATGATACTATTGTAGTTTTATGCATATTTGTCACTTATATAGACATATCACCCTATATAAATATATCAAGTCTAGATCAGTATCGGCTGAATTGCCAAACTTGGTAACTAATCGTTATTTGATATATTTTAGATTGATTTGTTTATATAAGTTTGTACTAGTGTACTAGCTAGTACATTTTCTTTATTTCTCTATCTTGCTCTAAATATTGTTTCATCGGCTATTTCTATAGTATCATCTGATATATATTTGACAAACTAATTAGATGATATGACGGCCGATGAGGCATATTTAGGGTTTGCGCTTAATTTATTTATCTGTAACATACCCGAAATTTTAGGACTTAAAATTTCTTGTCAAAATAGTTAGAGGTTAACTTCTCCAATTTTGAGAGCCAAAAATTTCCGTTTTAATTTAGGTGATGATTAACTTAAACCATTGCATGATTAAAATTTGTGAACAAAATAAAATCTTTTCATTCCCAATATTAGACTAGAAATGTCACCAAGCATACATGTACATAATGCATGCCAAGGCTCGAGTTCTTCGTGCATTCGGAGTTTTGGTCTTGCATTCCATAATAGGTCCCATGAACATAATCTAAAAGAATTATTTCACTAAGAAAAACTATAGTTAGTATTGGGTGATAACATGTGGGCTTAATATTAAACTCAAATATCATCTTCTCAGCCTAAAAGAAGTATAGTGTAAACTCTATAATGATATTAAATGCAATTATGAAGTAGGAACACATACAAAGAAAGGTTATTCTAATCATGGAAAAATTTATGTAAACTATGTTTAGCATGAGCAATTCACTATAATATTGGTATAAATTAATAACTAAGTTTAATACCACAAATTAATCAGTCAAAGTAGAAAACTAAAAGAAATCAAATTAAATTTTAATCGGCTAAAACCATACTTCATCCAAAAGTACATTTAACCGCTCATAAGTAAACATGGAAAATAATTTATTCAAATACTAGATTATTTATCATGCCTAAATAAATTTTTTCTAGAATTTTCCTTCTCTGTTTAAGCCTCCTAAAAATTCAATCTAGCTTTCTAATAGCCTATCTTTGTTTAATTTCTGTGAGCAGTCTACCTATTATTTTTAAGTGCAACCAAAGAAAATGGAATCTAGGTGTAATCATCTACCTCCAGTAAAATCAACACTAAATAATTTGGTCCACACATTAAATTTTGGAGTTACAAAATTAGAGGAGAAAATAATTCCAAAAATTAATCTAAAAATCAAGTTTACCCATGTTTCTACGCATATCTCTCACCCTAGCCTAGTTTGCTTCGCCCTGGCCCCACCTGGCAGCCTCTCCAGCTCGCCCTTCCTCTGTCCCTTAACCTCAGCCGATCGAGAAACAGCCGAGAGGGAGAGAACGGGAGCCGACCGAGCCTGGACGCGTCGACGCGTGGTGACGACGCCTTCAAGTCGCTGAGTCATGCCTCCATTTCCTCCAGACCGCGTCGCCCAGCCACACTCACCATCCCAGAGCCGAAGAAGCCGAGGGAGAGGTCCTCAGCCTCTCCGTCATCCTCAACCTCGCCGCCGGTCGTAGTGACGACGACCTTCGCCATCTCCGTTTGAGTCAAGGTCACCTCCATCTCTTTCGCGTTCCCTTATCTCCACACAATGCCGAACCATTTCTCTTTTGACCACCTCCCGTTTTGTGCATCACAGCCACCGGAACGCGACCACGCTGACAACGCCCTGGAGCACGCACCGGAGCGCCGCCGCTTCAACCATAGTCGTCGTTCGGCCATTCTCGTCCACCTCAGAGCAAGCCGCTGCGCCATCGTCATCGCCTCAACTTCCTCTTCAATACGCCTCAAGAACCCCAGCCGAAGATATGAAGGACTTGGAGAACGCATCTTTTCTTCACCGGCGCCGATCTAGAATCGCCTCCGCCGTCATCATCGATTACCGCTGCCTCGGTGAGCCATTGTTCGATTCCTTGCACAAAAACCATCTCCTAGACCTCACAACCCTCGTGCATGCTTGCTTGAAGCAGCTCATTGTCCCGTTCGAGCCGTCGTCGTTCACCCGAGGAGGAGCGCTGTCGCCGAGCCGTTCCACAAGTCACTGCTGCCGCCAAGACCTCGACAACCCTAGCTAGACCCACGGTGAGCACCCTAGAGCCCCGCAACATCCCTTGCATGCAACACTTTGCACTAAATCAAGTTAGGAATCCACATGCACGTGCGCCCGAGAACCACTGCCGCTTGCGCCGCCGCCACCATCAATTCCGGCCACCAAAGCTCGCAAGAAGACCACCTATAGCTTCTTCATGAATTCCTATGCATTTTCTCTTTTTACCCCGACACCATCCGAGCCACCATTCGTCGCCGGCGAGCTCGAGAACGAGCTCAGCCATGGTTAGCTCAGCTCAGCTCGACCCAGGGACCTCTCTGGAGAAGAATCAAAACACTAGGTGCTATTTTATAAAAACTACCTCACACATGGGACAGCCACTGGACTGCGGGTTGATTTCCTGAAACCCAGGGGCCTTTTTGCATATTGGCCTGATACAGACAGGTGGACCCCATGAGTTTAAAAATCTGAAAATGAAAAAAAAAGATAATACTAAAAGCTTTATATTTTCAACAGGAAAACATGTAAACTTATAAAATCCATAACATATTGAAAACAACTCATTTTAGAGTAAATCAAATTTCTGTGAACTCACCAAATCATGAACTTTAGAGTTATTGCATAAAACTAGCCATTCACTGTTCAAACTTTGTCTCTAAAATTGGTCTAAGATAAATCATACATAAAGCATACACAAATTTATAAAATGCATATAAAATTCATCTCAACTCATTTTAGAGCAAACTCAGTTTCTATAGATCCATCAACTTATGTTTTCCTATAAAGTAAAATGAAATAGTATACATACTTTAGATCAAATGCCTCTGAAACTATTATCTTTAAAATGACTAGTTTTAGGTAAGCTGAACTTTAGAAATTCACATAAAATTCATCTTAGATCCTTTTTGAGTAAACCCAAGTTCTGTAGAATCAACAAAATATATACTTCCATGTTATAAAATAAAATTATGCACCTACTGTGTAATAAAAGCCTTTAAATATTTATGTAAGTAATAACCAAGATAGAGCAACCTTTACTTTGTAAAATTTGTAGAAAATTCATCTTTAGTCCAAATGAAATGAACAAAGTTTCCATAGAACCGGCAAATAGTTATCTTCAATTTAGTAAAATAAAATTTGGCACCTTTTGTAGAAAACATAGATCAAAACCTTAACTTAGTGAAATAAGAATTTAAACACATAGTGTTGTTCAAGTAATACATAAACATGTATAAGTATATATATACACTTTAGGTCTAATTAAACCTAAATAAAAACTTGATTGACCAGTGAAGCCATAGTTCCAACCTCATCCACTAAAACTTAGAAGAACTTAGCTCATATAACAATTTCTAGGTTAATATAATATATTGCTAGTTTAGATTAGAGCAACTCTAGTTTATAAAATATGAACCATACTAGTAAAGACCATAAACATGTGAATTAAAAATGTTTTAGTTAACCAAATTATCCCTTTTATTCAACTTAAACAGGAAGTAGCATGTTCTGAACCTAAAACTCAAAAGTCGTGAACATATAAAACACTATATGCCTAAAACACGTTGTAACTTGTAAAATCTATAAGAAAATCATTATAACTCCAAAAATTGTGAAACCAAATGTGTTAGTCTTAGAAAACACATCTCTACACCCCTGTGAAGTCTAATCTAATAAAAATCACTTTACAAAAGTATTTCATAACACTACCTAAGACTATACTACTATAAACCGATAAAGCTTCTAAAATTCATAACTCCCAAATGGAATAAAATAAAATAGGAATTATTTCACCTAAATTAATTTTAGATCAGTACCAACCCACTGTGCATAAATCATGCATTTTAGAGCATTTTGGATTTTCAGCTCTTTCGGTGTTTAATTGCATATCGTGTCCTTTATCTAGATAATTGCATAATCGGTGAAGGAGTGGATTAGGTGCTAACATTTCTCTGATCAAGGCAAGTTTTCTCCTCCCATCCTTTGAACACATTGAATCCCATGATTTGAGGAATGAAAATATTTGTTTGCAAAATTGCATGTGAACTTAGATTATATCGGTATTTGAAATTTGGTTAAGATAGTTATGACCTATTTGCTGCATACCCCACCTTGAATAATTGATCCTCTTGCCGTTTGAACTCCTAGAAATGGTTAAATAACATTCTTTGTGCTCAAATGGGTTTATATATGCTCTATGTGCAATTACTTGCTTAGCCATGCTTAGAAATATGCAAATGCTCATTCCATCTATAATTAAAATTTGGTTTTGATACTTGAACCTTTGCTGGAATAAAATGAATATGATGGGTATTTGCGAACTAAAATATGTAAAATGTGATTTTATACTTGGGCGGCAAGTGGTGTGCATATGGTGTTAGTTGCATACCGATAGGGGGAGTGTTTGCCCAAGTCCATAAGGACCGAATTTGTGTTGTCATCCATTTAAAGTTATCCGTACATGTCACGCCCGGAATTTCTATCCAAAATTCCAAACGCTTACATGTGTGTAAACCCTCGTCCAGGCATCAGCCGAGGCACACAATAACAAATTGATAATAGAGTACAATTATTACTCTAATTAATAAGCGAATAAATTGTCATTACAGAGGTGGATAGTTCCTCTCAAACAATAAAGATCTAAGCAGCGGAAAATAAAGAAATAAATAGCGCAGACGACTCCACTCCACAGGCAGCTTGACAAGGACTACGCCAAATCCTCACCACCAGCAGCTTCACTGTAGAACTCTTCCTCTGATGAATGATTGCAAGGTGAGTATATGACATACTCAGCAAGCCACGCAGCAAATATGCAAGTGCACAGGATAACCAAGGATGACATAATATAGGCTTCTTTGCTTAAACAGCATTTAAAGAATATTTCAGAATTTAATAAAAAGTAGAGTATTAATTAAACAGTATTAATCCAACACTATACAACATACCCTGTTGTATAGGCCCAACCATTCTGAACAACCAATCCCGGCTGCACAGTTCTAATCTCCAAACCAGGAATATACCATTCCAAACCAGGAGCTAATCAATTATAACCAGTTATAGCATCTTTCATTATAGTGGGAAGGGTGAGACTAATCACGAAAGACATTGTTAGACCCGTCCATAACCGCGGGCACGGCTATTCGAATAGTTTTACTCTGATCAGAGATGTACCACTGTACCCACAAGACACAGCCCCACATCATGTCACCATGTGCCTCAGTACCACCACGGTACCTCGGAAAGGAGCTGTGACATTACCCCTCACACAACACAATTCACTACAGTGCACCATTCCCGGATCATAGTCACCCCCTTATAAACAAGGCATGGACTCCCCAGCGACCCCCGTGGGCTTATCTCCGCCACTTCTCAGTCTGGTGCTCCGTAATGAACTATGCTATGTAAAAGATAAAGCCGTTGCCCACGCTGGCTTGTGGTTGGCACGGTTAATGTTTCACAACCGAAGTTCGTGATCCGGTCCTTAATTGTCATGAGCACGACCATCAAAACCATGTACTCACAACCCACCATTATCAGGTTTTAGTTGTCACATTAATTACTTAACCAATCACGATTAGCCATCGTGAACTATCATTAAGCCATCATTAAATAATAGTGAATCATAAGTTATCCCATTAGTGTGCTAATGTTTCTAAGCATGGCTAAGCACTTACATCTAATCATCTAGCTGAACCAATATATAAAGCTCAACTAGTCAAGTTATAATAACCCAAGGTATCAAGGAATAGGATAATCAAGAACAAAAGGGCTATAACAAACAATAGGCTAATTCCACCCAATGACATTCAAAAATAAATGCAATAGTTGAATAAAAACAATAGCTTTAAACGGGATCAACATGCTCAAAGGATTGATTAGGATCTGTGTGACTTGCCTTGCTGGCCTTGGAACTCTTCTAAATCTTCTCCTGCAAAAGCGGACTCTCCGGAAACGTCGGATTCTAAACGGAAAAGAACAAAAACACCAAAACAGCACATAAGCAAGCATGAACAGTACATGTGGATATTTTTAACATGTAGATCTCAATTTTAGAAAAATTTAGAGACTTGAACCAACTAAATCCGAGCTATGATGAATTAGTTATGAATTTTTAAAGATTTAATCGGTTTAAATCATTTATATAAATTTTAATTGAATTATGACGCAATAATGAATTATTTTTGAAAAGAAAAAGGGACTTTATTGCGTCAGCGGGCTCGGGTCTACGGTGGACCGGGTCCACGGCTGCGGTCTACGGGAACGGACGGGTGAGATCGATCCGATCCAAACGGACGGACGAGATCCATCCCGACCACAGCGGCTCACGGGCGACGGCACTGATGACGTCAGCGATGACGTCATCCCTTCCCCGACGGCGGCGACGGCACACCGGCGGCGGCTCGGCACGCATGCCCGCCGGCGAACTACGGCGTGACGGCGAGAACGGAAAGCGGCAACGGATAGCGGAGGGCACGGCGAACTCACCGGCGACCAATCTAGCGGCGGAGGAGCAACGGACGACGCCGGCGACGAGGACGAAGCGGCGGAGAGGTTCGGGTCGACGGCGGCGACGGTGTTCCGGCGGAGAACAGCGACGGCGAAGGGTCAGACGAGGACGGCGATGCGACGGCGACCACGTTGGCGAGCTCCCCAAGCGACGGCGATGACCGGAGCGACGGCGGCGCACGACTGGAGCGGCGGCGGCGACGGCGGCGCACGGGATGCACGGCGCTAGGGCGGCTCGGGCGACGAGAGGCGAAGGCGAGGGCGGCGGAGGGTAGAGGAGAGCGCGGGGAACCTTTTATAGGGGTCGGGAGGCGGCGGCGAAGCCCACAACGGCCCGGCGACGGCGATGGAAACCTCGGGTTCGGCCGAATCCGATCCGAGCTCGAATCCTCTCTTTCCAAAGTGAGATAGCCGAAGCTTCCAAAGAGAAAAAGGTAGAGGAGATCACGGGATGCATTTCCCCTCAAACAATTTCGCCAGAGATGGAAAGGCGCGGCGAAATTGGAAAGGGCAGCGGCGGCTAGGGTTTCGGGCGCGACCGGCTGGAGGTAGACGACGACTGACGGGTGGGCCCCACCTGTCAGCGAGCGGGAGAGAGGGGAGAGGCTGCGCGCGCGGCGGCTCGGCTGGGCTGGGCCGGACTGGGCCGAAGAGAGAGAAGAGAGGGGTTTTGGGCCGACTTTCGGCCCAAAGCCAAAAGAAGACTTTTTAAAACCTTTTTCATTTTAAATAATTCATGAAATGCTCTTTCATTTATTAAAAATACTTCCTTAGCTCAAATAAATCCAAGAAAAATCTAGGAATTATAGAATTAAGCAAAGTATTTAATGAAATTTTATCTGATCCAATTTTATATTGGAATTTATTAATTAAAATTAAATCTTTTCTTCCAGGCTTTTAAAAATCATTTCTAAAATTCCATTTACACAATAATTTATATTTTTGGGATTTTTAGGGTGTGACAAACCTACCCCCTTAAACAGAATCTCGTCCTCGAGATTCGGAAGAACTGGCGAAAAGATGCGGATGAGCGGACTTCAATTCATCTTCTCGTTCCCAAGTTGCTTCTTCTTCTGAGTGATTACTCCACTGAACCTTACAGAAGCGGATAACTCGATTCCTGGTCCTTCTCTTATTTGTCTCCAAAATACGGATTGGTCTCTCGACATATGTCAGATCCTCTTGGATTTCTATCTGTTCAATATTAGCTTCCTCAGTAGGTACCCTCAAACACTTCTTCAACTGTGACACATGGAACACATCATGGACTCCTGCCAACGATTGAGGTAATTCCAACTGATAAGCAACCTCACCTCTTCGACTGATAATCTTATAAGGTCCCACAAAACGCGGAGCCAACTTTCCTTTGGTCTGAAAACGATGAACCCCTCGGAGAGGCGTGACACGAAGGTACACATGATCTCCTTCTTCAAAACTCAAGTCTCTGCGGCGATTGTCTGCATAACTCTTATGACGGGACTGAGCTACACGCAATCTTTCTTGAATAACCTTTACCTTTTCTTCTGCTTCCCTTAGGATATCAGTTCCGAACACCTGACGTTCTCCCGTTTGATCCCACAGAAGCGGAGTACGACACTTACGACCATACAATGCTTCGTAAGGAGCCATCTGAAGACTAGCTTGATAACTGTTGTTGTACGAAAATTCTGCGTAAGGCAAATTCTTATCCCAACTTCCACCGAAGTCTAGAGCACAGGCTCTCAACATGTCTTTCAAAATCTGATTACCCTTTCAGTTTGTCCGTCTGTTTGCGGATGATAAGCAGTACTGAAGTTCAGCTTAGAACCCATCTCTTCCTGAAGTTTCTTCCAAAACTTTGAAGTAAACTGACTATCTCGGTCAGATACTATTTTCTTAGGGACGCCATGCAAACACACAATCCTGGCCATATACAATTCCGCCAAACGACTTTCGGAATATGTTGTCTTCACGGGAATGAAATGAGCCACTTTGGTAAGTCTATCGACTATCACCCAAATAGAGTCGTGGCCTGATGATGTTCTGGGTAAACCCGTGATAAAATCCATACCGATTTCTTCCCACTTCCATTCGGGTATCTTCAAAGGTTGCAACAAACCTGCTGGCTTCTGATGTTCCGCCTTAACTCGCTGACAAACATCACACATAGCTACAAACTCTGCTATCTCACGCTTCATACTTGTCCACCAAAATCTCTCTTTGAGATCTTGATACATCTTGGTACTACCAGGGTGAATGGAGTACAGAGTATCATGAGCTTCCTTCAGAATTGTATCTTTCAACTCTTTATTCTCTGGAACACAAATTTTTTCGCCCAACCATACGGTCCCTTGCTCATCTTCCAGGAAACCGATAGCTTTTCCTTTTCTCATATTCTTCTTGATCTCATGAATATCAGGATCATTAATCTGGGCTTCTCTAACCTGATCAATGAGAGTAGGCTTGGCTTCTAAGGTTGCAATAAAACTTCTAGGGACAATTCCCAAATTTAATCTCTCAAATTCCTTGCATAACTCCAATGGCAACTGTCGTCCTTCCGTAGCATTGCAATAGCCTTTCCTGTTAAGAGCATCTGCTACAACATTAGCCTTTCCCGGGTGATAATGAATTCCCAAGTCATAATCCTTGATTAATTCTAACCATCTCCGTTGTCTCATGTTCAGATCCGGTTGAGTAAAGATGTACTTTAAACTCTTGTGATCGGTGTACACCTCTGTACGAGTTCCGAAAAGATAGTGACGCCAAATCTTCAATGCATAAACTACTGAAGCTAACTCGAGATCATGAGTAGGGTAATTCTTCTCATGCGGACGTAACTGACGAGATGCATAGGCAACAACCTTCCCATCTTGCATCAGAACACATCCTAACCCAAGCTTAGATGCATCGCAATACACTTGGAAACCCTTCTTTGGATCAGGCAAAATCAAAATGGGCGCTGATATTAAACGACTTTTCAACTCCTGAAAACTCCGCTCACATTCTTCCGACCACTTGTACTTCACATCTTTCTGAAGTAGTCGTGTCATGGGCTTAGCAATCTTAGAGAAATTCTCTATAAATCTCCGGTAATATCCTGCAAGACCCAGGAAACTGCGAATCTCTGAAACTGTCTTTGGTTGCTTCCAACCGGTTACTGATTCCACATTACTAGGATCAACGGCAACTCCTCCGGCTGAGATGACGTGACCAAGGAACTTCACTTCAGACAACCAGAATTCACACTTGCTAAACTTGGCATACAACTGATGTTCTCGTAGTTTCTCTAATGCAAGGCGAAGATGTCCTTCATGTTCTTCTTTAGTTCGAGAGTAGATAAGGATGTCATCAATAAAGACAACCACGAACTTGTCTAAGTATTCCATAAACACCTTATTCATCAAGTTCATGAAGAAAGCGGGGGAATTGGTAAGTCCGAAAGACATAACAGTACACTCAAACAACCCATATCGAGTAGTGAAAGCTGTCTTAGGTATGTCTTCCTCCTTAATTCTTAACTGGTGATACCCTGATCGGAGATCGATCTTGGAGAAAACAGTGGCACCCTTAAGCTGATCAAACAAATCATCAATTCTGGGTAGCGGATACTTATTCTTGATAGTCACATCATTTAGGGCACGATAGTCCACACACATCCTCTGGGTATGATCTTTCTTTTCCACAAAAATAACTGGAGCACCCCATGGAGACGAACTTGGTCTAATGTATCCTTTCTGAAGCAAATCATCTACTTGCCTCTTGACTTCTGCTAACTCATTGGCTGCCATTCTATAAGGTCTCTTATGGATTGGAGCTGTACCAGGTACCAAATCTATTCTGAACTCTATATCTCTTTTAGGCGGCATACCAGGTAAATCATCCGGGAACACATCTGGGTATTCTCGTACTGTAGGAATCTCTTCCAAAGTTATTTGGTTCAGACTTGACCTTAAGGGCTCTGAAGGCAATGCGTGAACAGTCACAACTTGGCCATCAGTACTGGTGAGAGTTACTTTTCTATTAGCACAGTCTATCACACCTTTATATCTGGCTAACCAGTCTATCCCTAGGATGACATCAAGGTCTTTGGATTCTAACAGAATAAGATTGGCCAGAAATGGCACTCCTTGAATCTCTATTCTGACAGAGGGACTACATTGCACTGAGAGTGCTTGATTACTCGGGGTACTAACCATCAAAGGACGTCTAAGATCTTCTACTTCCATCCCATGATTTCCCGCAAAACTCATAGATAAAAATGAATGCGTAGCACCAGAGTCGAAAAGTACTGTTGCAGGTACTGAGTTAACAGGGAACGTACCCAAAATCACATCTGGAGCATCTTGAGCTTCTGCAGCAGCAACATGGTTGACACGAGCCTTCGTCGCTGGTGCGGTAGGGTTGTTCTGTGCAGGGACAACCTTCACGCGTCGGGGCTTCGGACACTTGTCAGAATAATGGCCTGGGTCACCACAGTTGAAACATACTCCGGGCTTGTTTCCTTGTTCCCTCCTGACAGGCTGATGCGGTGTCGGAGCTGTCACCGGACGCGGAGCTTGGTTGCGGTTGTTGTTGCCAGCATTGTTGTTGAAGAACTGATGCTGCGGACGAATAACAGACGAAGAACCTCCCTGAGGCATTGACTGAGATCCCAAAACAAGACGTGGCCTCTGATTATTCCCTTGCTGAGCTTTGAAGTGAGCAATCCTGCGCTTCTTCTGCTCCATGCGGTTGTACTTATCCTCCTGGCGAATAGCCTTATCCACCAATTTCTGGAAATCCGGATAATCTCCAGTCATCAATGGGTAAGAAAGCTCATCATTCAGTCCTTCTAGGAACTTCTCTTGACGCTCTTCATCAGTGCGTACTTCCTCCGGAGCATAACGAGCTAGGCGGTTAAACTCATGCAAGTATTCCGTAACAGAGCGAGATCCCTGAATGAGCGCTCTGAACTCTCTCTTCTTAAGAGACACCACTCCCGATGGTATGTGCGTCTTACGAAAGACAGCAGTGAATTCTATCCAAGTGATAGATTCCGCCGTAGTCCTGTTGAGACGGAAGTGATCCCACCACTCAGAAGCAGGGCCATGCAACCGAAGAGAGAGAAGAGAGGGGTTTTGGGCCGACTTTCGGCCCAAAGCCAAAAGAAGACTTTTTAAAACCTTTTTCATTTTAAATAATTCATGAAATGCTCTTTCATTTATTAAAAATACTTCCTTAGCTCAAATAAATCCCAGAAAAATCTAGGAATTATAGAATTAAGCAAAGTATTTAATGAAATTTTATCTGACCCAATTTTATATTGGAATTTATTAATTAAAATTAAATCTTTTCTTCCAGGCTTTTAAAAATCATTTCTAAAATTCCATTTACACAATAATTTATATTTTTGGGATTTTTAGGGTGTGACAGTACATCTACATGTGCTAGTATGGGATGGCCTAAGCTGATTAATCTATTTAAGACTAGCCTTGCATTCTGGTAGGCCGGTGTGTATGAGTTCGTATAATTCAGAGGAGCTTCCTATTTACCCCGACGTGGTAGTTTAGGTGACTAAGCGTGTCCAATACAACGGTATTGTGCCACGTGGTGGGTTCCAGTCGTGTCCGCCACCACGGCGTTAAGTTTAAAGCGTGGGCCCGCCACTTAACGGTTCTAGGTATATTCCAAGTATGCCTAGGATGGAGGAACACGTATCGTGCTGGTGCAAGGCTAGGCTCTAAGTAGTGTAAAGGCTTCGTTATGATCTCTAGATCACATTCAACATGAAGAGTGTGGTGGAGTCTTGCAAACTCAAAACAAACTAGAGAGTTCATATCATGTGGGTAAAGCTGTACAAACTCTACAGAGTTCTTTAAAAGTTCTTTAAACTAATCGATTAGCCGTGCTCACGGTCATGAGCGCTTTGGTGATGTGTCATGAGTATAGACTATGTTTTAAAAATGTGATCATGTGACATTGGTTTGAAATTGATAAATGTGTTGAGTTGTGTGTGTGTGTGGAGATTGATTATGATGGAATTATGAAGAAGTTAATAATGAAACTTAAAACTTGTCTTTGTTAATTGAAGCATCAACTCCTTTACAAAAGAATTGCGAAACAAAACTTGCTTTATGCTGAAATTGAGCTACATATTGCCTTTCTTTGAATATATGCCTTACATGTAGAATGGTAGGATTGACTTGTGCTTGCCAGTACATTAACTTGTTTAATGTACTGACTCTTGCTGTTTAATGTACTGACTCTTGCTGTTGATATAACCTTTTGTTTACAGATTCAGTCTTAGTCTTTGAGTGATGCGGGTTCCGATTGCTTCTTCTAGGATGAGAACTTAATGGGGTAAACCCCTAGTCGGTGTGTTTGTGATTGGGTAGTCAAGCTTCTGCTGTTCTCTAATAAGTCTATTTGGCCGGTCGGCCTACTTAATTATTAAGCTGTTGTAAGTCTTAAGTTTCTTTCATCTTAGTTGTGTTTGCTATGTATAATCATGCTTAAGATGAAAGTGTGAATCTAGTGCACATCCTGGGAACTAGATTAGATTCACATGAGTATGAGTTAGGAATATTTGAGAGGTTGTAGATCTTTAGCTATTTTTGTCAAGTCTCCTGAATGTGTAACACATCTGGTCGCCGCCTTCGAGTGGTTTGACGGGCACATATCAGGCTGAAGTTGACTGGCAGGCTAAGGGCTCAGCAATGTCTCCAATATTTCTCTCTCGAGGCGTCGGATATTTCATTATGCTTGTTTGATGACTTGAATTATTTACTTCATCTCTCAAATATAATGGAACCGGAGAGCCTACGACATTATCAATCCATAGGATCTGGTCCAACTACATCGGCTGGGATCACTAATGATACGTCATCGGTCTATCGGCCTATCGGCTCTTGGCTGACTCACCTTGTTTGTTGTTTCCTTGCTGGTTGCAGGATTAAACCAGCCGTCACACCTTTAGCACACTTGAGGTAAGCCTTGGACCTGCACTGGAGTTAAGCTGATCTCCCAGACCGCTGTCCCAGACCGCCGTGTTTCTCGTTAACAGTATTACCTCTCATGAAGGGCCGAAACCAATATAAACAACCGCGTCACCATCTCTCCTTGATCTTGTGCACCCTATAAATTATATTGCCGATCCAGAGAATCGACATTAGCCTTCTTGACGAGGTCAATCGGGCAGTGCACAATTGATAACCAGAGCAGATGTGGTGCTATGATTGGAGGGTTCATATCTTGTTGATTGGAAGTTGGATTCCGTGTGTCAAGTTTCCATCAAATCGAGAGTTATCAATACCTATCGGAGGATCGGACATCCCATTGCCATCATGAGGAGGGGAGAGTGTTAATAACAAAATTTTGCATCAGATTCGGAGAAGAAGTAAGATCGAAGCGGATTTGGTGTGGAATCGAGTTGAACTTAGAGTCGGATTGCGCATCGGCTGGTATCGTATCGGCTGGAAACAAGACAAGGGCTTGACTTAGCCGATATGGCAAGCAGCCGATACTGAGAGACTTACGGGTTGTTTGGTTGAGTGCCAACCTCAAACTTATGGCAATGAAGTTTGACCAGTTAAGCCTAGTGTTTATTTCATGCCACAAGTGAGTTATACCACAATTTTTAGCAAGCTGGTCTACTTGCCATTGAGTGATTTTTTTGCCCTAACTTGCCACAATTGTGGCCAACAAATTCTTAGCTATATATTGTATGGCATGCCACACTTTGCCAATTTCTTTTGTAGTAAACTATTGAAGTCATCCAAACCGCCCCTTAGACATGGGAGAGAAAAGGTTAGGATGAAGAGGAAGAGAGAAGGAAAAAAAGTAGAGGGAGTTAGCTGGGTGAATAAAATATATGTGGGTCTCTCTAAGGATTCACCTTGCAGAAATTCAATTTCGTAGAAATGTCTTTACTGAACAACCACTACTACAGAAACGATTTTTCTGTACGAGGACCCCTATAGGTTGCAAGCGGACCGTAAATGATGACGTTTGCAAGATTCATTTTCACATGCAGCTCGTTAAGAGGCCCGCATGGAAAAACCTATTTTTGTATGCGGACCTCTTAAGTAGCTGTATGCATAAATAAGCCTATTTTAGCATGCAGTACTCTTAAAGGACCGCATGCAAAAAATAGATTTTCATATGCGGACCTCTTAAGTGGTCCGCATGCAAAGATACTTTCTCCTCTGTAGATTTTTTTTCTCCTCTCCTCTTTCTTTTCCCTCTTAGGCACTTCAAAATTTTCACTTTCTCTCCTCTCTCTCTCACTCTCCTCACATTATTCACCCCTCATATCCTCTCTATTTCACCCGTCCTCTCGTCTCCTCTCCTATCTTCCTCCGGGCCAGCGGCAAGGCTGGCGGGCAGGCGGCTCCACCTCCTACTCTAGCGCCTCCCTCCAGCGCGGATCCGACCGCCACTCTGCCCCCCACGCTCCCGGATCCGGCGGCAACGTGGTAGATCTGGCGCGGTGGCGAGCGAAGGCTGGCTAGGACACCTTGGGCTCCACCTCCCTCAGCATAGATCCGAACGTCGCTCCGCCCTCATGCGCGCGGATCTGGCGTAGTGGCGAGCAGCGGCCAACTGGGCGTCCTTGGGCACCACTTTCTCCACCGCTTCCCTCCAGTGAGGATCCGGCGACAACGCGACGGATTTGGCGCGTGCGACGGCAGGAGGTGCGACACCAGGTAGCTGCGCCGTGGTGGCGTTCAGCTACAAGCATGACGGCGATGGATCTGGCGCGGGTAGCGGCTAGCTGGGCCTCTGCCGGCGAAGAAGCAACGGCGGAGGAGCTTGGGGCTAGGCTTTGGGGTTTCTTTTCTTTTGGAATTTTTCCGTGATTTTTTATTTTTACATGCAGTCAATATAAGCACCCGCGGATTTTTGCATGCGGGTGCGCCACCTGCATGGAAAAATCATTTTGGCGTAGACACCTGGCTCAACCGCATAAAAAAAAGATTTGGACATATAGAAAAATGATTTTTGTGGTAGTGCTCCCAACTCTGTTTACATACCCGATTTATTTTATCCCACCAAAGAAAAAAGAGGGCGCCCACAAAAATCGTTTTTTGTAGTGCCTTTTAATACATCGAATCACCAAGCTTCCGCGTGTTCGAACAGAAAATGCGCTGCATACAATGTCGGTCACGAAAAGACGTATTAGCAACAATTACAGATATGACGGTTTTAAAATATGAAAAACATGACTAAAAAAACAAGTAAAAAACAACTGCTTCAAGTACTGACGCGAACGTTTCACCAGCATATCGCGTGGTACATAGTAATCGCTCCGTCTCAAAATATAACAGCTTCTGGCCTCTAGAATTTATCCTAAAATATAACAACTTTTACACCAATATTCTCTCCTCAACCAATCACAACGCTCCAGCATTCAAATTTTTCACCTACATCTACTTCTCATCCAATCACAATTATTTTCTATTTAATTCTATCTATTTATTTAATAACTATGTCTAACTCTAAAAATATTTGTATTCTAGTATCAGGGAGGGAGTACTATTTATGGCCATTATTAGCTGCCCCAGCACACCAACCACTCAAGCTATAGTCACTATCCCCATTGCTGTGATGTCTCCAGAAAAATAAATTAATTGGTCGTGTACTAGAGAGGCAGACACACTTGCGGCTGACGTCTAGAAATATGGCTTTACTAGCATTGTAGTTTCCGGGCCGGGTGTGTACTTCAAGCAAATGCCATATTCACTCTTTAACCAATCACTAGCATATAAAGTCTCATATTTACGCGACACTAACCATCGTATTCCGAGTTATATGTGAAGATATTTGAATTATATTAGAGCAAGTTCAATAGTATAGCCCATTACTAGCCCTAATTCATCTATAGTCAATCTAATAGCCAATTCATACAATAGTTGCTTACTATACTATTTATATATGGTCACATCTGTCATACACACACTGTGTCTTGAAGTCCGTGCTGCAGCTGGCTACAGATCTATAGCCCACTACTCTTCTCTCTCATCTTTTATCTCATTAAAATATGTTTATAGCTAGCTAATAGCATGCTATTGTACATGCTCTTAGAGCGAGTACAACAACAGGCTGCAAATCAGCTATAAGCATATGTGGAGGAGAGAAGAGAAGAAAGAGAAGGAAAGCGAGCTATATATTTACAGCTAGATGCAACACGAACTATATATTTACAGGTATATTTAAGCTTAGTGACTTAATCAGATAGTATAGTACAAAAATATACTGTTTTACAAACCATTCCTTAGATTATGCAAAATTTAGGTTTTTTAAATGTTTCTAAATTGGGCTAATCTTATGTGCACGAGGGTGCCCCGATCTTTTGATGAGAGGATAAGTCGATGATGGAGCGACGTTGGCGATCCAACTACAACTATCTAGGGATGTTGCGCCTTAGCAATCATTACACCAACCCTAGAGGCAGTCGAGAATCTCGACAGATGCATGGTCAGCCCAACCACGAGGGTATTTGCTCCTGCAAGCAATCGAGAACTAGCAAGAACAAGATGAACGAGCAACTCAATTTGTGAATTAAAGATGTAGGGTTGAATCAACAAAAGTATCATAAGTGGGGTTCCGTAACGAGCAAACCAATGATCTAACTGATCACGGGATTACACGGCAAAGTAGCGAAGCTAAACTTTGATCTAAACAAAACCCAATTGATTTTGGCGACGGCTAAAGGTATAAGAAGAGGGGGGGGGAGAATAACTACAGGGGTGTTGGGGTCGTGCTCAAACCCTTGGACACGTCCCTAATGGACCCAACTCGACATATGGCCCATTTGTCACGTCCAGAAATTCCCGAATAGAATTCCAAGCAGAATGTGCATTAAAATCCCCGTCCAGGACCGGCCGGGGTACACAAACGACAAAGTTGACATACAGATCCACGTCTTACAAACATTATAAAAGTCTTACATAAATGCAGCGGAAAATTAAAAGATAACTGGGCCTAAGCCTTGACTTGCACCGCAGCGGGATCCCCACT
Source organism: Oryza meridionalis (assembly GCA_000338895.3). Classification (NCBI taxonomy): domain Eukaryota; kingdom Viridiplantae; phylum Streptophyta; class Magnoliopsida; order Poales; family Poaceae; genus Oryza; species Oryza meridionalis. The sequence goes on along the minus strand of CM002531.2, from coordinate 11,981,026 downwards.
CCACAGGCATCCTTGATGGCACGGACAAAGCCTACTCCTCGGAGAAGCCACCATCTGACGCATACTCAAACTCTGGGGTTTGGGGGAAAATAGAGCAAGACTGAGTACTACCCACTGTACTCAGCAAGTCATACCGGAATAGGGGTATGATGCAGGGAAATATCGAGGGATAGCTATAGTGGTTCATTTGCATAAAGCGAGCATTTATAAACAGTAGTTGGAAGCAGTAAAACATTTGTAATAATTAATCAATATTAAACATCCACTGTCCAACGCTACACCACGTTGCAACAGGCCCAACCATCCACCTATACTATTCAATTCCATTAGACTAGACTAGGGTGAAACTAATCACGGTGAATCTAGTTGACCGCCCATAACCGCGGGCATGGCTATTCGAATAGTTTTACTCTGATTAGAGGTGTACAACTGTACCCATAAGACACAGCCCCACGACACGTTTCCGTGCGCCGACATGCCACCACGACATACCGGAAAGAGGCCGTGACAGGATCCTTCGCATAACCCCCTCTAACCAAGCACACCACACCTCAAGTTTCACCCCCACTCCTCGCAAGGCAGCGGGCAGTCCCCTCTCGTGCCTAGGTGAATCCGGAAGCCGCATAGGCCGCCGCAGGGCCCATCCAAACTCCATCGCGCCCACCCTTGCCTGGATGCGTTAGCTAGAGGGAAGCTACACTACAAGCCCAGCCATTGCCCATGCTGGCTTGTGGTAAGTACGAGGAATTCTTCCAGGGTTTCCCGCAAACCGGTCCTTAATTGCCATGGGTGCGACTAGCAAAAACCATGCACCCACAGCCACCATTTAACATATTTTAATGAAGCGACACTAGGACGGTGGCTCTAATCCAACATCAACACTAGAACCTGAAGTCTATACGTTAAATATAATTTTGCCCATTGTGTGTTAGTTGAACTAAGCATGGCTAAGCAACCCCTAGTCCAATATCTAGTCATGTTATATCCCAAGCTAACAAAAGAACATGGTACAAAATAACATGGCTATAACAGTAGGTAAACATCCCATGGTAATATTATAAAACAATGTAGTATTTGAAGGAAAACAATGGAGCATTTGCAATATAGGATCAACATGATCAAGTGACAAGCATGACTTGCCTTGCTCTGCTGCTGGAGGAACCTCGGCGACTATTTCAAAGTACACCGGAACATCAGGAGAGCCGGAATCTAAGCGACATACGAAGCAAACAATACAAACAGGCTATAAGACTACTAAAACAGAGAACAAAACCATTTTTAATGGATTCTATGCATTTTGATTGATTTACTGAGACTTGAATGGGCTTAAACGGAGCTCGGATGAATTAGATATGAATTTTAGAAGATTCACTGTGTTTTTACTATAAACAGAAAAATCCTTAATTGATTTATTGCGCAATAAATAAATCCCGGGAGAGAGAGGGGCGGCGCCGACATGCGGACCCCACATGGCAGTGACTCGGGGAGGGCGGTCCACGGTGGACTGGGTCCACGGACCGGAGAGGAGTGGCGCACCACGTGGTGCACACGTGGCGCCGACGCGGCGCACACGCGGCAGCCACGCGGGCAGCCGAACCGACAGCCCCAATCCACTCGGGGTGGATCGGACGGCGGAAGGGGCGGTACGCGGCCGGCGCGCACGGACAGCTCAAGCCGGCCTGGCGGCCATGGCGCACGGCGGCGCGGCTCGACGCAGCGGCGGCGCAAGGCGGCGACTGGCCGGCGGCGGAGGGCGGTGGCGTCGCGGCGACGCGGATGGCGAAAGCGGCTGGGGGCGGCGTGGTGGCTAAGCAGCGTGGGAGAGAGGGAGAAAGGGGAGGAGGGGCCTCACCGACGATGATCGATGACGGCGAGCGACGGAGGGCGATGGCGACGGCGAGACGAGCTCCGGAACCACCTAACGAACAAGAGGAGAGGGGTTAGAGGGAGAGAGGAAAATGCGAGAGGGCAAGGGCGCCGGCCGAAGACGGCGGCCATGGCGGTGCTCACCGGCGCACGGCGAGGAGTGAATTCCGGCGGCAGATTCCGACGGAGGAGGGGTGGATGGGACGGCCCGCACGACGGCGAATGCGACGGCGTCGACGATGCGGCTCGGCACGGCGTCTAGCGGCGGCTAGCGACGACCGGAGTGGCGGCGGCGGCGGCGGAGAGGAGGGCGATGGCGCTAGGGCGATAGAGAGCATGGGAGGACTCGGCGAGATGGGGAAAAAGAGAGAGGGGATGGCGGTGCCGCTTAAATAGGGGAGGAGGGGTCCGGACGTGGCCGGGAGAGGCGGGAATCGCCGGCCGATGTGGGGGAGTGGGGGAGGAGAGAGAGGCAGGATTCGAAAATCGAATCCCGGACGTCCCGAGCGCGGGCGCGGGCGGGAGAGAGAGGGAGTGGGTGCGGGAGACGTGGGCGCACGCGTGGGCGTGGCCGACGTGGCCTGGAAGACGCGGGAGCGATGCGCGGCGGCGGTTGCGGGGCGCGGCGGCGCCGGCTGGAGCAGGGAGACGGGCCCGACAGGTGGGCCCCACCTGTCGGCGACCCCGGGAGAGAGGAGGGAGGCGGCCGGCTCAGCTGGGCCTCAGCCTTCGGCCGGCCCAGCGGGAAGGGGAGGGAGGAAAGAATGGGCCGGCGGCCCATTCGAAAGAGAAACGGGAAAAAGAAAAAGAAAAAGAAGGAAATGAATTTTCCTAGGATTAAATATTGCTTGTGCTCAATTTTAATTGGTTAAAATTATTTCTAGAGCTCTGAAAATTCCACTAAAAATCTTGTTAGCGTATTTCGACATGTAGAACTCAAGAAAAATTCCACATGCCAAATCCGATTATTATTTGCATTAATTTATTAGGGTTTACTCTTGATTTACACCGGTATTTTCTTGAGACCATTTATAACTTCAATTTAGGCTTGGGAAAGAACTTCAAGGTGTGACACCATTGGGCCCAAATAAGGTGACGTAGCACCATGGATAGAAAAGGACTTGGTAGTAAAATGATGATTGTGACCGCTCAAGAATAGATATGGACTGGAGGCTAGATCCATTTGAAAGTAGGCTTGATAAACTTTCCATGAAATACTTGCACGCCCAAATTGGAGTTCGCATGAATTCGTGGCGGCCATCAGAAGTTGGCACTGTCCTGCAGTCCGAATCCCGCCTGCGCGAATCCTCTCTCCTTTGGATCCTCTCCATTGTTCCTGAGTAAAACAAGAGTGCACGCATCTCCAGGGTATAAATAAGATGAACATGAACTCCAGAATGAACTCATTGAACTCACCTGATAGTTGAGTTGACGAGCATGAGCGCGGCTAATGGGACCATGAAATTGTACTTGTGAAGACGTGGATGTATCGATGGTGTCGATGTCTTATCGTAATCTTTTCTCGATTCTATTTTTTTAAAGAGTAAATATCAAAGAACCCCAGGTAGGTTGTAACAAAAATCACATGTGTAGGTTGTATGTTTCAAAACACCCCAGGTAGATGGGCCAAGCTTCAAAACCCCCACATTTACTCAGCTTTTACCTAATGGGCTTGCCAACGTGGTTGTTTAACCCACTCTCACATGCCACGTAGGTTGTTGGGTGGGGGCGAGCGCGGGAAGGCGCGTGCGCTGAGCCTAAACCCTGCAGCGCGGGAAGTTCTTCTCGCTTGTCTCTCTCCCCATCGTTTCTCTTGCTCAACATGAATCCCTGTAGCTCGCGGCTCTGCTCGGCTTGAAGATGCCGCTGAAGACGAGGGATGTAGCACGGTTCGTGTAGGTGGAGACGAGCATCTGCTGCAGTCCGGTTGACGAGGTTATTGTACAATTTTTATTGGAGATGTTGTTTTAGGTTTCTTTGGTTTGGGGAAAAGAATGTGTGCCTCAATGTTTGTTTGGATTTTACACGGATGTTGCAAAATCAGTTCTCTTATAGTGAAATCAGCTTGCAGATTTTCTCAGCTTGCATCTGGAAAGATTACATCAGTACTCCAATTAGCATATGGTTGATGCCATGTAGCATATGGTTAACTTGCAATAGTAAAACAATGATTGGCAATTAGCATTTCATTGCTTCATTCCAAGCATTCCCAAGGTCTGTAGCCAGCCTTCATTACAAAATAACATGTCTTGCATAGAATATGTGATTCAAATGGGCATCACAGATTAACCACATCTCACGTCCATGGTTAAGTGTGATTACTCTTAGTCCTACACCAAAATAGTGAAAATCTAGTGTTCTATATTTCGCTTGCAGGAGAATCACTTGTATGATCAACACCAAACCAATGCATTGCACGTCCTCTTCCTCTTGCACGTCCTCCCCTTGCACAGCCTCCTCCCTTGCACGGCCTCTCCCCACGGAATGATCAGTTGATGCCATGCCTGTAGACTGATTGCCATGTAGAAGTGTGCCTACAAATGTCACCTCTTGACTATAGCTTGACTCCTCAAGTACAACTCTATTACTCTGCAATATAGAACAAAATTGTTAGTTGTATATGCGCCATAACTTCGAAAGCATTAAGCAGTAACTAATGTTACCTTGTGTTTTCTCTTTCTTATCTTTAAATCAGGCCTCAGTGGTTGTGGACAACTAGTGTACTTGTGCTCATGATTTTTGCAGTTTGAGCAAGTGATAGTTGTCATTCTCACCCTTCCACTATGCTGTGTTTCCTCTCCTGATTTCCTTCTACTTTTCTTTGGCCTACTAGGGTGCTTGTTAAACTTTGGAGGATCTATATCAGGTGTTGTAGTTCTGACCCAGTCATGTTCACCTGGCACAGGGTATATGAGGTGTTGATAAGCTTTCTCATAAGTTGCCTTCTTGAAAAAATCATTTACATAGTCTTCAGGATATTGTCTGAGCTTGTATATAGCTGAAATAGCATGCTTACATGGAATGCCAGTCACATCCCACTTGAAACAGCCACATGTTCTGTTCTCTAGGTCAACCGCATAAGTGTACTCCCCGCAACTCACTTGCCAAATACCCCTCCCAACACACACTAGCCTACAGTACCTTGAATTAGTCTTCTCTAATTCCAACTTCTCTATGTAATGTGGGGTTATCTCCCACTTTGCAGCAGCCACTCCTTCCCTCTTGTCATTGCATAGTTGACTTTGATCTAAAATCTTGGCCTCGTCAAACCATATCCTTGTAGCTGTAGGCCGTTTTGGTCTCTTCCTCCTCCTTTTTGTTGCAGTAGACACTTGAGCACCGTCATCTTCTTCAGAGCATAGTTCAATACCATCATCAAACAAACTTTGCTGGTCAGTATTAGGGACTACATGATCAGAAGGCGCATTGCTGTTACCATCGACAACACTAGAGCTGTTCCTCCTCGGTTTACACTTTGATGGGCCAACAGAATTTTGTGTGTTCGCTAAAGCACTTGAACCAGCAACTAAGTTATCCTGCGTGCACTTTTTAGTTACCTTAGACCTGACAAACAAGTCTTCGACATCGGTATCTCCTTCACAATGCAAAAAAGGGTCATCTCTTTCTCTTCTCATCTCCTTCAACACCCTATCTATGTCAACATCTTCTTTCTCGGAATCATCTTCTGTACCATCAGTGTTGAGTGCTTCAATATAACCAAATTCATCAACCTCTGCAATGCTCTTCCCCTTATCTTTCTCTCTACCTACATATACAAATATACAAACTTTATGCAAAACTCCAGTTCATAGCTAAGATGCAACTAAATATAGCATTCCATAAACCAAGTCACAAAAACCAAATTTCATCTCCCCACAAAAAACAAAAAACCCAATTTCATCAACCCTAATAAAATTTGAGGAATGATTAAGGGGATTTATCTCGATTACTTACCTATGATCACCGGCCATCGTAATGCTAAACCCTTCTCTGTTGCATGCCTCTCCGCAAACGTCTCTCTCCTGCTCGTCTTGCTCCATCTTCCCGCGCTCAACTTTTGGAGGGGCGTCCAGAACCGCGCTGCAGGCGTGCGTCGTCCCGCCTAAAAGGCTCGGTGAACAAGCGCCTTCCCGCGCTCGCCCCCACCCAACAACTTATGTGGCATGTGAGAGTGGGTCAAACAACCACGTTGGCAAGCCCATTAGGTAAAAACTAAGTAAATGTGGGGTTTTTTAGATTGGCCCATCTACCTGGGGTGTTTTGAAACATACAACCTACACATGTGGGTTTTTGTTACAAAGGCCCATGTACATGGGGTTCTTTGATATCTACTCTTTTTTAAAACCATAGTGTGTCGTGTGTGCCTTTGTAGGTTGTTTTGTGAGCTTCTGTTTACTCTACTTGGTCAAATGGATCTATTTCCTTTGATACTCCTTATCTCTTCATATTTCTAATTTGACGGTCTATATTTGTTTCTTACATAGTATATTCTGGGACGTAGTACCATAAATCCCCATATCGTTTTATTGGATTGATTAGGAGTTAGTCACAATTAATATGAAATAGTACATGAATTTAGTACGGTAATTTTTTCTTTCACATGAACAGTGAAACTGTGCTCTTGCTTCTAAGCGAGATATTACTAGTAATACAGTAGTAACTTTTTGACAGCCGGATTAATTTGTGTGGAATCTTTGAGGAGTGTGCAGCTGGTAGAGCTTGAAGAACAGGAGTGTGCTAGTGTCAAAATCATTAGAGCTCCCACTACATATCCTTAGCATGGTCTTTCTTGCATCCTCTGCATCTTTTTAAGGTAATAGAAGATTTTATTAAACTAAGTCAATTACATTAAAGTGATACAATTATCCTGACAACTCATTCAATTGCAACCTTTGTATCTATCTAGTTGTTCTTTCTCACTCGTCAGTTCTCACCCTCTCTCACAACTATTGCTCTTCTGACCGATGCCATTTTTGCCACCACTTCAACGAAACCATGAGGCATGAGCAACGACCCCTCCAGCTCGATTTCACCATCTCAAAGGCCGCGACATGAGCCCTCGATCTCTCCTTCTGTCATGGTATCACCATTCACTGACAGCCGCCTGAGGCTCGGACCTCATGGGTAGGCGGGTCGGAGCGAATGATTGGGCAAGGCCATGGCTCAGAGGCGGCGGATTGCATGGGGGCAGCGGCTCGTTCGGAGGCAGCATATGGGATGGCACCTCGGTTCGGAGGTGGCCTCAGCTCTGCCCCTCTGTGCAGGGTACTGAGTATACCTTCAACTGGCCAACATCAACTCATCTTTCTCATCCACGCTGCACCGTGCCACAGCCGCCGACGATAAGTACTCCCTCTGTTTCAAAATGTTTGACACCGTTGACTTTTTAGTACATATTTGACCATTCGTCTTATTTAAAAAATTTAAGTAATTATTTATTCTTTTCATATCATTTGATTCATTGTTAAATATACTTTCATATACACATGTAGTTTTACATATTTCACCAACTTTTTTAATAAAACAAACAGTCAAACATGTGCTAAAAAGTCAACGGTGTCAAATATTTTGAAACGGAGGGAGTATTTCTTCCGCATGGCGTGCATTGAGTGGTCCATTTTTTTCCCATTTCTTTTTGTTTCTTTTTCCCAATGACCAGGACTCCAGGACAGACTGAGGTGTCCTGTGCCGTCTAGCCTGTGTGAACATGGTGGTTGTAGAGCTTTCCATTCCATCTGTTTTAATTGGAGATTTGGAGGGATCTAGCGGCCCATCGTTTCGCTTACGGTATATTTACAGACGAAAAATAATTTGTAAATAAAATTTTTATATATGTGTTTTTAGTGATCTAAATGTAAAGGCTTAAAAATAAAATTCAATGAAAAAACCCCAAAACAACTCCAAATTTAAAATTAAAAATTTAAATTTTGGCTTATAAGTATAAACATAGACGAAAAGATGAGGCCATAGATTTCTAATCTGTATGTATGATCCAAGGGTTCTCGTTTTTTCTTCTTGTTTTATCTCTTCCTGATCTGACTGTCCATATTTTGTTGCTTACGTGGTATATTCAAGTTACATTTTGAGTTTCACTTTTAAATGTGCTGCTTCAGTAGCAAACCCCAATACCATGTGCATGCTATATATGAAATGTTATCTACCGATGTTGGAATATTAATTAATGCAATAGAACCATTGTTTAAAATTTGAATGAAATAGTGTGTATATAACGCACCGTGATATTATTAGAGCTAACTAAGAGATACCGCGAGTATAAATTATTAATGCTTATGCAAATAACAAGTTACAGGATAGGTAGATTCCATGCCAAAGGCCTGAGAGCTAGTCCTCTGATGCTCTTAACTAGTAGAATTCTACTATCAGTACAAACAATCTAACCAATTTATTTAGAAGGATTTATAAATATTTTTTCCTCAACATATCTATTTGGTATTTACATTATCAGCGTGACATTCTACCGGAGACATGAATAAAAAAGGGTAAGAACTCGTAGACCCATTTTGCATCTCACTGATCTGATCACGAATATGAAATCATCTCTTTATCCTCATTTCATTTTTGTCGTTCCGGAAAAATCCGCTATCGCAAACATGGAGCCGCCGGCGAAAGCCGATTAGCAGGTTTTCAGCTAGCAAACGCAAAATCTGCACCATGCACTACTCAAGAAGTGGTCTTTGGAGGGTCGGCCGATTTCCACAATAGTCCTGGTTCAGAACTAAAGATTGTTTTTAGTCCCGGTTAAAAAAAATTGATCTTTAGTTCCGGTTCATCCCCGAAGTCTGACAGGGGGCCGGTGATATTTAGTAGTACCAACCGGGAGTAAAGATTACCACTTGAGTAAATATCATTTAGATCTTTAGTCCTGGTTGGTAGTATAACCCGGGAGTAAAGATTTATCTTTAGTCCCGATTGGAGTTACCAACCGAAAGTAAATATTTCTCTCCCATCTCTGATCGGTTAAGCCCTAGATAAGATCAGTTAAGTCCCCTCGATCTCTCCTCCCCTTAGATCCGATCTCTTCCTCCTCCCCCTTCTTCCCTTCCTCCTTCTCCCCTCTACTCCACCTCCTCCCTCAGCAAGGCCGAGCGGCAGGCTAAGCTGCAGCCGGCGCGGCCAAGCGCCGGGCCAGGTGGAGGCCGGCGGCGGCCGGCGCGAGCGAGCGGCGAGCGGCGGGCCGAGCCGCGGCCAGCGCGGGCGAACATCGGGCCAGGCGGCGGCCGGCGCGGGCGAGGGGCGAGCGGCGGCAAGCACGGGCGAGCGCGGGCAGGCGGCCGGCGACGGCCGGCGCGGGCGAGCGGCAAGCCGGGCGGCGCCGGCGAGGGCGAGCGCGGGCCAGGCAGCGGCCGGCGCGGGCGAGCGGTAGGCCGGGCGGCGCCGGCAAGGGCGAGTGCGTGCAGGCGGCCATGGCGGCGGGCGCCCGGCAGGGCCTCACACGCAGGCGGTGGCCTGCGTCCTCCTTTTTTTTATTTGTGATTTGTGATTCACTGGATGTATAATTTCTAGAATTTGTGATTCATTGCATGGATATGTTATGTTTTTATTTTGTGTGTAATTTATTTAAGGATTTGTGATGTATTTGATTTGTGTGTAACTTAGATTTGTGAGGTGAATGATTTGGGATGTTACTTGATTTGGGGATATGCTTCTCACCCGATTTACGAGAAAATACATGGATTAACTGTCAGTAGTAAATTAACATTGAAAAAAAAAGAAAAGGGAATCAACCGGGACGTGGCTCAGCCATCTTTAGTTTCGGTTGGTAACACCAACCGGGGCTAAAGATGAATCTTTACTCCCGGGTATCTGAATCGGGACTAAAGACTGCGATCTTTAGTCCCGAATTCCTTCTCCTGGTTCGCTACCCGGGAGTAAAGAGGGTTGCGAACCGGAGAGATGCGGGGTTCTCCAGTACGCCTAGACGGCCGCTGGCATCGTGCAGCACAACACCGTGCTACGCATGGCCTCGCATCCTTGTAAGTTCACCACATCTAGCTGCGCCATGGCAGCAGGAACCCGCAGCAACCCCGCACCACGTCGGTAGCACTCGAACGAGAGAGAGAGAGAGGGGAAAAACAATGAAGAAGAAAAGAAGGAGGCAACGCCGGGCATCGCTCAGCTGCCGTCCGCCCGCGCCGCCCTGGCCACTGCAGAGCCATGCCGCTGCTCCTCTACGGTTGTGCCACCAGCTGGCCAGTCGCAACCGCTGCCCCACGGCGACCAGCGCCAACAAGGAAGAAGAAAATAACCAAAGAAATGGAGAAGAAAAGAATGAAAAAAGAAAGAAAAAAAAAAGGGAGGGGGGAGCAACGCTGATGGCGATGTCGGCCCGTCGACCGCGCCGGCGCCCGGCCCTGCCGTTAGTCAGCCACGCCCCTAAGTCGCACAGCTGTGCCGCTGCTCCGTGCGCCGATGCACCGCGCCACGCCGGTAGCCGCACATTAATTACTACTCTAGCATCGCGCAGTAACTTTCTTCTTTATATAGAGTCCTAGTACAATATCACAACAAATACTGAGCGACAAACTCGCAATGATGATAATATATCTTACTTAAGCAAGAAAATTAAATATCAAAAAAAAAACCCCGAACACTTACTTTATTACAGAAGCATTTGCCAAGGTACAAGAGACAAGAGAGTGCCAACAACTCCGAAACTTCTTCGGAACTTTCTCTCACTCTCTCCCTATTTGCTAATACTCTACTATGCCTTGAATGAAAGTGAATTGTAGTCCACTTAAGTTGTGTGTATTGATAGTGAAGTGAGAAACTCCTTTTATAGTCTCTAATGACGGTTACTATGGTGGTTATGAGGTCGGTTCACCCACAATCGTCATAGGGGACAAATCTCCATCCTCCACATGAAAGTTGGGGATGAATGGCCGCAAGGGCAGTTCGGTCGAACCAGGATTCGGCTGACCCCTGACACCGTCTTTCCCCCTCTCCTTCGGCCAAGTCACTATCCAGTAGGCCCTCATGGCGGTGGATAGTAATTGGCTCCAAATATGACAGTTTGCTCTGATTTTTGGGCCATTCAATCCGTGTACTCGCGCCTGATTGGTCGGAGGTGTATTTCGTCGCAACACGGGTACATTTTCATCCAAAATGTCCTACATACAAATATTTTACCATACTCATGAAAATGGTTAGTAATAAACCTTAGCACTAAATTTGCCGTTCCATTTTAGTTGGATTTATGCAGGAGTTAACGGTCAAATTTGATATTTAATGACCGTCCATAGTAATAAATATTGATCTGCTAATAATTAGTTCCCCGGTTTGTTTTGTGGTACTTTGTGTACTTATTTTGGTACACGTTTGAGGTTGGACACCACGGATTTATTCTATGATGTATACACTGTTTTTTTTTCATTGCCATATAAACCAAGATTTTGAGGGTAACCCTACACAACACAATTCAACATTTAATTGTTCCTGAATTTTATAATTTCAAATATAAAATTTCTGAAAAATATGAAGTTTCATTACACTTCTGTACTATGGCCCCATTTGATTTTACTGAAGATAAAGATTAAGGCACGTAAAAATGAGGCAATCATTAGTACATAATTAATTATCATAGACTTAAAAACTGGTTATCTGATATTTTAAAGCAATGTCCCTATGAAAGAATAAGACCTAGGCAGTGTTTAGTTCACACCAAAATTAGAAGTTTGGTTGAAATTGAAACGATGTGACGAAAAAGTTAAAAGTTTGTGTGTGTAGAAAAGTTTTGATGTGATGGAAAAGTTCGAAGTTTGAAGAATTTATTTTGGAATCAAAAGCAACCAAAAGCAGAAAGATTCTGCAGACCTTTGCAGAAGGGGAATAAGGACCTTGTAGTATGCCCAACTATTTTGGCATAGGCACACATTTTTATCATCACATCAGTCGTGTTCTCACATATGAGAATTTTGCTAATTACATGGTTATTATGTATATGGGTGTCTTCATATTTTAGTAATATAAAATATAGGATCGAATCGCAATAACTAAAAGCCAACCAGAGGGGGGTAAATGGTTGGTATACCCAAAAACCGAAAACTTTTAGCGAAAATAAAAGTTACCCTCGAATTCGACGGATTGCGGTCTGATCGAAGGTGTTGCACCGGTCTAACCGCCTGATGAACGTCGGTCTGACCAAGATCGAACTCCGGTTGAACCGCCGAGATTGCCTGCTGTCGACTACTGTCGCCCCCGGTCTGACCGCCGCGATGCCGCCGGTCTGACCGTCGGTACGCCGCCGGTTAGACCGCCGAAACCCGGTGAAACACAAATCGAAGAACTCTTAAAGTAGATGACGACTTTATTGATTCTCTCTGTGTTTACAAAGTGCACCAATAGCACTCTTTACAAAAAATTCAACTAAACTTGAAACCCTAACTCAACTCTCAACTCAATTGCTCTCCAAAAGTGATACCGGGAAGCCTCACGCTCCCTCTCTATTTATATCCGAGGTAGGCAGCCTAAAGCCACGAACCAAACTCATACTAGAAGTCCTAAACACCTTAAGAAACCCTCTAATACAAGAAACAAACTTTACATAACCAATCATACCAAATTTAGACTCCTTCCAAATTCGACTCCACATCCCATACGCACACAATACCTCCATCGTATGCCATATGGAATCTTCACTAACCACGTGCATCAACTCTAGCCTAAGTATCCTGCATGATCTCTGACCACCACGGACGTCGTCTTATCCCCAAGCCGACTCCCGGTCCATCACCGCAAATACTCTCCCGAGGCATCGAGTCACCTACACATGAAATAAACAAAGAAACCATATTCCGAGACTAAGCTATCTCCAACTTGACTCATTAGTAGCAAACGACAATATTACATACGTATAGTATCCATCTAGAAGTCATAATTATAAAACAATCACGGATATCCAAACAAACAACCCGAAACCGAAACCGACACAGAGTCGGTGGTCAGACCGCGGGCTGGGCCGGTCTGACCGCGCGATACACGCCGGTCTGACCGGCAGCACATGCCCGGTCTGACCGGATCCAAATCCAGCAGTCCCTGTTTAACACCTGTTAAAATCTAATCATCTCCAAACCACTTCGTGAATAAATTCCAAATATCAAAACCAATAATCTCCGATGCCAATTGTTTATCACAGAATAATAATTAAAAACACCTTTGATTTTACATAAAAGTGTATTACAAATCCAGCATCTACCGTCACACACAACCCGAATGACCTTAAAAACCATGTATGGAGAAAAGAAACTAGAAAGCTGGTAAAGATCAGGACTTTGTGGAATACCGATTTATTTTTGGCATGGAAACACATTTATCATCATACCAAGACAAATCAAAATAAATAAAAGGAATAACGTCACACAATTAGCCCTGACCCATCGAGCTTCTCCCGGAGGATAGAATCCAAACGCTCTGCCATCTCAAGAGTCATGTGGTTCGTCCAGTCCCCTGCCATCCCCTTCCTAAAGAAGGATTCATGCGAGATCTTCCCGCCAATGGAGCCATACTTGTTAGCTTTTTGGTTCCTCAAATTGTCAATGCTGCAGAGGTCTGCAATCTCTGTGACAACACCAGCTTCTTCTTCAGCACCCGGGAACGGTTGACCAAGGAACTGAGCTAGCTTCTTAACTGCGTCACATGGGTCTTGAAGAACCTTCTCATAGGTCAGGAAGAGTACCCTTGTTGGCTCTGCATTGCTTGCGTACCAGAACTCAAGAATATTATCCCACGCAGGTCCACCCATGCAGATGCCATTGCAGAAGGCCTCATGTACCTCAGAGAATGTCAAGTCAGGATGTCTACGCTTCATGAAGTGCCATAGAGAAACTGCTGTGTCTTTTTGGTCCCTATAAATTAGCAGCACAATATAATAGATTTTATCCAGAGGAGAATATGCAAAAAATTTACAAGGGTACGTTTTGGACTTTGATTTACAAGTCTTCTCGATTGTCAGGTACAAGCTACTTAATATATTTTCGACTTGAAAAAATATTAGAGTTAACAAAAAAATGAGTTGAAAAATTATCCAATAAACTTCAAAAATTAAACATCGTAGCCATGCTGAAGCTGCTGGACTGATCAGGCCTTTGGTGTAAAATAGAGTAAATGTGTTTAATAGACCTGCAAATATAGACGATCTTGCAGCTCGAAGGAGGCAACAGCGAGAGCGGCATGTGGGTGGACAAGAGCCTCGGCGACGGCAGCATGTCCAGCAGAGCGTCGCGCCCTAGGGTGTACAGGACCTCCAGAGAAGGCACACACAGATGCGGGTTGAGGCGGCGGAGCGGGTGGTCGTGGCTGGACGCGCGCCATGGTGGCGAAAGTCAGGGCCTTGAGCCACGTGGTACCAGACTTCTGCAGGCTCGCAACGATGACGTCGTCGGCGCGAGGTGCGAAGCTGCGGTACACGGCGACCACACCCGGCGCCCACATCTCCGATATCCAGAATCCTCGGTAGCAGCGGAACTGCATGTTGTTGCAGTGGGCCGCCGGCATGGCGGAGATGGCGTCGTCGTGCTCCGTGAGTGGTTCCACCGGGACGGCATCCTCGTCGACGGCGTCGTTGAACGCGACGGGACCTTGCTCATCGCGAAGCAATCCTTCTAATTTCGCGGTGGTTGACATGGCTGGAGCGTGACTCTTGGAGAGTTGGAGTAGTGTGTAGTGTGTAGTGTGTAGTAGTCTAGTATAGATTTTTATTATCGCGCAGGTTTTTTTATTGTCCCCGCAAGCGTCGGCATCTGACAGCGAATTCACCCCAAACGTCGTGATATGCATGCGAATAAACTATAACGTCGTGCTATGCATGGAAATAAATTAAGGCCGTGTTTACTTCCATTTCAATTTTTTTAAAAGTATACGGACACACATTTATTAAACATAGACTACTAATAAAACAAATTACAAATTCCGCCAGTAAACTGTGAGACGAATCTATTAAGCCTAATTAATCCGTTATTAGCAAATATTTACTGTAGCACCACATTGTCAAATTGTGGCGTAATTAGGCTCAAAAGATTCGTCTCACAATTTACATGCAAACTATCTAATTGGTTTTTTTCGTCCACATTTAATGCTTCATGGATGTGTCCAAACATTTGATATGATGGAAAAGTTGGAAGTTTGAAGGAAACTAAACACAGTCTAAACTATACACATTTGATTTTAGGCTGTGTTTAGTTCACACTAAAATTTGGTTGAAATTGAAACGATTTGACGGAAAAGTTGAAAATTTGTGTGTAGAAAAGTTTGATGTGATGAAAAAGTTGGAAGTTTGAAGAATTATTTTGGAACTAAACACGGTGTTAACATACTACCTCCGGTCCTTACACTATTTACTTGTAACGTTTGACCACTCGTCTTATTAAAAAATTTGTGCAAATATAAAACCTGAAAAGTTGTGCTTAAAATATTTAGATAATAAAGTAAATCACAAATAAAATAAATAATAGTTCTAAATTTTTTAATAAAATAAATAATTAAATAGTGTAAAAAAGTTAAAATCTCTAATACTAGAAGACGGAGGGAGTAGCATACACCAAATGGTGTAGGGTCTGTTCGCATATGACGGTTGGGGAGAAATCGGGGGTGTTGGTAACATGGTGTACTGTAGCGAACTGTAGCATCTACAGCACAGGGCAGACGAACGTCTGGAGGCAGCTGGCACCGCGTTTGGGCGCCGACAACTTCCGTCATAAAGGCCTAATTTAGTTCCCAACCTTTTCTTCAAATTTTTAACTTTTTTATCGCATCAAAATTTTTCTATACATATAAACTTTCAACTTTTTTATTACATTGTTCCAATTTCAATAATAAACTTTCAATTCTAGCGTAAATTTAAACACATGTGCATTGAGGGGCTACTTGGTTGGTGGCTCGTCACAGGTCCTGTGGCAGATGTTTTGTCTATTTCAGAAAACACTGTAGCTAGGAGAAAATATTGTAGCTATGGCATTCAGGCTATGTTTAGATCCAAAGTTTGGATCCAAACTTTAGTCGTTTTTCATCATATCAACCTATCATACACACATAACTTTTCAATCAAATCATCTCCAATTTTAACCAAAATTCAAACTTTGGATTCAACTATACACAGCCTCAATAGCGTGCTGCAGAAGGCAGCTTTGCGCGAGCTAGGGGGAGCTGCTACGTGCACACGAGCTGCATGTCGATTTGCTATGCATCACCATTTGAGATTTGAGAAGGCAATGAATGATGTAAATAAATAAGTTGTTATTAACAGTGTAAAATTAGACATTTATTTGTTGCAAGATATATAAAACTATGGAGACAATCTATCTATTACTATATTAAAAGTTCATTAACTCCCTATATACGCTGTGAAGTTGACACGTGGTATCCGCTGTCACATAACGCTATACTAAATTAGAGAAAAATCATAAAAATTATAAGGGAAAAGCAAAATAATCGGTTTTCATTTAAATCGGTGATCTATTATTTTAGACCACTAGATTAGATCTATTAAATTTAATAATAATAATGTACTATATGTACAACTTCAAAACACTGGTGGAGAAACCCTTTTTACTCCCGGTTGGTAACCCCCTATAGTCCCGGTTTTCCAACCAAGAGTTAGAATCCGGGACTAAAGATCGCTATCTTTAGTCCCGGTTCAAATACCCGGGACTAAATCTTTAGTCCCGGTTGGAAGGTTTTTTTCTTCTCTTTTCTTTTCTCTCCTTCTTTTTCACTGATATTTTGCTATTTTCGCAAATCATCTCAGATCAAACATTCACAGCATCATCTCAGATCAAACATTCATAGCAATATAGTTAATCCAAATCATTCACAGCAATAGTTCATCCCAAATCATTCACACAATAATTCATCCCCAAATCATTCACACAATAGTTCATTCCCAAATTACTCACAAGAACAAAACAGATAGAATCACACATTAAGGAAAAAAGAAAAAAAATCCATGGCAACGTCGGCCTCCACTGCTTGCTGTAGCACCGGCCTCCGTGCCGGCCGCCGCCGAGCGCGGCCCTCCGCGCGAGGCCGCCGCCCGGCCGCCTCCCCCTTCGGATCCGGCGGCGGCCGGCCGCCTCTCCTCCGGATCCGCCATCGCCCGGCTGCCGCCGCGCGAGGGCCCCACCGCCACCGCCCGGCCACTAACAATAGGGAGGAGAGGGGAGGAAGAGAATTAGGAGAGGAAGAGATGGGAGGAGAAAGAGATAAGGTCAGGAAGGAGGAGATAGAATTTATTAACCGACCCCATCTCCTCCTCCTCGATCTCGCGCACACCTCGTCCTCTCCGACACGCATGCCGATCTTTTTTTTCCGGTTGGTATTACCAACCGGGACTGGAAATAGATCTTCAGTCCCGGTTGGGAACACCAACCGGGATTAAAGATGATAGCGATCTTTTTTTTCCGGGACTAGAAATAGATCTTTACTCTCGGTTGGGAACACCAACTGTGACTAAAGATGAACCGGGACTAAAAATAATCTTTAGTCCCGATTTTTATTACCGACCAAAGATGGTTTCTCCACCAGTGAAAAATTCCCGGATACATACAGAAAACTATATCCTAATCTCCCCTAAAAATCTCCATTATTCAGAGAAATCCATCCTAATCTTCCATACATGTACGATATAAACTATACGTGCCATTGAACAGGAATCTGCGGAAAAAAATACATGCAGAAGTACGTACGAACTAATAAGTTCATCCTCCACTTCTGGAGAATGCCTCTTCTCTGCCGGTTGGCAAACATCTTTACTCCCGGTTATACAACAGGGACCACAAATCTGAGACTAAAGATGTCCATCTTTAGTCCCGGGTAAAATAATTAGAAGTAAAAATCCATTTTTAGTCCCGGTTGGTGTTAGCAACCGGGACTAAAAATAGAGCCAAGCTAACTCGGTTGCTCTTTTTTTTTATTGTTTTTAACATTGAATATTGATTTCACTCTATTCCCAAATCATCCCCAAATCATGAAATCCCAAATCGATCGTCACATCACATATCAAAAGAATCCTCTCCAAATCCTCAAACCAATCATCTCCAAATATATCACAAATTCTTAAAAACAATTACATCACAAGTTCTCAAAGAAAATCATCACAAATACATCGCATATTCATCACATCAGACACAAATACATCTCATATCCAAATAAAAAATATCAAAAAAAAAGAAAAAGGAAAAACTCAGACGCCTGCACGCCTGCCGCGCCGGCCCGCTGCCGTGCTGGCCGCCCCCGCGCCGCGCCGGGCCCGCCGCCACACCAGCCGCCCGCTCGATTCACTACCGCCTCTGGGAAAGATGGGATAAGAGCAAGGAAAGAGGAGAGGATAAGATAGATAGGCTAGGGAGAGAGGAGGAAGATGGGAGAAAAACTTTGCAGAACTTGAGGATAAGTCATGGGGATTATATACTTCGGGTTAAATTTTAGTCCCGGTTAGTATTACTAACCGGGATTAAAGATCTAAACAATCTTTAATCCTGAAGTGGTGATTTTTAGTACCAAACGGGACTAAAGATCCTCGGCCCCCTAACACGCATCTCACAGGGGATGAATCGGGACTAAAGACTACCAACCGGGACTAAATATCAAAAAATTTATAACCAGGACTAAAAACAATTTAGTCCCAGTTCTTATTGGAACTGGGATTATTATGGAAATCCTCCGATCCAACAAAGATCACTTCTCGCTCCTCTATCAGGCAAATGTAATCTACTAATATTTCTCTCAACTGGCCTGTGCACATCCAGCACATTGCCGGTGACCTAAGAAGAAATTGGCTGTTTTATAGTGAGTTTGCATCGCAAGTCATCACAATGATGGAACTCATCTCAGCTAGATTTTTTCACAATTCCTGTGAAAATAGAACTAAATTATGTGAAACTCCTGTGTTCCTAGGAGGCAATGGGCTTGGCTTCCAATGCAAACTGGAAGAACTCACTATACGTAAAAACTTCATTAATGTAGTATAGTTTTTTTTTCAAATTTAAAAAACTTCATTAGATTATTACCACTAAATTTATCATCCAAGACCCGTATTAACTACTTTGGAGTATATTTTAACTATATCATGATTATACCGTTTGCATGTCATCTGAACCATCATAAAAATATAACAAAAAAGATAATGTTGATTATAGCATTATATATAACTTCACATACATGGATAACTAAATTATTTCTACGCTGCCATAAGAAATAAAAAAGATAAGAGTGATATTTCAACACAATATTCCCTTCGTTATAAAAAAATGTGGTAAGTTGGAATACTTTTATGAAAAGAAATAAAAGTATCAAGCATATGTCCCACTAATCTCTGATGTATTAGTTATACATACAAATCCATGTACTCCAATCATCGAGTTACAATTTCTAATGAGGTGTTTGTGCATCACATTGGCTATCTAAAATATGATGAGTACGCAAACAATCAATATAAAGGAGATTTGACAATATACATTATATACGCCTACAGAAACCTCCTACAACATCTATTAAAGCCTATAACATATAGGAGAAATTTTTAGCAATTCTCCATAAAATATAAATCATCCAACACTTAATCTTTTATTAATTTAATCGTCCCATTAATCTTAGCCGTTGGAGCTTTGTATATGTGTACGCACACTATCTAAGAGAATAAAAACATCCAAGCATGTTATCTAATAGAAAGACATTTTTAAGGTGTCATGAGAGGTTGTAGTGACCATGGACAAGTTTGTAGGAAGGATACCTAGCATTAAGTTGCATGAGGTTGGTAGCCATCCAATGAAGAAGAGATCACAACGAGCTACCAAGACAAGTCAACAAGTGAAAGCCCACAATAATTAGTTTGTGATGACTAAACCTTCTCACGACTCCCTTATCTATACATTATTATTTATGTCATGTTAGCTTAAAACATGTACAATTTAATAACATATTAAAACTTTGCAATAGAGAGGCTACATATCAAAACATTCAATTAACTCCCCTTATCCTAGATATAATAATACTAACCAACAACTCAATTAATGAGTAACGAATTTCTATCTTCAATTTTAGTCTTGAATTAATCGTTAGAAAGAGTGAGATAGAGTGAACGGTTCAAACAGTTGGGGCAGGCTACTTATTCCCAATTATCATGAGTAGACCAAGTAGGCAATCATATCTAGAATAGTTTACTTGACATAGGATTTAATGATAAGTTACATTTAATGAGACTTTGATACAACAGTATTTGATAAAAACATATTTTTTTTTAATTTCATGTTTGGAAATCAATATAATTACAAAAACATTAATATGGCACCGTATATTTATTACCACATCATAATTCTATATAGTATAATGAATAATATTATGAAATATCATTGTAGTAGGAATACAAGAATAAAACCACGTAATACAATGGCTCCAAAATCTGCTTTAGCATAGATCCTACATCGATTGGGCATACTTATGCATAGTACACACTTACATTTTCAACCCCATTTTGTATAAAATAGTTAACCCATAGGTATTTCATCCACCTAAATTTCTAAGGTGGTATTAAACCACCAATTGCAACAACTTCTAGCATGTATGGGCCTCAACTACACCACTTGTGTGGGCTGCTAAAGGGCTAGGGAGTCATAGGTCGTAGGTTTACCAAACTATTGGTATCTACTACATGAACTTCTAAACTTTATATTAATCACTGGCAGCACATTTAGTTAAATTTATTATAGTTTTAATAAAAAAATTGTGAATGACCAATCTGGCACCACTATAAATCATGATAAAATCCTCTTGAGCCATTAAGGAAAATAGAGATATCAAAATTCAAAAAAATAATTGGTTCTGTTTTATCCTAAGATCTCACTTATAGTTTAATTTATTCATCAAAGTTCATACGTGCAACCAAGGTCTCAAAAATCTTTATCTACAATCAAGCATTGAAGTACCAAGACCAACTACATGATATGAGCCTCATTAATTATATATATTGAACATTTCACAAAAACTTTGCTTATAGATACAAATAATTTTTAATCACCATAAAGCATTTTTAACATATAGAGACAAAGAGATGACCACGCAATCGCGTGGGCTACCTTCCTAGTTGTTATTAACGGTGTGAAATGTCTGAATCAAATTTAAATGTGGTACTATTGTGTTATATTACATAGCTGCAATCGGACCGTGAAATGAAAAAGTAGCAATAATACAGAAGCAGTTCATGTTGTATTGCACAATAAATGGCTCACTCCTTACATAGCTGTTACGAACAGCACTCCTCATCTCGACTTGTGACCGACTTAATTTCCTTCCTAACCCGACCAACCAAACAGCGGCTTCTTGGGAGGGAGGGATGGACTAGTGGCGGTTGAACAGCACGGCGCTGCCGGTTCCTGTGGCGGTGGCGCTCGTCATACCTATGGATTTCATGGTGGTCAAGAAGCAGCTCAGGGGCCGTGTCGACATGGAGGTGCGGGATGTGTCGGGTGGCCTCGCGTTTCGGTTCGTGGCGGTGGCAGGGGACGGGGGGAGGGCGCTGCTCAACGCCGTCGAGGTGGTTCTCGTCACTGTGAGGAGCGGCGAGGTGATGATGGGTTTGCTCTCTACATCTACCTCTTGTGGCCTTCTCCTCCTATAGATCCACCGACGGCGACCTCTTGTCTCCTCTCCATCCGACAAGGGCGCCGGTGGTGGAAAAGGCCCATAGCGACGGCTATCGTGGTGGTGGTGGCGGTGAAGGTGAAGGTGAAGGTGGCAGGAATGTTTTTTTATTTGGTGAAAATTATAAGTGCCATTTCTAGATCTAGCACCTATGAGGTCCCCGGCACTAATAGGTGCCGGTCCCGAAACCGGCACCTATGAGGTCTTTGGAACTGGCACCAATGATTATTTGTGTAGTAGCGTTGGAGCCGCACTGTCACGCCCAGAAATTCCCGAATAGAATTCCAGAATTTCTAAGCTGAATGTGCATTAAACCCCTGTCTAGGACCTGCCAGGGTATACAAACGATAATTGTTGACATACACATCCACGTCTTAAAAAAATATAAAAGATTACGAATGCAGCGCAAAAAGGTAAAACGAGCTAGACTTGGAATCTTGACTTCTGCAGCGGGCGATTCCACTCCACAGGCAATCCTTGACGGCAGTGACGAAACCAACCTCTCTGAGATAACTCCAACTAGGAAGAACTCCAGCTCTAGTGTGGAGGAAAAGGGAGCAAGACTGAGCACTACCCACTATACTCAGCAAGTCATACCGGAAGAGGAGGTATGATGTAGGATATAACCAAAGGAGGCTAAGGGTTCATTTGCAATAAAGCAGGCATTTAAAAATAGTAGTTGAAAGCAGTAAAACAATTGTAGTAATTAATCATATTAACCAATCACTGTCCAACGCTACACCACGTTACAACAGGCCCAACCAACCACCTGAAATACACCAGTTCATTAAGTTAAACTAGGGGTGAGACTAATCACGGTGAATCTGGTTGATCGCCTACAACCGCGGGCACGACTATTCGAATAGTTTTACTCTGGCTAGAGGTGTACAACTGCACCCACAAGACACGATTCCACACATGTCGCCATGCCCCGAAGTATCACCATGATACTGCAAAGGGGGAAATCGTGACAAGACCCTCCGCATAACCCTCCCCTAACCATCCACACCACGCTAAGGTTTCACCTCCACCCCTCAAAAGGCAGTGGACGGTCCCCTCTTGCGCCACGGTGAATCTGGCAGCTAGACAACCGGACACCCTAGCCGACCCAACTCCATCATGCCCACCCTCGCCACCGGTGCCTAGGAAAGGGTCGAGCTATACTTCAGATCAAGCAGTTACCCACTCCCGCTTGTGGTAAGCACGGTAAGTCTCCCAGGGTTTCCCGTGAACCGTTCCTTAATTGCCATGGGTGCGACCAGCAAAACCATGCACCCACAGCCCACCATTCAGTGTATTTTAATTAACTAACACCATTACGGTGGCACCAATCCAAAGCTATGATAATAGTCAAAGTCTATGTAATAATGTGATCCCCATTTGTGTACTAGTTGAACTAAGCATGGCTAAGCATTTCCTAAACCAACATCTAAACATTTTGATACCCAAGTTATCAATGGCATAAGGTAAACAATATGTGGCTGAGTAGTAGGACCCATCCCACATGACATTGTAAAAGAATGCAACATTTAATAGAAATGCGGGATATTTGTAAATTGGGTATAATATGATCAATTGTAATACATGACTACTGAAACCAGAAACAAAACCATTTTTAATGGATTCTAGGGATTTTTATGAATTTACTGAGACCTGAACGGACTTAAACAGAGCTCGGATGAATTAGATATGATTTTTAGAAGATTCTCTATGTTTTTACTACTAAAGAAAAGTCCTTAATCAATTTTATTGCGCAATATTACCCAGAGCTGACATCAACGAAGGGGGGGGGGCGGCGCCGACAGGCGGGCCCCGTACGTCAGCGGCTTGAGGGAGAGAGGGAGGGAGCGCCGGCATGTGGGCCCCACGAGCAGTGGCTCAAAGGGAAGGGGGGGTGTGCGGCTGGTGGCTCGGCACGGCTCAACCCGGCCGGCCATGGGGCGGCAGCGGCGGCGCGCGGCCACCGGCGGCGGCCGGCGGTCAGTGAGGCGGTGGCGACCGGCGCGAAGGCGACGGCGGACGGCCAGAGTGGCGGCGCAGCCAAAGGCGGCGGCGCACGCGGGAAGGGGGAGAAACGGAGGCGGAGGGAGTCCTCACCGGAGGGGGCGGCGGCGACAGGCGTGGAAAACGAGGGTGGCGGCAACGACCGGCGATGCCGAGGCGCGGACGGGCGGCAGCGGCACCCTAGGAGAGAGCCTAGAGGGATTAGGAGAGGAGGCGACGACCACGGTGGCTTAAAACGCCGGCCAAAAATGGAAACAATGGCGAGCTCACCGGCAAACGTGGGGAACGGAGCTCCGGCGTCGTTCTGCGGCAACCAAACGGCGGCTGAGGTGTGGGCGGGCTCGATGAGCGCGACGGCGGTGACGGCGTGGCGCAGCGGCGGCTCTAGCGGCGGCGGCGGCGTGCGGCCGGAGATCGGCGGTGGCGGCGGAGCTCGAGGCGATCGGCACGGGCGCGGTAGAGAACACGGGAGGGCACGGCGAGAGCGGAAAGAGGGAGAGGTGGCTCGGGGGAGTGATTTAGAGGGCACGGGAGGGGAGAACGTTGCCGGGAGAACCCACGATTTCGTCGGCGACGTGGGAAGGAGAGAGAGAGAGAGGGCGGGGGATTCAAAATGAATCCCGCCCATTTCGTGCGCGCACACGGGGCGGGAGACGCGGGGGAGAGGGCGGCGACACGGGCGCGATGTGGAGTAGGGCGGAGTGGGGCGCGGGAGAGACGGGAAAGGCGGTGGCATGGGCGGTTGCCGGTGTGGGCGCGAGTGGCTGGAGGTTCCCCACCTGTCGGCGTCCCGAAGGGAGGAGGAGGGGGCACGGGCCGGCCCAAGAAGGAGAGGGGCGCGCGCGGGCGACGGGGTGGACTGGGCCGTCGGCCCAAGAAGAGGGAAAAAAGGAGGAAAAGAAAACGAAAAAGAAGAAAGGATTTTTCCTGGGATTCTTTATTGCGGTTAATGAATTTTAATTGGTTAAAATTACTTATAGGGCTCTAAAAATTCCACTAAAAATCCTGTTAATATATTGCGACATGTGGAACCCAAGAAAAATCCCACAATGCCAATTCCAATTATTAAATGCATTTGTTAATTAGGGAATTAGCTCTAGGTTAAATTAAACAAATTTCTTCAGATGATTTATTTAACAAATTTTTAAAGCAAGAAAAAGGGGGAAACTTCAGGGCGTGACAAACCTACCCCCCTTAAACGGAATCTCGACCCCGTGATTCGGAAGAGCTGGCGAAGATGTGCGGATGGGCGGCTTTCAACTCATCTTCTCTTTCCCAGGTGGCCTCTTCTTCTGATTGGTAGCTCCACTGAACTTTGCAGAATCTGATTACTTTGTTTCTGGTACTTCTGTCGCTGGTTTCAAGGATACGAGCCGGTTTCTCCACATAAGTCAGATCTTCTTGGATTTCGATGTGATCCGGACTTGCCTGTTCCTCAGGAACTCTCAAACATTTCTTCAACTGAGACACGTGGAACACATTATGGATGCCAAGCATGCTGGAGGGAAGCTCAAGCCGGTAAGCAACTTCACCCCTGTGTTCCAAGATCCTGTATGGTCCCACAAAGCATGGTGCCAACTTTCCTTTGGTTTGAAAGCGGTGCACTCCCCTGAGTGGAGTGACACGAAGGTACACATAGTCCCCTGCTTCGAAAGTAAGCTCCCTTCGACGATTGTCTGCATAGCTTTTCTGTCGAGATTGCGCGATTCTCAATCTTTCCCTAACAGCTCTGACTTTCTCTTCTGCCTCACTTAAAACTTCTGTACCAAACAACTGGCGTTCCCCTGTCTGATCCCAGAAGAGCGGAATGCGGCACCTCCGTCCGTACAATGCTTCAAAGGGTGCCATCTGCAGACTAGCCTGGTAACTGTTGTTGTAGGAGAACTCGGCATACGGCAAACTTTTGTCCCATGCTCCACCAAAGTCAAGCACACAAGCTCTTAACATATCCTCCAATATTTGGTTGACTCACTCGGTCTGACCATCAGTCTGCAGATAGTAAGCTGTGCTGAAGTTCAGATGGGTTCCCAATTCCTCTTGCAATTTCTGCCAGAACTTTGAGGTGAAAGTGCTTCCTCGATCAGACACGATCTTCTTAGGTACACCATGTAGACACATGATTCTTGCCAAATAAAGCTCTGCTAACTTCTTCCCTGAGTAGGTAGTATGCATCGGAATGAAGTGAGCCACTTTGGTGAGCCGATCAACGACTACCCAAATAGAATCGTGCACCGATGGCGTCCTGGGCAAACCCGCAATGAAATCCATTCCGATTTCTTCCCATTTCCATTCTAGAATCTGAAGGGGTTGTAGCAATCCTGCTGGCCTTTGGTGTTCTGCCTTTACTCGTTGATAGACATCACAGAGTGCGACGAATTCAGCTATTTCCCTTCTCATGCTTACCCACTAGAATTTTTCTTTGAGGTCTTGGTACATCTTGGTACTGTCGGGATAAATTGAATTCTGAGTTTGATGAGCCTCTGTCAGTATCAGGTCTTTTAACTCCTTGTTTTCAGGTATACACAACCTTTCTCCCATCTAGATTGTTCCACTTTCATCCTCAGTGAAACCTCGGGCTTTTCCAACCCTCATGTTCTTTTTGAGTTCCGCTATTTCAGAATCGCTCGCTTGAGCTATGCGAACCTGCTCCACCAGTGTAGGTTGTGCCTCTAGGGCAGCCACGAATCTGTGCTCAACTATACCAAGGTTCAGATGTTCCAAATCACGTTGAACCTCACAGCATAGTTCCTCTACCCATACGACGTTGCAGTAACTCTTCCTGCTCAAGGCATCTACAACCACATTAGCCTTGCCAGGATGGTAGTATATTCCCATATCATAATCTTTGATTAGCTCCAACCATCTTCGCTGTCGGAGATTAAGATCAGGTTGGGTGAAGATGTACTTTATACTTTTGTGATCTGTATATACCTCACAACAGTTTCTGATGAGGTAGTGCCGCCATATCTTTAAAGCATGAACAACCGCGGCCAACTCCAGATCGTGGGTCGGGTAGTTGCCTTCATGAGGGCGCAACTGACGTGAAGCATAAGCAACCACTTTGCCATCTTGCATCAACACACACCCCAGCCCTTGGCAGGATGCATCACAATATACCTGGAAATCTTTCGTCTGATCTGGCAAAATTAAAACTAGTGCAGATACCAAGCGTTGTTTGAGTTCTTCAAAACTCCTGTTGCATTCAGCAGACCAAATAAACTTTTCTTCGTTCTTCAAGAGCTGTGTCATTGGCTTGGCAATTTTAGAGAAGTTCTCAATGAACCGGTGGTAATAGCCCGCAAGTCCCGAAAACTCCGAATCTGAGTGACTATCCTTGGTGGGGTCCACTAGGGAACTGACTCCACATTTGCTGGATCCATAGCTACTCCTTGAGCATTCACGACGTGACCGAGAAACTGAACTTCCTTATGTAGGATCGAATCACAAGAACTAAGCCAACCAGAGGGGGGGTGAACGGTTGATTTACCCAAAAACCGAAAACTTTTAGCGGAAATAAAAGTTACCCTCGAAATCGACGGATCGCGGTCTGACAGAAGTAAATTAGTCGGTCTGACCGAGTGGATGCCGCCGGTCTGACCGGTATAGATCAACCAGTCTGACCGCTGAAATCGCTTGTCGTGCTTGCTGCCGCCGCCGGTCTGACCGCCGTGCTCTCGCCGGTCGGACCGCCGCGATGCCGCCGGTCTAACCGCCGGTATGTCGCCGGTGTGACCGCCGAAACCCGGTGAAACACAAATCGAAGAACTCTTAAAGTGGATGACAACTTTATTACTTCTCTCTGTGTTTACAAAGTGCACCAACAGCACTCCTTACAAAAATTTCGACTAATCTCGAAACCCTAACTCAAAACTCAATTCAATTGCTCTCAAAAGCGATACCAGGAAGTCTCACGCTCCCCCTCAATTTATACCCGAGGTAGGCAGCCTAAAGCCACGAACCAAACTCATACTAAGAGTCCTAAACACCTTAGGAAACCCTCTAGTATAACAAAGAAACTTTACATATCCAATCGTACCAAATTTGGACTCCTTCCAAATTCGACTCCACTTCCCATACGCACACAATAACTTCATCGTATGCCATATGGAATCTCCATAAACCACGTGCATCAACTCTAGCCTAAGTATCCCGCATGATCTCTGACCACCACGGGCATCGTCTTATCCCCAAGCCGACTCCCGGTCCATCACCGCAAATACTCTCCCGAGGCATCGAGTCACCTACACATGAAATAAACAAAGAAACCATATTCCGAGACCAAGCTATCACCAACTTGACTCATTAGTAGCAAACAACAGTATTACATACGTATAGTATCCATCTAGAAGCCATAATCATGAAATAATCACGGATATCTAAACAAACAACGCGAAACCGAAACCGACACAGAGTCGGCCGGTCAGACCGCAGGCTACGCCGGTCTGACCGCGCAATACACGCCGGTCGGACCGGCAGCACAAGCCCGGTCTGACCGGTCACATGAAATAACAGCGATTTCCTGTAGATTCACCTGTGAACTCCAATCATCTCCAAAACCACTTCGTGAATAAATTCCAAATAACAAAACCAATAATCTCCAATGCCCAATTGTTCATCACAGAATAATAATCAAAAACACCTTTGATTTTACAATCTCCCCCTTGATGAACACATTGGCAAACCCATAAAAGAATGTTTTGGTGTTTGGAAAAATAAAACAAAAGTGGTAAAAAGCACACTTCGTACAAACGTACACATCGTGCTCAAAAATCCAAAAGAAAACTTCTCCCCCTTTTTAAAAGAAAGAAATTCCCAATTGAACCAAAAACATGCTCTTCTCAACAACTCTCCAAAAATTCATCTTGCTTCTTCCAAAATTCCAAAAATTTTCACACTACTTCTCCCCCTTTTGACAATGATTTCATCAAGCATAGGAATTATGTTCATTAATGTTCAAGAGCTTAGCATACATATAGCATATCATGTCATGTGTTGCAATAAAAAGAAGATGAACCCACCTATAACATAACAGGCATGCATTAAAGTATAACCATGAACCAAAGACTTTACAATTAAGCTTGAATCAACAATCAAAAATTCATGATTTCATATGATTTATAATGCAACATCTTAACAAGCACATAGGTTGAAGAATAAACACTAAACACATATACCTATTGCATTTATCATTCTTTCTCAAATAACCTTTTAGCACAAAATAACAAAGAGAATTTTTCAATTTTTTCTTTTCTTGAGCCTTTTTGCTCATTTTTCTCTTTTTTATTCCGGGTACGTCCCTGTCGTCCAGACTGTTTCCAGGGATACGACACCCATTATTTTGTTCACATCGAATACATTCTTATCGTCAAGACTGTTTCCAAGGATTCGGTATTCATTTTTTCATATTTTTATTCTCTTTTTCACAATGAGCAATTAAAACTATTTGAGGAATAACAAGTCAAGAAAGCATATATATATATAGCATTTATAAATCAAACCAAATGCTAGCATCAACATTGCATATTTGCTTAATTCAGGTAGAATTTAAGTGTCATGCATCATCTCCCTTAAAAGCAAAATCTAAATCTCATGAAAAGACTAGAATACATACAAGCTATGCTAGAGACAAATAAACCTTTAAAGTATTACTAGCATGCACAAGAAAATCCCGGGCAGAGAGTTGGGGGCACGTTACAATTGATTAAAAGGCCGTATTAATTGTGAATTCAGACATTTGTGCCCATGAATTAGAAATAGCTTGGAGAATTCCTTTGATTAGATATTTGAAAGATCCTACACTTAAGGTTGATCGGAAGAATTAGTGGCAAGCGTTCAAATATTATATTACCGAAAAATAGATGGAGTATTACTTAGATAATGATCAATCTAAAGTTGCTAGGAGAGTAGTACATGAA
Organism: Oryza meridionalis; assembly: GCA_000338895.3. Taxonomy (NCBI): domain Eukaryota; kingdom Viridiplantae; phylum Streptophyta; class Magnoliopsida; order Poales; family Poaceae; genus Oryza; species Oryza meridionalis. The sequence goes on along the minus strand of CM002531.2, from coordinate 11,951,594 downwards.
GGGATTTGTGAAATTCATCAATTGGCCCGTAAGATAAATTGGTTGCTTAGGGGAGTGGGGTTTCATTGGCCGAAAATAATTGATGATTGTTTCAAATGCTATAGAGGGAGTGAAGCTTGTTAACGGATCGGCAATGTTCAATTAGCGCCTACCGCTATGTTGAATCCTATCCTTAAACTATGGCCGTTCCGAGGTTGGGCTTTGGATTTCATTGGTCAAATTTATCCTTCGTCATCAAAAGGGCATTGGTTCGTGCTAGTTGCAATGGATTACTTCACTAAGTGGGCTGAAGCCGTGCCGCTCGAGAATATTACTTGTACGGAGGTAATTGACTTTATTTTGAAGCATATTGTTCATAGATTCGGTATTCCTCAAACGTTAAAGGAGCATCTTTTATGTCCAAGGAAGTGAGAAGTTTTGCCGAATCTTATGATATTAAGTTGTTGAGTTCTTCTCTTTACTACGCTTAAGCTAATAGATAAGCCGAGTCGAGTAATAAAACATTGTTGAAATTGCCGTTTTGCCAGTTGAGGTAAATCATGGCTCTCTTCGGTATTTCAAGCAAGACGACTTGTCGGTTGAAGATTACAAGATCTTGATGGGAAGCAATTTTGAAGACGTCATCGACAAGCGTTTGAAGACTTTGAAGGAGATGAAGACACTTCAAGACGGTGTTTTTAGAGAGCAATTAATGGGAAATACTTGAAGAAATACTTCCGGAGCATTTGGCACGATACTTAGGAAGTCCTATGGCCGATAATTGGATTATCGCCCTGAGATAACATGTTCTATGATTTTAGGTTCACGTATGTTCACCAAAAAGGCAGGGGGCATGTGTTTACACCCAAATTTGGCACCTATGGACAAAATAGGGGAAAATTGCCAAAGTTTGGAAAGTGACGGGTTTCCTTCACAAGGCCAGTCAGACTGCAGGTGTGTGGGCGGTCTGACCGGCTAGTAGGGCCGGTCTGACCGCATGTATGTGGGCGGTCAGACCGTCAGGGTCCGAGTCCGAGTCTGTTTTCGTCGGGTCTCGGGTTTTCTTGCTCGGGAAGGCATGTTTCATGTTTCCTTTGGTTTATATCCCAAGTTGGACGTGGAGAAGGGCCTGTAGAGGGCAAGACCAACCCCTATTTAAGGGACAAGGCCGGTTCATTGTCAAACCCCCGAATATAATTTACTTGAATCGTTCTTTTACCATGTTTTTCTATTTTACCCTAGTTTAGTCCATCTTTGTCGGTTTGCGCCGTAAACCATCTGCCGCCGCTGCGAGAGTGCGACACTTCTTTGTAGATTTGTCATGAAAACCTTCCGTTTTTCCCACGAGACGGGTAGTTATCCTCATATCGATCTAAATCGGCCTAGAGGCTGATTTTGATATCTAAATCGGCTCCACTAGCCGGTTTAGCTTCTTTTCTACAAAACCCATCTTGATTTGGCCCTTTGGTTAGATCAAGGTGGTTGGCGACTCTATATCACCGTAAGGCGTTTAGGTGTTGTGATCGTGCTTGTCGACTTGTCAAAAAAGTTGCCAACAGACGTGTGCCTAAAATCTTTTGAAATTCTCAAAAAGGCACTCTTCGTTGCTCCAACCATTCAACCCCCTGATTGGACTCTGCCCTTCGAGATTATGTGTGATGCAAGTGACTTTGCTGTTGGAGCGGTCTTGGGCCAAACCAAAGATAAAAAGCATTATGCAATCTGTTACGCTAGCAAAACTCTAACCGGAGCTCAGTTGAATTACGCAACTACTGAAAAAGAGCTGCTCGCGGTTGTTTTTGCTATCGATAAGTTTAGATCTTACTTAGTGGGAGCCAAGGTGATAATTTATACTGATCATGCTGCTTTGACATACCTGCTCACTAAGAAAGGTGCTAAACCTCGCCTCTTAAGATGGATTTTGTTGCTCCAAGAATTTGACTTAGAAATTAAAGATAAAAAGGGAGTACAAAATTCCGTAGCAGATTATTTGTCCAGGCTGCAGATCACTGACATGTAGGAACAGCCAATAAATGATTTCTTAAGAGATGTCATGCTGATGACGGTTCGCGACTCCAACCCGTGATATGCCAACATAGTGAATTACATGGTATCCAAATACATACCACCAGGGGAAAATCATCGAAAGCTGAAGTATGAAAGTCGTCGTCATATATGGGCTGAGCCATACCTATATCGGGTCTGCTCCGATGGCTTACTACAAAGATGTGTGCCAATTGAAGAAGGACTTAAGATCATAGAACGATGCCATGCATCACCCTATGGTGGCCATTATGGTGCATTCCGCACCCAGGCCAAGATTTGGCAAAGTGGTTTCTTCTGGCCAACAATGTACGTACATTCAAGAGAATTCGTCAGAAGATGCACAAGCTGCCAGAGGCAAGGAGGAATCACTGCTCGCGATGCAATGCCCCTTACATACAATTTGCAAGTCGAGATATTCGATGTTTGGGGTATAGACTTCATGGGACCTTTCCCTAAGTCTCGCAACTGCGAGTACATTCTAGTGGCAGTTGACTATGTCTCCAAGTGGGTTGAGGCTATGCCGTGCAGCGCATGCGAATGCGAGGCATGCCAAGAAGATGTTCACAAAAATCATCTTCCCAAGATTTGGTACCCCCAGGATGGTCATAAGTGACGGAGGCTCTCACTTCATTGACAAAACCTTCTGAGACCTCCTACGAGAAATGGGAGCCAAACACAATGTGGCCACTCCTTACCATCCACAGACCAGCGGTCAAGCAGAAACATCAAACAAACAAATTAAGAATATTCTGCAAAAGACAGTCAACAAAATGGGAACAAGATAGAAGGATAGATTGCCGGACGCACGTGGGCATACCGGACATCATACAAGACACCCATTGGAATATCCCCATATCAGATAGTCTACGGGAAGTCATGTCGACTACTCGTAGAACTTGAGCACAGAGCATACTGGGCCATCAGGAATTGGAACATGGATTTTGAGGGAGCAGGAGAATGGAGAAAAATGCAGATTGCTGAACTTGAGGAATGGAGAGAAAGGGCTTACCACAACGCGAAGATATATAAAGAAAGGACGAAGCGTTGGCATGACAAAAGGATAAAAATCAAGAAATTCAAGCCAGGAGACAAAGTACTGATGTTCAACTCCAGGGTTAAGCTTTTCGGCCACGAAAAATTGCGCAGTAAATGGGAAGGACCGTTCGACGTCATCGACACCTCTTCGCACGGGGCAATCACACTCCGTGACAAATTAGTTAACATATTTAAGGTAAACGGTCAACGCCTAAAGATTTTCCTTGAGCCAAATGAAACTTTAGATGAAGAAGTGGATGTCATTGAATTAATCGATTAGGAACCATGATGATCTTATCTAATGCATGCTTAAAACCCTGTATAGTTGTCGTTTTTGTGCTTAGAATAGGTTTTAGTGGGCCTAGGAAAAATTTGGTGGCCTGCCGGACCCACCAGGGTGGCGCCCGTTCAGCCCCTTTTTTGAACGGTAGTCTCCCCTGCTCGTCCTGAGTCTGTTTAGATGCGAGTTCGGAGGTAGATCAGTCGTACCAGAACAAGAGCCCCTGTTCTTCCTCCTCTCACCCACATTTTGCAACCCTTCTCTCCATCTCAACCCAATTCCCTTGCTCCATCATCTCCAATTCACCAATGACTGGCAAATCCTTGATTCCATTCATCGGCTCTTCATCCAATTCCACATACAACCTCACCGGAGAGCCGACACCGGTAAACCAATTGATTCCGATCAAATAATACACGATGGAAGGGGTGAACACTGTATGGGCTCAACCCCTTGTAGCTGTGCCAGGCTCCCCTGCAATTTTGGAGCCAATCGGCGGGCTCCCTGGTTCGGCCGAACCCTTTTCGGCCCCGTTCGGCCCCCCGTTCGGCAGCGCGATCCCTCTCCCCTCGCCATGTCACAAGTACAAAAATCCGGGGGGATTCGCCTGCACGATGGCCGACTACAGGAGAGCTCGGCTTGTTAAAGGCACAACGCCTTTTCCAAGATGACGGGAAGGCCGCGCCGCCTCCCACCGAGCGTTATGTGGGCACCCTGTTCACCAAGGCAGGGGATGAGGTGCTCCACAAGTACACCACACCCACCGCTACTCCATCTACTCAGAAGGAGGAGCGATTCCGTATTCAGGGAGTGCAAACTCCCGGCGGTGGGTATGGTAAGGGTTTACTCCAGCCTTTGACGGCATCGGAGAAGGAGGGGGCAGCGGAATCCCGTAGCCCTCCACCTATGAAGGTGAAGCGTCACTTGACGCCCCCTCCAATTGTGAGGGCTCCCGGCCAATTCCAAGAAGACAAGGTGAAATCGCCGGAGCCCTCGATCCATAAGCTCGCTGCGCAAGTAAAGAAACTCCGCAAGGAGAACATAGAGCTTAGGGATCGCAATGCGGAGCTAGGGGTAGAGCTTGCTGAAATTAGAAATAATTTTGATACCCTTAGTCGCGGTTTGTGCGCTAAGATCAAGCGTGCATTCATAGAGATGGGAAAGGAAAATAAGTATTATGCTAATTAGATATTTCCTGTCCCATGAATAAAATAGTAGTAGGTGCTTGGTTTTATCTTTCCAATCATGTAAGCACTTGCTATGAATAATGTGGCTCATTGGTATTAACCCCAATGTTTGCCAAAAAATTGTTTTGTTTAATAAAGTTCAGGTTTTGAATAAGTGTGGGGGAGATATCCCAGCTTCTGACGTGCATATACTCTGAAAATTGCTGAATATCTGAACACCTGGAAGGCACTAAACCCTGCAGAAAATTGCAGAGGGATCGGACACCAGAGTGGTTCGGCCGAACCACCAGGTTCGGCCGAACCAAAGCTGGCTCCAATCCCTCTCAATTTTTACAGGTAAGCAGGTGAGCACGTCTTTTATCTGTATATCTCCACCATGGTATAGTACTAGAGCTGAAAATTCAGAAAACAATTGGTTCAAGCATAAGTATGAGATAAAATTTCCAACTAATGAAATTCTTCATGTGATTGATCTTGTATATTTATTATTCTCAGCTGAACTTGAGCTTGTGAACACCCATCCATGTTTAGGGAACCTTATATATCTAAGTGATTGCTTTATAAGAGATGATTAAAGATGAAAGGAATTCTTGCAACTCTTGTTATGACTCATGGGAATTTGTTTTCAAAATAAAATTGTTTTTTTAGGCTCAATCCTCCAATTGACTTTACCTTATACTTACCAAGGCCATATGCAAGTACATTAATGATCAACCTTATCATGCATATGACTGCTTGACATTATATTGAGCTTTGTCAAATTTGTGTGACTTGTGTTAGATATCTTTCATACTCTCATGATCAAGGGGTCATTATCATTTCCACTTTCCATTTCCACATATAAAATTAAGCTAAGCTTCTACACTGGAAGTTGGTTTTCCACAAAAATACCCATTCAAATAAACTCCTATAGTGAACTATGCTTTCTTCTCCTGGAAAAGTTCTTGGCAAAAAGAAAATGAGAAAAGGAGGGAAATGCATGGCTAGAAAAAAAAGAAGACGGAAATAAAGTTTGCTCTCAAAACATTGAGCGAAGTTGAAAAGAAAATATAGCCATGCCCCTTCCATAATCATGCCAAGAGAACAAAATGGAGAGAAAGTATAGGAAAAAGGGAGAATAATTTTTTCCATCATTCCACAATATATTTTACTTTTTCATTTTCCACCACAAATAAAAACCCTTGATCTAAGAGCATGATTGATGATCTTCTTGAGTCCACATTTTTCGTTTTGCAATATATATGATGCAAGTATGTTACTGTTTATCCTACCAAGCTCCACATATCAGCCTTAGAATAGGGGTAAATTCTGGCACACTTTACCTTGGTGAGGATCCAAAAGAAAATATACATCTTTGAGAGACAAGAGAGAAAGTCAATATGAGGAAAAGAGCTAGTTTGCGAAAATTCATAAAAATCACATGAGTCTGGCAGAGAAGCAAGAAAGACTGGAATCAAGATTGTTCCATTTATCAATTACTCAAGATGGTAAGATAGCCACTGATAAAGTTCACAGGTGCATGTATGGTTGTGAATGATTTATATGCTGGATTCATCTCTTGAAGAAATTCATTCTACACTAACCTTTACTCAGGGACGAGCAAAAGGCTAAGTGTGGGGGGTTTTGTTGGCGGTTGTTAAATGCTGATTCTATACCGCCAAGATCTGCATGCTTACTCTCACATATTCCACAAGTGTTGATGTATATTTGTATGCAAATGATAAACCCCGATGTTGGGAGGAAAATCAGACTAAAGTGAGGAGAATTATGTATTCATACAAGGAGGGATTGTGAACTTCATCAAAACATCAGTGAATCAACCCAAAACTCTGAGAAATGGACAGAGGAGAGCCCAGGGAGTTCACCGATTGAAGGCCAGGCCAGGAGGGCCCCGCCCAGGTTCGGCCGAACCCCCTGGTTCGGCTGAACCCCCCCTGATCACCGTTGATCCTGGGGTTTGGCGTGGACGTTCCAGATGTTCTCCCAATGACGGTTGTGGGGCAGTTCGGACATTTCCCCTTCTCACAACCGTCATAACTGCCCTATAAAAGGACCTCACTTCATTCACTCTCACACACACTTCCAAGCTTGAGCTGAATTATAAGAGGCTCTATTGTACTATATTGTATACTAGAATAGGAAGAGAGTAGAGTAGAAGAAGTCGGAAGAATTCCGGAGTTGTCGGTAATCTTCTCCTATTTTTTTATTCTGTTTATTACTCTGAATTCAATATAATATTCTTCTTGAGTAATTTAGATTTATCTTGTGAGAATTATCTCTTGGTTAGTTCCTAAATAGCATATGGGATTATTGTTCACTATAATCAACTTAAATATAGTGATTGCTTTGGTGAGTTATAAACACTAAAGTAGATATTAATTGCTTAGACGTGGTGTTTAGGTAATTGTTATCCAGTAATTGCTGCGTTTCGCACAGTATGTTTGAGGTAGATGTAGAGGTGGTGACAGCCCTCGCGATCACTTAAGTCCTCCCTGTCCGGGTACATAGTAGAGCGACATCTAGTAACAGCGGGTTGACAGTGCCTGAAGTATTGCGTTAGGATTAAAATTAAGCTTTCCCTAGACACTGTTTCTCACTAGTAAATCATCTGTATCCTGGCCTATCATTTGCTTGGTGTCCTCGGATGAACCGGAGGAAGCTCTGATCACACACGTTCCCTTGGATTCGATACCCTTGGAATACTCCGTAGGGGAAGTGCTACATTGGTATATCCGTGCGCTTGTGGATTTTATCTGTGATCGTAAGAAATACCAATAGTAGCCAAGTCGTGTGGCATGCAAGGGGTGCCAAGTAGTGTTCACAGATGCGTGGAATGCGTCGTGGTTGTGAGACGACCCACTAAAGTTGAAGACGGTGACACGATCATAACTTTCATTGGGGAAGATGATACCGAAGAGCCGATGTTGTCGAACCGTAAAGGACGAGATATCATGTCGGATTTGCCAAGCTCAAGGATAACTCAAGGTGAATGTGTGCAACGGTGTTGCCAATACCGCGCTGGTGAAGGTAGATGAAAACAAAAGTGAAGCAGCAAGACCAACAACATAGAACAATAAGGTCGGTAGTCTAACCTATGGTATCTAAACCACTGGCTTAGACCAGCAATATTGGTATCTTGAGAAGACGTGGTGGCGATGCTCGATGTTGACGAAGAACCCAATAGCTGATGATGACCAACGCGGACGATGAGGATGTCAATGCGTGGACGGTGGTGGGTAACGCAAATCCAGTCTTGATTGACCAGGAAAAATATAAAAAAAAGTAAATGGCACTTTGGGTTGCAAATTCTTACCAAAGTTTCACTTTGGACCACCGTTGCAATGCTCTTTTTTTTGCTTTGGACTATGTATTCTTGTCAAATGCTACACTTTGAATCGAGTGGTCCACGTGTAAGCGACACATAATAGAGGTGGTTAGTTTCATTGACATGTGAGGCGCTTGGTCCAATGTACAACATTTGGTAACAATAGGTAGTTCAAAGTGAAAATAAAAACATTTCAAGACGGGTCTAATATTATCACGCCCTGAAGTTTTCCCCTTTCTAGCTTTAAATTCATCAAATAAAATGCCTAAAGAAATTGTTCAATTTAACCTTGAGCTGAACCCTAATTAATGAATGCAATTGATATTTGGAAATGGCATGGTGGAATTTTTCTTGAGTTCCCGATGTTTAATGCATTAACAAGATTTTTAATGGAATTTTCATAGCCTTGAAAATAATTTTATCCAATTAAAATCAATTATCTTCAATAAATAAATCCTAGGAAATTCCTTTTCCTTTTTTTCTCCTTTTCTTTTCCTCCTTTTTTTTCCTTTCTTGGGCTGTCGGCCCAATCCGCCTTCAGTGCCAGCCCTCCTTACTGGGCCGGCCCGTGGCCGTGACCTGGCTGGCGCCCGCCTCCTCCCCTCTCAGAATCACCGACAAGTGGGGCCCACCTGTCGGCCCCTTCTTCAACCTCCGGCCGCCGGAGCCCTAGCTCCAACCATCGTCGCCCACCTTCTCCACTCCATTCCACACCCCACGTCGCACGCGCGCACGCTCGCAAATGGCGGGGATTCGAAATCCTCCGTCTCTCTCTCTCTCTCCACCTCCCCACGTCGCCGGTGAAATAGAGCCACGTCCCGGCCACGTCCGAACTCTCCGCCCCTATAAAAACCATCCCCGCATCCTCCTCCACCTTTTTCCTTCTTTCGCCGTCCTCTCCCACGCTTCCTACCGCCGCCGCACTGCTCCTCCCTAGCGCCACCGCCTACCGCCGCCTCTGGCCGCCGCTAGTGCCACCGTCGCGCCGCTTCGCTGCCGCCGTTGGCCTTGTGAGGTCGGGGCCACCTTGTCCGCTGTTCACCCGTCGCCAACCGCCGTCGAAAATCGCCCTTCCCCGCACGCCGGTGAGCCCCTCCATTTCCGCCGCCTTCAGCCGGCATTGCCGCTCGCCGCAGACCTCCTCTCTCCCTCTAATTCCTCTTATTTGCTCCCCTAGATTGCTTCGGATGCCATCCGCGGCTCGTCTCGCCGTCTACCGCCCGTCATCGCCGTTCGCCGTCATCTTTCCCCGCGCCGGCTGAACCCCTCGGTGAGGACCCCCTTTGTTTCCTTTTCCCCTCTCCCTCCTAGCACCGAGCTGCGCCGCTGCTCCCGCGCCACGCGCCACCGACCTGTGCCGCCGGTGGCCGCTCGCGCCACCGTGTTCCATGGCCGGTGGGGCGCTCTAGTGCCGTGCCCGAGCCAGGCAGCCGCTTCCGCCGCTGTCTAATCGGCCTTGAGGCCGATCTGGACCATTGGTCCCATGGGCTGGCGGTGGACCACCCTCGTGGTCCAGTCACCCCTGGGTTTATTTCGCAATAAATCATTAAGGACTTTTCTGTTTATAGTAAAACCACAAAGAATCTTTTAAAAATCATAACTATTCATGCAAGCTCCATTTGAGTCCATTCAAATTGTAGTAAATCCATAAAAATCCCTAGAATCCATTAAAAGTGGTTTTGTTTCCTGTTTCGGTAGACTCATTGCCTGTTTTGCTTGTGTGCTTTGTTTATCGCGTAGATTTCGGCTGTTCCGATGCACCGCTGTCCTGCGAAGTCGTTGCGGAGGTCCCAACAGCACGAGAGCAAGGCAAGTCATGCATTACAATTGATCATATTGAACCCAATTTATAAATGCCTTATTTTCTATTAAATGTTGCATTATTTTACAATGTCACGTGGGATGGTTCATTTTGCTTAGCCATATATAGTTCACCTCATGCCTGTTGGTATTTCTTACGACCACAGATAAATCCGCAAGCGCACGGAATACCGTTGTAGCATTTCACCTTTGGGTGACCCCTAAAGGATATCGAACTCAGGGAACATGTGTAATCTATCTAAGGCTAAGACTATCCAAGGATAACAACTATAGGTAGGCAGGCTAGAGAGGACTCTCTATATGTTTTAATTATCTAAGCTAAGCAAAACATAATTTCCTATCTGCTGCTACGGGCACCGACCCCTGCTGGTCTGCCAGCGTGGTTCCGGCTATAGCTCTATGATGTATCCGAACGTGGAGGATTACTAGGACGGGATTTAGGGTTGTCACCACCTGCCGCCTATCTCTGACAAATCCGTAGGATACACAACAAACAAAGGTAATCTCTAACCTAGACACCACGTCTAAGTTATTAGTTACTACTCTAATACTTGCGCAGGAACTTCCTTCTCTATCCGGAGTCCTAGTACTAGAGCACTTAGTATAAATACTAAACAATGAACCCACAAAGATGGAAGTCTATCTTACTCAGATTAAATAATTAAATAACATAAGAAAGGAACACGAATGCTTACTTTATAGAAGAAGTTCTCCGAACCCGGAGCAGAGTGTACCGACAGCTCCGGTACTCCTCCAGAATTCCTCCTAGGAAGCTACACTCGTCGAGGTAGAAGTCGGATGAGCGCCAAACTTCCAGGCACTCCTCCAGAGCTTCCCCTCACTATCTACCTTATTCTAATGTACAAAAGATACAATAGAGCCTCTTGTAATTCAGCTCAAAGTTGTGTGTATTGGAATGAGAGTGAACTACTCATTATATAGGCTCCAAATTACGGTTAGGGGCATGGGAAATGACCAAAACACCCTGCAACTGCCTTAGGGAAGGAATCCAAGCCGTCTACGCGAAGCCAGATGGCGGGAGGCGCCAGGATTGGTTCAGCCGAACTGGCAATTCGGCCGAACCAAAAATCCGTCCTCCCGGCCTCTCCTTTGGCCGGTAGATAGCTTATTGGGCCCCCAGCATCTTGCACAATGTTTTGGCCCAATTCTAAGTGATTTTGGTTGACATATGGGCCCTCCAATCCATGTAAATGCGTCCTGAATGCGAGGAGGTTTATTTTGTCGCATGACGAATGTGTTTTCTCCTCAAATTACATGCATACACATATTTCACCAACACTAATGGAAATGATTAGTAATAACACCTACCGCTAAGTTGAATACCATGTTTTATTTCATTATATTCAGGTATTGTCGGTCAGATATTATAATTTAAGAACCGTCAACAACACCCCCACACTTAACCTTTGCTCGTCCCGAGTGAAGGCTATGGACTCTACAAAAGAGTTATGACTTCCTTACTAACAATCATGCAAACAAATTATTCAAAGTCATACCTGTACTTGTGGGTCTTTGTAGTGTCTACCATGCGATCCTGAGCAATTGAGAAATGGAACAATCTTGACTCAAGTCACCCTAACTTTTCATGAAGAACAACTTGGGTTTTTTTTTTCAAGTAACACAAAACTATAACTTTGCTTGGCTCCTCAATTGATTCTCTCGATCACTCATGGTGTATGATTCCTCACAAAGGCATATGATTGCGCCTTTTCTTTTGCTACCATCTAATAAGGCTTATGTGGAGCTCAGGGTATGGAAAAGAGTAGAGCATTACTTGCATCACATATATTGCAAAGTCAAATAATGGATCCACGGAAATACAAGACATACTTTCTGGTCAAGAATGTACATGTGTATGTGTATGGTGAATTTGTCGGTGGAAAAAGGAAAAATAAAAATAACTCCTTTTGTATACCTCCTCCTTCATTTATTTTCTCTTTTGAAATTTGGGAGAGTGCATGATTATCTTTTTTTCTTTTTTTTTCACCATCATGCTCCATACTTGTATGAGCATTTTTTTTCTTTTCCTTTTGCATAGCCATGCCTCTCTCTTTCTTTCTTTTTTTTAAAAGAACTTTGGAGGAAGAGGCATAAATAACATGGAGTATTTATTTGATAGATAAAATGAATGACAAATGAGAAATGCTAACTTCCAGTGTAGAAGTCAAGCATTTGTGCGTGCATGCGGAATGTATGTGATCTTGACCATGAAAGTATGAAACACATTTCACTAGGGTCACAAAACTTGACAACGCTCAATGTAATGACAAGCAGCGTATGTAGCAAGCTAATCATTACTGATCAACCTATGGCTCTAGTGGGAATAAAAATATGAATGAGGAGTTTAGCATCGTTATATATTTTTTTCATTTTATAAAATTCCCAAGTGTGCAACATGAAGAGCAGGATTTCTATCATCAGACTATATCACATTCATCAGTTCCCTAGATAGCATGGGGTCCCTATTGGATATATCCCCACAAGCAACAAGTAATGAGCAAAGAATAATAGGAACGCATGTTATTTTTAGGGAGACCATGAACTCTAATTGTACCATCCCTAGCTTGGGTTCAATTATCTTCGACATTTTAGAATTGATAATCAAATTGAACTCAAGATAAAATGGATGTCCAAAGGAAAAATTGTGCAAACCTGTGCTTTGTATAAAACAGAGGACGATTCATGGTAGAGGTGGTTCAGCCGAATTGGAGGTTCGACTGACCCCTCATTGGGTCTGACTGCGTTAATTTCCCTTGTGTGGTTTATCATGGCTCATCACTTCTGGGGTGATCTTGCTTTGGTTACGACATTGATGTGCAAGATCATCCCCGCACTTGTTTTTGTACATAGGGCTCTTTATTGGACACAAAAAGAAAAAGAAAGACAAGAGTGAAGCAAAAAGGACTCACTCGGTTGGAAAACCAAGGAGCCAACTTTATTTTATTTTATTTTATTCATGAAAGCTAGACCTGAGATAACTAGAGGGAGGCCTAAGGACTTGTGGCGCTGAAAACTAATGGATCAAGGGGGACCTAAAGACTCCGGGTAGAAGCTAAAAGAGACTAGATTCACAACATCTAAGTCACGATCAACTTCTATCAGATCAAAGAAAACTTTAATCGATGGCCATTTATCTTAAAGATGTTACCTTCATTGTCGCGCAGTGTGACGGCTCCATGTGGTGAAGCGTCGACGACGGTATATGGACCCATCCATTTACTTCGAAGTTTTCCATGTCTGAAAAGCTTCACCTGGGAGTTGAACAGCAGCACCTTGTCCCCTGCTTTGAACTCCTTTTGCTTGATCCGTTTATCATGCCATCTTTTGGTTTTGTCCTTATAAATCTTGGCATTGTGGTAGGCCTTGTCCCTCCATTCCTCCAGCTCAGAGAGCTACATCTTCCTGTGCTATCCGGCTCCCTTCAAATCCATGTTTCATGTCCGGATAGCCCAATGCGCCCTGTGTTCCAACTCGACTGGAAGGTGACAAGTCTTTCCGTAGACAGGTTGGTGTGGTGACATGCCGATGGGCGTCTTATAAGCAGTCCTATATGCCCAAAGTGCATCAGGTAGCTTGTTCTTCCATGCCTTCCCCATCTCATTAACAGTTTTCTACAGAATGTTCTTGATTTGTTTGTTGCTCGTTTCTGCTTGTCCACTTGTCTGGGGATGATACGGAGTGGCAATGTTGTGCTGAGCTCCGAGCTCTTGCAAAAAATTTCGGAAGGTCTTATCGATGAAATGAGACCCTCTATCACTTATCACCATCCGTGGAGTTCCAAAACGAGGGAAGATAATCTCATGAAACATCCGGCGGGCGTGCTTGGCGTCTGCGGCCCTGCATGGCATTGTCTCTACCCACTTCGACACATAGTCAACGGCCACCAGGATATACTCGCAGTCATAGGACTTTGGGAAAGGTCCCATGAAGTCGATGCCCCATACATCAAATAGCTCGACTTGAAGATTGTATGTCAGTGGCATCGCATCTCGAGCAGTGATCCCTCCATGCTTCTGGCATCTAGTGCATCTTCGAACGAATTCCTTTGTGTCATCATACATTGATGGCCAAAGGAATCCACTCTGCCAGATCTTTGCGTGTGTCCTGAATGCTCCATAGTGACCTCCATATGGGGCAGCATGACAATTCTCAATGATCTTCATGCCTTCATCTACCGGAACGCATCTTCGTAGTAGACCGTCTGAACAGACTTTGTAAAGTTAAGGTGCATCCCACAAGTGCCTGCGGCTCTCGTAGATCAACCTCTTCTTATTTTTTCCCGTTGGCACATGCCCCGCAACCATAAAGTTGACAATGGTTGCATACCACAGGTCAGAGTCTGTGACTTTCAGCAGCATGTCGTCTCGCAGATAATCATTTATCGGTAGTTCCTGCATGTTAGTGATTTGCATACGCGACAAATGATCTGCAACAAAATTCTCTACTCCTTTTTTATCCTTAATTTCAATGTCAAATTCTTGGAGTAGAAGAATCCACCTAATCAGCCGAGGTTTTGCATCTTTTTTACTGAGCAGGTATTTTAGTGCAGCATGATCAGTGTAAACAATCACCTTAGCTCCCACTAAATATGACCTGAACTTATCAATGGCAAACACTACGGCTAGGAGCTCCTTTTCAATTGTGGCATCATTAAGCTGAGCTCCAGTCAACGTTTTACTAGCATATGCGATAGCATGGTGTTTTCTATCCTTAGTTTGCCCAAGAACAACTCCCAGAGCAAAATCACTAGCATCGCACATGATTTCAAACGGCAGCGACCAATCAGGGGGTTGGATGATTGGTGCTGAGATGAGTGATTCCTTAAGAATTTTAAAGCATTTCATACACTCGTCATCAAAGTCAAATGGAACATCCTTAGCTAGCAAGGCAGTTAGGGGTCTAGCGACACTACTAGAAAATTCATTTGTTGCCACGAAAAAAATCGTGGCATCAATACTAAAATTGTAGCAATAGATACATATTGCCACAATTTTAAAATCGTTGCTAGCCGTGGTAATAAATAGCGTAGCAATAGGTTATTGCAACGATTTTTATTTAGTGGTAACAAATTTAGATGTTGCCACGGAATGGATGTGGCAAAAATTCATATTGCAACACTTCGTATCGTTGTAATAAAAATTATTGCCACCATTCCATATGTGGCATTAGTTTTATGTACCAAAATAAAAGTTCAAATATTAACCTATCATCCTATCTATTTATCTAGATGTTTTTTTATATCATGTCTTGTCTAGGATTCGAACCCAAGACCTATCCTTCACGCGTGCTCTCCTTTACCAACTCACCTACGCATCAATTTTGTTGGAAAATGCATATCGTTCCATTTGAGCCTAGCTAACTGAGATTTGAATCATAGATTTGAATATCTAAAAGATTTCAAATGAAAAAGTTATCACCTATAAAATTGTAGATCTCGTCGAGAGCTATAATTTCCATATAAAATTTGTCTCAATCCGTGTCCATATGAAAAAAATAAGTTAAATTATAAGACGACAATTTTTTTATTGCAACGAATTTGTTGATCGTGGCAACAAAAAATAGTGAAAAGAACCATGTACTATGTAAATTGCCACAAAAATTAAAATTGCAGCGATAGAACATGTTTTTTGCAACAGTACGATTTTTTGTGGCGATATCTCATTTTCTATTGCAACAAAAGTACTAAATAAAACAACGATTGTAGATCGTTGCAATAAAATATAATTATTTGCCACAAAAATTATCATTGCAATAGTACAATATATTGCTACGAATATTTTTTGTTGTAATAATTTGGTGTCAATAGCTCAATTATCTTATAGTGCGATTTTGGAGAAATCTTTTATGAAGCGCCTATAGAACCCCACCTGACCCAAGAAGCTACAGACTCCCATGACATTGACAGGAGGCGGAAGCTGTCAAATTACTTCGATTTTTGCTCTGTCCACCTCAATTCCCCTTTCGGAGATTTGATATCCCAGGACTATTCCTTCACGAACCATGAAGTGGCACTTTTCCCAATTAAGTACAAGTCCTTTTCTTAACATCTTTGTAAGACCCTGTCTAAGTTCTCCAGACATTGATCGAAAGATTTACCATAGACTAAAAAATCATCCATGAAGACTTCCCTGATATCCTCGATCATGTCAGAGAAAATAGACATCATGCATCTTTGAAATGACGCGGGTGCATTGCACAACCCGAACGAAATTCTTCGATATGCATACATTCCGTATGGGCACGTGAACGTGGTCTTACTTTGATCATCGGGATGGATAGGGATTTGGTGATAACCAGAATATCCATCAAGGAAACAAAAGAAGGAATGGTTCGCCCACCGCTCAAGCATTTCATCAATGAAAGGCAGCGGAAAGTGATCCATCTTAGTAGCCTTGTTGAGCTTCTTATAGTCAATGCACATTCTCCATCCCGTGATGGTTCGTTGTGGGATTAACTCGTTGTTCGAGTTTTCAACGACCGTCATGCCTCCCTTCTTAGGCACTACTTGGACAGGGCTAACCCACTCGCTATATGGCACGGGATAGATAATCCTGGCATGTAGGAGTTTCAAGACTTCCTTTTTGACGACCTCCCTCGTCGCATTATTTAACCTCCTTTGGGGTTCCCTAGATGGTGTGCAAGACGGTTCTAAGGGAATGCGATGAGTGCAAAGGGCCAGACTGATGCCTTTTAAGTCATGGAGGGAATAGCCAAAAGCAGCACGATGCTTTTCTAAAACAGCGATAAGTCGGGTCGTCTCCCACTCAGAGAGTTTGTCACTTATAATGACAGGAGACTCCGCATCGTCATTCAGAAATGCATAGCGTAGGCCTGAAGGTAAGGGCTTTAGCTCAATTGGGGCTCGTGACGGCAGATCCGTTTTTGGCAGATCCATCGTTTCTCCAATTTCATCCTCGCCTTAATTGAATTCTTCGATGGATTCATCGAAAATAGACTCTGGGGCCTCGAATGGAGAAATGGCCATCACTTTCTCAATTGGCTTAGGAACAGGAAGAGGCTCCGTCAAAGAATTGGTTGATTGCAACATAGGGATGGAGGTGGCGATTCTTCCTATTTTCAGGTTGAGGACACCGGTTTCGGGCACATCTAAGATTTTATCTATGGGATGGCCTATGAGTATGTCGAAATCAGAGATGTAGAACACATGGAAATCTAAGATGACCTCAACGCTGTTGTGCCATACGGGCACTCCAGAGATAATCCCTAAACCTACGATAGTAGAGTTTGTTGAAATTTGGAAGGTTTTGACGGTTGGTTCCAACAGTCTGTCCCCTAAGCAATCGAATGTAAAGGTTGCGGACATAATATTGGCACCAACAGAGGGATTATACGGAGCACGGACCAAATTACCTCCAATGAGATACGTAATGGTTGAGGAGGGGCATCGGATCTGAATCGATTCAGATGAGAGCTCTCCTTCCCTTAACCATTCGTTACTCATGATGGTGGTCAACTTCTTCACCGTCTCTTTAAGCATAGCTTTATTGAGAGGATCATTAGAGTTGACCTTGGTCGGTGGTCTCTTCTCGTAGGAATAATTCGAGGTGTTTCCGTAATCTTCGAAAAGATCCTCCTCGAATTGGAATGGATTTTCCGTAGGATGAATTTCTTCTTCCTCCGGCTCCTGCGACTGGGATGAGTATTCGGCAGATGAGTCGGGTTCCGACTCCACGTGCAGAGGTTCCTCATGGATAATCTTGACCTCTGGGACAGCTTCGCTTCGGCCGAAAGAATCGTTCTCTAAGATCAGATCTAAGAGTTCTCTTCCTTCGGCAGTTGTCTTGTGTGCGAACAATCCTCCGGTGGAAATATCGAGATTTTCAGCAGACTCCTTGTCTAACCCGTACTGAAAATGTTGTAACAACACATGGTCAGGTAAAGACAAGTCTGGGCCAGACCGAGTTAATAGTGAGAACCTGGCCCAAGCTGCACCAAGAGATTCCTTCTCATTCTGTCGGAAAAAAATGATGTCTAATCGAAGATTGATTACACGGGTTAATGGAAAGAAAATAAGGCAAAAATTGCACTTTAGCTCCTCCCATTCACCGTGGAATTTCTTGACAGACAGAGTGTACCATTGTTTCACTTCTTCTCTAAGAGAAAAAGGAAACAATTTCCAGTTAAGAGTTTCATGTGTCATGCCTACGATGGATAGGCACGAACACACAAGCTCAAAGTCCCGAAGATAGAGGTATGGGTTTTCACCGATACTACCAAAGAAGGTTTTCTCTCGAACCATGGCTATAAAGCCAGGACTGATTTCATAGCCATCCGAAAAGATTGGTCTTGAAGAACAGGACGGCTCACAAAGATCAGACCAAGGAGCAGAAAGGTTTTGAATTGTGGGTTACTCCATTAAGGAAAGGAATAAAATAAGAAGAAATAAAAATAAAGATACAAGGATGACCTAGACTCGGATAAATTAGCAACCGTTCCCCGGCAACAGCGCCAGAAATGCTTCACAGATAAATCCGCAAGCGCACGGAATACCGCTGTAGCACTTCACCTTTGGGTGACCCCTAAAGGATATCGAACTCAGGGAACGTATGTAATCTACCTAAGGCTAAGACTATCCAAGGACAACAACTATATGTAGGCAAGCTAGAGAGGACTCTATATGTGTTTTAATTATTTAAGCTAAGCAAAAGGCAATTTCCTATCTGCTGCTTCGGGCACCGACCCCTGCTGGTCTACCAGCGTGGTTCCGGCTATAGCTCTATGATGTATCCGAACGTGGAGGATTACTAGGACGGGATTCAAGGCTGTCACCATCTGCCGCCTACCTCTGACAAATCCGTGGGATACACAACAAACAAAGGTAATCTCTAACCTAGACACCACGTCTAAGTTATTAATTACTGTAACGCCCCGATTTTCGTTCGGGATTAAAAATCATTTAATAATGCATTTCCTAGAAATTAAATAAAAATTTAAGCAATTTAATCAAGTGAAATAATGGGAGAATTAAAATTTTCCCTTAAAAATCATTGGCCGGAAATATTTTGTAATATTCTCTGTGCCCTAATATAGTCTCTGGATTTTTGCGTGAATTTTCGAAGCTCAAGAAATAATTATAACAATACAAAGTTCATATAATCAATTTAAATAGAAAGAAAAGCAAATAAATTCCCCTTCCCTCCTTTCGGGCTTGGCCCAAGTCCTCCCCTCCATCAGCCCGCTCGGTCCCCTTTTCCCCCTAAAGTCTATTTGTCCTTCCCTAACCGGCCTCCTCTCTCCCTCTCACCGACAGGTGGGCCCGTGGGTCCCACCTGTCATCCCCTTCCACCAGCTCGGGCCGGCAACAGCCATGGCCGCCCGAGCCACCCACGTCGCCGCCTCCTCCGGCAGCCCGCGCCCTCTCCCGTGTGGGCCCGAACCGCGCCGCCCCTCTCCTCCACCTCGCCGCTTGCGTCGCCCCACTCTCCTCCCCCACTCTCCCGCGGAATCCGGCGCCTCTCACTCTCTCTCTTTCCCACGTCACCGTCGGTTGCCGCCCCAAATCGGCCACGATACCATCGCCCCGACCCTATAAAAAGGATGCTCGGACCTCCCTCTCCATTTTCCCCTCTCTCCCGTGCCTTCCCGTGCCTGAAATCCTCCGCGCCACCGCGCTCCCTCTCTCCGCCGCCCGCCGGCGATCTTCAGCCGCCAACCGCGCCGCCCTAGCCACCGCCAAGCTGCGCCGCCGCTGCCGTCGGCATCGCCGTGCCGAGATCCACCCCGGCCTCCACTCATTTTTCCCATTCCACCCCCGCAACGCCATTCCCACCGCGAGGCCGAGCCATCGTCTCAGTTACCGCCTCCAGCCACCGCTTCCCACCGCTCCCGTCGCCGCCGCACTGCGCCTCCACCACCGCTAGCCTCACCGCCTCAAGGGCAAGCTCGACCGCCGCTCGGTTGCCGCTCCCGCTGCCCGAGCACCACCTTCACCACCAACCCGAGATCGCCACGGTGGTTACTGTCTCCAGCCGCGTCGCACCGCCTCCTCAATTGACGCCGACCTGCACCGTCGCTTTCCCCGGCACCGCAACCCTCGTGGGTAGCTCGGCCACCCCTCTGTCTCCGCGAATCGTTGCCGGACTCGTCTCCCCGCGCCTCCCGGTGAGCTCCGTCGCCGTTGTCCACTCTGGCCGGCGTTTCTCGCCGCGCTGCAACTCCCATCCCTACCCTAACCTTTCCTCCTTGTTTCCTAGGTCCTTCCGACCGCCGTCCGCTGGTTCCCGCTCGCGGAACACCGCCGGACCGCCGTTGCCATGCCACCCGAGGAGCCCGCCACCAGCCACCTCCTTCCGCCGTGCCGCCCGGTGAGCCCCCCCATCTCCTCTCCCTTTTTCCCTTGCGCCGGCCGCCTCCCGTGCCCGCCGCCGCGCCGCGTCATGTCGCCGGTGGCCGCATCCATCCAGTGGCGAAGCTAGAGCAAAATAGAGGGGGTTCGAGATTTTGCCACAAGTATATCAATATATATAACTTCAAGCTACATTTTCAATGGAACCGTTGATCGATAATTTTTTAATCAACAGCACAGAGACTCACATGCATCAATAAAATAAAAAAAGTGAAAAACACTGTTTTTCAAAATTAAGAAAACCACTAATAACATTGATAATTGATAATTGGTTACTAACCCATGAGCAGAAGATGATCTGCAAATGCAAACAATATCCTCGACGATGATTTGATAACCTAAAACAAGTTAACATCAAAATCAGTTCTCATTTTTCAAATAAAAAGAAGAATCCAACGCACTTAGATACAATCATTACCTTCAATCATCATCAAATCTGCGTCCTTGCATTTTCATGAAGCGATGAACAATGGCCTCATTGGTGACTTTCTTCATTTCTTCTTTCTCCACGTAACCTATCATTAGATGATTTAGGAGGATGTAAATGTATATTGATTTTATCATTCATTCAAGTACAGAAGTAGAATGAAAATTGACATGACTTACATCCAAATAGCACCTTCAATTCTCAAATTTTCCCCCAATCTGCAATTTTATTCCAATTCTGAAGGATTCCAAATTGAAGCCTACTGGCCTCCTAATCCTACAATGTAAAAAAAACAACCAATAAAAATTTTAGGCCTTTGTATCTAATAAATCAAATTGTTTGAAAAAGAAATAGATGAAGCATGCTTTCTTACCTTGTCTCTACTAACGCACAATGTGGCTGTGTGCTGGTCAGTTGATGGAGATGGATGATGTCGTTGTTGGCTTGTGAAAGTGTGGTCTGACGCTTGCTCCTGGTTAGCTGGTAGCCTGGCGACCGGCTTCCTGCCTTTCTGGCTCCTGCGGGCTGCGGCTGGAGCAATGCAGGTGCTAAGCAAGCAGGGGCGACGGCGACGGCGAGCTGTCGAGGGCGACGGCCGACGGGCGACGGCGCGTCGCGATGCCGAGATGGGCAAGTGCTGTCTCAGAGACTGGGATTGGCTGATTGTAGAGCAGCGGCATGGAAGCCAAACAGACGCGAGGCGGAGTCATCAAGATTGGCTGCGACGGGATGCGACATACGAGAAGTCGAGAAGAGAAAAGATTGATCTCGCTTCTACTCTCCTCATGGGCTTACAACGCTAACTGGACTGTTGTTTGGGCTGTGGGTGCACTATATTGGGCCGAGGGGGGTGCATATAGGGCCGAGATATGGGGGTAATAACTATTTTTTTTTGGGGGGGGTTCATCTGCACGCACGGGCCTCTACTGGGCTTCGCCCCTGATTCTAACTCAAGACAAGACCGTTTCCCACAAAAGAATCGGTCTGGTGGATCAACGGTGAAAAAGGTGAAGAAGATATGGGTGAGAAAAGAAGCCAAAACTCCAGAGGTCGTTACTATCAAGGAGGAGTCTCAAGATGTTCGAGTACCTACTGGAGATATGGCGAAAACTATACAAGCGGAGAAGACCGAAGGTGACATCACAACTGTCAACAATGGTGGTCTGACCGGGACATCTGGCCGGTCTGACCGGTGGCTTACTGCCGGTCCGACCGACTCTCCTGGCTAGTCTAACGCTAGTCTATGGCCGGTCTGACCGACTCTCCTGGCCGGTCTAACCGACGGCTTGTAGCCGGTCTGACTGGGCCCAGAGGCCGATCTGACCGGGGGGCATTAGAGATGAGTAGGAAAATTGAGAGCAACACAGTAACTTCCACTTCGAACAAAAATATCAAGAATCATTGCTTAATTCCTGGAAAACAACAGCAGGCGAAGTGGATACCTTCCGGCTTATCTCGCTCTCAAAAGAGGAGGCTACAACGTCTTCGGGCCATAGGTCAAAAAGAAAAGGAGGCCGAAGACATAAGGGACCAAACATGTAAAGATTTAGAGCCTCGAACAGTACATAAGCAAGTGTGGAGACCTAAGGAGGTAAAAGTCCAAAGACCGGTGATTTCCTATAGTAGTGATAAATCCAATTTCATGAAAGAAAAATCATCGGTCATTAGAGATAAGTCTCCTTCACATGATGCTATGGATGTTGGTGCAGTATTCGTCTTGCCTTCGAAATCGTGAAGTCAAGAAAGACGATTTTGCTTGGGGGGCAAGACATCAATATGCTTATGGGGAAATCAAGAGAGATGAATGGCGAAGGATACAACGTCACATCTTTGAGCCGCCGTTTGTTGGATGCTAAGGCAAGGCATGGGTTTATGGTGTTCATCTTTATATTATATGCCTATGCCATATTAGAACATTGCTTGCTATCTAGCACATGTGTTTGCTCATTAAATTGATATTATACATGCATGTTGCAAATGCCAGTTCTAAGTGGTGGAATTGGCAAGTTGGCATATAAATTATTTGAAGTATGATTTGGCTAGTGAGTCTTTGATATTTATTAAAAGCCAAATCATGTGTGTTTTTATGGATCACCATATAATATATAGATTTCATAATTATTGCACCATGAAAGTTTTGCTTATTAGTAATTCGGCTAATGTCAATGGCCAATGTGATGATTTGTTCTAGAGTTGTTTTCTTTAGGATCATTGGCATTGTTAATATTTTGCATACATGCTCAAGCCGATTACTTACATTTGTAGTTTATTGGAATTCAAGTGTGTGAGGCTTATGACTTTGGTGATTCATTATTGATCATACTTCAAGTGGCTAAGTGTTTTGATACCTTGATGATTATTGTTTCAAAAGCCACTTGAATTGGTATTCATCTAGACATATTAGTTGGGTGTTATAATTTTTCATATATCCAGAAAGAAGGAATTTTTGTCCAGTTATTTGACACACCAAGCATCTGGCTACAATGTGAAGAAAGGAGTATTTTTTATATTAGAAAAGCCGGTGTTTGATTTTAAATCTTTGGGCAAAATTGGCGAAGTTCCAGATTGGGGGCAGTCTGACCGGCGCATTATAACCGGTCTAACTGCGGATGACCGGCGGTTTGACCGGCATTACCGATCCCAGACAGGAAGCTGGGGGGCATGAGACAATTGATTTAGAGGCCGAATTAGTTGTAAATTCGGATATTTGTGCCCAAGAGTTAGAAGAAAACTGGAGAATCCCTTTGATAGAATATTTGAAAGATCCTAGTCTTAGGGTTGATCAGAAAATTCGGCAGCGAGCATTCAAATGTATTTTGCTTGATGGGAGTTGAATCGCCGAAGTATAGATGAGGTGCTATTTAAGTGATTAGATAATGATCAATCTAAAGTTGCTATGGGAGAAGTTCATGAAAGGATTTGTGGAACTCATCAATCGGCCCATTGTTGACAGTCGCTATTGATCAGTTTCGACCGTCAATATTACCAAAATAAAGGAGAACTAGTGATGCTTGCAATGCATATACATGTTAGAGTAATAATATTCCACTAGTGTTTGGTTCACTAACCTTTTGCAGAGAATAACCATAAAGTGGAGGAGAATCGACATCAACTCAAACGATAAATCAATCGGACGATGTCGAGAATCAGACTTATGCATGAATGGGCCAAGAACTCAGAATTGACACGATGAATTGGGCCAAAATTCACAAGTCTACAAAGTGAAGCAATAGAGGAGGCCGCCAGCCGAAGATGGGCCGGGATGGCCCAGCCCATGGTTCGGCAAAACCTGGTGGTTCGGCCGAACCCATCCTAGCACCGTTGGATGCAGTGTTCGGCGTGGACGTCCAGGATTGCATCCCAATGACGGTCGGAGGGCACTTCGGACAATTCCCCTTCCACAACCGTCATAACTACCTCTATATAAGGACTTTACCTTCTCACTTCACTCACACACCTCAAGCAAGAGCTCTCTCATATTCTCTCAAGTTTAGTTTAGTATCAAACTGGTGGAATAGGAATAGAGTAGAAATCGGGAGTCCGGAATTCTTCGGAAGAGTTCGGGTATGGCTCTAGTAGCTTTCCGTTCCTCTTTTGTAAGCTTTGTACTTTATTTAGAATACTCTTGTTTATACATTTATGGTATTGAAATACTTTCCGAGTATATGAATGCCTACTTTACATTATGTTCATGTTATACTGAATATACTGCTAGCTTATCTGGGAGATGCTTTGGTGCGGGTATAATGTTTGCATATGCAATTACTCTATGTCATGACGATGATATTAGAGTAGTATCTGGTAGTTTAGACGTGGTGTCTAGATTATGGGATATCATTATTTGGGGTTATATGCTGCGGATGAGAGGTGGATCGCTGATGGTGACAGCTCAGTATGAGTATTCCTCCGCGCGTGTATATAGTTCTAAGTTAATTCCCTAGGGAGAGTACTCCTCCGTATTTAGCCTCGGTTGTATGGTCATGACGGGCTGTCGTAAGAAACTTGGCAGTCAGGGGTGGCTTCTCGAAGTACCAGGAGGGCATCGGATACAAGGTATTAGCTAGTATATCAGTTAACTAGAATGTATGTATACTATGTATATTAGAAGTATAGGAATAGATTATCTTTCTCTTTTCTTTCCACTTAGCTTAGATAATATATTATGAGAATGAGTAGCCAATGCTTGTGTGTCACTCTACCCTTGGTTTATCTTAACCCCTGTTTAGAATATGATTATCACAAGTAATATATAAACTATTAGTCAAGTTCTCTCTACATCTTCTTCCCACGGGATAAAATAAATACGATACCCTTGGAATACTCTCGGGTGAAATGCTACAATGGTATATCCGTGCGCTTGCGGATGAACTCTGTAACCATAATATACCAGGAGTATTTCTGCGCCATTGCTGGAAATTATATTTCTAGTAATGTCATTAAGAAATACCAACACCCATAAGATAAATTGCTTGCTTAGGAGAATGGGTTTCATTGGCTGAAGATGATTTATGATTGTTCCATGTACTATAGAGGATGTGAAGCTTGTTAACGGTTCGGCAATGTTCAATTGGCGCCCGCCGCCGTATTGAATCCTATTATCAAACCACGGCCGTTCCGAGATTGGGCTTTTGATTTCATTGGTCAAGTTTATCATTCGTCATCAAAAGGGCATTGGTTCGTGCTAGTTGTAACGGATTACTTCACTAAGTGGGCCTAGGCCATGCCATTCAAGAATATTACTTACACGGAGGTAATTGACTTTATTTTGAAGCATATTGTTCATAGATTCGGTATTCCTTTAAACTTTGATCAATGAGCCTCTTTTATGTCCAAAAAGGTGAGAAGTTTTGCCGAATTTTATGATTTTAAGTTGTCGAGTTCTTCTCCTTACTATACTCAGGCTAATGGATAAGCCGAGTCGAGTAATAAAACATTGTTAAAATTAGTCAAAAAGAAGATTGAAAAACATCAAAGGAAGTGGCATGAAGTGCTTTTGGAAGCATTATGGGCTCATAGGATATCTAAACATGGTGCTACTAAAGTCACTCCTTTTGAGTTGGCTTCTGAACAAAAGGCCATTTTGCCAATTGAGGTAAATGTTGGCTCTCTTCGGTGTTTCAAGCAAGACGACTTGTCAGTTGAAGATTACAAGACCTTAATGGGGGGCAATTTTGAAGACGTCAGTGACAAGCGTTTGAAGACTTCGAAAGAGATGGTGACACTTCAAGGACAGCATTTTTAGAGAGCAATCATTGGGAAATACTTGAAGAAATACTTCCCTGGCGTTTGCAAGATGCTTGGGGAGTCCCGTGGCCAGTAATTGGATTATCACCCTGAGATAACATGTTCTATGCTTTTAGGTCCACAATGTTCACCAAAAAGGCAGGGGAGCATGTGTTTACACCAAAATTTGGCACCTATGGACAAAATAGGGGAAAATTGCCAAAGTTTGGAAAGTGCCGGGTTTCCTTCACAGGGCTGGTCAGACCGCAGGTATGTGAGCGATCTGACCGAGGCCTAAACTCCGGTCTGACCACAAGTATGTGGCTAGTCAGACCGTCAGAGTTCGTGCCCGAGCCTATTTTCGTCGGGTCTCGGGTTTTCTTGCTTGGGAAGGCATGTTTCGTGTTTCCTTTGGTTTCTATCCTGAATTGGATATGGGGGAGGGCCAGTAGAAGGCAAGACCAACCCCTATTTAAGGGATAAGGCTGGTTTAATTGTAACCCCCGAACACACAATCTACTTGGTTTAATTGTAACCCCCGAACACACAATCTACTTGAATTGTTTTTTCTTCTATCTTTACTTTTAGCCATGTTTTCTACTTTACCCTAGTTTTAGTCCATCTTTGTCAATTTGCACCGTAAATCGTCTGCCGCCGCTGCGAGAGTGCGACACCTCCTTGTAGGTTTGTCCTGAAAACCTTCCGTTTTGCCTACGAGACTGGTAGTTATCCTCATATCATTCTAAATTAGCCTAGAGGCTGATTTTGATCTCTAAATCGGTTCTGCTAGCCGGTTTAGCTGTTTTTCTACAACCCATCTTGATTTGACCGTTTGGCTAGATCGAGGTGGTTGGCGATTCTATATCACCGCAAGGCGTTTAGGTGCTGTGATCATGCTTGTCGACTTGTCACAAAAAGTTGTCAACAAAAGGATTTGTGTCCCTATCTTCTTTTTTCCTTTTTGAAACATAAATGATATGTTGTGGTTTATTTTGGTCTCCTGCTAGAATGGTTGGCCAACCGGACATGGAAAACAGAAATATGGATGTAATTTGGAAAGAAAACTTAAGTATTGTGTGATTGGCACTGAAATGTTGAAGGATGTACACTAAATCATGGGTGCTACTAATTGGCGCGCGCGCGCCAGTAACAGAATTGGCGCGCGCGGCGGCCTGGCGCTCCCCCTCACATTTTCTTTTTTTCGCTATTCTTTTCCGTTTCTCTTTTTCTTTTCCATCTTTTTCGCTTTTCTTTTTTTCTTCTTCGAGTGCGCCTCCATCTGTTCGTGTTATTTCTTTTTTTTATGTTTTCTTTTTCATTTTTTTTAGTTTTTAGCACACGTGTTTTTCAAAATTTTTAAATTAAAAGTTTTCAAATCTTGACTTGAAAGTTTTTCAATGTAAAGAAAGTTTCGAATCTAGAGTTGAAGGTTTTCAAATTTTTAGTTGAAAGTTTTCAATTTTTGAGTTAAAAGTTTTCAAATTTGGATTGAAAGACTCAAAATTGAGGTGAAAGTTTTCAAATCCGGGTTGAAAGTTTTCAATTTTTGAGTTGAAAGTTTTCAAATTCGGGTTGAAAGTTTTCAATTTTTGAGTTGAAAGTTTTCAAATCAATAGTTGAAGGATTTCAACTTTTGAGTTCAAAGTTTCAAATCTAGATTTGAAAGTTTTCAAATTATGAGTTCAAAGTTTTCAAATTTAGGTTGAAAGTTTTCAATTTTTGTTTTTAAATCTGGGATAAAAGTCTCAAATTGAGTTGAAAGTTTTTCAAATTTGAAATGAAAAGTTAAAAGTTTACAAAATTTTAGTTCAAAGAATTTAAATTTCGATTTGAAAATTTCAAATATGGGTTGAAAGTTTTCAAAATTTAACTTCACGTACTGTTTTCTTTTCAATCTATTAGTAAAAAGTACAAAGGAAAATATTACCTTAACTATCATCATTATCAAATCTAATCGGATTAGTTAGTTACGTTAATTAGGCTTCGCGGGTAAAAAAAATCTTAGCCACGAGCGCGACTTAGATTTGCCGGCGCGTACGCGCCTAACAGGATTCTCGCTAAATCATAATGAATGGACTCATGTTCAATTCTATAGAACTACAGAATTTGAGCCTATTTGGTGGATGACGACAGCGGTAGGAATTTATAATTGAATCATCAGATAAGTTACCTATAGAGACACTTAAATTTTCTAAGGGTAAACACTTAGATTATCGGTTATATTAAAACCTGCCTGGAGTTGCCGTGCCGAGCTGAGAGCGTTTTGCAGAGCCGTGTTCGCACGCGGCGCTATCCACGTCGCCCCCGCGCTCTTGGAGGCGGCCTCCCTCTTGCGCCCACGCGCCGTCCGATCAGCTTGATTGAACGGCAGGATGATAAGGGTGGAGATTTTGCAAAAAGACCCTTCAAGTTATTCGTAATTTGTTTTAGGTCTCAATACAATACGATTCTACGTTTTCATTCTTACTTATAGGCCCTTCACGTTCATGAAAACTTTGTAAGAAGAGAAAAACCCCAAAAAAGAACCGCGCTCGAAAAATCAAACAGAAAGGGGCTCTTTTGAAAAAATGAACATCCCCCATCGGCCAATCCCCTCCCCACCGAAACCCTAGCCACTGCTCCCATGCCGTCCTCCCTTGCTCTCCCTGCCGCTTCCTCCTCCCCCTCCCTCCCCTTCTATGATGGCTCGTGGCCCGAGCCTCGCCGTGCCGCAACTGCCCGCGCACCGATGCCTCTCGCTGGATCTGGCAAGCTCATCGGGGAAAGGGAGAAGGAGCCTGGGGAAACGGCGGCGGCGGCGGCCGAAAGCAGGTGCGGTGGCATGAGGTTGGAAATCGATGGGATGCCACTAATCTGGTCGCAGCGCAACACCCCATTTGCGAGATCAGAGCTTGAGGTTGACGGCGAGGTGGTTGATCCCGGCTGAGGAAATTGGGCGGTCCGGACAGATGTGCAGAGGTAATTCTCCAAAGTAAACCTCCCCTCAAGTCCCAGCCACCTGATTGTTCTTGTTGCCATCCTCAAGAGCAATGGATCTAGCGAGTGGATCTGCCTGGAACTTGTTCGTTCTTGATGGCATTCTGAGAGCACTGCATCTAGCGAGTGGATCTTTGCTTGCATCCACTTTCTGCTGTGACGCCACTCTGTTGGTATTTAGTGAAAAAAAAGACATGTATACTTTCTTCCCTTTCCGGCCTTATGGTTTGTGCCTGCAATGGAGCAATCAATCTGGTCAAAAAAGTTTTACCCCCTGCAATGATTCTTCTGCTGATAACACTAGGTTTCAGCATGGTTAGGATGGATCAATTTGTTGCAGAACAGCAGATCCATCACCAAGCAGTCCATTGCCATCTCCACCATGGGTTCATTCATTCTTAGTAGTCCGTTGCCATCGTCATCATGGGTTCCTTCTTTCTTAGTGCATGTAGATTGGAGACCCGTTGGTGCAAGACATGCTCTGCAATGCAAAAAACTTAGCACCTCTGGCTCAAATTAGTATGGGAAAAGGTGGTGGCTGCTGGACGATCAATTGACTGGCTTGCTATATTTCTTGCAATTCTGTGTACACACCCAGAGGTAACTGTGAGCTTTCAAATATTTGTCCCACATTCATTCGGGAGGGTACTCCTAAGGGATTGAAAACCATATCAACAGGCGTTCCATCTTGCAAATAGGGCATATCTTGCCTAGGCAAAATTTTTGAAATGATCCCCTTATTCCTGTGTCTTCCGGCTACTTTATCCCCAACTTTGATTTCGCGTTTCTGTAAAATATATACACGAAGGTTGCACGAGTTGAAATTATGTAGAAATCAAATTTAGTGGCTTTTTACAATTTACTGTCAAGTGATAGAGACTCCCATTGTCTGACCTTGTATGTCTCTTCCAGAGCTGCAAATAGGGATAGCATTTTTTTTTTGCTAGATGTTAATCATAGATTTGCATGGTATACAAATTGCGGTTAACATCTTCTCTTGAAACTAAATTGTAGCTGTGGCTTTTCTTCCTTGCCATTCGTGTTATGGATTGCATGAATGAGTGCTGTAGATTTTTATTTTGGTGCCTTGCCATTCATGTTAAGGATTGCATGAATGACTGCACAGCTTTTTATTCTTTTTGTCGTTGATGCACTGACCTTAGTTTCCTTTTGGCAATGATGATTGGTTCATTAGCTTCAAAGGGTTTAGGTGGTATGACCTGCTGGGAAAAAGATGAAATTTGTCACAAGCAAATACCTAAGGTAAACTGTGATGATTTCTTTCTATAGGATGCAAATTAGGGAGGTTCTGTTCAGGGATACAATTTTTTTTTAACTACCGATCCAGGCAAAACTAATATTGTTTGCCACCCTCTATGGACAGGTATTAAGTTGTGGTGCAGTCAGATTTGTAGCTAATCTGGGGATGAGCGACATTTTTCTGAATCAGATTCATTCATTGCAATATAAGCTTTAAAGGGCAATATAAGCAATTTCGTGCTAGCTGATGATTAGAGGATAGTAGCAATGTAGTTTAATTTCAGAAAGAAAAGGAGTGATGCATAGGGAGGAAAACCTTTTGTTCAAAACAAAATTATATCATTAGATTTCTCAAGACCTTGCTGTTTTGTGTTTTGCTATTCATTGAGCATTTTAGCTTAAGGCCTAATTTTTATAATCCAACTATGACCGACTTTGCAATTTTGCATTAGTTTTATTGTTGCAACTATATTGGATTTGGGTAAGTAATCGCCGTTATTTTACACTTTTGCTTGGATTGGTTCTCATGACTGGTGGCAAAGCAGCGGTGAAGATGCGGCAATTAGGAGACCAACAGGGGCGAGACTGGTGGTGGGCATCGTATATTATTGGACATGCACTTTATATACCACACATATATAGTTGTACACAGCAGGTTCTTTATGAGTAGAGATAATGCAATGAATTGTCAGTCTATATATGGCTATATCAATTTGCTGAACTTTTTTCGAGAAGCTATTTGCTGTGATGTTTGAAACATAGCTGATCACCCAAAAAGTTGTCTTGCAAGCATAAACTGGGTTGTTTATGTACGTATAGTATATGCTTTGAAACTATTTTGGTCATTTTATTTATACTGCAATATAATGTTATTTGTATTAGCGATAGTGTTATGAATTTATGATTGTTATCAATGATAATCTTTAAAAGATAACAGTGTTTCATGTTATACTCTGCTTGTGATTTTGAACAACTGTACTGATTTTGTGGTTATGTGATAATGAGTGCAATATTTAGTGTCATCCATAGTGTGAAGCATGTTATTCGTATATATGGTAAGCAATTGACTATCTTCATTCAGCTCTACAGAATCAACTCAAGGGTGCACTATATGCAGTGGTAGCGGTCCAATCTTTTTAAATGGTGTTAAAGAAAAACGCAATCAGCCACTATGCCTTGCTCTATATATTGAACATGCTACTATGCTATGCCATCTAATCGGCCGCTATATTTTTTGGCATATTTTGTTGCGCCATATGGTTTTGTCTAATCTTGACAAGTGTACTGATTTTGGCAATATATGGTATCTTACTATGTTACATGTGTACTACAGCTAGCCAATATGGTTGGCAATTTTCGCTCTATACAATGCATGTAAACACTAATTACCGTTTAAAAATATTGTTTATCTTTCATGAAAAACTTTTCTTTTTTGTTTTGTTATTAGCTTCCTGATAGGGCGCGCAAAGCGCGCCAAAATGTCTAGTTTAACTAAAACTTGCAAGGATATGAGAGGATAAGGACTGGTTGATTGTATACGTGAAGAGAATTTCACAAACACAAGGAACAAGGAGTAGTGCAAGATATGATACTATCTAAAACTTGCAAGGATGTAAGAGGATAAGACTGGTTGATTCTATACCACTTG